>JAESUZ010001614.1:1200000-1856774 GCA_017311185.1 Proteles cristata cristata
ATGGAATAAAAGAGGACTAAACATCAGATCCTATGGTTTGGCTCAGAGCATGCATATGCACACACACATGCGCACACACACACAAAAGCATGTACACACGCATCCACACATGCATGCATCCACATGTGTATGCATCTTGTGAAGAAAAGGGATGAAGGAAGCCTGACTTAGCAGCAACATGTGAAAAGGATGTGTCATTGTCTGTTCCCAAGAAGCTCAATTTGAGTCGAAAGTGGGCCAAATTAATGAGACCTTCAAATATATGAATAGGGGTATAGATTCTAGAATAAAGGAGGTGATTAATTCATTCCATTCTGTATAGCCCAATTTACTCCATAAGTATCAGGCCACTTTCTAGGTGCATAATTTAAAAGTATTAGAGAAAACTAACAGATTTAGAGGGAACTTGAGCATGATAAAAAAGCCTGAACTCCCAAGATGTGAGGAAATATATGGAGGCACTGAAGACCTGTGACCTAGAGAACTCCTCAACAAGGACTTACTCTACGTGGCCGTCATGTGGAAGAGGGCTTTGATTTGCCCCCGTGGGCCCCTAAATAAATCTTGAACCAGCGAGTGGAAGGTAGAAGGACCCTGGCTGGCATCCTGGGGGCAAAAGGAAGAAGAACATTGGATATTTAGAATGGCCTGGTAAGGAACGGACTGTGTGTTTCTGGTCACGGCAGGGGCTGGATGATCACTCATCAGGATAGACAGACAGGATTCAAATCTTAGACAGGTAATTGGTTTAAAACGAAAATTAAAATCCTGTGCAACTAAGCCCAAGGTGTTGGGGTTTGTGGGGATTTGCCCACGGTCATGGAGCAAGTTGATAGCTGTGTAGGACTGGAGTTTCCTGCCTTCCTTTCAGCATTTTTTAAAGTTTTTTTTTTAACATTTTTATTTATTACTGAGAGACAGAGCATGAATATGAGAGGGGCCGAGGGGGGAGGGGCAGACAGAGGAGGGAGGGGCAGACAGAAGGTGGAGACATAGAATCCGAAGGAGGCTCCAGGCTCTGAGCTGTCAGCAGAGCCCAACGCGAGGCTCGAACTCACAAACTGCAAGATCATGACCTGAGCCGAAGTCAGACACTTAACCGACTGAGCCACCCAGGTGCCCCCTTTCAGCATTTCTGCCCCTGATGCCCGGTTTCTCCACCTCTGTGATGATCTCTCAAGCAGGGATGCCTGGGGACCACGTTCTACCCAGCCAGCCAGCCTTATTTGCTTGGCCAGCATCATGTGTAAAAAGATTTGAAGTCCGTCTTGGACCAGCACCAGCTCTGGCAGTAGCCAGCATGCCCCGTGGCCTGCCCAGAGTATGAGGTCCCTACATGTGTTCCCATCTCCTGCTGGGACACCGGGGCTTTGCTGCTTACAGACTCCCAACCTAGATTGAGGGCAGAGCAGAAAGAGGTGGCCCTGGACCAGAGTACATGAGGAAGGCTTTGCAGCTCCTTCTTCCCTTACAACTCCCAGTGTGATGGAAACCGAGGAAGAAGGGAAAGGAGCTTTTTTTTTGAGCACCTACAATGTGCTGTGCATTTTTCACACATGTCAATCCCATTTAATCCTCATAACAACTATATTAGTTTCCTAGTGCCACTGTATGAATACCACATACGGGGAGGCTTGGAAGAATAGAAATTTATTGTCTCACAGTTCTGGAGTCCAAAATCAAGTCCAAATCAAGCAGGGCCATGCCCCATCTGAAGGTAATAGGGATCTGTCCCACGCCTCTCTCCTAGCTTCTGGTACCCTCAGATGGTGCTTGGCTCATAGGTCACCATCTTCTCTTTATGTCTCTTTACTGATCTTCCTTCTTTGCATGTCTCAGTGTCCAAATTTCCTCTTTTTATAAGAACACCAGTCATTGGATTAAGGTCTAATGATCTTAACTCGGTCAAATCTGCAAAGACCCTATTTCCAAATAAGGTTATATTCTAAGGTACTAGTGGTTAGACTTCAGCATATCTTTCTGCTGATCCACAACAGTCCACCCTATCCCCAAAATTCGTGTCCTTACCACATGCAAAATACACTCACCACCTCCGAACGTCCGCACAGACATCAACAACTCGTTCAGGAACAGGCCCAGGATGCTAACACTCCTACACAGGAAGCAGACTTAAACTGCATCACTGCTGACTGCAAATACCATCCTCTTTCGACTACACGGGGCTGCTGCTCTGGGGCATGCCTGCGAGGTGCCAGGCACTATGCCGGCTGCCTCATACCCATTTCTCCCAGTGGGCTGCTTGTCTGGCAGGACCCCAGACTGACCACCAAGGGACACGGAGGTCCCACTGTCCTCAGATAAGGAGGAGGCTCAGCCCAAGTGGGTCTGTCGCACGGCCTGGGCGTGGGCGGGCCAGCAGATGGGAGGAAGCCTCCTGCAGAGGCAGTCCTGCAGAACACAGGCAAAGGGCGGAAACTGAGTGCTGGGCAGGTGGGAGAATGCAGCCCACTCAGGTCATTTTGGGAAAGGGGTGTCACAGGCTGTTGCCTGAACTGCTGTGGAAAACCCAGGGAGTGTGGCTGCTGTGCTGTCTCTGTCTGGGGGCCCATGGGACCCATACACATGTATGAAGACGCAGGGGAATCAGATGCTTGGCCAGCCTCCAGCAGGTGGCAAACCATTATTGACTGCTCAGATGGCATAATGCCTGGTCATCCACTTCCCAGAAAGATGGAGATCCAGGCAGGAATGGGTCCCAGGCTGTAATCTTCACAGATGGAAGCTTTCTTTGGGCATTAGGGAAGAGCCAGTGGAGGGCACTGGGGAAGAAAGAGGCCACTGAGCTGATGTGAAGAATATGGCTTTTGAAGTCATTAGACCCGGCTTGAAACCAGCCTGTGCCACTTGCAAGCTGTGTGGCATTGGACAAATTGAGAAACCCTTCTGAGCCCCGTTTTCCTGTGGGTTTGTTGTGAAGATGAAATAGACAGTATGTGCAAACCATGCGACCTTGTGCGAGTCGCTGGGCTCAGTGAGAACTGATTTTGCCTCTTCTTTACCCTTCAAAGCCGAGTGGCGCTGGCCATTCTGGGGAACGTTAAGGAGACCCGGGGAGGGAAATGGACCCTCCAGCCTCTCTTTGCGGGTCAGGTCACCCTAAAGGGGTGAATGTCTTAATCACCCCTCCCCGCATCGTGCTGATGATGTGTTTTCTCCCTCCCAGAGGAGTTGAAGGAGAAGCTGACGGAGTACGTGGACAAGGTGAATGGCCAGAAGCCGGGCTTCATCAAGGTTGTGCGCCACAGCAAGCAGGAAGGCCTCATCCGCTCCAGAGTCAGTGGCTGGAGGGTGGCCACCGCCCCCGTAGTGGCACTCTTTGATGCCCATGTGGAGTTCAATGTGGGCTGGTAAGTGCCCCTCAGGAGAGGAGGCTGAGTACCAGTGGGGTCCAGTCCTTTGGCCCAAAGCATGCTGGGATCTCAGTCCTGATCGGGGAGAGGGGACAATTCTCAGAACAGGTGAGATCTGGATGTGTGATTGACCCGGGCCACAGGGCTGGCCCTCCGGGCTGAGGGAGAGTCAGAAACCTACAGGTCAATACACAGTGTCTAAAGGGTATGACGACATCAGATGTGCCCCTGGCTAGCGTCTTCCGTTAGGAGACGGGATCTAGGAGAGGGCGAATTTGCTAAGGGCAAAGCCTAGAATGCCAGCCCAGCTCAGGACAGGGTTGCAACTGCCGGGCAAGGGACAGCTGGACCAGACATGAAGCAGACAGTGGTGAGAAGGGGCTAAGGTAGCTTGATGTTATCACGGGTGGCCTGGACTCCCCCAAATGCCAGGCCAGACGTAGCATAGAATCTCAAATTCTGCCTGTTGGTGAAACTGAGTCTTAGAAAACCTGGTCAGGGCTGCTCAGGTGTTGCGTGGGACAGGAAGAAAAACTATATGGCTTCAATGGCTGCAGCCAAGCAGGGACAGAACACAGGACACTGATGCCACTGCAGGGCCAGTGGGGGTGGGCCATGGCTGGCCCCCTGGGTGCCGCTTTGTAGAGATCCGGGGTGAGGAGGGCCTGGAGCAGGCAGGAGCTGCTGGGCATGCACGCAGCATGAGCAGATTTGGGCATATTTTTACATAACAGGCCCAAATTAAGGCTGCAATGAAGCCGTTTTTTATAGTTGAAGTCCCTGCTTGCCATTTGTGACTATTTAAAAAGCATTTCCACAGGATTTATGGCCAGAAGAGGAGAGGGACACTTACTATTTCAAGCTGATTTGAATAAACAATTACGCAACAAATGCATTATTAATAAGGAGCTCATCATTCCTGTCTGCAAACACTTTGCTCGCCTGGTGCCCACGGGGGCCTCCTGGCTGCCTGGAAAGTCCTTACCCCTCCACCTCCCCTTGGGCAGTGGAGGGTGCGTGGGATGGTGTGGAAGGACTGAAGCAGCCACGAGTAACTGGTGGCAGTAGTTTGTCCTCACTTCCACATTTCTGTCATTGTCATCTGCCTTTCTTCCCAGTTGATACACTGAATTTTAGCAAAATCAAAGCCTGAAGTTGAAAGCTTCCCATAGAATCTCAGATCTTATCATCTCTTCTTTCTTGGGTCTTGATATATATATATATAAATATATATATATATTTTTTTCTGGTAGAAAAAGGGAAAGCAAGCAGACACAAGTGTCGAAGGCAAAGTGAATCTCTCAGCTCAGCCCTGGACACGCTGTAGGGGTGGCCAGACCTCGTCCCAACCCACAAGTCTGGGGAGCAGGGTGGAGGTTAAATAGGGACTCCTTCCCTGGAGGCAGAACAGCACTCCTGGAGCAGATGGCCAGGTGTTTTTTCATTTTCCTGCAGGGGCGGGGGGAGGAGGAGCTGTAGGGGTCACCAGTCTGACACCTTGGAAGCAGTTACCGTCCTCCCCCTCCCTCTTGCCCAGGGCTGAACCTGTGCTCACCCGCATAAAGGAGAACCGGAAGCGGATCATCTCCCCATCCTTTGACAACATCAAGTATGACAACTTTGAGATAGAAGAGTACCCGCTGGCCGCCCAGGGCTTTGACTGGGAGCTGTGGTGCCGCTACCTGAACCCCCCCAAAGCCTGGTGGAAGCTGGAGAATTCTACCGCCCCAATCAGGTAAAGCATCCTTCCCGCGGCTCTCTCCGCCTTGGCTTCTAGGCAGGAGCTCGCCAAACTCCAGCCCCACTGTGGGATGATGAGGTGGGGGTGGGGACCAGAAGGGAATCACAAATGACCTCAGTCACTGCATACAGGCCCTGATGACCCCTTTCAAAAGAACCATGGCACCAGCATCTACTCAGAGGCTCAGAGTTACTCATTTCTGCACGTCGCAATAGGATACCCCCTGAGTACCAGCTGCAGTGGTTGGTGGGTGGTGGGGATCCAGGGGGATTAAGATTCAATTCCTCGGGGCGCCTGGGTGGCTTAGTTGGTTAAGCGTCCGGCTTTCGCTTAGGTCATGATCTCACGGTTCGTGGGTTCGAGCCCGCGTCGGGCTCTGTTCTGACTGCCAGCTCAGAGCCTGGAGCCTGTTTCAGTCTGTGACTCCCTCTCTCTCTGACCCTCCCCTGCTCATGCTGTTTCTCTCTCTCTGTCTCTCTCCTAGAAATAAATAAAATATTAAAAAAAAAAAAAAGATTCAATTCCTGCCCCTAAAAGCCTCAAGTCTAGTGAAGACAGACAAAATAATTGGAAGAACAAATTGTTACTGGAGGAAACTGCATGGGAAGTGGGGAGAATCTTTTTCAGAGACTAACGTTTGCACTTGTTTTGAAGTGCATATAGGAGATTGCCAGCTGGGGCAGGGGCGCTCGTGTGTGAAGAAGCAGAGTGAGTTCCTGGACACAGAGGAGGTTTAAAGGGACCTTTGAGAGGAGGACCAGGAGGAGGCAGCCCCAGGCAATGAGGCTGGGGGGGCAGAGAGGCAAGATCAGACCTCACAGTACCTTGTATGCCTTGCTGATATTCAAGTTATCTTGTAGGACTCAGTCAAAAGTGGCTCTAGACTGCATTTTAAAGACCTCAAACTCTTTCTGCCTTCACCGCTGCCTTCACAGACACCCAAAGGATTCCGTTGTGCAGCCTCTGTTCTGTGCATCAGGACTCCTGAAACAGCCACCACACCAGCCCTTATTTCTGTCTGGTTAATCACAGATCAGGTGCCTTTATGCTCTCTGCAAAGTCCTGCTCGTTAAACACACAGATGGCACCAGAGGTGGCCTAGGGGACAATTCTTGGAATGAAAGAGGAGATTAGAAACCGATGTTGCTTTGTATTACATGAGGGAGAAAGATGATGAAAAATTTAATTGAAAGTGGGTAATTAATATCTGAGATCACATCTTTCCTTGCCAGAAGAAAAACTATAGTCACATTTAAAACAAGGTGAAAGAGGGGCGCCTGGGTGGCTTAGTCGGTTTAGCGTCCGACTTTCACTTAGGTCATGATCTCGCGGTTTGTGAGTTCGAGCCCCGCGTCGGGCTCTGTGCTGACTGCCAGCTCAAAGGTCATGATCTCGCGGTTTGTGAGTTCGAGCCCCGCGTCGGGCTCTGTGCTGACTGCCAGCTCAAAGCCTGGAGCCTGTTTCAGTCTGTGACTCCCTCTCTCTCTGACCTTCCCCTGCTCATGCTGTCTCTCTCTCCTAGAAATAAATAAAACATTAAAAAAAATAAATAAAAATAAATAAATAAAACAAGGTGAAAGAGAACCACCTAGCTTTCCTGCAGTTGCCTCGGTTACCCATAGCCCCTACACCACAATTTTGTGTTGTTAAATATGTTTGGAGGTCACTGTGTGCAAGGGCCTCTTAAACACAGTTTCATTTGCTCCTCATTATAGCCTTTTGACAGCTCCTTGGGTCATCCCTGTTGTATAAGATGAGGACAACTCATAAAATGGACAAAGGAGAATGGCCCTGCCACAGGCTGTGGGCAGTGGAGCCAGGATCCAAACCCAGGTCGGCTAGATTCCACATCTAGTTGTCATCCACATAGATGCCCACTGTTGAGCTCAGAACTGCCATGGCTGAATTCGGCCCCTAGGTGAGCTGAATGCTACTGGAAGGAAGTATATTGTCATCCAAGGAGTGTTCTTTCAGAAGACTGCACTGATATTCACTGCTTTGTTCTGCTCATCTTGAAATGTGTCAGCCTAGTTGTAGTAAACCTGAATTAATATTCAGGTCCTTGAGAGAGAATACGGTCTCAAAGTTTTCAACACCTAACTTTTGTCAAAAACTTGGCTGAGAGAAAATTATATTCATGGAAGGTTTTTGGAAGAATAGCACTAATTTTATCCCTAGATAAATACAACCGCACAGAAAGCTGGGGGTTATACAAATATACCTTGCCCATGTTGGTTCCTGTTTCCTTGGAGCTGTATGTCAATGCTTTGTCCGCATGATGTAAGCTATCAAAAGAGCCCAGAGATAGCTTCTATTGCATTCTAAGGTGACATTTTTGAGATGGTTGCTTACTATGGCCCAGAGTGACCTCTAAGAACACTGACATGAGAAGTTTCTTTTAAACTGACTGCTGCTAGTCAAAGAAAATCTTGTTATCTCCAAGGAATTTGTGTGATATTCTCACATGGGAACTATAAATCTTATTCCTAAGACATGTTTGTTCATTTTCATCTTGGCTACCAGGAAGCCCAGTGTCATTTTGTGGGTCTACTTTAAATTTTTTTTAAGTTTATTTATATTTTTTAACGTTTTAATTTCTGAGAGAGAGAGAGACAGCGTGAGCAGGGGAGGGTCAGAGAGAGAGGGAGATACAGAATCTGAAGCAGTTTCCAGGCTCTGAGGTAGCTGTCAGTACAGAGCCCGGTGCGGGGCTCAAACCCATGAACCGTGAGATCCTGACCTGAGCCGAAGTCAGATGCTTAACTGACTGAGCCACACAGGCACCCCTAAGTTTATTTATTTTTGAGAGAGAGACAGAGAGAGTGAGTAGGTGAGGGGCAGAGAGAGGGAGAGAGAGAATCCCAAGCAGGATCCATGCTGCTAGCATGGAGCCCGATGTGGGACTTGAACCCACAAATTGTGAGATCATGACCTGAGCTGAAACCAAGAGACAGGCGCTTAACTAATTGAGCCACCCAGGTGCCCCCGTGGGTCTGCCTTAAAATCTGTGAAGGAGGTCCTAACGCTGCACATGCATTTTGACTGGCTCCCAATTTGTTGTGACCCCTTTGTCTTTTCAGTTAGGTATGTGTTTTGTATTTCAGTGTATTGTACATTTTTTTCATAAGCTCTTTCTGATCTTTTTGGGAATGAGGTAAGGAATAAATCAATAACACTTGCAGGCTGATGGGGTCTATTTCATACCCTGGCTGGTTAATAAGTAATAGACTGCCTGAGGTAGTCTGTGCTCATTCCGCAGTAACTGTTTTAGATTCTGCTGTTTCCCCGAGTGGGTTTGGCCAAATGGGGAAGGCCTCTTCTGGCACGTCTTGGAGCACTGTGTGGAAATAGTCCACATTTCAGGAATGTCGAGGGAAAGGCTGAGACTTCACTCTGCTCACTATTCTGGACTGATGGTTTTTTTTAAATAATATTTGTTTATTTTTGAAAGAGAGAAAAACAGAACATGAGCAGAGGAGGGGCAGAGAGAGACAGAAACACAGAATCAGAAGCCAGCTCCAGGCTCTGAGCTGTGAGCACAGAGCCCAATGTGGGGCTTGAACTCATGAACCATGAGATTATGACCTGAGCCAAAGTTGGACACTTAACCAACTGAGCCACCCAGGCATCCCTGGACTGATGTTTGTAAACCATCATGCATTTACAGAGAAGGTTCTCCAGGCTTCTTCATGGTGCAGGTGCATCCTTTCAAATGATTTTTCAACTAACAATTATGTCCTACAGGTTTTCAAGGTTTTACAGTATTTAATTCAATCCTCATGAGGATATAGTTGATTCTGTTTCATAGATATGGAATCAGAGGCTCAGAGAGGCTAGGGAACTTCCCTCAGTGACACACAGCCAGGTGGGAATTTTTCTCCTAGCACACACCTGCAAGGCCAGGGTCAAGCATCCTCCACTACAGCGGGATCTCAGCCTGCTCTAGGAGTAGTGGATTGAAGTGAATTGAAGTGGGTTGGCCTCCCCAGCCGCCTGTGGTCTGGGGAAGGTGGGCCCATCCGGAACAAAATGCTGTGATTTCAAAGGAGGAGGGGCAGGGACCTCAAGGCACCAGTCTCTGCCTGAGCAGCCGCCTGCATCATCATTGTCCAAAGAAATGGCCTTCAAAATAGCTGCTTCTCCACCTTGATGCATTTCCAGTTTCAAAGATGGGTCCATTTGCATGTGACTGACAGTTTTCTCATCGTGGAGGATTCATTTCTCTTTTTCTTTCTCTTCCCCTTCAAATCCTTCAGCCACCAGCTGATAAGATGCTATGCAAGGACTAGAAAAAGCAGCTGTGTGCCGTGGAACAATTCAGTCATTTGTGTAGGCCACCTGCGCTCATGCTGATTCTCCTAATATGAATCCCTGCTGGCCAAGTCCTGTGCTTCAGTGAGCGCCTGGACGCGGCCTGGGAGCCCTGCACCCACAGTGTCCCTAAGGAAAGACCTTCCAGCTCTGGGACCAGCTGCCTGTCGCTCCAGCCTAAGACCCAGGCAATGTCCTCAGATAACTGTTGGTTATCTCCCCCCGGTATCCCACAGGCACCTTCAGATCTGTTTCCCCCATAGGGAATCCTTCTTCCTTCTGAAGCCAGTTTCTCCTCCATGGCCCATGTTGATGGATGAGTCCCACCCCATTGCGATGCAAACCACAAAGCTAGCAGGATCCAGAGTCCTCCCTTTCTCTCTCATCTGCTCAACTGTTTCTAAGTTCTGTTGATTTACGTTAACATGTGTCCTTCAACAGCAATCTGTCCATTGCTGACACTCTGGTCCAGGGCCTCACCATTTCTCCCTGGACATAGCAACAAGCTCCCCAACTGGACTCCTCAGTTTTCACCCAGTCCATCACCCTACAGCTGCCTGAAGATTCCTTTTTTTTTTTTTAAAGATATTTTATTTATTTTTGAGAGAGAGAGAGAGAGACTTGTGAGCAGGGGAGAGTCAGAGAGAGAGGGAGACACAGAATCTGAAGCAGGCTCCAGGCTCTAAGCAAGATGTCAGCACAGAGCCCGATGCAGGGCTTGAACCCACGAACCGTGAGATCGTGACCTGGGCCAAAGTCGGATGCTTAACTGACTAAACCACCCGGGCGCCCCTGAAGATTCCTTTTAAAAGCACAGATCTGGGACGCCTGGGTGGCTTAGTTGGTTAAGCATCTGACTTCGGCTCAGGTCATGATCTCATGGTTTGTGAGTTTGTGCTGACAGCTCAGAGCCGGGAGCCTGCTTCAGATTCTGTCTCCTTCTCTCTCTGCCCCTCCCCACTCACGGTCTGTCTTTCTCTCTCTCTCTCAAAAATAAACAAACATTAAAAAATAATAATAAGGGGCACCTGGGTGGCTTAGTCGGTTAAGCGTCCGACTTTCGCTTAGGTCATGATCTCGCGGTTCGTGGGTTCGAGCCCCGCGTTGGGCTCTGTGCTGACTGCCAGCTCAGAACCTGGAGCCTGTTTCAGAGTCTGTGACTCCCTCTCTCTCGGACCCTCCCCTGCTTACGCTGTCTCTCTCTCTCCTGGAAATAAATTTAAAAAAAAATTTTTTTTTAATTAAAAAAATAATAATAAAAGCACAGATCTGTTTGTTCTTTGCACGTAAGAGTCTGGTTTTTTGTCTCTCTTTTTTTTTCTTGGTTCAATTATTTTGTTTCTTAAATTCCATGTATGAGTGAAATTATATGGTATCTGTCTTTCTCCGGCCGACTTATTTCTGCCCCTACCAAAATCTGCTTAAAATTCCTCACTGACACTCCTCTGCCTCCAGATAAAATGTGAATCATTTGTCCTGCCATCCAAAGCCCCAGCTAATCTTTCTAAGTGAACCAAGGCTGACAGGCAGGACGCAAGTGGGGGAAGGGTGAGGATGGTAGTAGGGGTCCCCCAAAACAGTGACTGTGCAGCTCCGAACTCAAGCGTCAGGGCAGCTGGAGAAGCAGACATTCACTTCTGCAGGCTGAGTACTAGGTCTCTGGGCGAACACACCTGCAAGTTCTACTTGGAATGATGGTAGAACCCAGGGCGCAAGCTACCCACTGCCTTGAGGGAACAGCCTCTCTAGAGCAGCTGCCGAAGGTGGGCCTGGGAGGGGCCGGCAGAGAACAGGGCCCATACCAGCTCCACAGCAAAACAAGGAAGAACAGAGCCTCCTGGTAGGAAGGCACCGCTTCTCTTACTCCTCTGGCAACCCCTCTGCTAACTGCTGGCCCATCTCTCCTCACCCCTGTAGGAGCCCTGCCCTCATTGGCTGCTTTATTGTGGATCGGCAGTACTTCCAGGAGATTGGCTTACTGGACGAAGGCATGGAGGTCTACGGAGGCGAGAATGTCGAGCTGGGGATCAGGGTAAGCAAGGTTTCTCACCCAGAGGGCTTGGCTCAGCTCCCCAAAAGGGGAATGAACCTAGGAGGTGGAGAAATGGGGCTTCGGGTTGCTGAATGTCTGTCCCTAATGTTGCTTCATGTGTGTGATCGGGCTGCTTGGGGACAGGATAGAGACACAGGAGGGGACCTATGGAATTTGCAGGAAGAAAAGGACTTGAGAACCTGCTTTGGCTAGGGCTGGGGACATGGGAGAATCGAGCTCCCAACTACAGGAACAACCTCTTTGTTAAAAACAAACATAGGCCTCTTGGGGCCGAGTGAACATGTGCTCCAGGAAGAGACCTGCAGGCGTTGAGGGGTGGCTGGACCAGAGTGACCCTCAGAGTCACCCCCCCTTTTGGAATTCCTCACTCTCCTATTCTCCGCCTCCTCCACAGTGGTGCAGAGAACTTTCCTAAAGACTTTGTCAAGAGAGGGCTCCATGGAAGTAAAACTTGTGGGCTGTAAAGAGCAAAACACAGCCCGGCTCACTCTATTCTGTTTTCTGACCCCACCATGTGCTGGCCAGACACTTGGGCCTGTTCCTACCACTCTTCAGAGGTAGCCACCATCCTGCCCTGAAATAGAGGCCGTTTGTCAGCTATCAACATGAAGTGTGAATGCACAGTAGGCATTGTTTTAATTTCTCATGCCACCGGAACGTTTCCTAGGCTCTGGCTGTTTTTCCTGGACCATGAAAAGATAACTCCAAAATGATGCCTCCCCATCATGTCTGAGGGACACGTTAGGCCCCCAGGTGGTTGGCAGGAATGTAATAATGGAGACAATTGAAGGACCTCATCCTAGAGGGAAGCCTAGCTTTCTATCTAGGCCATGGTCCTGTCCTCACAAAAAAAACACCAATATTCATGATTTAAGCAGCTTGACACATCCATGTGTGACAGCCCTTGGAGAGGACCTTGTACCTGACAGTGTTCATGGCCGTCATCCAAGATATCCCTCAACACTGCCAGCTTTCCACGCAGACCACCCCAGCATCCGGCTGGTTCCTACTAATGACCCGACTCACACCCCTTTGGCTTCAGTGTCTGTATTTCCAGTTCCCACTCAGGCCCCCAGCATGAATACACCCTCCTCTTACCTCTAACTTCCTTAGACCTCATGCCCTCCAACCCCGGACTGACCCCTGCCCTGCCTGAAGGGAGACTAGGCATCTCACCACCTCTGCAGTGGTCCTACCAGCACTGTGTGGACTTGACATTGCCAGACTTCACCCTGGGGCTCTGAAGACAGGCAGCCGGAGCAGCCTCTCTGCAACTGAGCTTAGGAAACACTTCTAGACACCTGTGTTCACCGAAACCCAGAGAAGTTGCTTTGAAGGCAGTCAAAATGCATGGGCTTTGGAGGGAGGTAATGTATGCAGAGAGGACAGCGCCTGCAGTGTCACCCTCGCTCGGGCAGCTCTCCCTACCTCTTTCGTGCATTCACCATGTGTGTCCTTGCTGCCTCAGTCCTGTGCCACTCCTGGGCAAACGGCTGCCCCCACACATACTCCTCACGAGGGGCTGCTGCCAGGAATTGGCGGGGCAGGTGGGGCCCCCTCCAGTACGCGTGCTCTCTGGGTAGGGACGCCTGGGGACTCAGAGAGGAAGTAGACGCGTGAGCTCTGCTTCTCACACGTATGTGAGACCGTCATGCGGTGGTGGGAGGCTTCTGGCTTTTCCTTGCCCAGATTATAAAGCTGTTCTCGAGTGTGGGCTTTGGGGAGGCTTTCAAATACGTGTCTAAAATCATGGGGTTTTGTGTTCAGGGTGGAAAATACAGTATAAAATCTTGCCCGGCTTTTCTTCTTCTCCATCTCTTCCCTCCCACCTGACAGAGCTGAAGTGTCATCGTAGTTGTAGGAAAGTTCTGTTTTGAAAGCACGGACCCAATGACCTGTTGGCTGGCAGAGCTGAGAACAGGAGAGGCTAGTTCCTTTGAATTCCAGTCTCCCCCCTCTACGAACTGCTCTTTATCTCCAAAGTAGATTTTCACGTTTTGTGTGGTTATTGGCATCTTCCTAGCATGTGTTAGGAGCTCACATCCCAGTGCCTCACTTGCCTCATCTAGGATCTCCACAGGAGTGTTTGTAAAAGGAGAGGTGTTGTTTTCTCATCTCTCTGATTCAAAGGCAACATATTCAAAGTCCTTGCCCATTTGGAAAACAGAAATAGTTACTTGCACAACTATTCACTACCTGCTCTGGCACCTAACTATGCCATCCGTCTATATCCCTAAAAAGTAGTTATTATCATACCCCTTTTATACGGATAAGACAATTGTCAAATTAAAGAGTTTACATGTGTTCTCAAGGTCATACAACTTAGAAGAGGTATAGAAGAAATTCAACCCCAAATCTTTATCACTTGGAAACCTAGATAGATATACCATAGTGAGGGAGGCCTGTGTGGCTCAGTTGGTTAAGCATCTGATTCTTGATTTAGGCTCAGGTCATGATCACATGGTTCATGAGATAAGCCCTGTGTGGGGCTCTGTGCTGAGCTGGGCATGGAGCCTGCTTAAGATTCTCTCTTTCCCTCGCTCTCTGCCCCTCTCCCACTCATGCATACTTGCTTGCTCTCAAAATAAATATTTTTTTAAAAGAAGATATACCACAGTGATCTAGGGATAAAAGACTTTTGTGCACCCCCCCAAAAGTATGACAGCTTCCATGCAGTAACTTCCTTGTACTGTGTTCATAATCATATCTACTGAATCCCCACTTAAAGCTCTTTTCTTATTTTGTATTCATTTCCAATAAGCCTTTTCTCCCCCCTGATTTCTAATTCCACAACTCATTGGGGAAAAAGAAGGAAGTTGCTAGGGGCAAGCAGATGAAAAGCAAGCAATAAGAACTAACATGGAATAAAAGGCAGAAAGATTGTAAAGTTGATAGCTGTAAAGTGCTAAAATAGAAGTAGAGAGCATTCAAGAGGTGGTAAGGAATTAAGAAATTGTTAGAGACTATTATAAATTGAACTGACTCTCCTCAGAAACATGTTGATGTTCTAACCCTCTGTACCTGTGAATATGATCTCATTTGGAAATAGGGTCTTTGCCAATGTAATCAGGTTAAGACAAGGTCATACTGGGTTGTGGTGGCCCTAATCCAATATGAATGGATTTTTAGAAGGAAAATTTGGACACAGACAGGCAGAGAGGGAAGATGACTATGTGAAGAGGGAGGCACAGGTTGGAGGAATGCCAGGGAATGTCTGGGGCCACCAGAAGCTAGAAGAGGCCAGGAAGGATCCTGTTCTAAGGCTTTGGAGAGAGTGTGGCCCTGTCAGTGCCTGTTTTCAGACTTTTGGCATCCAGAACTGTGAGAGAATAAATCTGTGGTTTTAGGAGATCCAGCATGTGCTTTGTTGTAACAACCCAAGGAAATTAAAACATGAGTGAAAATAGGAACCTAGAGAAAGCCTGTGTCTACTATATTTGAAGACCCTGGTGACTTTAGGCTTACAATTTCTCAATTTCACAGAGGACAGAGGGCATGATACAAAGCCTAAGGGTTTCCCAACTTGAAGAGTCTAATAAAATAACCCCCCAGCCTCCCACTTACCTCCAATAAAACTGGTTACTCCAAAGGCCTATTATCTCAGTATAAAAATAAGCTAGAAATACTCCCATCCTCACCCCACCCCACCCCCACCCCCGTGATGCAGTGAAAATTGCCCGTCTCAATTTTCTGCTGGAAAGAGAGGAAGAGTTCTTCTCTGTGAGTCTCTTCCTTGGATTTATAACATAAAATCAAAATACTTCATGGTCCAGAAAAATCTCAAGAGTAGAATTTAACTTAAAGTCGTTGGAAGTTCTTAAGCATCTGCAAAAATGTATACAAACCCTCTCTGGGGAAAGACCCTTTTAACCCAGGCCATAAAACTTCCCACAGGCAGAGTTTTAAGGAATAGGAGTTTGTCATTTTTAAAAAATCACAAAACAAACAAGGGAAGAAGAAAGTACCAAGAGCAAACACCAGCAAAAGCATTTGACAGCCAAATTTGTTCTACAGAATCTTCAAGTATAAACTCTATCAGACACAGGGTATCAAACAAAGGTGTATACTGGTTTTAAATAAATAGGAGATTGGAAATGTAAATAAGAAGAAAGAGACTATTAATAAGACTAACCATCTTGGGATAAAAATAGAATTTTAAACATAATAAATATAAAAATGAAAATTAAAAGTTTAAATTAATGGATGGATTAAACATGCAGGTGAATTTTATTAAAGGAAAAAATTGTAAACTGGGAAATATACCTAAAGAAATTATTCAAAATCTTCCCAGGAATACAAAGAAAAAAATATACATATTAAAAAAAAGAAATTGAAAGACAGGTAGAATTGAGGGAAAAGAGCTAATATCTTAGAATTCCAAATGGAGATAATAAAAAGTGAGGATTAGGTAAAAGCAATAATTGAAGAGATAATGACTGAAAATGTTCCCAAGCTGGTGAAAAACACCAACCCTCAAATTCAGGAAGCCAACCTGTCCAAAGTAAGATGACTACAAATACATTCACACTTTGACATATCATAGGGAATGCCAGAGACAAAGAGAAGATCTGAGAGCAGCCAAAGAAAAAAGATAGATTACTGAATAATGATAATTAGAATAACAGTTGAGTTTTCAGTGACAGTAATGTAATCCAGAAGATCATGAGATAATATCTTAAATATTTTCTGAAAGAAAATCATTGTGTCTTTTACATATATAAAAGAAAGTCATTTTCTGAAATACAAAAACTGTTAAGAGTTTGCCACTAAAATAAATTATAAAGGAAAGTGTAAGGAAAATGATCCCAGAAGGAAATTTGAGGTAAAATACTTAGCTCAGAAAGTAGTAAATATATGAGTAAATCTAAAGAAATGTTGATAGTAACACTATAGTAATGTCTTGTGGGATTATTAAAACTACATGCATGATGACAATTGCAAATAAATTGGGCAGAGGTGATTGTAATGAAAATGTTCTCAAGTGCCTATATGTTAATGAGCGTGGAAGGTATATAGGGTTGACTTTCAATTTTGATGAAGTGAGCATATTAAAATTTCTAGGGAAGCCATGAATATCATAGATAAAGAAAGTATAACTTCCAAAGAGGTAGAGGGGACAACTGAAATATGAAAATGGTAAGAAAGGGAGAAATAGAAACAGAAAGGATATGAGAAAACATAGGAGATGGTAGAAATAAATCCAAATATATGAGTGAACACAGTAAGTTTACATGGACTAAGTTAAAAGACAAACCTTTTAAAATTAGATTTTTTAAATTGTCTGTTGGATATTTATAAAAACCATGTCTAAAATGTAGCAACAGAAAGGTTAAAATATAAATGGATAGAAAAATTCATGACAGGCAAATGCCAATGAAAAGAAAGTTGCTATATTTATGTTAATATTAGAAAAAATACTATTACAAAATGTTTTAGTACAATTAAAGATTTTTACAATGTGCAGTTCATCAGGAATATATAACAATTATAAGTTTTAATGCATCTAATTTCACAACCTTGATTGATATAAAGTAAAAGTTGACAGAATTATAAGGAAACATCGACAGCTCTAGTAATGTGGAATATTTTAATAAATTTCTCCAAGGAACTGATAGACCCACACAATCAATAGATTGAATCTAATGGGCATATAGAGAACACTGCATCTAACAATACAACACTCAACAAATTTCAAGGATTAACATCATACAGAACATATTCTCTGACTACAATGGAATTCAATTAGAAACCCACATCTAAAAGTTATAGACAAAAGCCATATTTTTGGAAATGTAACATTTCTAAATAACACATAGGTCATAAAAGAAATTATACTGGAAATTTGAGAATATTTTAAATTGAATGATACTAAATATGCTACATTTTACATTTTATTAAATAAAGCTAAAACAGTACTTAAGAAAAGTTGTAAATTAAAACCGTATGGTATTGGCATAAAATCAGACACATAAGTCAATGGAACAAAATGGAGAGCCCAGAAATAAACCCACACATATAAGGTCAATTAATTTACAACAAATGAGCCAAGAATATAAAACGGGGAAAAGACAGTCTCCTCAATAAATGGTATTGGGAAAACTGGGCAGCTACATGCAAAAATTAGACCACTTTTTTACACCATACACAAAAAATAATTCAAAATGGTTTAAAGACTTGAATGTTAGACCTGAAAGCATAAAACTCACAGAAGAAAATGTAGATAGTAAGCTCCTTAACGTAAATCTTGGTGATGATTTTTGAATCATCAACCAAAAGCAGAAATAAACTAGTGGGACTACATCAAACTCAAAAGACTCAGCATGGGAAGGGAAACCCATCAACAAAATGAAAAGTCAGCCTACTGAATGAGAGAAAATATTTGCAAATCATATAACTGATAAGTGATTAATAACCAAAATATATAAAGAATACAACTTGGTAGCAAAAAAAATCACAAACGATCCTGTTTAAAAATAGGCAGAAGATCCGAATAAACATCTTTCCAAAGAATAAACATCTCTCCATCATGGCCAGCAGGTACATGAAAAGATGCTCAAAAATGCTAAGCATCAGGGAAATGTAAATCAAGACCACAGTAAGATATCATCTTGCACCTCTTAGAATAGCTATTATCAAAATAACAAGAGATAACAAGTGTTGGAAAGGATATAGAGAAAAGAGATTAGTCTTTGTGCACTGTTGGTGGGAATATATATTGGTGTAGCCACTATGGAAAACAGTATGGAGGTTCCTCAAAACTGATCCAGCAATTCTACTTCTTGGAAAACAAAAATCAAAGAAAACAAAAGCACTAACTTAATAAGATATACGTACCCCCCTGTTCATTGCAACATTATTTACAATAGCTAAGAATGGGAGACAACCTAAGTGTCCATCAATGGGAGAAAAAATAAAATGGAATATTTATAATGGAATATGGATTTTAAATTTTAAATTTTTAAAATTTTAAAATTTTTAATTTTTAATTTTAAAATTTTAAATTTTTAAATTTAAAATGACAATTTATAATGGAATATTATTCAGTCATCAAATAAAAATATGAAATCTTACCAATTACAACACCATATGGATGGCCTCAAGGGTCTTAGGCCAAGTGAAATGAATCAGACAGAGAAAGACAAACATGGTATGATCTCACTTATATGTGGAATATAAAAGAAAGAAAAGGGAAGGAAAGAAAAGAGAAGAAAAAAAGAAAGGAAAAGAAAAAAGAAAAAGAAAAGGAAGCTCACAGATACAAAGAGATTGATCGTTGCCTGGGGATGGGGGATGGGAAAAATGGTTAAGGGAGTCAAAAGGTATGAACTTCCAGTTATAAAATAAATAAGTCATGGGAACAACAGGTACAACATGGTGACCATAGTAAATAATACTCTTGCATATTTAAAAGTTGCTAAGATTAAATCTTAAAAGTTCTCAACACAAGGAAAACATTTTTTGTGACTCAGGTGATGGATGTTAACTGGAATTATTGTGGTTATCATTTCACAATGTATACAAATATTGAATCTTTGTCATATATCTCAAAAATAAAAATTAAACTAATTAAAACATTTTGCAAAATTATGAGAAATTATATAGTATCCCATTCTTGGAAAGAAGAGCTAAAAGTTAGTGAGATAAATATCTGAGTAGTTGGAAAAATATCAGAATAAAACTATAGATGAAAATAAAGATATGAATATAAATTAATAAAATATATATTTTATAGAAGTAATTCATTCTGACATATACAATGCATATCTTAGATATATATTCATATACAAGATATGTATAAAAATATATAGGAATATATTTTATATATGTATATAATATAAACGTATACATTTATATATGTATATATACATATAATATACATAGAAATGACTAATCAAGCCAAGGCATGGTTCTTTGAAAAGGCTAATCAGATTAACAAACTTTTAAGCAGGATTGAAAGAGAGAGACAGAGTTGCCACAACCACAAATAAACAATATTAGGAATGGAGAAAGAGACATGATTATAGTTGATACAGATCTTAAAAAGATAAGAGTATATTATTAACAAAAATTTGAAAACTTCAATAAAAAGAAGAAATTTGCAGAAAAATATAGCTTATGAAAACTGACACAGGGGGGCGCCTGGGTGGCTCATTCATTAAGCGCTGGACTTCGGCTCAGGTCATGATCACACAGTTTGTGGGTTCCAGCCCCGCATCGGGCTCTGGACGGCTGATGGCTAGCTCAGAGCCTGGAGCCTGCTTCCGATTCTGTATCTCCTTCTCTCTCCGACCCTCTCCTGCTCACACTCTCTCTCTCTCTCTCTCTCTCTCTCAGAAATAAATAAAACATTTAAAAAAAATTAAAAAGGAAAAAAAGAAAACTGACACAGGAAGAAATAAAAACTGAAATAGCTCTATAATCATTAAAGAAGCTGAATCAGTAGTTTAATATCGTCTCACAAATAAAAACCTGTGATGATGGTTCACCATCAAGTACTGCTAAACTTTCAAGGAACAAAATATTCCAAATTTATGCAAATTATTTGAACACAGAGTACAGAATACATACTAAATAATCAAAAGCACAGTGGCTTGGATCTCTTCTAGAGCGTAACATCCAGGCAGATCCCTGGGTTTACAGCACAAAAACATGCAACACAATTACTGATCATCTTAATAACCATCCTGAGTCATAAAGAAAAGTCTAAATTGTATTCTGTGCATTGTGTTCAGTGAAACAAAAGGATCATACACATGTTTAAACATTTCTTTGGAAAACGTAGAGCCTGTTAAATTTCTAATATTGAAAAGAGACAATAATTCCTCAGTTATGTGGAATTGACATAGGGAAACATCTGGAAGCCTAACCTGTTTATTATTCTTTGAAATTAAATTCTTTTTTTAATGTGTATTTATTTTGAGAGAGAGACAGAAACAGAGACAGCAGGTGAGTAGGGAGGATCAGAGAGAGAGGGAGACAGAATCCCAAGCAGGCTCCACACTGTCAGCACAGAATCTGACATGGGACATGATAACATGTGAGATCAAGACCTGAACTGAAATCCAGAGTCCAAGGCTTAAGGGACTGAGACACCCAGGTGCCCCTGAAATTCAGTTCTTCAATATAAGTAACAGCTGTCTCCACCTTTCTGGGATGGAAACCATAGAAGTAGGAAAGTGAGAGAAAGAACACTAACACAACTGTGCCAATGCCCTCCGAGTGTCCAAGGCAGGCAGTCGGAGGCAAGAGATCTCTCCCCTCCATCCATCTTGCCCTAGCTGTACATGACTGTACTGGATGGAGCTTTCTGGAATGTAGCACAGAAAAGAGAGTCTTCCAGACAGGACTCTGTTGGACACCCACTTGGAAATGCCTGCAAGTCACCAACTCTTTATCTGGATGTCTAAGCTTTCCTCACTTTGGATTTCTTATTGGCATTTTAGATTCTTGTCTTAGAATATTCATTATCATTATTCTCTTTAAAATATGGTCTGCTATTATAATGCCTCTTGAACAGCTTTTACATCCTCTAGGCTGACTTCTCTTTTACCACCTGCTCCAAAGCCTGCATCATGGCCTTTATTCTGGCTTAGATTAATTACCCAAGCCCTCGTGACAGCCTTGCCTCTTTTAACTGCCTTTGCTTAATATCATCTTAAGGTCTAGCTAAGTGTAGCATCTCTCACTGTGAATGATTCTGCCTCTTCTCCCTATGTAACTGAGCAACATCTAGGACAATAAGAGGTCCAGCAGACTGGCTCCATTTGTTGGCTTCGGGATCACCAAGCAATCAGTCAAGGTCCTCCTTATCTGGGTATCCTGATTTAATAGCTTAATAAAGCAGAAATTTGCATTGGAGATTTCTCAGTACCTCAAACAGTGCCTTTATTCTATTCCTACATCTTTTTATTGCCCTTGTCTATAAGTTTTCATGCCTTCTCTTAAACTTTCTTTATTAGCCAAGAAGAATCTAATTATCTCTCTATACCCTAAGAAAATGCCAATGGCTATTCCATAGGGCCTGTGGGATGAACATGAGCAAAGAAGGTTATAGATACAGTAAGAATAGACTTCACAAACTGCATTGTCACCAGGTTTCAAAAATTCCTTAGTCCCTGGACTAAGTTCATCTCTGGCTTCTATAATCAACTAAGAAACAATGGCAATGCCTTTATTATGTATTTTCAAAATTCTTTCCCTATAATTATCCTATTGACTGCACAGAGAAATCAAGTGCTATTGGCAAGCCAGATGATATTTTTCGAGTGCTCTAAGATTAGGGGCTCATGAGTGGCTCAGTCAGTTAAGTGTCTCTCTCTTGATTTCAGCTCAGGTCATTATCTAATGGTCATAAGACCAAGCTCTGTGCTGGGCTCCATGCTGGACATGCACCCTGCTTTAGATTCTCTCTCTCCCTCTCCTTCTGCCTCTCCCCAACTTGTGTGCATGAGCTCTCTCTAAATAAATAAATAAAGTGTTATAAGATTGAAAATACGTATGTTGGTCAAAAAAGTAAGTTCTTATACTTTATTATCTATTATAATCATTATTTAACAACAAAAGTAGCAAAAAATCAATTTAAGTATTTTGTAAACTATAAAAACCTCTATATAAAACTTACAATTGTATTATACATGTAGATATATATGTTACATTAATATGCTATCTTACAGTTTATATAGTGCTTTATTGTTTAAAAAACTTTAAAAAGTTTGCTTTAATTTATGTTATTATAGACCTACTGAGCTATTTATTTGGATAACAGGAACCTATGTCTTAAGCAAAGAAAATTGGCTCAGGCTAACTTAAAGAGAAAAAGAATTTATCGGATGGTCATTGGATGTCTCAAAGAATTAATAAGAACTCTGTAGATGCAGATGCAGAAAACAAGCAGAAACCAAGAGAGAATAGACAGCAGGAACCATAGCCAAAGCCAACTGGTAAGACTAGTGTATTTAGGACTGACCCCACTGCCATGACTAGGTGGCTCTGCCACTAGATACTGGGCACCATTGTTTGGGTCTTAGTGACATTCACCGAGATTCAAAGTCCTTAGAGAGACCATACAGTTGGCTAAACCTAGACTATATGCCATGCTTCCAGGCCTCTTTTCAGCTTCCTTAGGCTCAAGAATTGCATACAATGTGGTCCCTTATATAGGGGATTTAGGGGATTTAGAACCCGAGCTCCAAAGTCCTCAACAAGTCATCTAATATCTAGGCTACTGTGCTCCATGTTCCAAATAGCTTATCAGAAATAGGATCCAAAACAAAAACATCTCTTTATTATGGACAATTTCAAATATATGCAAAAATAGAGAGAAGGGTATAATAAATTGCCTTGCAGCCATCACCCAGTTACAACAGTGTCAGTTCACAGTTCGGTTTTAATCTCTCTTACCCCGTCCTCCCCCAGCTCTTTATTTCAAAGCAAACCCAAGACATCATATTGTCAAAAATATTTCAGTATGCATCTAAAATAGGTAAGGACTTTTTAAAGAATATAAACACACAGGGCGCCTGGGTGGCTTAGTCAGTTGAGCGTCCGACTTTCGCTTGGGTCATGATCTCGCGGTTCGTGGGTTCGAGCCCCGCGTCGGGCTCTGTGCTGACTGCCCGCTCAGAGCCTGGAGTCTGTTTCAGAGTCTGTGACTCCCTCTCTCTCTGACCCTCCCCTGCTCACACTGTCTCTCTCTCTCTCCCTGCTAGAAATAAATAAAACATTAAAAAAATTTTAAAAAGAATATAAACACAATACTGTTTTCAGTCCTAAAGGTGTTGAAAAGAATTCCCTGATACCATCAAATATTATCGGTGTTCAAATTTCCTTCATTGTCTCATGTTTTCTTTTTCAAACAAAAAAATATTGCTTGCTTGAATCAAAATTCAGTTGATTACTATGTCCTTCAAGTGTCTATTCATCTACTGAATTTCTCTCTCCATCTTTCTCCCCCTTATAGTTTATTTTTAAAGAGATCAGGTGGTTTTCCCTTTTGAGACTCCCACAGTCCAGACTTGCCCGATTGAATCCCCTGCTGTCGTGTAGCACGTCCTCCACCCCATATATTCCTTCTAAATTCATAGCTTAGATCTGAGGGTGTAGGTTCAATTTTGTAGCAAGAATATGTCATAGACATGATATGTGTGCCTCCATCAGTAGGTATAGAAGGTCTAGTGGTCTCCCCACTTGGGATGTTAGCACTCATTGCTGAATATTGCCTAGATCCAATAATTTATTAGAGGTTGCAAAATGGTGATATTTTATTTTTATTTTTTCTTCCTCATTTAAAACAGGAATAACTTCACATATTTATGTGTAATTTTATTTGGGCATAGTTGACATACAATGCTACATTAGTTTCAAGTATACGACATAGTGATTCAACAAGTTTATACATTATGCTGTGTTCACCACAGCGTAGCTACCATCTGTCCTGATACATCACTGTTACAATATCATTGACTATATTCCTTATGCTGTGCCTGTTATTCTTGTGATTTATATAAAGAGACATTTGCAACCATCCATTTTTTGGTTGCCTAGAAATACGATAAAGTTCATTTGGAAAAATCAGAATAAATAACTTTATAACAGCTTTCAAAATAATGATTTGATTCTCTACCATCTTCCAAAGGGGACCAATTATTCCTTTTTAGTAATATTATGAACTTACAGATTTAAATATATTGATGTATTTTAGTTTATTACATTTGATATCCTTATTGATGTGCATATTTTCACCTTTGGCCATTGGGAGCCTCTGACATTCGTTCCTGAGTCCTTTTGTTTCTTCAATGGCTTCCCTGTCATCAAGGTTCATCTATCCATTTCCTGTTCCAGACCTATAACCAGCCATTTCCCCAAGGAGCTCAGCTTTCTTTTAATGAGAAATGGTACTTAAAATCACAATCTGGGCACTAGGGGTGCTCATGGCTCCTGGGTTGGCTCACGTTTCTGGCTCTTTTAAGTAGTCAGAGCTCAAAGTTGTTATTTTTGTAGAGATAAGATATTCTAGGCATTATGATCTTTCTGATTCAAATGTAGGACTATACAGAGTTTTTACTTCACCTTATCAATCTTACATCTTTAGTTCCCTTCTCCCATGTCAAAAACTCTTATTCTTAATGGTGCCAACATAATTACTTGTTTGTTTTATTCCCCAATATGCACACAACTGTCTCAGAATACTAACAACAACCCTATCACCCACAATATGATTGCTAGAAACAATTTAAATTTCTCTCCTTTCTTTTAGTTGTTTCTATTTCACTAGACATATATAGTCAAATTACTGTGATGTAAAGTCATCTAGAATAGTTCCTCTCTGTGGTATTATTACCAACCTAATAAACAAGTTTATTTCTTTCATTTGGCTTTTGACTCTTAGGAATTGTTGTTCATATTTAATTCTTTTATAATTGTGCAAGTATTTACATAATTCCAAAGTCAAATCCACAAAATCAAGTATATTCAGAAAAGTCTGCCTTTTATCACTGTCCTCTCCATTCTGTGTTCTTACCATCTCCAACATAAACATTTTGTTTGTAAAGTAAAATGAACAAACGCTTCAAAAACATGTAAGGAAATATGTGTATATATTCACATCTCCTCATTCTTAGCTAAATGGTAGTATACTGTACACACTTCTTAGTACCGTGTTTTTAAAAATATAG
Source organism: Proteles cristata cristata (assembly GCA_017311185.1). Classification (NCBI taxonomy): domain Eukaryota; kingdom Metazoa; phylum Chordata; class Mammalia; order Carnivora; family Hyaenidae; genus Proteles; species Proteles cristata. The sequence goes on from JAESUZ010001614.1 coordinate 1,225,150, forward strand.
ATGTATGTATATTTTTTCTGAAGATTATTTTATAAGAGAATAGAGAGATTATTCCTTATTGCTTTTTTATAGCTACATAGTACTCCAATTCATGTATGCTCCATAGTTATTTCTACCACTTTCCTTTTGAGAGCATAATGCTGTAATTCATAGTCTTGTGCATACATTGCTAATGTTTTACTGCATTATCATTTGAACAGATTTCTGAAAGCATAATTGTGTGGTCAGAGGGCAAATGTATGTATGGTTTTGTTAAGCTGTCATCAAATATCCCTCCATAGGGCAGTACTTTTTCCACCAGGAACAACAGAGAGTTTCTCAGAGTCAACCAACAAAGTATGATATGGACTATTTAGGTTTTTGCCAATCTGGCAGATGAGAAATGGCTTTCAGAGTAGTTTCAATTTGCATTTCTCTTATTAAGAACTAAGTTGAACAGCTTTTCATCTGATTAAAGCCATTTGCATTTCTTTTTTTTCCCCCATGAGCTTTTCATATCTTTGGCCTATTTTCCTATAGGATTGTTAGTCTTTTCTCTATTTTTAGAATTTCTTTACACATTAGGGGTGGTAATAGTTTGCCTATCATATACATTGCAAATATTTTCTCCTTATTTGTTACTTGTCTTTTGATGTTGCTGCTGGTGTTTTGTTTTGTTCTGTTTTTGTTTTGTGTGTGTGTGTGTGTGTGTGTGTGTGTGTGTGTGTGCTTGTTTTGTTGTTGTTGTTGCTGTTTTTGCTATGCAAAGCCTTTTTTCCTTCCTTTCCTTTTTCTAAATTTTTTTTAATGTTTATTTTTGAGAGAGTGAGAGAGAGACAGAGCATGAACAGTAGATGGGCAGAGAGAGAGGGAGACACAGAATTTGAAGCAAGATCCATGCTCTGAGCTGTCAGCACTGAACTCGACGCAGGGCTTGAACCCACAGACCATGAGATCATGACCTGAGCTGAAGTCAGACGCTTAACCGACTGAGCCACCCAGGCGCCCCTTTCTTTTTTATAATGTAAGCACACATATGTCTTTTTCCTTCTTGCTTCCAGAGTTTAGTCTTAGGGAAACTTACCCACTATCAGGTCATAAGAAAATTCATGAATGTTTTCTTCCAATATTTGTGTGATTGTATTTTTCACAATTTTTTTTATTTTTAGTACTTAAATCGTATGTAGTTAACAGGCAGTACAATATTGGTTTCAGGGGTAGAATTCAGTGATTCATCGCTCACATACAATGCCCACTGCTCATCACGAGTGCCCTCCTGAGTACCCATCACCCATCTAGCCCATCCTCCACTCACCCTCCTCCGTCAACTCTCAGTTTGTTCTCTGTCATTAAGAGTCTCCTGTGGTTTCCCTTTTACTCTCCCCACCCCCATCCCATAGGTTCATCTGTTTTGTTTCTGAAATTCCACAAATCAGTGAAATCATATAGTATTTGTCTTTTCCTGAATGACCTATTTCACTTAGCATAATACACTCTAGCTCCATCCATGTCATTGCAAATGGTTTAATCTCTGATTTATTTAGAATTGATCTTGATGTATGGTGTGAGGAATGGGCCCAGTCTCTTAGTTCTCTACATGGTCAACCAGTTATTCTAATACCTTCTATTTAAAATGACATCTTTTCCTCACTGGTTTGCAGTAGTAACTTTATCATACATTAAATTGCCACATATACTTGAATCTGTTTCTGGATTTTACATTCTGTGTCCATTGATTTATTGGTATATTTATGTACTAATACCACACAATTTCAATATATATAGGTTTTGTATTGTTTGTAAGTCTAACCTTAAAAATGTTTTAAGTTATGTTTGTGAGTTGGATTCTGGTGTACCAACTGTGTGTTATGGGTATCTTAGATTCAAAGGAGAAGATCCTTAAGAGACACACAATGTCATCATTCCTTCTTCTCTCCTGACCAGAATTTAAAATGCTTGGTATCAGGATTTATGGCTACTTAATTTTCATAATGATGCTTAGAACCTAGTATGTGCTCAATGAACAGATTTTGAAATTGAAGACCAGAAAAATATAAGAGGATATATTCTATATAACTGGAAAAGGTCAGAGCTATGACATTCTGAGGTGGGGTAGAAGTTGTAAGAACATTATCAATTCAATATAAGAAACAAGTATTAGAGTCACTTAAAACAAAGGAAGCAATACTTAATAGAATAATGAGCTCCTTATAATAGGACATGAACATGACCATCTATTGCTATCACTGTAAAGATACATGGGATTTATAACCATAATGCTACTGTTAATAGTGATGCAGCAATAACTATATGTGAGCCATTGTCCTAAGTGATTTACATGTATTAACTCCTTTAATCCTCGCAGCAACCTTGAGATGCAAGAACTATTGTTCTCCCACTTACAGGTGGATACACTGAAGCACAGAGCAGTGATGTAACTTGCCCTAGGTTACATGGCTGGTAAATGGTAAAGCTGAGATGTGAACCCAGGAAGAATGGCTTCAGAAGCCATTATGCCTTACATTGGTAGGCATCGTCTAGTAGCCTTCAATGAGAAATCTGACAAAATTTCTCTCAACTTTCTTGGTTAATTTCTTTGTGTATCCACTCATGCATTTATTCATCATATATCCACTTGATATCTATATATCACTAGAGGTGAATAACACAGACCCTGCCTTTGATTGACCTTCAGTCTAGCTGGAAAGACAACCACCTTTCTAAGTACTAGTGTTACAGAAAATAATAGAAAATGTCATGAACTTAAACAGGATGCTTTGAGTCCTTCCTCCATTTTGACTCCAAGGACTTATGTGCTCTTTGATCCACTAGTGGTAACTGTAGTAAGTACATAGCCCAGAAAACCTGATCACTTTGTCTTGTGGTATTTCCTTTTTTTTTCTTTTGAGAGAGAGAGAGACAAAAAAAAAAAAAAAAAAAAAAAAAAACATAAGCTGGGAAGAGGGGCAGGGAGGGAGAGAGAGAGAGAGAGAGAGAGAGAATCTTAAGCAGGCCCCACACCCAGCATGGAGCCTGATCCAGGGATCCAACTGCAAACTCACGACCTGAGATGAAATCAAGAGTTGGACACTTAACCAATTGAGCCACCCTGGTGCCCCTGTCTTGTGATAATCCTAACATTTTTTTAAAAACAAAAAAATACAAACTATTATTCTTTTATAAAACCATGAGTAAAGATAATCAACACAAAGTAAAGATAATGAACACAAACTGAATGCAGTAAAAAATTTAAAAACTAAAAATATTGCATAAATATTAACATAATTTATATCTGCAAATTTTGATTCAAGAAAACCAAAGTTGGTTGACATAGTGATGACAAATGAAAACTCTGTGATAGATTGTAAAATGTGATGTGGATTAAAAAAAAGTACTTACAGATGAATCATATGTCAGTTATTAAATCAATGCAAAAAATCAATCCCAATGAAAATAATTCTGGTAAATTAAAACTAGAAAATGAGTATAAAAGGAAGTATGTTTTAATTACATTATATCAAAAATTAACCAAGAGGATGAAATTGCTTTAGTGACATTTACCCCAGAAAATACCTTCTGGATAAAAATTCATCACTATGACTATACCCTGCATGGAAGTACTAAGTAAGGCACACCTCTCTCAGCATGCGAATGGCAAGGATGAAAGATCCTGTGTGTATTACAGTAGCACCCAGGAGGGCTAGGTGAGGCTTCACAGCAGAGGCATGTGTGCAGGATGCCAGAGAAAGGGTGTACACTTTCCAGGCAGGGAAGGAGAAGATGGGTGTTACACACAATTGGGGTGACCCATACAGTGACAGCTGAGAAAACACATGACCCCGGCTGAACCCTCAGGCTGAGAACTAGGGGTCTGTAATGGGACATGGGGCTAAAACATAGGGTCAGTGACGGGGAAGACAGAGCTATCAAATGGAGAGAAAAATTGGTCATTGGCAATCCAGAAGGCAATCCAGAATGTCCAACATTTTCCTCGCTGACTTAAGTGAAAGGAAAAAAGTGTGCTTATGGCAGACGACCTGAAGCTGAGAGGTTTCAAACAAACATTTCCTTGGTTACCAATATCGACCTTCTAGGTCTGGAATGTCTAAGGACTTGGTTGGTGACATAAACTCGTTGACAGCAGGAGGAAGTTATTTCATAAAGCAGATCCATGCACCACAGCTGGTAGCAGTACTCACACAAATCTGAATGATAGTGATAATAATAATGAGAACTTCATTTGTTGTATGCTATTGGCTCATCACTGTGTGTATATTATCTCGTTAATTTTTATATGAGCCCTGTGAGGTCTGCGTGGTTTTCCCCATTCTATAAATTATGAACCTGGTGCTAACAGGATAAACTGTCTCACCCAATCACTCAAGCTTAGAACTAGACTGCGTGGCTTCAAGACCTTCTCATTGTATCATGATGCTTATCCACCTCTGCCTCCAGGGTTTAAAATCATCGATGGCATGAACTCTAACTTCCGCATTTGGCAAGCACTGCTTTGGAAAACGACCACAGTACCATTCCATTGCTTGATGACGCAGCCCAAACCCCTGAATGTTGACGGGTCCTGGGTCCCAAAGTCCCACACAATGTCTTTACCAGAGGTCGCAAGAGACTTCCAAACTGGAAGGGTGACTGGCAGAGACCAGAGCTGAGCCAAAAGCCAGAGTCCAGAGAGTCAGAAAAGAGGTATAGGGAGGAGCTGCCAAATGAGAGGAACCAGAAAACAGATAGGAGGTCAGAAATCCATGTTCATTAAGCCAGAGACACGGAGGAGGAAGAGAACGAAAAGAAGGGTCTGTCTGTAGCAACTTCCTAGAACAGGCATCACCACTATTTGAGACTTTTACAAAATATATCTTTGGTTAAAGGGCTACAGATGTCACTAAAATTACCAGTGAAAGAGGCCTGGGCAGGTCAATGTGTGCTTGACAAGCGTACTGTGTACTGAAGCATGCGACAGATTATATGGTTCTCCCTGGAGGCCTTGGCCTTAGAGGTCTGAGTAATCTCAGCTCACTGCTAGCATCATGGCTGTTCTCACCCAGCCATGAGGAAGATAATAAAACACAGCCTCCACAGTTTCAGGTAAGCCAACTCATCTGCCAGCACAGCCAGAGAGATTTGAGAAGGAAGAGAAAGGGTGTGAGCACTAGCATTTCCCTGCTCAGCTCAGAGGGTCTCCGGAAACCACGAGATGCAGCATCTCATAGAAAAGCTGTGCATAGATTCTCTTCCCTCCAATCCCTGGAGACAGAGAAAATGAAACACCTTAAATTGGATTTCTCTCTGGTAACTTCTAAACATTATGGTTGATCCAAGCCAGCTGGAGCTAGAGTTCGGCATAATCTGAGAACTTGGAATCACACATCCACACTCACGTGTGCATGCGTGCATGTGTACATACATTTGAGGTGGGGTGGTGAGCCCTGCCACTGTTTTATATCGTTTTGTCATGAACTGGAATCTGCTTTGGCGTTGTCCTATAAAGCCTTTAGAAGGCTGACAGTTGTGCAGTGAGCTAAGTATTCATCCATGCAGTCTTCTGAGGCCAAGGACTTCAAAAGACACCAAACATAGGTTTCCACTTTGCAGGCTTTTATACCTCCTAACGGAATTTTCCCAGTGACTCAAAGCTTTCACTAAGGCACTGTCCACGTGTTCCCTTAGCACTCTGTTGGATGCTAATAATAGTTTGAGTGATCGTTGGAGGTCAAGACCTAGCCTTTTCTGGTCTTTATAAGTGAGTTATTAAATGAGCGACAAAGGTGGCATTGAGCTGTGAAGCCAAGATGATGGGAGACTTTGGGGGTACCAATGACTAAGAAAGGGGCATTTTGAATAGAGGATTGGTTTAAAGGGGTCAATGGGACATGTTTGATATTGTAAATAACAAAGGAAACAACCAAAAAGCTTGCATTATTCATGCATCTATCCATTCATACAGTGAGCATTTCTTAGGCTGCTTTTGTTATGTGCTTGGCAACAGGGGACAGAAAAATGAAGTGCCTGGATCCTGACTTCAACAGGAAGCCAGCACTGTGTAACTAAATGTAAACAGAAGCCTTGGAGGGCTGATGGGGCTCAAGTGCCCTCTGTGGGCCCCCTCAAGGCAAGTGGATCGAAGAGCCCAGTGACAGTGAAAGTCTGAACTGAAACGAGATGGAATTGTCCATGGTCATTGAGTAAGGGGGTGGGTGGCAGGGTGGTGCCCATAGTTACGGAGAAGAATCAGCTAGAAAGAGAAAAGCTGGACTGGTGGAAAATGAGAGATGTCAGGGGAAGGCAGCGTTTCAGGGGTGCTATAGATGAGCTAAGATGAATACTAATCATAATAGCTATCGTCTTTTGAACACTTCATTTGTTCTTAATGCACTTATTTAATACTAGACACTTTACTGTGCTAAGCACTGGGTATGCAGAGATGAGCAGGATAGCCTAGGGTGTACCACCATAGAAGCCTCCATTCTAGTGAATTTTGTGCTGTATGTCATTGCTGCCTCCCAAGAACAATGCGAGGCTAGAATTATTATCCTCATTTTATGGATGAGAACACAGAAGCTCAGAGAGGTTGAGCCACCTGCCTAGGTCCCACAGAGAAAGGACAGTGGTGCTTGGATTTGAACATGGTTCTATCGGATGTCAATGCCTCTAAGTCCCCATCCTGTATTAAGAGAATGAGAGCAGAGAAAGGCCATATGGATGCAGCTGGAAAGTAGCCTTTGAAGGGACAGGTGGAGTCAGGGGTGGCTACAGGAGACAGATTTCAAAGGGTTATAGAGGGAGTGGATGGAAACTGATAAGAGGCAGGGAGGTTAGAGATTTTACGTGACTGTGAATGGATGGAGAAGGTGACCTAGTGTTTGCTTGTAGGAAGAAGTCAAGTGCCAGGGCCCGCAGACTGTATAGACTTGACCTCAAGAGAGTGGTTGAAATTTTCATTTCCTTCTAGGCAGTTGGCTGTATCTAGCCCTGCTGTGCTGGAATGTGTGCCACTAGGTGTGGTCTCCTGGCACCCATGGGCCTGAAATGCCCGGGGCCCTTGAGGTCTGAGCAACCTGGGACCTAAGGATTGGGGTCGTCCTTGCTTGCGATCTTCATACATGAGGGAAGCTTCCAGAACCAGAGACTCTGCCATGCCCAGTGGCCAGACAGCATCTGAAACCATGGAGAGGAAGCCGTCTTTGCCATGGCACATTATCTTTAGCACGCCAGCCATGAGCAACTCTGCAATTACAAACCAGCCGCCAAACAGACGCAGTTTAACAGTACATTGTAAAAGTTTTACAGTTAGTAATGACAAGTGCAAAATTAATCCCTGAAGAACAAAGCAATTAAAAAAGTACATAATGAAGCAATTAGCTAGAAATGGTGGGGAGCAGGAAAGGGAGAGCGCGCATGGACGATTTTACTTCGCAAGGGTCTTCACACTTAACATTTTTTAAATCGTGTTCGATGAGGGAGCCGTAGAAGAGCGAGATTCATAAGATGCACAGAAGAAGTAACAATTGACAAAGGGTTTTGAGACTCAAACTGAAGGAAATTTTTACCTTCTTAAAAAGTTGGGACCAAGGAGAAAAAGAGCTATAAAGGCCGTTCCTGGGATAATTAATGAAATTTTATTATAGGCTGTGGATTAGGTAAATAGTAATGTGTCAGTGTTTAATTTCCTGATTTAGGGGGAAAAAATCCCTGGGAGCCAGCAACATAAGTTAAAGCTCCAGAGAGTCATTCATTCCTCACCCCCCCCTTTCTTTGTTTTGTTTTGTTTTGCTTTGTGTTTCTTTTGCAGCCTCTGTGCAATTTTGTATCAGACCCTGGAAGATAGCCTTGGTGCCACCATTACATTGTAGCTCAACTTTTCCAGGAAGGGACCACCAGCTGAGACTAAACTCAGTCTCTCAGAATAACAGATAGCAAGCAAGTGAGCAGGGGCTCCTCCCGCTCCCCCTCCTCTTCCTTATCCTCTTCCAGACACTATCGTGTGTGTGTGTGTGTGTGTGTGTGTGTGTGTGTGTGTGTGTGTGTGTCTGTGTGTGTTTCTGATGAGACCTGATCTTCATTAATCTGCAATTGCAGAAGTAGAATTCAGAGACACCTACTCCCATGACAAATGCTTTTTACTTTGTAAAGCGATGCACAAAGCAGGATACAGAGAAGTATCCAGTGCTTGGGATGGACTCTTTACAAAAATTACCCTTACACACAAGTTTCTTTATCAAGCAAAACTTCCCCAACATAAGTCCGTCCTGAAAACAGAGTTAACCCCTGATGTAAACTACCCCAGGAAACAACATTTGCTGCTTCAGGTCTTGCCTCTAAGTGTGTGCTGCCTGTCTAGCTGTAGAAAGCCCTAGGGACAGGCCGCGGTCCCTGTCCCTGCTTGCCGTGGGACCCGGCAGGTGGTGGAGCCGATGGGCACTGTGCCCCTGCTATATTCATTGCGCCTGCTTCGGATGCTGGCAGTGACTTGTGTAATTTTCACAGCACTGGATTAGAGTGATGGAAAGAAATCCTGAAGTAGGGGAGAGAAACTGAATCATGATTTCAAGACAGTTACTTTTCTTGGATTTCAGCATTTCTGAAATCAAGTCATGCCCATAAATTTGGCATATATAAATAAATATTAAATACCTAAATAAATTACAATCTATTATCCCAACCAGAACAGCTTTGAGAATGAAAGGAAGCAGTACCAGCTGTTACACTGGTACAACAGCTAAAAACCAACATTATCAGGGGCAAACCAGGACATACTGTCACTCAGCTTAGATTTTGATGTGTGCATTTAAAGCAGTTCTTTCACATTGTTAGGTGGCTGTCATATGTGACATTGGTCCCACAGTGTTTGACATTGGGCATACAGTGTTGGAAAAGTAAGCACAGTCCCTTACCTCGTAGAGCTAATGGCATAATAGCACAGACAGCTGAGAAAAGAGAACAAAGAATAAATAGTTACAGATTTCAGTAAGTGCTATATTAATCAACTTGGGCTGCTGTAACAGAATACCGAGGTGACTTCAACAATGGAAATTTATTTTTTCACTGTTCTGGAAGCTAGAAATCTGAGATCAGGGCTCTAGCAGGGTTGGATTATGGTAAGAGTTCTCTTCCTGGCTTGTATACGACTACCTTCTGTGTCCTTCCATGGTAGAGAGAGAGTTCTAATGTCTCTTTGTCTTCTTATAAGGACGCCAGTTCTATCTGCTCAGGGTTCCACCCTTATGACCTCATTTAACTTAATCACCTCCTTAAAACACTCTATTCCAATATAGTCACATGAGGGAGTTGGGGCTTCAGCTCAGGAATTTGGTGGAGCAGGATGTCCGTAGCAAGTGCTACGGCAGAAAACACAGAATGTAGGCTCCACAAAGTCAGGGGTTTTGCATGTTTTGTTCAGTGATGAAATGCCCGTCTCGTACAACAGTGCCTGGCACGTAGTGAGTGGTCAATAAATGACTGTTGAATTGAATTAAAGCAGAGAAGGGACATAGTCTAACTCATAGTTTTAGAAGGTGGATTGCAGGGCAACAAGGGTTGAAGGAGGCTATGGAGAGGGTTGTCCACACAAAGATGATGGTGGCTTGGACCAGGCTGTTGACTCTGCAGATTGAGACGTGTGATTAATCTTAAGCTATACTTGGGAGGTAGTGACTGCTGGTGTATTATTGGATGTGGAAGGGGAGAAGAGGATGTGATTACGGATGGATTACATCATTACTGATGTAGGTTTTAGGCTTGGGCTATTAGTCGGATGAGTGGAAGACGAGGAGAAGGCTAGGGGATGACGGGGAGGCAGGGAAGGAAATCAAGAACTTGGTTTTGTACAAGGAAAGCTTGTGAGGTCTCAGAGATACACAAGTGGAGGTAACATGTAGGCAGTTGGATATATAAATCTTGGGCTCAGAGGGACATAGTGCATTTGATTCTCACAGCTGTTTTGCAATGTGTCATTTTTGTCTCCATTTCACAGACAAAGAAATTGAATGTTAGAAGGTAAAATGAGTTGCCTAAAGTCACCAGTCCAGCAAATGAGAAATGTAGGATTTGACACCAACACTGTTTAACCCTAGAGCCTGGGATCCGAACCACACCGGCCTTCTTGGATTACATTTGGATCTTGGATACATTTCCTACTCTGCTTCTAAATTATCTTGGATCTTGGATCTTGGATCCATTTCCTACTCTGCTTCTAAATTATCATGTGACCTTGAGCCTCACTTTGCTCACCAGGAAATGATGGGAAGGAATCTGTTAGGTCGCCTTCAATTCTATACTGCAGTACTGATCTCTTTCTTTTTTTTTTTTCTTTTTTTTTTTACAAATAATTTATTGTCAAATTAGTTTCCACATAACACTCAGTGCTGATCTCTTTCTTAAATCCCACTTTTAATGTGATTTTGCCATAGGTACCTTTCAGAGATGATACCCAAGCTGACAATTCATTTTTTTTTTAATTTTTTTTTTTAATTTTTTTTTTTATTTATTTCTAGGAGAGAGAGAGAGACAGTGTGAGTAGGGGAGGGTCAGAGAGAGAGGGAGTGACAGACTGAAACAGGCTCCAGGCTCTGAGCTGGCAGTCAGCACAGAGCCCGACGCGGGGCTCGAACCCACGAACCGCGAGATCATGACCTAAGCGAAAGTCGGACGCTTAACCGACTAAGCCACCCAGGTGCCCCGACAATTCATTTTGATGTTCATGAAAAGGGCAAATCTCTCTAAGCGAAGACCCAGCACACCAGCTTTTTCAGTCTGAATTTCAGTGGAGTCAGAGGAAAGCTGCTTAGAACAAATACCATTTCTGAGTGAGAAAATGCTCAGCATCTCAGATTCCTTTTTATCAGCTGAATAGTAACCTCAAGGGTCCCACTGAGCCAAATGTGGGGGTGATGCTTGGGCCAGACACATAGCTTCCTCTAATGTCCCTGCCCAGGGTCTGCCAAACTTTCCCACCTATGCCATCTCAGTGACACATATGGGCCTGAGTCCTATGGCCACCAATATGCTGGGGGTAGGGAGGTACTGGTGACACAGTGTATCCTTTCCTCTGATGGTTCCTGGTGGCCAAACCTTTCAGAAAGGACTCTCCTGACTTACCAGGGGCTATATTCCATGTACACTGGGCCAAAGAGTCTCCTTTGGGCCAGTGTCACCCTTTTGAGGGGCATCTGATATGGACAGTCAATTTGAACTTGGTTGGGACATGCTAATGAGCCATTCATATGTGTAGGATTTGGTTCTGATTAGATTAGGCTTCTCAGAGAGGAAAGAAACAGCCACTGATTAAAGACATAAAAAAGGAAACACTTTAAATGAGTAAGTGGTTCATCTTCGTATAGCAAAGTATAAATTAAACATAGTCCAGGGGCTCAGCTTTGAATAGCAGCTGGAGAGAGTGGGATTTTCTGAATATGTCCACAAGGAGAAGATGCTGACAGCAATTCAAAGGGACTTAACTCACCAGAGAGGGCACTGAACACTCCGGAGTAAGTGGATGGACCAAGTTATCTGATAAAAATGACTCTCCGACTAGCAATGAGAAGGGTTTTATTTGGATTTCAGAAAATTGCTCCCCAAGTCCCTGTGACATTCAAGCATATTATAATTCTCTGGCAGCATCCGTGAGGGTAGTGGGGCCAGAGATCTTAGCTCAAAACAAAGACTTGATTAGAGTAGACAGCGCACGTATCACTGGGACCCTGATTTGGAACTTCACCAATACTTCTCTCTCAGAGTTTGGGGCTTCTATAGTTTGGGTTCTATAGAAAAGCCTGGATTGGAACGAGCCGGCTTCTCCATCATGCCTGTGAGGCTGTGAGGGTTGGCCCCGTCGAGACTCTGTTGCCTGACCAAGGCTGGGGTGCGGCCGCCACCCAGACTCACCTGGCTCACTCCAGCGTTAGTGGAGCTGCCACAGGGCTGCAGTGTGGCCATGTGAGAAACCCTGGGCTGTGCGTGACCACCAAGTCTCACAGCCTTTTCCTTTCCCACCCTGCTGGCTTCTCTCTTCATTTTCTGACCTCTGCTCTGGTTCTGAATGTGAAGCAGACTCCCTGACAGCCTGTTCTGTGAGGATACTTACTAACCCCCTGCTTGCCCCTGGTAGCTAGCTCCCTCTCCCACTCCCTGGGACTAGATCTACTCTCTGTACCCTCAGCCCCTGGTGGCGTTGTGCTCAGAATGTACTTGTCACCTGCCGTTAGAAGTTGTCACCTTCTGAACAGTCTCTCCCCATGCCTGGAATGTTCTGCTACAAAGTCCCACTCAGTAGACTGAACGAACCCCTGATTATCGGTATTGCAAGAGCCCAAGCCTCTCTGGTCACTTTGCTCTTTGGCAGCTTGTATTTATCAGGGAGGTGATCAAAGGCTGAACCAGTAGCCCCTCCCCCCAAGCCACAGAGGCTTAACCCAGGACAAGTTTATTTCCTGCTCACATCCATCTCCTAAAGGGTAGGAAGCTGACCTGGGCAGCCAGTTCTCTACGTGGTGACTCAAGTTGCTTCCTTTGGGAGGGCTGCCCATCTTTGAACTTCATGGTCATCCTGCCTTAAACATCCAGCAGATTGGGAGGGAGAGATGTAGAAGTGTTCATGGACTTCCCGCATGGGGTAATTACCAACCTTGACCAGGAAGCGACAGCTGTTTTTTCTCTTATTTCATTGAGCTGAGCTGCTCACATGATCCCTCCTGATGGCAAGGGAGGGTGGGAGATGTAAAGGAACACAGACTACCACATCCTTGAAGACCACCATACTCCTGTCTCAGCTTCACCAGCCTCCATATATTCAGACCCGTCTCCTTCCTTTTTGTCATGAATCCAACCTAGCTTGAGTGTGGGCAATGTTAATCAGGCCTGTTGGCTAGAAGGAGGGCTGGGGTAACCATGAATAAACTCTACTTGGTTGGAACCATTAAAAGATGCCTTCTCATCTCAAGGATCACATATTTGCAGAACAGTCCTCATGAAATTTCCCTTGAGGACGTGAACTCCCATGGCCCCAATCTTTATGGTCAGAGCAGTGGTGTCTGAGGAAAAGCAGAGTCCCCTATGTAGGATGGGTTAGTTTGTGGAGCGTGGTGCCATTACTGCCCCCGGGTTTCCTGTAGGGAAGCAGCTATTTCAGCAAATCTCAAGTCCCTGAAAAACAGCCTTTTAACTTTTTTTCCTGAAAAGCTTCCAGACATTCCAGCCCAGCTGGTCTCTTTTTGGAATTCTGCCAGCTGGGTCCTCCTGCTGCTTTCTGATAGTTTTGAAGACTCCCTTTCACACAGGGAAAGTGCTTCAAGTGCTTCTTAGGGCTGACCCAAAATCAGACCCCTTCAGGGACACCTTCCAAGAAAAAGCATCATTTTTTCCCAAGCAGCAATTCCATCCAAAGGACTCCGTGTCAGTGTTTACAACAAGAAGAGGGCTTGGGGAAACTGTATCCCTGAGGAGTGGTTTTCCATGGGGTCTGATGGAAGAATAAGCATGGTCTGACTTTAAAAATATTTTCTTACACTTTAAGATAATGAAAGATCTACCCTCAGAAACCAAGTAAAGTGCACTGGGGATAATTCAGAAGTAAGGCCAGGCTCTTGATCCTGCATTCATGCAGGAAAGATGTATCAAGCGCCTCTCATGGCCCAGACCCCATGGAGGCCCTAGGGATTCCTTTATAAGAGCAAGGTGGCCTTGGGTCTTCTCTCACAGTCTGGTAGTGCAGGCCTGTAAAAAGGAAGAGCTCCAGCTCACTGAAAGTCAAGGAGTTACAAATTAAAGCTCCCATGAGAGCGAATTTCACACCCATTGGCAAGAATTTAAGAGCTGGATAACACCAAATGTTGGCGAGATTGGGAAGCAACGGGAGTGCTCATCTGCGCTGTGGGAGCAGAGTGTAGTGAACTCACTTTGGAAGAGTTTCACCTTCCTGGGGAAAGTTGAATGTGTATATAACCTGTGCCTCAGAAATTCCACTGCAGTGTCAATACACAGAGAAAGGCGCCTGCTCTGGGGCACCAAGAGACAGGCCTAAAAATGTTCCAAGGAGCACTCTTCATCATACTGGAAACAACCAGACTGTCGACCCACGAGAGAATGCATAAGTAAACAGCTGTATATTTGTACCGTGGAACACTATGGTGATGAAAACAAATGAAGCAAGAAGCAAGTTGCAGAATGCAGACGATATGCTTTCATTTATTTAGCGTTCAAACGCAGGTAAAACCAAATATAGATAGTTTAGGATGATGGCAAGGAAATTAACAAAATTCAGGATAATGGGTTACCCTTCAGGAGTAAGGAAGAGCACGCAGTCTTCTAAGTTACTGCTAATGTACTGTTTCGTAAGTAGGGTTCTGGGTAAATAGATTTTCCTTATATTACAGGTCTTTAAACCGTACATATGCTCACAGCTATCATAAGTGCTGTGCAAGAGGAAGTATAGGTGATACGGCAATGGGTAGCAGAGGCATTTAACCAAATTTAGGACAGCCAGGAAAAGTAGGTAGGAATTACTAGGCAAATGTATTGTGGGGCAGAGGGGAGGAGAACTCCAGTAAAGGGGATGGTATGGGGTGCGGGGCAGGAATCCAAGACTAGGAATCCTACGTCTGTCCTAGAACTAAGAGAAGTTGATGTAATGAGAAAGCAGAGTGTGAAGCCGCAGCAAACAGAAAAGACCAGGTCTCAGAGGTCTTACAAATCATGTTAAGGAATGTGATCTTTCTCTGGAGAATAAAGGTTGCAAGTATGGGAGTGAGATGCACTTTGGAGGGAGTTTGGCTCCACATTTGACATTGTCCCCATCCTGGCTTCTCCTCTGCCTCACACCCTTGACCTCAGCTTGCTGGTGGCTTCTAGCATTTGTCTTAGCTTTACCCAGACTTGACCCCTCTTCCCTTCTCACTCCCCCACGCAGGACCAGGACTAGGGCGAGGTGAGCCAGGTGTCCAGGGTGCAGCATAGAATGGCACCTGGAGAATAGGGGCCCTGCATGGCCCTGGTCAGCGTCTTTGTTTGCCTGCATTTCTGACCCTATGTCCACCCTGTAAATGAGTTTCTCATCTTCTGTCAGCTATTCTCAGGCTTCAGCCTCAACCTCCACCCTCCTGGTCTTCCTTCCCCCAGCCTGCCTGGTTTGGCTTTCTACTCTGGTCTCGGCATTTCACAGCCAAGTTAGGAGAGACAGTAACACATAAAAAGATAATTAACAACATGAGCCAAGAAATACGGACCACAGGAGTGGTACAAATCATGTGTTTCAGGAGTTTGGAGGAACTGGGCCAGGCTGGCTTTGGATGGATGGAGAGCAGGAAGGAGGCTTTTTATGCTAAAGGAATAGTGGGAACATTTTGCCAAGAGCAAAGAACTCATAGAAAGTCATGTGGAGATAAAAGCTGGACAGGATTAGGGATCCTGTGACCCATGTCTATGGAGTTCCAAGCTGAGATGCCATCACCCCCAATCCCTTCCCTCCAGTAAACATTACTAATAAATTGTGGCATCTTTTTCTGTTGAGCCCAGAAAATCCTTCTCAGAAGGATTCAGAGCCTCGGAATACTTCTCAACACCATGCTTCAGAAGGACATTAACAAGTAAATGCATTTAACATGTTAGTATTATTTGCTATCCTTGACATAGACTGCAGAGTGATCATGAGTCTGAGTGGGAGAAATGGTCAAGCTGTATCCTGTTGCCTTTCCTCCAGTGTCTCCCTATTTTACAACTTCTGATTTATAACTCTGCCAGTCATGTCTCAAATACTGGGCATCATCTGAGGTACTGGCAAGAAAATGTAGAATCACAGAACGCAAGTAGAAGGGATCTGTCACATCACTGAGTTCAGTTCCTCCATTTGGCAGCTAGGAGAAACTTGAGGCTTGAGAGGAAAACAGGCTTGTTATGTAAGTGGCAAAAAGAACATAAACTCAGATCGTTTGACCCTGACCTTTTACCAGCAGCTCCAAGTCCTGGAAAAGGAAAGAGAACCCGACTTTCCCTAAGAACCTACTACACACCTGTCTTTGCTAGTGGCAGCTTTTCATACAGCATCTCTTTCAAACCTGCCAAGGTATTGTTATTCCCAATAAAAAGGCAACTGACACCCAAAGACAGGTTCAAGTCTAAGGCTAATGTGCAACCAAGGCAGGATTCAGACCTTCTCCATCAGCCCCCACGACCTGCCTTCCCAGATGGCTCCCAGGTGTATGTATCTTTCTAGAAACGCTAATAGGATTAGAGCTCTCTGGGAGGGGCTGGTGGTGAGTGAGACTTCACTCCATGCTGCGAAACTGTTGTCTACCATATACTTCGGGTTCTCGGTCACATCTGAGGGCAAGCCCAGCAACTCCTCTGTGGGTGATACAAACACTGGCTGGGCTGAGGGCTTTCTCTACACCGAGTTATGGTTCCACAGGATGAAGCTGCATGCTTTCCACCATGCCCATTTGACGACTTGCCAGGTTTTACAACATTAATTTAAGCTCTGCAGCCAAAGTGACTCTCTTCAGTTACAGCAGTGTGCACTTAAATGTCAGAGCTTTGCTGAAAAACTGCTTGGGTCTGAAGGAAGTCATTGTATTCAGTAAAATCTGGCCACATTTTATGTTTATGGCCTTTATTGGGGGATCAGCTGAGCGAGTTAAAACCACCTCTCCATAGTTAGTGAAAGCCCAGGACTCTGAGATTGCCAGAATCACTCATTGAAATAACAGTTTATGTTATTGAGTGTATACTAAATGCCTTGTGCCAGTGTATACAACATGATCCTGGTCTTCCTGGAGCTTATAGTCTAGCAGGGGGAATAGGGGACAGACTTTGAAAGAATCAATACATAAGCAGAAATATTGTGAGTGTTACCAACACAAAGGGTGGGGCACTGTAAGTATTCCAACGAGATCTAATGGGCAGGTTGAAGAAGGTAATATTTGAGCTGGGTAACAAGTGGTAAGGGAGGGAAGAATTATTCCAGAAAGATGGAGCTGCAGGTGCAAAGACACAGAGAAAGGAAGGAACTTGATGTGGTCCAGAACTGTATTTTCCAGGGCCCTTCCAGAACCACAAGATCCAGCCAACATCCAGGGCTGACATGTGTCAGGTGTCCCCAGAACCTGTGGGACTGAGCATGTGCCTCACGTGTTATAACAGGTTGGGCTCACATGCACCCTAGGTAAAAACCAACCTCTACATCATGTAGTTACTGCCTGCGACCTCGTCTGTCTTCTCGGCTACTCTGAGCCTTGATCTTCATTTCTCAGCCATGTCTTTGGTGCCTACCTCTCCTGCCCTCTCTCTTCTTGGCACCCTCACCCCATGGAACTTGCAAGGCTAAGCCGTCACTGTCTCCCCCACCTCTACCCTCCATCCAGCGGCCCTTTTTCTCTGGCACAATCTTTGCGGCCTGTAGCTTCCATCCAGTTTGGGTCTTTCTACCTCACACCAGCAGTGACGTGTCCCAGGTGCAGCACCCCTTCCTCATTTCCTCGCTCCTGCCTTCCGCCCCACCAAGCCTCCATGGAAGTTTCAGAAGGTCATCTTCCGGAAGGTCCAAATGCCAGTGATTTTCCTTCCTATCCTATGTTTACCATCCATGACAAGGTCTCTGAGATCAGCTGCAGGTCAGACTTTTGAGGATCTCCCTGTGTCAAGTCATTGGGCAGCAGAGCCACTCATCACCTGGGGATCAGAGAGCATGGGCTTCCTCTTGTTTATTTCATTGTTATTGGGCAGAGTCCTGAAGCAGTGGGGTAAACATGCCAAATCCACATCTTCTGCTCCAATGCCCAGACACTGCTAGAAACCCAAAGGCTGCATTCAAGACAGATGCTGTTGCCCCCTCTGTAGATGAATTCTATAGGTAGGAGAGTGGGAGTGACTTCTAGATTGACAAGTGCTCCTAGTCTGTAGGGAAGAGCCTGGCTCACCCTTCCGCACTGGGCCAGGCACTCTAGAAGGTAACCTGTCTCTTATCTGTTGGGCTTCAGCCAGACATGGGAGTCGTCAGCAGTCATTCCCCCCCACCCCCAAAAGTGGATATTCAAGAAGAGCCAAATAGCAGTGACTATAGGGTTATTATAAAATAGTAATGTGTGCACACTGAGGGCTTACCACAGCCCTGGGCAGGAGCAACCTCTCTTACGCATATTTCATAGACAAGAGGTTAAGTGGCCCACAGTCACCCCTCAACAGGCACACAGTGGGGACAGAATGAACCCAGATATCCTGCCCCTACCTCCTTGACTGCCATCCATGTGGGGCTCAGACTGAAGCAGGCCTGGGGTTGAACATGAATCCACACATCCCCCCTTCTCCTGGGCGAAATTGAGGCTTGGGAGAAGTGACCTGCCCAAGGTGAAATCACAGCAGGTGGCAGAGGTAAAAATGGTTGAGTTTAGTTCTCGCTTGCTCCAAAGCTGTGCGTTCAAATGCTATGCCCTTCCACCCAGCCCAGCCACCCCACCTCTGCTGGAAACCCATGATCTGTCCTGAACACCATTTAGCACGTGTCTAAAGGAGACCTTGGGCAGGGGTGCGGTATATAATTGTATGTGCAGAAGTCTAAATGTGGAAGAACAAACATGAATGCTGGAGTAAGTAAAACATGCCAGTGGGGCTGTGGCATAGAGCATATGGGGGAGACAGCCCTAGGCTGGAGGGATGGGCAGGGCAGGGCCCAGGAGCCTCAGGGCCATGCTGGGAAATGTCCAGTGCAGGGGGACATGATCCACCTTACACCTTAAAAAGATCACTCTGGCCGCAGGGAGGAAAAGAGGCTGGCGGAGGAAGGCAGGAGGGAGATCATTTGTTTGGAGGCTGTTGCAGAATCCAGGTGAGACAAGACAGTGGTCTAGACAAGGGCCATGGCCACAGGAAAAGAAAACAGGAGTCGATTTGAGAGCCCAACAGTGAGTCCACACCATTCCTTTTACACTCAGTGGGGTAGGAGGTGCAGCTGCCATGCTTGTGATCAGAACCACAGAAGATCCACTCACTCTAAGGTGAAAGGGTGAACCGACTCTCTGAGAAACAGGTCTTGTAATAAAAGAGCTTTGTTACCAATCATGTTCTGTGTTGTGTTGCTGAAACATGCCAAGTAATAGCCTCCATTCTGGTTGCAAAAGAATAATTACCCTGACTCTTTGTGTTGCCAATAACATATTCACAGTATTCTAGGCTTTCATTGCGAATCTCAACAAAGTGGATTGGAAATCAGCATGATCTCCAGAATGTACAGGTCATGGAAATGAAGGTACATAGCTTGAGGCCTTCCATGGCTTCCTCTCTTGCCTAAGCTTCGGTGCAGGTCAGACGGATCCTTATCAGTACCAGCTGCATGGCCTTGGACAAGGGACAGCCTTTAGTCTCAATTTCCTCATTTGGAATTGGAGACAGTAACCACTATAACACAGGGTTATTCTGAAGATCCAGCTAATATAGTTTGTATAGTAATAGCTGAGCTGATGACATGCTTATTAAGTGCCAGGCATGTTCCTAAGCACTTTGTGTACAATCGCTTTAATCTCCTCAGTAACCTCATGAGAGAGATACTATTATAACCTCCATTTGAGAGGAGAAAACTGAAACACAATGAAATTGAGCGACTTACCCAAGGTCACACAGCTAGCATGCAATAGAGCCAGGATTTGATCCTAAGTAGTCTGGTTCCAAACCCTCTGCTCATAACCACCATGCTTTACTACCTACCACATACACAGTCCAGTGTCTGGTATATGGTAGACACTCAGTGCAAACACTTGTTTCCTTTCCATGGGCCCTAAATTATATACTGAATGCAAGACAAGTTCAGAAAGTGGAAAGGCGATCAGTTGACTTCCAACTCTGACAGTTCATAGGGACCAACTGGTGTGAAATAGACAGGTAGAAGAGAAGGCATTCTCTTCCTAACACAGGGAATAATTCAGTGAAATCCAAAGTTGACCTCACAGTACACTTATCTTGATGACACTGAGAAGTGTATAGAATTGTTGAATCATTATCTTGTACATCTGAAACTAATACAACACTGCATGTTAACTCTACTCAAATTAAAGAAAAGGAAAAACCAAAGTTGACCTTATCTTAGATGAGGACCTACGGTTGTTGATGGATACATGTTCTAAGTGTGAACATTATCTACTGAATTGCCTGGTTGACAGTACCTGACAAGTGATCACTGCTATCTGCCAAGAAATGATGATTATTCTCCCTCAGAAGCCTCATTCATCAGCTCTGGCCAGGTATTTCAGATTCATCCCACACTTATTAAGCATCAATCATATATTGATTGATTGACTGATAAAGTATCACCATCCATATATTGATTCAACAAGTGCTTACTAAGTATCTGTATGTACCAGGCCTTGTGTTAGTGCTAGGAATGAAAAATGAAGACATGGGTCTTCCATCAAGGAACACAGAGGTAAGGAGGCTTCCAGGTAAGCAGGAAGTTGTGATATCAAGAACTTTCAGGGCTAGAGGAGGGAGAAGTTGGCTCTGCCCCATGAATTGACCAAAGACTCCACAACAGAGAAGTCATGTGGCCAGGATCTTGAGAGGTTACATTTTTTTCAGCTGGAGAAGGAGTGGCATTCTAAAATGACAAAACGATGTGCATGTTCCAGAACAGTGAAAGTTGAGAGTGGGTGGCATGTTTGTGGCAAGA
Source organism: Proteles cristata cristata (assembly GCA_017311185.1). Taxonomy (NCBI): domain Eukaryota; kingdom Metazoa; phylum Chordata; class Mammalia; order Carnivora; family Hyaenidae; genus Proteles; species Proteles cristata. The sequence continues at coordinate 1,245,785 of JAESUZ010001614.1, forward strand.
CCTCTGAGACACTGTCCCTTAGCACCCAGAATACAAGATCATCTTTCTTTATGTTTTGAAGTCAAACTGCATCAAATTCAAGCTCCTGGTCACCGATGTCAGTGAGAAGTTTCACAGGAGTACCTTCTTTGTATCTCCCTGTCTCTTGGGTTCTGTTAGAACTCAGGACCCAGGAAAGATGGATTAGGAGAAGGGTACCTGGCTCGCTCCCTCTGGTGATAACTAATCTGGGTCCAGGCCCATGTGGTCCATTTTAGGAGGATACCTCTGCTGGGAGTCTCTACTGCTTCCTCTAGGTCAAGCATTGCTGCAGAGACTGATACAAAGATTTTTGTAAATGTGTCTGTCAGGGGCGAGGAAACCCAGATCTTCGGTCACAAAATGCCTAGTCTCTTCTTTGCAGGAATGAAAGGAATGGGAAAAGAAGGTGCATTGATTCTTTGCTGGTACATCCACAGCAACAAGAAACAAGACACAAAATAATGGGTCAGTAACCTTCCCTCTATAGGAATCGAAATGAAGTAGAACTCACCTGCTCTGTAGACAGTCATCTGGAGAGACAAGATGAAGAGAGCTAGAGAGCTGAAGCTGTTCGTGCTGAGATTGAATGGTCGCTTGTGGTCTGGTTTAGTGGCTCAGAGTCAGGTCTGGGCACTGGTGAGTGACTCTGTGTCTTCTACAGGTGTGGCAGTGTGGTGGGAGTGTAGAGGTCCTGCCTTGCTCTCGGATTGCCCACATTGAACGAGCCCACAAGCCCTACACTGAGGACCTCACAGCCCATGTCCGCAGGAACGCCCTCAGGGTGGCTGAAGTCTGGATGGATGAATTTAAAAGCCATGTCTACATGGCATGGAACATACCCCAAGAGGTAGGAAGCCCCTGCAGGGATGGGGTTTTTGCAGGGGGAGGGGGGAGCTGGTGGGAAAACATACAAAAACAAAAAATAAGGAACTAAACCCTCTCCTCATGGGTCAAACAGTCTTATTATCCATGGAAGAGTAGACTCTCAGCCCCAAAAGGTGCTACATGTGAAAGAGGCTGACTATGAGGCACTAAGCCATGTCTTCTCCCACCTCTGTCCCTGATCAGCATGCTTAAGGGAAGACTTCTCTCCTGACCTCAGTATCCTCATTTTAAATGAGAATGTTGGACCAAGTGGCTCTAAGTTTACTTCATGTCTAGGTCCTCAGCCTCTCTGCTATACAACTATACAAGAAATTACCAAAATTCACAAAGTGCCCCTGAATCTCCCTGTAGACTATATTCAGGCTTCTTCATCGAACCTTTGACCAGAGCAATATGGAATGTCTGCCGGCCTTTGGGATTTCTGGAACCACATGCATGGGGAAGGGGATATAGTCTCACAGGACCCTCCGAGGAGAGGGGAACTGTTCTGGACTGTTTCTAATCTTCGCAGAATACCATCATTGTCTGCCACTGTCCTCTGTCCCTCAGATTACCTATACTTAAGAAGTGCCAGAGAAAAAGCAATGTTTCTCTAGTAGATTCAGCCTTGCCAGGTGTCGTATGGAAATGACCTTGGACCACTGAGTTGGGAGAACCCAACAGATGCCAGCCACGGGATTCCAACCTGCTTATGAGCCTGTCTGCCTGGAGATCATTGCTTATGTTGCACTGTTTATGTGAGACAGCTGTTGACTGCATGACCTCCTTCTTTCCCCTTGGGAAGCCTTTAAAAAGCTTCAGTTCTCTCTTCCTAATAGGGAAATGGTTGATTTTTTGCCTAATGTTTCCATATGAAGGCCCTGTGCCCTGATCTCTCCACCCAGCTAATGTTGCTCTGGTGGAGTGACTGAAAGTTATCATGGGCAGGAGCTTTTAGGCAGTCCCAATCACCTCCACCGTCATGGGGTGGGGAGGCTGGGTTGGGTTGGGTTGGGTTGGGTTGGGTTGGGATTCCTACTCCCACGACCAGTGACATTTCAGCAGTAGGGAGAAGAAAGCAGAGCCAAGAAGTACCAGCCGGAGTGTGAGCAACCTTAATGAACCAGCCCCAGGATTGCATCCATGACAGTGGGAGTGTTTCTAGGGAAACAGTGGTGCCTTCTGGACCCATCTGTGGCTGTGGGCGTTGGATTGCAGTCTTCTGGGGAGCGTGCTGAGCCCCACTGTGGGTGTCCTCTGATAGCGAATATTAAGAGCACTTGGAAATTCCCCCAGCAACTTAGCAGTCAGGTATCATAGATCCCCAGGCTCTTAGAGTCCTGTCCACACTCCTGCCCCCTTCTCCCTGTACCCAAAGCTGCAAACCTTTTAGCTCTCTCCCCTCATAATGACTGATAGATGTTGAAGTGGACAGTAAATCCAATGAATGGCAGAGAACCAAGAGAGAAAAGTAATTGCAAAATGATAAAACTCAGTGTGTGTCTGTGACTTCTTGGAGGGTAGTTCAAACCCAGTCAAATGGGTGGGATGAGACAGGAGTGAACTCAAGACAGACAGACGAGGGGCTCCTGGGTGGCTCAGGCAGTTAAGTATCCGACTGAAGCTCAGGTCATGATCTTGCTGTTTGTGTGTTGGAGCCCTATGTCAGGTTCTGTGCTGACAGTTCGGATCCTGGAGCCTGCTTAAATTCTGTGTCTCCCTCTCTTTCTCTGCCTGCCCCTCTCTCTCTGTCTCTGTCTCTTTCTCTCTGTGTCTCTCTGTCTGTCTCTCTCTCTCAAAATCAAGCATTAAATAAATTTTTTTAAAAAGGGAAAGGTAGATGAGAAGTGGGAGTGTCCAGGATAAAGCCTCAGATAGAGGTGGTCAGTGTGTTTAAAAGTCTACCTCTTAACTCTAGATGCTGGCGAGGATGTGGAGAAACGGGCACCCTCCTACACTGTTGGTGGGAATGTAAACTGGTACAGCCCCTCTGGAAAACAGTGTGGAGGTTCCTCAGGAAACTAACCATAGAACTCCCCTAGGACCCAGCAATAGCACTGCTAGGAATTTACCCGAGTGATACAGAAATGCTGAGGCATAGGAGCACATGTACCCCAATGTTCATAGCAGCACTCTCCACAATAGCCAAAACATGGAAAGAGCCTAAGTGTCCATCAACAGACGAATGGATCCGGGAGATGTGGTTTATGTATACAATGGAATACTACATGGCAATGAGAAACAATGAAATCTGGCCATGTGTAGCAACATGGATGGACCTTGAGGGGGTTATGCTGAGCGAAATAAGTCAGGCAGAGAAGGACAAATATCATATGTGTGCACGTATAGGAGGATTAGGAGGAACTTGACAGGAGGAACAAGGGGGAGAAGAAGGGTGGAAATGGTGGGGGAAAGGGAGAGAGGCAAACCATGAGAGACTCTTGAATGCTGACAAAAACTGAGGACTGATGGATGTGGGGGGAGGAGGGGATGGGCATGGAGGAGGACACTTGTGGGGATGAGCACTGAGTGTTATGTGGAAACTAATTTGACAATAAACTATTTGTAAAAAAAAAAAAAAAAAAGTCTACCTCTTGACACCCACTATTCCCTGCTTTGACCAGACTCTGTCTCCTACCCCTTCTGAGACTTCTGAAGGAGTCAACACTTTCCCCCTGCTCCATTCATATCCTTCTCAAGTCATATCCCAGTATTGCCCCAAAACTGCTTTTGACAAAGCATCTTAACTGCCTAATGGATATTTTAAAGTTATTAACCTACAGGATCCCACCTTTTCCTTGAAATTCTGTACTGCTTGGCTCCATGACTCCACACCCCAGAATATTCCCATCTCTCTCTGATGGCTCCTAATTCCCTTGTGGGCAACGCTTACCTCCCCTTGATGCTTAGGTGCACGCAGGCGTCCATCCTTGGCCAACTGCTCTCATTCCACGTCATCTCCCTGGTGGTCCCATCTGTTCCTGGGTCCTCCTACCACCTGTCTGTTGACGGCTTCCTGACTAATATCTCTAACCCTGACTTCGCCTTTAGCCTCAGACCTACGGCTGCACATCGATCTCCTGGGTGCTCCCTCAGGCACTTTAAACTGGATCTGCCAAAAACAGAGAACATCTTTTACCCCCAAAGCTGTTCCTGTTCTTCCTCCCAATGCAGTTTAGGACGCCACCATCTGCCCATATCTACGAGCTTGAAACCCAGCATCTTCCTCTGATCCTCCTTTCCCTTCAGCCCCATTCCCAGTTCACCCCCCCCCCCCACTCTCCTGTCCACTCCTACCTACCTCCCATCCGAGTTCAGCCCTTGTTTTTTCCTCTGCAAGAGCCTCTCTGACTGCTTTCCCTGGCTCAAATCTTATCCCCTCAAGTCTATCCTCCACACTACCCAAAGTTATATTAAAAACAAACAGAAAAACACACAGTGGGGCGCCTGGGTGGCTCAGTCAGTTAGGCATCCAACTTCAGTTCATGTCATGATCTCGCAGTTCATGGGTTTGAGCCCCGCATTGGGCTCTGTGTTGACAGCTCAGAGCCTACAGCCTTCTTTGGATTCTCTCTCTCTCTCTCTCTCTCTCTCTCTCTCTCTCTCTCTCTCTCCCTCTCTCTCTCTCTCTCCCCCTCTCTCCCTCTCTCCCCCTCTCTCCCTCTCTCTCTCCCTCTCTCTCTTTCAAAAATAATAAAACATTGGGATGCCTGGATGGCACAGTGGGTTGAGCATCTGACTTTGGCTCGGGTCATGATCTCACAGTTCATGGGTTTGGGCCCCATGTCAGGCTCTGTGCTGACAGCTCAGAACCTGCAGCCTGCTTCTGATTCTGTAGGTCTCTCTCTAGGCTTCTGCCCTGCTCATGCTCTCGCTATCTCTCTCTCTCTCTCTCTCTCTCTCTCTCAGAATTAGACATTAAAAAAATTTTTTAAATAATAGTAAAACATTACAGTTTTTTAAAAAAACTCACAGCGACCACATCATTGCCCTGCTTAAAATCTTTAAAGGACTCTCCACTGTGCATGAGATCAGGCATAGAGCCCCCCGCCCACCTATAACCACCCTGCGCCCACTCTGCGTTATAGCTTCTGTAGACTGCAAGGATAGTGAGAACGCCAGAGTTCCCCATCTATTCCATGCTATTTCTTCTCTCTGTATGTTTGCTCATTTTGTCCCCTCTGCTTGGAACTCCCTACCCTCCGCCTCTTCCCCAGCCTCCACCCTTACCAATTCCCCTCCATCCTATTAGACTCAGTTCCAGTGACCCCTCCTCTAGAACTCAGCCTCAGTGAGAGAAAACGCCCCCTTTGCATGCATGTCTCTGTCATTGCACCACTGTCTTGTGGAAGAAGGTTTTGTGTGAAAGTCTCTCTTGCGCGTGTATGCGCACTCTCTCTATTAAACCAGGGGCTCTCAAATCTGTCTGAACATTAAAACCCCTTGTGCTCCGGCCCCAGAGATTATGACTTAATTGGTTTGGAAGGGGACCAGGGATCATTTTTTGGAAAGCTCTTCAGGGATTCTAATATCCATCCAGGGCAGAGAGCCACTGCATTAGACCACAGGCTTCCTGGGGACAGATTGTGTTCTTCATTTGTGTCACCATGCCTAGTACAAGGCGGGGCACATGATCAGAGCTTAGGAAACCTCGCCAATGCTTATTAACAAATGGATCTGCTGGCAGTGTGTGTAATTCCTTTCTTCCTTAGTCAGTGGCTCCTAAAAGCAAATCTGCAGACCAGGTGCAGCGGAATCACTTGAAGAGTTTTTGAAAATATTAATTCTGGGTTTCGTCCTTAGAGAGATTCTGAGGAGTAGGTATGGAGTGGTGCCAGAAACCGTTCGGATCTCTCTGGATGCTGGTTTGGGGCTGCCAGATTTGGTAATCCTAGTTTAGCTAGTCTTTAATTCACCTTGAGTGTCACCTCCTCCAGGAAGCCTTCTCTGATTGCTCACCTTCCCTCCCCACCATCCTGGCTGCAGTGAGATGGACTAAGTTCTCCTTCCTTTTCTGCTCTCCCTCAGCAATCTGTTCACATCTGTGCTTCACACTGTGTAGAGTCTGTTTACTTGTCTGGACCTTCCTTTCAAGCAAAGTCTGTGCCTTCTTCCTCTTCAGATGCACAGTGCTTAGGACAGCACCTGGCACGTACTCAAGATGAGCCAGAAAGGAAAGAAGAGGGAGGAAGTGCAGATGCCATGTGCCCTGCGGGCCCTCTCCAAGAGCTTTCCTGGCTGCCCTTGCTGTGGTGCTGTGTCAAGACCTTCTGCTCAACCACAGCACACCTGTTACCTGTTTAATTAACCTTTTGTCTCTGGTGTCCCAGCTGTGGGTATAGAGCCAGACCCTTCATCCCTGCCCAGGGGCTGCCTTGCAAACTAAAGTCCATATACATAAAGGCTTTGGTCAGTGCTCAGCAAACAGAAAAGCACCAGAGAAGTCTTAACTCTTGGTGTGGATGGTCTTGTCTCTGCCCTCTACATTCCCACCTCAGCTTTTTAGTGCCCTTGCTGGGCATTCATCCTGCCTGGGCACCTTCTACGCTGAGTCCTCCCCCTGCCAGCTCCTTCAGCTGCTTCCTTACCACAGTCAGTCCCGAGCTTTGGGAAGACCAGAAAAGCCCCCCAGCTCTGGCATCCCTTCTGCTTTAACTGAAAATCCATTTGTTTATCAACGAACAGGAAGTCAGCCGGCAGCAAAGCATCAATATTCTCTTACACAGGGTTCAGGAACGCTAGATCCCTCCCCCTCTCGCTGTCCCCTCCCCCTTCCTCTTGCCCAAAGGCTGGCTGAGTGCCAGGGATGACTCACCATGGTGAGCAGGTGATGGCCCTTCTCTAGGTTCAGCTACAAGACCTTGTGTATGTGGCTGTCCACACGGACGGGAATACCGGACAGCTTTTCGTGTGGCTGCGTGTATTGGTTTCCAAGGGCCACCATAACAACTACCACAAATTGAGAGGCTTTGAACAACAGAAATTTATTCTCTCACAGTTCTGGAGGCCGGAAGCCCCAAATCAAGGTGCCGACAGTGCTGCGCTCCCTCTGAAACCTCTAGGGGAGGATACTTCCCCTCCTCCAGCTTCTGGTGGCTCCTGGCATATTCCTGGTCTTGTAAATGCATCACTCCAGTCTCTGCCTCTGTCTCCAGGTCTCTGTGTGTCCAACGCTCCCCGCCCCCCACTAATTTCTTAGGAAGGCACTGGTCATTGTATTTAGAGCTCATGCTAAATCCAGAATGATTTCATCTACAGATCTCCAGTGAATTCTGTCGGCAGTGATCCTATTGCCAAGTAAGATCACATCCGGAGGTTCTGGGGAGACACAACTTTCGCAAGGGACTCTGTTCCACCCACTGAGTATTTGGCAGAGGGGGGAGATACATTTATTGTTTTCTAAGAATAAGGGCCAAGGTAACCTTCTCCGAGAAAGTTTGCTTATTTCTCAGTGTCTTCCCCCGATCTGCAAACAGTTTGATGCAATTTATAGTAAATACGCCGTACAGACGTGCTGAACCATTAAAATGGAAAGGCAGAAGTCAACTAATAAACAGGAAGAGGAAAGGGGCATGATGTCCAGAAATAAGCTGAGCAAAGCTCTGATTCTTGAGTGTCCTAGAAGTTAAAGGAGGAATGAGCCCCTGAGTGGTATTTCTCCCACCTTCAGTTAGATCATAAGGAGAGAGACCAACTTTCCCTTGACCCTGAATGTAGAGAGAAAGTTTTCCTGTGGGAACCGAGATTTTTAGGAAAGCACAGGGGCCTTCCAGAGACAGGGTCTTCTCGTGGCTCCCTGTAAAAGCTGAGACACAGTGCTAATTTGTTGGCATATAAAGGCAATTATAGCATGAAGGGGGAAGGCCTGGGTCCTCGCAAATAGCTTTGTGATATCAGGATAAGGTGCAGAGAAGTTTAAAGAGCTACTACTTAACAGGTTCCTTGGGATGGGGCTGGGGGTAGTGACAGGTTACATGTATTGCCAGTTTTATCTGAAATGCTCCCTAAATATTTTTTCAATCTAGTCTCATCAGTACAGTCTAGGCTCAGTGGTAGGTCCACAGAGATCAGTCTAAAATGCTTCCTGGATCCAGCAGAGAAAGGCCAAGTAGCAGTTGCTTGGAGGTTCTCTGTGCAGGAGCTGAGAAATAGGCAAATTATAGATGAGGTCATCGAGAAGACATTGCCCCTTAGCGGTCTGGAACCTAAACCTTCAGGCTCTAGTAGGTTCACACTTTTATATTACCTAAATTCTGGTGGGCAAAACAAATCTATTTCTTCTGTGTCTACACTGTGTTGTTATTTAAGCCTCCATGGTCGAATACCAAATACTTGTTCTGATCATATGCAGATTTGCGTGGCTGCCATTTTGTAATTTGTCTCAGACATTTCAGACTCAAACCCTAATCATTTCATTATGTTCCCAACCCCAGTAACTTGATCCCCAGAGCTGATTCTAGAAGCAGGGATTCATATGGCCCGCACACGAGCAGCAGTGTCAGTGGGAGAGAGCTGTATTTCCTGTCTCCCTCTCTCTCTACCCTGGACTAGTGTCTTATGAGATACCGCATGCCCTCTCTGGTTCCTGGCTCTGTGGGATCATCCTCTGAGAGGCCACGGAGTCTCCACCTGATCCCAAGCTGGAGAGACTCCTCGCCATCTTCTGCTGTGACATCAACGCTTTCTCCACTGATTCTGTGCCCTGTTCAAAGGCCGGTGTTCAGGCCCAAGGACTCTGTTCTCCCCTCTGCTCTGAGACCACAAGAAATATGGGGGCCTCTCTCAATCTCTCTCTCTCTCTCTCACTCAAGGACATATCCATGTCTCCATTACCACTCCTTGCCGGCTGTACCTCGATGCCGCAGGGACCACCACTCTCATATACCTGGGAAGTGAGACACACAAGTCCTCTCTACACTAAGATCCCTGAGCTAAGAGAGAGTCTGCTTCTCTCACAAGGACCTGATCTTAGGAGATAGGAGGGCAGACTCTTCCAGATGCACAGCATAGGTTACAAGTGCAAACTCCAGATCCGGCTTGATTGGGTGCAAATCTCAGCTCCACCATTTATCAGCTGTAGGACTCTGGGCAACGGTCCCTGAACCTCTTTGCCTCAACTCCTCATCTATGAAACAGTGCTATCCTATAGGTTTAAGTGGGCCACTATACATACATATAAGCATAAGTGCGGGTCTCATGCAGAAAAGAGCCTACCACATTGGAAACATTACAGAAGGCCTTGCTGCTGCAATTATTAGGAATAGTATTAGGAAAAGCTTCCACGCTTTCCCCACCGCTTCTTCCCCCCACAGCTGAGAACCTCTCATCTTCTAGCATAAGGTAGAGAAAACCTTACTCCAATTGTGTACTCCAGCTTCTTTCACTTACCCCTGGACCACAGATTTTTTTTTTGTTCCATTTATTTTCTACGGCCTTTGAGGATGGTCCCCGTCAGTGCTGACCTCACATTTAAGTGTCCACATGGGGACAGTCATGAGGCTAAGGACATGCAGGAAAATGAAGGAGTCAAGGTCCCACGTCCTCCCTTCACTAACCAGTCTCCAGGAACCTTGGCTGGGAGGTCTGGGGAGAAGCCATTTCCTGGTGGTGGCTCTATCTCTGCATTTGCAAATCTGTGCAGGACTCTGGAATCGACATTGGGGACATCACCGCAAGGAAGGCCCTGAGGAAACAGCTGCAGTGCAAGACCTTCCGGTGGTACCTGGTCAGCGTGTACCCGGAGATGAGGATGTACTCGGACATCATTGCCTATGGGGTGGTAAGGACCTGCCCCTCGGGGTTCACTCAGACACAGAGAGTAAGGCCAGAAAGAGCTATAGAGTAAGGGGAAAGTGGAGGAAGAGCCTCCCGTTTCCCATGTGGGACCTCTGATAGACCACTGGATGAGAGGCAACTTTTGCTTTCACAGCCCGAACCTCTCTGTTCCCTTGAGGCATCCTTAGTCTCTCCTTTAGAATTTCAAGCAATTTAGCTCCAGTCCCAAACCTGCATGTGCTACTTGATAAAACAAAAACCTGCAGTTAGGTTAAGATCACAAGGTAACATACCAAACACCCACTGTTTCCCAAACATGGGTGCCTCAGGGTCTAGCAACCAGCCTGTGTGCCTCCCTCACCTAAGCGGCTTATGCTTTCCGCTCACACACACAGCCTCCAGGAAAAGAGTTCTGGAACACAGCATTCCTGAGCTCACTGTGCTTTGAGGGAGGTTTTAGTACCCCCTGTTGATTGGCACAGAGCAGTTATCCCTATGGAAGGCAGAGCACAGGGTTTGGATCTAGACAGATCTGGTTTGGATCCAAACCAATCTTGACCAAGCCACTTCTCAGTCAAGGGTCTTAACATCTATGGGCCTCGGTTTCTTCCTATGTTAAATGGAGCAAAATAATGCTGTACTCCTAGAATAGAAAAATGTCTCAGCTATATAAATATCTTCTATATCCTAACGATTTGTATTTTCTAAGGTTAAAATACTTTGAATAGGGTAAATTCTACCATTATCCCAATGTTTCCAGGACCATTCAACTCAAGATGTTTTCAATGATACCTGATTTTGCTCTTTTTTTGATATATCACTTGGCCTTGCTTTCTGAACATATAGAGCTTTTCTGCTGACAGTTACAAGCCCTCAAAACTACATAGATTGCCCACCACCATGTTACGGGATAGAGGGGGAGACAGAAAGGCAAAGTGACCTTCCCACATTCACATAGGTCATCAACAGAGAAACTGAGTCTAAAACAGCAGCTTCTGATATCACTCTGCTCCCTCCCTTTGGAGAGTACCCCCTTAGACCTTTTTTATATCCTAGGATGAAACTCAGAGGAAGAACTGTGACATCCCCTTGGATAAGCTGTAGTCAGAACTGAGTTCAAGGCCTGCCTCAGCAGGAATATAGTGGGCATAGCATCTGCTTGGGTGGTGCAGGGGCAGAAAAGAATGCTTGCTGAGGATTGGCCTCCATGTTCTCTGTGGGCCTCCCAACTCTGACATCCTAGAATTCTAAAAGACACAGAGCATGGGGCCCAAATTCCCCTCCACCATCCCCCATCAGACTTTTGTTGTCCAGCAGACCAGCCTGTAGGAGGAAGCCATATCCTCCCACAAGGGTTTCCATGGCATGGTTGATGACATGTCCTGAGAAAAATCACTCAGTGGCCCCTTTGCCTTCCACTTCTCAGGCTGGTGTAACTTGGGTGCCAGAAAACTTCTCACCTGAGGCTCCAGATCCTCTTGTTCCCATGGAAACACACTGGACTATGAAGTGCCCATCACCCCCATCTATCTCCCCAGGGCCATATTGAGGACACAGCTGTTACTGTGCCCCACACGCCTCCCATAGCAAGTTGTGTATGATGCTTGGCCATGGTCGGACCCAATCCAAAATGGATGGTTTTGCTACTGCAGCTCTTTAGAAACTATTGGTCCCAAACCCCTGTGAGCTTCCGGGTTCATGTTCTCACCAAGCTGTCAGCTATAGCTGAATGGTATTAGCCAAACAGTATTAGCCACAGTAGGAAAGCAACAGTGGAGGTTTCTGTACACAGCCATTGCAGTTCTGGGTCTTGGCCAAAGGCATTCTTGTCTTCCAACCAAAAGAGTCTCATCTTAATGAAATGTACAGCAGGTTTACCATGTAGCCCTCTCACCACCACACCCAGAAACCTTTAGCTGCTCCAATAGTAAGTGGCATATACAGGGTTGTGATCTGGATCTGAGTCCATAGCGCTGCTTTTACTCTGAAATGCTGAAAAGCCATTCTCTAATCATCCCAAAGGACTGAGCAGTCCTAGCCATCCCTGGGGCTGGCGGAGGTCTCTGCCCCCCTGCATGTACATATGCCAGCCCTGCTCAGGGCCCAGCCAGCCTCCCCTCCCTTCTGGCCCCCCCACAGCCGGGGCTCTGACAGACCAGAGACATGCTTCCTTGGCAAGGAGCATGATGAACTCTTAATGGGGGCAACAGGGTGAAGATGGGCAAAGCAGGATGCAGCCGCAGGAGGATTTGCTGAGGCTGAATCATTCTTCCTGGTGATTATTTTTATTCTGAAATGCAGACACCAGATGTCTTCTTGGAGGTAGAGTTTCTTTTTGCTTTATCCATTCTAACTTATGCCAAACTACATTGCTCAGGTCAAATAGCCTCCTGGGACTCTCAGTGGGGCCAGGATCAAGTCTCTAACAGAGCACATGAATCCACTCACAGGTCCCATTAATGGCTCCTGCAGGCAGAAGGGCTTGTGGGCCCCATTGTGTGGGCACAGGTTTCCCACGGATCATGAGGCTTCATGTCCAAGAGCTGAGGTCTTTGGATTCATCTCAGCTCTAGTGCTGACAGTGGAGATGGAACAGCACCTGGAAACAGGCATGCCCGGCTCCTGCATGTTAGCTTTGACACTTACCCTGTGTAACCGTGACAGGTTACAAAACCTTAAAAGTTGTAGTCACACTGTCTGATGGGGCATTTTTCAGTCTCAGGGCTATCGCCAGCTGCATGAGGAAAGGAACTTTACACTTGTCCACTTGCCAGAGTCATTCATTTGAGAATGCCATCCATTTGTTCATTTCCTTCCTTCATTCCTTTATTCCACATGGATTTACTGTCTGCTATGTGCCAGGACTGGCCCGTGTCACAGACCATGAGAAAGACAGAGCCCTAGTCTGGTCAGGCAGGGGAGACGGGCATGTGAAGCGGTTGGCAAGAATACAGCACACTCGGTGCTACAGTAAGAGAAATGGAGGTGGTGGCGAAGCACAGGGCCATGGCCTTACACCTAGACGTGAGTCAGGGAAGACTTCCAGAGTGTGAACGTGAGAATGGAATCTCAGAGAATCCGAGAATGGAAGGAGGAAGAGGATTTTGTCAGACAAAGCAAAGGCCAGAGTAGAGATGCCACGGGGAAGGGTCCATGCGATGGAAATCGCGTCACAGACGGCGAGGTGAGGCAAACCTTCCTACGCCACAGTTCCTCACCGTTAAAAGAGATCATATGACTGACCTTGCCAGGTCAGTCTGAGCATTCAGGGAGATAATAACACATGGCAAGCACTTCACAAGGTAGCTGGCACATAGATGCAGCCATAAAAGCTAGTTTCCTAGAATGGCTTTCGGGAAGGTTATAACGGTGATAATAGTAGCTAACGATTATTGCACATTTGCCATTTACCAGCCCCCGTGCTACATACTTGTAGGTCTGGTTTCATTTAACCCTCATAACAAACCTATGAGGGAGGCACTATTAGTGTCCCTGTTTTAGACAGAAGAAAACAGACAGGAAGGAGTAATGTTCTTTGTCCAAGACCACACAGCTGGAGTCAGGATTCCATCCCAGCCTGTCTCTCCCAACAGCATCAACAGACCACCTGCTTGACGGGGGAGGAACGACACAGAGCTGGGGGTACTTTATCGAAAGGCACCACCTACCTCCTCACCCAGGAGATGGCTTTGAGAACCTAACAGAAAGCCAAGTCTGACATCAGGGCTCCTTGGACCTTTCTCTTCGCGACAGCAGTTAGCGGGTCTCACTAATGGATTACAGTTCTCAGCTTTAGATGTGACACCCACCTCTCCGTGGGCTGTGGGAGAAGTCCAGAGAGTGTTTACATATGCTCCCTCACACAGGCAAGCCAAATAGCTGTTTTATAAAAGAGGATTTTTTGCATAGAGGTTTCTGGGGCCTCTGCCTAGGGAGCTGGCACACATTTATGTTTCTTCAGAACCTTCAAACTGAAAGTTTGGGACAGAGATGCCTTCACCCAGTAGAGGAGAGGAAGCTCAAGAGAAAAGAATTGGACTCTGTTCCTTGTCCCCTGTCAAGAACAGGGGATGCATAGAGCATATATGTGCCTCCAGTTATTCCATTTTGCACCCCTTAATTGGGTGCACTGCATTCCTGCCACAAGTCATCAAGACCATGAAGGCTCAGCCCCTGTCAGTCTTTGGCCTTGTTGGATAGAGGACCCACCTGTGTGGCCCATTGCCCTGGGCAATTCTTCCCTGAATTCCAATACCCATTTTCTGTTCTAAACAGAGTGTTTTGATTGCTAACAAGAGCTATGTATAAGCTAGCCCAAGTTAAGGTGGCCGACGATACCACAAACTCTCTTACGGACACAGGAAGTAAAGTATAGCTGGACATGGGCACCCGAGTCCAGAAGCCACTAAAGCCATAGCAGGGACAGAACTTCTCTAATCCTGTCCCATGCTTCATCTCTTCCTTGGCCACACTGGATTTCTCAGCTTATGTATGGCCTGACAGATCCCCCACACCCAGTCTAAATGGCCTAACATTTCTTGTGACCATCACGCATTGACCACACTGACTCTCTCATCTAGAGTTCTAGGACAGAAAAAGAGGAGGAGATGGTTACATTCCAGAAAGAGGATAGAGAAGATAGAGAGAAAGAGAATTATTAACTCATTCTAAACTGTGTGTTGGTGCGCACCGTGGTCTACTCAGCTGTAGCTGGTGAGCAGGGCCATGTGGACCATAACCTTTCCTTTCCAGGGGTGGGAATGGACATATGACAGAGAGGAACATTGAATATTAGCTTTCTTACCTGACATGGTAAGACATTGGTCGATGGTACCCAGGCATTGGTTCTGTTGATTGCTATGTGCCTATAGGGGAGGATAAGAGATACCTCTCCCTTCCCCTGCCCCCACCCTGGGCCTCTTATTCACCCCTTATCCACCTGCCTGACCTCCCACTCTGGAGAATCATCATCTGGGCACCACTGGGGCCAAGCCAGAGACACTGCTGGACCTGCAGGAGGCAGAGAGGACCCAGAGGACATCTCAGGCCTGAGGGCAGCTCACGTGTTGCCCACTTCCCCCAACCTTCCAGAACAAAGACTTCTAACCAGGGACTACTGAAAGCCATCGTGCCACCCCTGTGGAAGTGGACAGGGTGAAGAACCTGGCGCCATGTTGTGTGTGTGCGTGTAGGGATATCTTTGATTTCCACATAGACTGTCTCGGCTTGTTGTTTAACAACATGAAAATGCTTCTCCTACACAGGAAACTGGTGTTCCCTCAGCACCTTCATGCAAGGCGAAAGCTGGTGCTTGTTGCTTCCCATAATATTCAAGGGGCCGTGGCATGATTATGGAAATGGAACCTGTCTCCATGGAATGCTGGCTCCTCCTGACTTAACGCATTTGTTTCTCTGTTCCTCTCTCCTTGGTGTGGCCACCTCTCCTCTGGTGCCCAGCTGCAGAACTCTCTGAAGACCGATCTGTGTCTCGATCAGGGTCCAGACACAGAGAATGTTCCCATCGTGTACATCTGCCATGGGATGACGCCACAGGTGAGTTTCCTGAGAGAGGTCCTACTGGGGATGTGCCCACGTATGTCCAGTGTGGGGAAGGTACCCAAGTCATGTCATGGCTACTGTGGTCCCAGGGCTTCCAGGGCTTTTCATTAGGAGTATGCTCATGAGCAAAAGAAAAGAGTCACACTTGCCTTGCCTGGAAGGAGGCAGGGGGAAGCAGATGCTGGGATGTCTGGATCCCCTGGGGTAGGGACCAAGGAAGATGATAAATTTTTAAAGGGGCATGCCTGACTTATTTGGGAAGGCTATGGGTAAATCACAGCCCTGGTTCTGGCAGCCATGCCCTTCCCAAGTTCCCTGACATCTCAGAATCCCTTCAGAGAGCCATTTCATGGTCTGGGCTCTGCCCTTTAGTAGATCACAGCTGGAGCCAAAATGTATAGCCATGAGAACTTTTCTAGCTCCTAGGACCTTCTCCTGGTGGAGAATGAGGGGACACTACCAGGGAAATAAGTTATTCTAGGAAAAATTAACCAGTCATAGCCTAAGATCCAGATATCCAAAGAGGATGCTGAAACACAGGCAAGAGAAATGGCTTATTCAATGAAGTGCAATCGACAGCCATTTTCCATGGATGCCGCAGACTGATCGGTTCTGATCTGATGCTTTTAGAGTTTACTTATCTTACCTCCAGAAGAGCATGATGATTTTTTTAAAAAGATGGTATAGAAGATATGTATATGTGTGCAATTATAGTGAGTGTTTGAAAGAGTTGTTACCCACCTACACATACAACTGAGGGCTATCAGGATGTGTGTGTCACCCAGTGTACTGTGCTGAGACTTCCCAGCAACTGTCCGCTGTGACCTCCACTAGCTTATCTTTTTGGGGGGCCAAGCTCCTGGGACATCACTCACTGGTCAGTTGTAAGTCAGCAGGTCACACTCTCCCCACCCCACACAGTACAGCAGCCCATTCCCCATTCTTACAATGCCATGATATTTTTCACGGATGACTATTTTTAATGTAAACTTTTATGGATGTAACATATGTACAGAAAGTAGCCAATCGTAAGCGTATAACTTAGTAAGTTTTCAGAGCAAACTCACCAATATAACCAGCCCCCAGATCAAGAAAAAGGGCATTATTGCCCGATTTTGAATTTTATATCAATAGGATCCTAGGGTGTATGCTTTCTCGTGTTGGCTTCTGTCTTTCATCATCACATTTTCAAGTTCCTCTGTGCTTCTATGTGTAGTTGTAATTTTTATTACTGTGTAATTTTCCATTTTATGAAATGGCTGATGGACACCTGGGAAGTTGCCAGTTTGAGAGGATCATGAATACTGCTACTATGAACATCCTTGTTCATGTCTTTTGGTGTACATATGCACTCATTTCTTTTGGATTTATACCTACAAGTCCAATCACTGAGTCATAGGGTTGATGTGTGTTTACTTTTAGCAGACACTGCCTATATTGGTCGGCTGGGGCTGCCATAACAAAACGTCACAGGACTTTATTTTCTCAGTTCTGGTGGCTGGGAAGTTCAAGACCAAAGTGTTGGCTGATGTGGTTTCTGGTGGGGGCTCCTTCTGGCTTGCAGATGGTTACCTTCTCTCTGTGTCCTCACATAGCAAGAACGAGAGAATGAGCGAGCTCTCTGGTATCTCTTCTTGAAGGGACACTCATTCCATTGGATCAGGGCTTGACAATTTTGACCCCATTTAACCTCAACTTGAAGATTTGGAAAATTCTTAGCCTGTCCATATTGCAAACAAAGGAGAAAGCGTGCTCTGAAGAGAACCCAGAGTGTAACTGAACAACCATTTGATTGAAATCATGGTAGAACTCGTGGACTCAATCGGCTTTGTGACAGCAGTAGCCAGAAATAGAGATGAGCTTATACTAGCAGAGACACCAGCAGCCTCCACTAGAGAGAGTGCAGGACAGAATGAAGGCAGGCCGGTGGCTTCTTGTATTTCACAAGGCAGGAGCATAGAGCTGTTTCGCTGTGAACATGTGCTCTTCTTCAAGAAGAGAAGATAGATGCTGAAGACCAGCCCCACCAACAGACCCAGGGGCAAGGCTGTCTCCTCAAAGGGCAGGCCTGCCTCTCTGGTTTCAGTGGGCCAGGACGACCCTGGCCAGTGCCTCAGGGGTGAGGTCAAAGCAACTAGCAGCTTGGACAGGCCCACCCCAGAGGTTCAAAGGGTCAGGCAACTCCACAGACCCATGGGGGTGATCCCACCCCAGTGGGCCTACAGGGCGGAGCATCAAGACAAAAGGATTCTTCTCAAGGCTAGAGATTAAATGGAATTGGCCTTGCTGGGTTTTGGACTCGTTTGGGACCCCATCACCTCTTCCTTCCAGTTTCCCCCTTCTGGAACGCACTCATCTAGCCTGTGTTTAGCTGGCCATCATATTTTGGAAGCACTAACTTATGATTTCACAGGCTCTCAGCTGGAGAGAAGTTTTGCCTCAGAATAAATCACACCTTGAGCCTCACGCACATGTCATTTTGATGATATTTAGATGATATTTGGGCTCATGTTGATGCTGGAATGACTTAAGAGTTCAGGAGCTGTTGGGACGAAATGAATGCATTTTGCATGGGAGAAGGAAATGAACTTGAGGGGGCCCCGGGCAAAATGCTATGGACTGAAGGGTGTCACCCCAAAATTCATATGTTGAAGCACTAACCCTGACAGTATTTGGAGTAAGGAAGCAGTTAAGGTCAGAAAAGTTATTAAGGTGAATCCATGATCTGATAGAATTAGTGTCCTTGTAAGAAGAGACACTACAGAACTCAAGTTTCTCACTCGCTCTCTCCATCTTTCTGTCTCTTCCATGTGACAACACAGCGAGAAGGTGGTTAGCAAGCTAGCAAAAGAGCATTCCCTGAAACCTGAATGCACGAGCGCCTAGATCTTGTACTTCCCAGCCTCCAAAACTGTGGGAAAAGGACTTTCTGTTGTTTAAGCCACCCAGCCGGTGATACTTTGCTGTGGCAACCCAAGCCAACCAATATACGGTCAGACAGATTTCCAGATTAATTAGATCGATTTTTACTCACACCAACCACATTTTAGCATTCTACTGGTTCCACATCCTTGCCAACACTTGGTATTATCCGTCTTTTTAAATTATGGACATTGTGGCAGGTATATAGTAATATCACACCGTGGTTTTAATTTTCATCCCTCTGATTATTATTGCAGTTGGGCACCAGAGTTTTCAGCTCAGAAAGTCCCCAGGTTGTTCTTAAGTATGGGCCCAGGTGACCAGGTCACAAGTGGTTTGGTCTTTTTGTCCATTCCTTGCCTGCTTTTTAATACATGCAGTGCAGGAGACAATGAATGAACTTGCTTTTAACAAGTCTAGGTAGATTGTTGCTTATCTGGATCATCGGACAAACGTTGAAGGTTTCCTCTGGAGGATGGTAGAGGTTAGTTGGGCCAAGGCTGTTGGTCTATTAGCTGCTGCTGATTGAATATGGGGCAGTCTGTGTTGTGGTCAAGAGCGTGGGTCCTGGAATCAGATCGTCTGTGTCCAGATACCAGCTCTGATGCTCTCTAGTTGTTTCTAAATGGGCAAGTTTTTAAATATGGGCCTATTGTGTTTTCTGTAAAATAGAGATTCATAATGACATATACCATGAAGGTTGTTGTAAGGATTTAATACATGTGAAGTATTTAAAATAATGCCTGCCATGTATTAAGTGCTCAATAATTATTAGCTATCAACATTGCTATAGCGCTACTATTACTATTGCTCATTAAGTGTTGCTCAGTATCAATACCCTCAATATTCTAACTGTAGCCCACACTGGACTGACTTTCCTTGACCTCATGGGTCATATGCTATGGATTTCTGCCCTGGTCAAAGTGTACCCATAGACTAATGGAGCGTCACTGAGTTTCTGTGGCAACAAAAATATAGTGGAGTAATGGAAAGGAGGGCGGCGGGCTTCAGGAATCCTGACCTCTTGGTCTTGCCACACATTTGTCATGTCACCTTAACCCTCTCTGGGCCTTTATTTTGTTTTACCCTTTTATTGAGATATGGTTGTATACTAAAGTACACACGTCTGAAGTGTTCGGTTAGTGAATTTCCACATTTGCAGGCAACTGTGTAAACACCATCCAGATTGTGCCACTGGGCTTTCCTCCTTCCTCCACTTGATCAATACTCTACTCAAAGATAGTGGTCCCTAGCACCATTGATTCCTCTCTTCTGGGCAGGTCTTCTCCGCAGAGGAGGAACCTGGGCTGGCCAGCTCCTGGCCCAGCTCTCCCAGCTCTCTCTATGTACCTCCAATTTCCCCATTCTGAAATTCAGTGGGCCTGAGAAGCTATGAGTTCATTCTGGGCTTGCCAGGAAGCCTGGGAGTTGGCTTCCCTTGGTGTTTTACGAATCCATTCCTTGATAGAGAGGTGAAGCAAGTTGTAAAGATGTGGGTCCCCTTCCCCGTTCCTATACTGGGCTCTATGGTAAACACAGGGGCCCAGTTACCTTCTCCCACTAGGCCCACAGCTGTTAGTGCCCAGAGGTAAGGAGACTGGAGACTAACCTCAGATCATTTCCCGGAACAGGGTGGTAGGGGACCCTGCTGTGGCAGGAGTTTGTGGAGTCTGGCCTGCACCATGAGCCCAAGAGGATGGGGTCCTCCTGGAGATGAGCTTTGTGTCCTTGGTGGAGTTCCTCCATCCCCCAGAGAGAGAGGTGTGGGGGATAAGTGGTGGGTGGTAAGACAGGGCTGCTGACTGGCAAGCCTTCCCAAAGGTATCCACTAGCCCTTTAAAAACTTCAATGGCTCCTGGAGGGGGAGGAGAAAAGGAGGAGCTCAGGGCTATCACCTTAGCATGAGGTCAGGGGACACCTCATGAGGGCACTATAGGCAAAAACAGGCCCTGAGGATTCTCTGAATCTCCTAGACTTGGTCCAAATCAGACCCTCAATATGTATTTCCAGGGACACTTCTCCCCCCGACTGGCAGATTTTGGCAAAATCTCTTATTACCATGGCCACAGAGGCCATGGAGAAACCACGGAAGTTCACATATGCACAGATGGGACTGCCACATACACTTGTGCAGGTGGTACTCTGAACAACTCCAGGGGAAGGATGTGGTACCTCACATTGCTGTCTGGGGAGTAGAGCTCAGCCCAAGGTTACAGTCTTTCTAGACTCTTCTAGGAGTTCCTTCCTTGATAGGAAGCTTGAAAATGCTGCAAGACAAATGATGAGGCAATGTATAGTCTGGGTTTGAATCCCAGACAGACCACTTGCCAATTGGGTTCCTTGAATAGGTGTCAAAATGTCATTGTGCCTCAATTGCCTCACCTATAAAATAGAGATTATAGTAGTACCTCCCTTCAAGGTTGTTGTAAGAATCAATCAATGTACATAAGGCATTAACACGACAAACCTGGTACACGTCATTGCTTACTAGATATTGGCTATTATTATTACAAGATTGGTAAAGAAACTTAAGACTGTGTCCTTGAGAATGGAAATTGTTTAGCCTGCAGAGGAACAGATCTAAGAGGGACCTGTAAACTTCCAAAATTATAAAGGCACATATTTTTGTCTCAATATATGGAAACTCTTCCCAGTCATTGGCTCTGACAATACTGTGACCTCACCATCATCAGAGATGCCCAGGCCAATGTGGTGGGCTCCAGGAGCATCATGAAAGGTTCCTAAATCATGTAGATGCTTAAGCTAAGAAAAACCTAAGGGCACTCCCACCCTAGAATTCTGACATTTTAATTCATTACATTTTTTTTCCTTCTGATATCAGTGAGAGTCCAGCCTGTACCAGATTGTGTTCTTGGCCCTGGGAAACAGTCATGAACCAGATGGAAGGCACTGCCCTCATTAAGTCCCCATTCTAGGGCTGGAGACAGACTGTCCTAGATTTTTTTAATCCTCAAGTCTTCACCACAACCAGGGCTTGAACTCTTCTGTCTCCTAAGAATTACCTATGTGGCCAGAGTTGAGCTGTGTGGCTTGGATTTCGTCCAAGCATGGCCAAGAATGGTGAAGGAGGAAGACAAAGTTCAGGAAGACAGGACAGAAAGCTGGTCCAGTTTATCCTGCCAACCTTCAGAGTCACTTCCCGCCCTTCCTTTATCCTTCCAACCTTCAGAGTCACTTCCCGTCCTTCCTTCTTTCAGATTTCTAAGTTCTTCCATTTGGGGTTTTAAAACCAGGAAGAATCTGTATCAGCCAGGTCAGAAACAATCTTCAAACCTCATTGCCATTAACCAGACAAGTTTATTTTGTCAATTCAAAAAAGCATATCAGGATTCTTAAATCAAAAAGAACATGTGACAGAAACTTACTTGATTCCTTAATCAGGGAGCCAGTAAGCAGGGTAAGCAGTCCCAGAGAGCATTTGAGGGGCTCAGGATCTGTAGGCATTTTCTAAAGAAGAAGATTAGAATAAGATTGCTAGATTAGATACAAAAGCGGTTAATGTCCTATAGGGAAATATCACAGCCTTTAGTGTGATCTTTACTACCCAGGCAGAAATCAGGAAGTTACCATTTAACTTGATCGTGGCTGTCTACTAATCAAAAAGGTAAACAGCCAAGTCAAACACAGGTACGTTCTCTTGGAAAATTCCATGCCCTTGGGTGGGCTTGTTAGTGCCCCAGTGGAATATTGAAAGGACTGACCACTTCTCCCATTTTGCCTTATTTCCAGGTTGTTGACATTTCTCTTACTCTGTTCACAAAGCTGGCTAAAGGCAGAGTGCCTCTTCAGGCCATTAGGGACTCCGATACCCCTGTGGATGCTCTGTTTGACCATGTGACCCTGCCCCTCTATTATTTCCTAAGGCAGCCGTCACAAAGGACCACAGGCTGGGTGCCTTCAACAACAGAAATGTATTGTCTCTAGTTCTGGAGGCTAGAAGTCCAAGATCAAGGCTTTGGCAGAGCTGTGCTCCCCCTGAGGGCAGAGGAAAGGATCGGGTTCGGGCCTCCCCTCTAGCTTCTGGTAGTTCTTGGTAACCAAGAACGCTACTTGTGGCAGCACACCACCTTCATGGGTGTTCTCCCTATGTACAGGTCTCTGTCCCCTTGTTATAAGGATGCCAGCCATACTGGATTAAGGGCCACCCTACTCCCGTGTGACCTCATCCTAACTGAACTAATTACATCTGCAATGACTCTATTTCCAAAGAAGGTCACATTCTGCAATACTGGGGGGTGGGGAGTTAGGACTTCAACATACGCATTTTTGAGGTACATATTTCCACCCACAGCCTCCCTCCAAAGGCGAAGAGTGTGCCATGAAATCGGATTTTCATGCCTCAGATGAAGAGTGCCTCAGCTCACTTCCTCTCATGTCTCGTTCGCCAGAGTCAGTCACTTGGCCCTGCCAGCTAACTACCGAGGGTGTAGGAAGTTAGGGTTTTCTGCGTGCCGAGGAAGCCGGTCTCTGCCACAGAAACTTAGGTATTTGCTAAGTCAGTTCCACCTCTGACAACTAAGAAAACAAGAAAATGACATCGGGGGATATGAGCCAGCTAGCCCGAGATCAATGACAAACACAGGGCTAGGAAGGAGGTCTGTATTTTGGGTTCCAGTTTCTCCTCGTTTCATTCACTTGTTCTTCAAACATAGGACACGTTGTCTTTCAAGAAGTCCCCATAGGTGCCTGGGTGGCTCAGTCGGTTAAGCATCCAACTTCGGCTCGTCATGATCTCATGGTTTGTGGGTTCGAACCCCACGTCGGGCTCTGTGCTGACAGCTCAGAGCCTGGAGCCTGTTTCAGATTCTGTGTCTCCCTCTCTCTCTGACCCTCCCCTGTTCGCGTGGTCTCTCTCTCTCTCTCAGGAAAAAAAAAGAAGAAGTCCCCATAGTTTGGAAAGTTTTGTTTTCCTTGAAAAACTGATTTGGTCTAGTGATAGGAATGGTAACATAGAGCAACTTACGGTGGGGACACTGTGGGCTGGAAAGAGGGGCAGAGTTCACATCCATGTTTAAACCCTTTGAGAACTTCTACTTCCATGTTACTTAAAAAGTTTACTCTGATACAGTTGTGATTTTCTCAGCTCTGGGTAGGAGAAAGCATAGTGTAACTGATCAAATTAGTGAGGTGAAGCTGCTGGGAAGCACGCTAATTGGTTAATGAGTAAATGTAACCATTTTATTTAAATTAGCAGCAAATTTCAGGCTATCCTCAAAATAACTGAGAATATTAGCCCTAATTAGTATAACAGCCTGGAAAATTTCTGCTGGGGAAAAATACAACAATAGGGTCTCCCTGCAGACTCCTTAATTATTCAATCAATCACTCCTTCACTCACTCATTCATTCATTTGGTCATTCAAGAAACATGCACTGAGTATTACTTTATGCCACGAATCGGGAACGGCAAAGGCAGCTTTGCCCAGGCCCCACACCTGAAGGAGTCCCAGGTAGAGAGGAAGCCAGGCACTCAGATTGTCACAGTTCTGCGCCCCGGTCCCCCCCCCGTTCCCCCATCACCTTCTCATTAGCCCATCAAAGGACAGATAGCACAGGACAGGGTCTGGAGGCTTCTCCCATTCTTCCTGCCTCCCTCTTCTAGACTACTAAAGGCACGGGGAAAACTGTGTTTCCTATGGGAATGTGAATTCCTGGCTGTAGCAGAAAGATTGAAAGGATCTTTAACTCCCTCTAAAGTTTTGGAAATACTTAAGCTGCCACGTTGTGTGTCAAGAAGTGCTTTTTGACTCAAAATATGAAGATTCGAGTTGAATTTTAAAGAAGTATCCTATTTTTACCCAGAGACCACTTTCATATTAGATCAGGTAATAGGTTCATTATAGAAAAGTGTGGAATTATAGATGGACTTTGGTGCCTTTGCATTTTTGGAATTTTTTGGAATTTCTTCTTCATTTTTTAAAGTTCTAACTTGGCTGTATGTACATACACACGTGCCCCTCCCACGTGGGGTTGTAATGGAGCCATGTCCCCTCTCCTGGCCGGCGGCCTCCCCACAGCGACATACGGGGGGCACTAGAGCCCTCTCGTGGACTGCGCACTCACCCCCCAGATCTTCCAAGTAACATCTCAGAGACAACTGAAAAGTCACCAGCCGCTTCTCTGTATCGTTTGAAAGGTTTCTCCACTTCTCTAGGATATTTATAAATACATCTGAATGCCGGGCACTAAGTGGCTGTGAGGTTTTGAGAAACCTCCTTGGGTTTACCCCTTGACTCTGCGGTGATCAAATTGCGCCCCACGCACCTCCTTGTGCGTGGCTGTGCTGTCCAGGCACCAGCTGACAAACATCACAGTGCACAGTTCCCTGACCGGATTCCAGTTTGAGCCTCAACCAGCCTAGCAATTTAGGCAGCACCTCCAGGTCTGCACGATGCGGGGCCCAATCCATATGGGGTTAATCAGATGTTTCTTGGCCCCTGAGCTGTGGCTTCTCATATTCCAGGGCCGTCATTCCCACAGGCGGCAGAGTAAGAGGTACCTATGGCTGAATGGCTCGGAGCACTCTGATGCCCTGTGCAAAACTCCTGACCCAGTGCCTAGAACATGCTGGCAGGTGCTAGGTCACACCCAAGGGTGGTCTTTCCGAGTGTGCAGAAGTGTGACACTCAAGGCTGGGATGGGAAGGGCTGACCATCTGCAGTCGTCCCTGCCACCCAGCCCCTGACCCAGGACTCCCAGGGTGTCTCCTGAGTGGCTTCTGTCATCCTTGCAGCCCTAGAAACATCCATGGAGAACTGGTGCCTAATTATCCTGCCTGCGTCCCGGGTTTCAGGAATTCACTGTGGTGTGCGTGCTCATCAGGGAGGAGTGAATGCATGGTCTTCAATCGAGCCTGCGATCTCATTCCATGCAGCCCTACTAAAGTCCTGGGCCCTGTGGGAGCTCCTTGGGCATGAATCCTGACTCTGCACTTGTAAGCTGTGTAACCTGGGACAGGATACTTAATTCCTCTTTACCTCCAATATCTGTAACTTAAAACCTAGTTCATGGTAAATGCTACTTAACTATAGGCTGTTAGGTTATTAGTTTGCTTAATATACATTATATGTGTATCTATATATAATAGACACATTTTATATATGTATGTGTGTGTGTGTGTGTGTGTGTGTGTGTGTGTATAATTTCTGTTAGTCTCCCTAGATAACTTCCAGGTGTCAATTCATTTCATCTTAAAGCCACATTGCCACCTTATGTGCCAACATCTTTGAAGTGGGAAAAGACAAAGACGTACCCAAGTCTGGACCACTATGGGTGGTGGATGCAGGCCCCTAGTGCCCAGAACACAATGGAAGGTGCAATTATGTCACACCCTGTCCTGGGGCCGAAGGAGGGGCTCAAAGCTGGGAAGGGCATGCTGGCCACCGGTGCTGCTTTCTTTCCTGGCACTGCCTCTCTTAGGCTCTAGTTGCTTCCCCAGGGCATAGACCCATCACAAGACTCTGTCAAAGACAGCCCCTGGGCCCGCCTATGGTTATCAGCCTTGAGCTTGCCCCCGTGCTGGTTGGGGGAGCACAGCCGGTTTGGCACCCTGCTTTCTTTTTTTTTTTTAAATGTTTTTATTTATTTCTAGGAGAGAGAGAGACAGCGTGAGCAGGGGAGGGTCAGTGAGAGAGAGAGTCACAGACTGTAACAGGCTCCAGGCTCTGAGCTGGCAGTCAGCACAGAGCCCGATGCGGGGCTCGAACCCACGAACCGCGAGATCATGACCTAAGCGAAAGTCGGACGCTTAACCGACTAAGCCACCCAGGCGCCCCAGGTACCCTGCTTTCGGAAAGCGCCCATCTCCATTTCCCTTTTGATGGTTGCACTTGGAGCCGCCGCATCAGCTCAGGGTGGGGGTGCGGGCAAATAGGTGGCGCCGCTGGGTACGTTAGCGCACAAATGTTGGTGCCGCATGGGTAACCTTCTCTTCCACAGAGTGATGGTGAACTCTGCATGCTCCTCAACTTCGGTGCTAAAAAAAAAAAAAAAAAGCTGCTTGATTGTTATTCATTCCACATGATACGTTCTTCACTTCATGTCCAAACTCCACGATTAGAGTGGTAAACAGCGAGTTTTGCATGACTCTTATTAAGCTCCCACAGGCTGGGAAGCAGCAGTCATTAGCAGCTCCATGGTGGGCCAACACTGAGGAAAACAGTACCAGCTCACCACCCAGGGAGAGGCTGAACCTCCCGCCCTCCACTCCCCGGCCCTTGGAGAGCTTTGCTTCTCAGGCCTCTGGCTTGGGAACAGGTCACTGAACCAGCATCAGAGCAGCTAAATTTAGATCCCACCTTGGACCTGGCTCTATGTTCTCTGAAAAATCACTTCACCCCCACCCGACCCCCTGCCTCAGCTTCCTGATCTGTCAAATAGGGTGGATGCCAAGTTTAAATGAAGGAGGATACCCATATGTGCCTCACTCCAAGCCTGGCACAACCCTGCTCAGGAATGTGGGTTACCTATTCTAATTAGAACAGTCTCCCCCACATTTCTGAGAGCTCGCTCGTCTGCCTGGAGATAATACCAACAATAGCTTACCTTTCTTGTTTACTGCTCCTCAGCATCTCTCTAAATGCTCTGTGTGCATAATCTTAGCTAACACTCTCAGCAGCCCTGGGAAGTAGGTTCTGCTGTTACCCCATCTGTACAGGGGAGAAAACTGGCCTCTGGGCAGTGATGTAATTTGTTTACGGTCAGGAGATTCCCAGCTGGTGGCACCTGTTGGCACAGACACCAAGCCGATACTCAGAACCATGCCTGAGGACTGCTTCCCAAGTTTCATCAACTGTGGCCTCTGCTCTCAGGGAGTTCTCTGGGCAGACAGGACAAGAAGCCACCGCAGTTTGGTGCTGCCCCTTGGAGGGGTTCAGGATGCCTTTGCTGGAGGAAAAAAGGTCATCATGACCCTATAGGGGAGGTAGGTGTTAGCTTACTACCAGGCATCTTCCTCTTCTTAGGATCTAAAGGAAAAGGGAGTCTGACTTTCACTTTCCTCCCTAAAGGGACTTAAGGCAGGTTACAGAGACTAGGCTGAAGGCAATTTGAAAATACTACCCAGCTGGCACTGCCCTTCCCCATCCACCCTGGGTTCTGACCCAGAATGCAGGTGGGTCGGCTCTCTCTCGACTCATGAGGGCTCCCTACATGTGCCTTCTGCCTTTGGGGTTCCCCCTTTCCCCTCATTGGAAGACATCTAGTTCCAACATTCCAGGAGCAAAACGTCAGATCCACTTCTCCCCACTTCTTGCCCTTCAGGTCTCAGCCAACATCCACTTCCCCAGACCACCCTATCCTAGTGTTCTCACTAGTAATTCTCAAATCTCAGCACCCATCTGATTGCTTCACAGCTCCTGTGGTATCTGGATACATGTGATCATAATCACAGTGGGCGGTTAATTGTGAATTTGTCTCCTTGTTAAACTTAAGCTCTACCACTAGATCATAGGTTTTTTGAGGACAGGCACTTGCTTGTCCCCTAATGAATCCCTTGAGTCCAGCAAACTGCCTGTCACAGAACAGACGCCCAGTGTACCTTCGCTTAGTAAAGGACTCTGTTCATAAAGTGAGTGGATTTTTGAATAATTGAAGGCAATCGTCCTAATAAAGATGTCCTAGCAGCCTGCCCAGCTGCACCGGCTTTACCACTTATCAGCCTTCACCCGAAGCCTGATTCTTCTACAAAATGGAGTTGCAAACATCCATCTGATAGAGGTTTTGTGAGGATTAGGGGGAGAAATACATAGGGTGCTCAGCACTATGCCTGGTACACTGTAAATCTGCAATCAATATATGGCAATTGATGTTACTTTATTAGTAATAGAAGTTATTATTAGTCAAGATAAGATCTGGCAGGCCCTGAACCTCTTCTTTTAGACCCACTGTCTTTTCATGGGGACCTGCGGATGGGAGCTTAAGAGATATACCCTCCCCGATGGGGATGAAGCCAGATCCAGTGTATTTTTCTTGACGAGGGCCAGTTGTTGTGGGTGCAGGTGGACAGGAGCGGTAAAGGAGCCTGCCCATCGAGGCCTCCCCTGCCACCACGCTTGCTGGCACAGAGCCTGCCTTCCCTTTTGACTCACCCTTCAGGCAAGAGAACCTTCTCCCATTGACAGTCCAGTATGTTCAGCCTCGCAGACTCTGACCAACCAGCAGTAGTGTGAGTGTGGACCCCAACACCCCGGTGCATTTCCCCACACCCTGCAGGAGGGTGGTAGCACCCCTGGCTGAGAAGATGATAAAGAAGGAGCGTAGGAAACAAGGCTCCACGACTGGGATGTGGCTGGTGGCATGGAGTGGGGACATCTGCGTGGTGTTTATACCTGGGCAGCTTGTGGACATGTTGATCTGTTTCTTTTTCTTTTCTTTTCTTTTTTTTTTTTTTTACAAATAGTTTATTGTCAAATTGGTTTCCATATAGCACCCAGTGCTCATCCCCACAAAGTGCCCTTCCCCATGCCCATCTCCTCCCTCTCCCCCCACCCATCAGTCCTCAGTTTTTGTCAGCATTCAAGAGTCTCTCATGGTTTGCCTCTCTCCCTTTCCCCCATCATTTCCCCCCTTCTCCCCCACGGTCCTCAGTTAAGTTCCTCCTAATCCTCCTATACGTGCAAACATATGATATTTGTCCTTCTCTGCCTGACTTATTTCGCTCAGCATAACACCCTCAAGGTCCATCCATGTTGCTACACATGGCCAGATTTCATTCTTTCTCATTGCCATGTAGTATTCCATGGTATAGATAAACCACATCTTCTTGATCCATTCGTCTGTTGATGGACACTTAGGCTCTTTCCATGTTTTAGCTATTGTGGAGAGTGCTGCTATGAACATTGGGGTCATGCTGGTCTGTTTCAAGAAATTTCCTAGGGAGATGTGTTCAGAATGTATTATGGACATAAATGGGTTCTTATATTTGATTTTTCCAACTAACTCCATTGTCGCCACACAGCCTTTGTCCCAGCTGCTTTTTCTGAAACCCATTCATCGCCGTGTGTTAGTCTGCCAGCGTAGAGCTTTAGTGGAGTCCTTGAGGTTAGCACTGTGTTAATATACTGGGAATTTCAGCAGAGCCGGGCCCTCTAAATCAATCACCAGAACAGCTTTATTTTTTTTTTCTTGTTCAAAAATACACTATTAAATGCAGGAACACGTGTGGGAGTGGAGGTTGACTTGGGTGAAGGACACGCTTAAAAGGAAAATTTCATAACATTTTTTTCTGCAGGAAAAAGGCCTTGCTGGTCTTAATTCTTGTAGAACCGAGCTACAGAACACATTTATGTCTCTGCAGTATCTTTAGCTCCTCAGGATATCCTGGGCTGCTCAGAAGTCATTCAGTCTTGTTTGCCTGGGGCATTATAGGGGCTTAACAAATGTGTATTAGATAAAGAACTGATTGAATTCGTGGAAAATTGAAGCCTTTTAGGTGATGATCATAAAGTAAACTGAGCCGGGATTTACCTTCTCCATTCCTCTGGGGGTGTCTAGAGTGGCAAGGTTTGAGTGCTACCTACCCGGTATTAGGACGGTCGATGCCATCAGAGCCTTTCAGCCCACACGGCTAGGCAGAGGTCATGATTTGTCCAGGAGGACATAATGGATAGAGGGCTTCATCCAGGGAGGCCAGTGAGGACTAGGAGCCAGTGAGTGTAGACTCCTCTCTCCCCAAGTTTGCTATGAAGGGATGGAAAGGAAGCAGCAGGCTACTGGGAAGGATGCGGAGTTGAGAGAACATGTGTCTCTGATTTGCTTTTTCAGAGAAGCAGTAAGGGAGCGTGTCTGAGGCTCAGAGGGGGAAGTCTATAGAGAAAGAGGTCTGATGTTTGGGGAGAAGATGAAGCAACATTCTGGGGTGGGGCAAGAGCGAGGACCAGAGCAAGGCCAGTGGGGCTGGCCCTGGACTTCAAGGGCAGGATGGAGGCGGGTCCAAGAGGAAGAAGTTTGTGGGTTGTCTAGCAAGGCAAGCGTGGGGGCTGTGCTCATGTTCGAGAGTAGAGAGGCATAGAAATTCTGCTACGGGGGGTGGCTCAGAGGCTCAGCAGGCACACCAGAAGGCCTAGCGTGGAGGGCAGTGTGCAGGGGCCCAGCCGAGCTTGAAGACCAGGAGTCTGTGGAGGGTCTAATTTGCCCGGTGCCATGATTTTTCGTGGGCATGCCCAGCACTCAGGGAGAGGGTGCGAAGAAGGCAAACCGGCCACAGAGGTGGGGCCTACGGGGTGTCAAAGACGGAAGGAATGAGAAATGAAAGACTGGAAGGTGCTGGCCTGGGGATAGTTGAAGGAATTTGGGTGCAGCTTTTCCAGGAACGTGGAGAGGCTGGGAGGGAAATGAAAGTAGGGGAGGAAAGAAAAAAATAATAAAAGGTTTTTATTCCAAAGGTCTCAGGTTGATGAGCAGGCATTCGGGAAGTGAGAGAGTGAGTCATCAAGATGATAGGTGGTTGGGGTAAAGCAGGGCAGCAGAGGGTAAGACCTCAGGGGACACCATTCCTGGCACTGAGAGCCAGGGTCCCCGGGTGTGGGTGGCTAAAGTGCAGTACAGGTGGCCCTCCCCAGGACTGGGGCCATTCATCACCTGAGGAGATGCCCAGTGGGGTGTAGGGGTCGCAGTGGACTGCCTGGGAGGCGCTTGCGTAAGAAGCACAAAGTGGGCAGCGCGTGAATGGGGTCTGATGCCTAAGGAGAGGTTTCTGTATGGGATGGAGGGCTGGGGTGGAGAAGGGGCGCTGCTGCAGGAAGAAGAGACTTTCAGCTCTGCCTCATGTCGCTGATGAGAGAATCAGCAGAATCAAAGCCCACAAGGGTAGCATTATCCTCCATGGTGCTTCCCCCTCCGTCCCTGGAAGGGATCAGAGTCCCAGCTGCCAAGGAGAAAAAGGGCTGAGAAAAAGGGTGACCTGTAGAGGTCAGGGAAGACTCCCTGGAGGAGGAGCTGCACCTACACCTCAAAGAGTAGGCAGTGCACAAACAAAAGCAGAGCAAGAAGAGCACTTCAGGAGTGGGGGCCATGGGTGGGAAGGGGTAGAACGGAACCTTCCTTTCCTTCTTTAGTAAGAAGCAGGGTACTGTAGTGCTGAGGAGCTAGGTTTGGGGGCCAGATGACCTGAGTCCCACTCCCAGCTTTGCTATTTGCTCTGCATTCATTTACCTCCATCTAATTCAGTTTTCTCACCTAAAAATGGAGATAATAATACTCCACTTATCCAGGATTATTTTGAGGATGAAATAAGTATCTGTAAAACAGTTAGCTTCCCTGACATCTAGTAAGAATCCATTATATAATATCAATATAATTATTTTCATTAATCAGGAGGGGGAAAAAGCAACAGCAGTTTGCTGAGTACCTACACTCCGTGCCATGTACTCTACAAACACGCCTGGGAAATGAGCCACCTGTATCATTTTTACTACACAGGAAACCGTCCCCCAAAACTTAGTGGTTTCAGATACATCCATTGAGGAGCACCTGGGTGGCTCAGTCAGTTAAGCGTCAAGCTCTTGATTCCAGTCCAAGTCATGACTGTGAGACAAAGCCTGCATCAGGCTCCGTGCTGAGCATGGAGCTTGCTTAAGATTCTCTCCCTCCCTCTCCCTGTGTCCCTCTCCTGCCTGTACATTGCACACACATGCATATTCTCAAAAAAAATTTTTTTTAAGGTTTTTAAAAAAGATACATCCATCTATATAGCTCAAGACTCTGAAGGCCAACCATTTGAGCTGGGTGGGGTGGGCTGGCCCTGCCTTCTGCTGCTTTCAGCTGGGCTCAATCGGGCATCTGTGGCCAACTGCTGGTCAGCTAGATGAGTTGGCTTCTGGAGGTTGGCAGACTGTCAGCTGGAAAGAGGGAGCATCTGGAGCATGTGTGTTTCATCATCCAACAGGATAATCCAGGCTGCTTCACACGATAGCAGTGACAGGGGTTTCTACGAGCCCTGAGAAGAGAGGGCACGCCTAACTGTAGGAGTCTCTGACTGCATCACATTTATTGTGAAAATTTTGTCATTGCCCCAAGTAAGTCACAAGGCGAAGCCCAGCCTCACAGAGCAGTGTTTGCATGCAAGGATGGAGAAAATCTGTGGCCATTCTTTAAATATAGGACAATGGCTTTTCAGAT
The DNA here is from genome assembly GCA_017311185.1 of Proteles cristata cristata. Taxonomy (NCBI): domain Eukaryota; kingdom Metazoa; phylum Chordata; class Mammalia; order Carnivora; family Hyaenidae; genus Proteles; species Proteles cristata. The sequence continues at coordinate 1,278,064 of JAESUZ010001614.1, forward strand.
TCACTTTGTATTATTTCATTCATTCGCTCATTCATTTGTTCACACATTCATCCAAAAATATTTATTGAGCACTGGTCTTGCAGTGTAGCAAGAAAAAGAATCCCCCCCAAAATGGCCTCAGTTTCCTAAACTTTAACATAGTGCCAGATGGACTGCACTGCTGAGGTCTGTAACATCCAGTAAAGGCGTGAGCTGGACCTTTGTTCCCCAGTAAAGGAGATTATACTCTTCCCAGGGAAGAGGGAGGTAGAGATGGAGATGGTGTTGGAGCAGGCACAATAGAGATTTACATTTGAAATTAGAATCAGGCACCAATATTTCATCCACAGGAGCTCCGAGTCTCTGAACTAACTTCTCCCTACTGGATCTTTATGCTCAGTTTTGTTACCATGCTCTCCCCACCCCACCCCCATCTTCCAGATCACGGAGATTGCTGGGGAGGCCAGGTCATCATTGACCTCACATGTTAAAGTCTCTGACAAACACACATACACTCTCTTCCCCTCTCCCCCTGACGCCTCCTCCCTGGGAACATTCCAAGTTCTTAATTCAGTGCAGGGTAACAGTTGTGGTATGCCATCAAATGATTGAGCTCTCTGCACATCCCCCCTCCCCCCCCCATTGCTCATGGGTCCAGGTAAGAGTTAGGTGTGGCACAGACTGTGTCCTGGGAACAAATATTGAGAATCTTGTCCTAGAGAGAATCCCATTCTGTCTAAACGATTAATCCACAAGGTTATATGGAAGGTGTTGTCCAAGGTGCTGGTCTAAAACAGAACAGAGAGCTTAGAGGAGTCTTAGAATGAGCGACAGGAAACAGATACTAGGGAGGAAGCCTGGATGGATTTCTCACTTGGAGTTCAAAGTCCCTGGAATAGTTTATCAACACATTCATTTAATCAGCTAATATGTTTTGAGTATATGTTATATATCAAAAGGTGGTTTGGATAGGAAAGATACAATAATGAGCAAGATAAGCATGGCTCCTGCCTTTGGGAAACTCCCAATGGGAGAGAGGTTACAAAACATTACAAAAACATTACTAATGGCTAACACTAACCAGCACTCAGTCCCTACAGTTCCCCCAACAACTCTGTGCGACAGGTACCCTTATTATCGCCTGCTTTTACAGATGAGTAAATTCAAAGAATGAATGGGCCAAGTACATTGCCTGTAGTCACACAGCTAGTGAACAATGGGAGGAAGCACTTAAATTAGGCAGTTCAGATCCAGAGTCCATCTTTCTTGAGCCAACCCCTTCCCACTCCCTCCACTAGATCGTTTTCCTAGTATCTGTTTTCAAGTACTTTGTTGTTTGCTTTAAGAGCACGCATCCCATTGTGTGATTCTATTTTTGTGTGACGACTTAGTGAGGGAGCAATGGCACAATTGTGTTGGTAGTTCAGGCTTTGTTATGTTCCAGTAACACAGGACCTTGAGACCCATGTGGCTTACAGTCACAAACATTTCTCGGTAGTTGCTACATGTCCCAGTCTTTGCTGACCTGATCTCCCTTTTGCAGTCTTGTCAAATGCAGCCGATAGTAAGAGGCTTGCTTTTCGTGGAAAGCACAGTCTACCAAGTTATGCAGGCAACAGTTATACCAGATGTCTCACCACTGCGTAAAAGAGGACGCCATCTTTCCAGCTTCCCATGATGGTTCCTCACTGACCACTTTGTGGCCCCAAAGTCAGTGTCCCATATTTTAGAGTTTTACAGCACCCCTCATCTAGTAGCAATTTATCATTCAGCTTAGGCTGACAGTGCCCAAATCACAGTGACTTACAACAAAAAATGGCTTATTTCTTGCTCATGCTTCATGGTCACCTCACCTTTTTCTGGGACTGAAGCAGCACCCCCTATCCGGGAGGCTGCCAGTCCAAAGGCAGAGAGTGAAAAGAGGTGTGGTAGATCACATGATTGCCCTTAAAGCTTTGGATTGGAAGTGGAGAGCGTCTCTCCCATCCCCATTCCACTCGTTAAAGACATGTGGCCGATTCTGACACTAACAATGCAGGGACCTGTAATAGCTCAGTCAGGAGGGGAGCACAGGAGGAGTTTCATAGGACAGAGCAGTGAATCAATCTGTTCAAGTTGTTGAAGGGCATGCATTGACTGTCACTAGCTGATAGAGAGTTGGCAGATAGTTATGTTTGGGAAATGAAGAATGCCAGGGCATTTTCCCAAGTGCACACGATATGCTCCATCTTAGCTGTTGTCAGTAGGTAGACACAGCTCGTATCAGACAAGCAGACACAACTACGAAGGGCTCTGAGCAGTACCTTCCAAAATAGGGACCCAACAGTCAGATAGCAGGTGTCTGATATTTCTTAAAGACAACAAACTTCCTGATGAACAAATGAGCCTTGCTCATGCAAGGGGAGGAGGGAGTTACTATCAACAACAATAGTAACAACTGAAACAAACGTGGGCACCTTTGGCTAAAAACGAAGGCTGGGTGCTATTACAGAAAACCTGGGTGATTCACTGCATAGGCTCAAAAGGAAAGTTGACGGGGGAGGGGGGTAGACAGGAATGGGAACAGCTCCAGGGGCCCCAGCAGTAAGAGTTCGTGGAGCCGGGTCTTAGCTACAGAGCTGCCTCGTCTGTGTCTCTCCAGCTCATTGTAGGCCAAGTGCAAGGCCACATGCTCCCACCTCTTCACAACTGCCTGCCCCAGTCCCTGGCCCTGCACCCTCTCTTCTTGTCGTGAGATGTACAGGCAGAGAGCAGGAGGAACGAGGGAGGGGAAGCAGCAGACCCAGGACAAGCAGAGAAGGCCCAAGTCGGGGTAGTTAGCAAGCACTGTGCCCTAGACATAGACACAGGAGGCTGCAGAACACGACGGCTCAGCCAGTGATTCCAGTCCAGAGCACCTGCTCTTGGTCTCATCCTGGGCCACGCCCATCTTATTTTCCTATAACCTGGGCTTCCTCTGCAGTTTTCAGCTTCTTCTCCTTATACTTACATAGATAATATTCAGATGCTCCTCCCACTCCTACATGCTTAACTAAGGCTAGTGAATCAGGCTCACTAGCTTTTCACCCACTAAAGAATGCATACTGGCATGCAAATGAGGGAAATCTTTCTTGTTAAAAAAAGATCAGAAATTCACAAACTTCAGTAATTGTTAAAACAGATGCCTTGCTTTATTATAATGAATAAAATATATATACACATGCCACTTACATTCCCCTGGTAGCTAAAGGCCACTGTGATTTGATTCTTTTGCTTCATCCCCTTTGGTGTTCTTGAAAGGTCTCCTGAGTATTCAGTTACTCAAGACTCTTAGTTGCAAATGACTGAGACCCCACTCAAACCAACGTAAAGGCAAAAAAGTTTTTATCTCATGTAACTGAGAAGGCCACGTCTGTCTCCAGCTTCAGGCAGGGCTGGATCCAGGGGCAGGAATGAACTTTGCTGTACTCTTCTCTTCCTCCTATTCTTTTGTCTCTCCCTATTTTGGCTATGGTTCCCTTCATATGTAACCTTAGTCTCTCCTCTGATTTACCAGAGGAAGAAAGCAATAGGTAGCTCAGGGTCTAGAGCCTTCCAGCATGGTCCCACAAATAGAAAATCTGAGGGAGGACTTGCATTGGCCGAGACTGATCAACAGGTCCATCCTGGAACCGGTCTCTGGGCCTGGGCAATGGAGTGCTCTGAGTGGCCAAACTGAATGATGGCTGCCATTATGGCCGGAGTGAGGCAAGATGCAGTTGCAAGAGAGCAAATAAAGCTCTCAGCATTAAGAATCCTGCAGCTGCCTTCTCCAGTTTGTGTCTGCTCTCTCACTGGTAGTTCATTCCTTCTCAGCCCTCAGTTTCCATGCGGGGACCCCAGGATGATCCCTGCTATCTGCCTCTCTCCTGGGACAGAGGGGCTGACAAGGGAAACACTGAGGCCAGATGACACCAGGAGTTCAGAAGAACACAGGAAGAAAAGGCAGAGCTGGCTGGGGTTGGGGTGGGGTGTTCAGGTTGCTGACTGGGCTGCAAACAACCCCATAGGAGGTGGTGGAGAGATGGCTGCCCCTCCCCCCCGAACTCCCAATCCTGTCGGTACAAGACCCAGGTTGAGACACATAAGCTATGAATCTAAGTCAAAATGTCTAAGTCCAGAGATCGTGCTGAGCAACTGTTTGCCTAGTCGCCCTGGTCAGGTGCACAGTGGGGGGATGGGGGCAGAAACGGGACATTGCTTAGTCTTTTCTACTCAGTCTGATGTTCCAACACCACACCCTGGTGCAAAGCCCCCTTTTCTCCCCGCGGCCCTGCAGCCCCCCAAGTGGCCTCCTCAAGACAGGCCCACAGAAGTGGCTGCATCACCTGTCCCCCAGCTCACTTTCTGGGCACCCAGGATGGTTCAGATGCTCACACATGGAGGCACGGTTAATCCTAAATCAGAGCTCCCAGTGGACTGTCTGAACTCTTCAGCCCCGCGCTGCTTGTCTGGCCTCCTCTCCCCACCCCCGGAAGCACCCTCTTTTCCTAACATGGCAAGGTAGTGCCAAGCCTCTGTGACTTGGCTTGTTTCCTATTCCTTCTGACAGTGGTCTCTCACCCTGGTCACTGGTCTGGGCAAACTACTCTCCTCCTTGGCTATTCTCGAAAACTCACTCACTGACTGGCCCCAGATGGAGTAAAGGACTCCAGCTCTGGCCCCTCGGGCATTTGGACCTGCTCTTACTCTGCTCGAAGCCTGGCCGTGAGGCTACGCTCTTCCCTTGTCAGCATGCCTGTCTCCCCAGCAGGGTCCCCGAGGGAGGGCACATGTGTCTTCCTCCTCTCCGCTCCCCAGTGCCTGGCTCCGGCTACACTCTAGTGGGCATGAAGGAGTGTTTGCTGAATTAAACTGGATCCATGTGCTGTGTACCAGTTACACACCTCCCCCCCCCACATCTTGGGGATGCATATGCTGAGCCCCACCTGTTCCCCTCCACCAGGGCAATGGGCTTACGGTGGGGGGTGGGGGTGGAGAATCCTGAGCTATGAGTCTTGCTTTCCACATTTGTGCTTCTTCACAGCTATGGTGAACAGAAGGTTTAGGTTTTCGTTCCCTTGATGTACCTGGTTCTGTGGTTAGTGAACACCAGATCATTCTGGAAAGGGCTCCCCTTCACTCCTGATTTAGCATCGGTGCCCCGTGGCCCTCAGCACTGTAACTAACCTCTGTGTCAAGGGGTTAATGACTAGTAACCAAACCCTTAAATCAGCCTGCCCTATCTGCAGAGAGCAGCTCATTCTTGGAAAAGAGGACAAAGAGCCCATTTCTAGCACACCTTACAGATGTCAGAGTCACTACTCTGTACTGAGATTTAATAAAGCAAGCCTCTGCTCCCTCTCTGCCCCTCCCCCCACTCCCTGCCTGCTGTTTCCATGAATCCATACCCACAGGCCCACGGGCCAGGCAGGCTCAGGGCGGGGCCAGAGATGAGGGGGTTGAGGCAGGGTAGCTGGACCCGCAGTCCCTTTCCGACTGTGTCTCTTCTTCCCCTCCTACAGAGATCTCTGTCCCTCCTGCCTGACCCCTGACCAGACTGGGGCTATCAGTATTATCCTCATAATCACACTTTACAGGTCAGGAAACTGAGGCTCAGAGTAGCTTCCCAGCTACAAAGTGAGGGCGGAGGTGCTGAGACGCGGGTCCACTTGACTGTCCCATGTGACCACCCTTCTCCTGGACCAGTGGTTCCCAAACGTTCACACATCAGACTCACGTGGAGGGCTAGTTAAACACGCAGACTCCTGGGCCCTGCTCAGACTTTGATTCAGCAGGTCTGGGGCTGGGCTCCAGATGTGCATCTCTATCAAGTTCTGAGATAATGCTGGGACCACACTTGGAGAACTGGGACCCAACACGGGTGCTTCCTAAACTCTTGGCCACCGCCCAAGTCTTGCAAACGATGCCCCTGAAGATGGGGACCCCTGTTGGTCCCACGATGAGGGGCTTGGAACTCAGGTGGTCCTTGGGGCCATCCCCACGTTTCCTCCCCGGGCTGCCCCAAAATGCCCTTAATACAGCTAATTCAACCCTGGGGGCACATTGGAATCAGCTGGAACTCCCCCCCATGCCTGAGTCTCACCTGCTAAGACTGCTCTATTTTTGAGAGCACACATGTGCACACACAAAAGCAGGGAAGGGCAGAGAGAGAGAAAGTGCACACACATGAGCAAAGAAAGGCAGAACGAGCAAAGAAAGGCAGAAAGAGGGAGAGAGAATTTTAAGCAGGCTCTGTGCTTATAGAACAGAGCTCGAACCCACAAACCGTGAGACTATGGCCTGAGCTGAAACCAAGAGTTGAATACTTAAGTGAGCCACCCAAGCACCCGTTTGACTTACACTTTTTTTAAGTTTTACATATATATTTTTTGAGAGCAAGAGCACACACACACACACACATGAGCAGGGAAGGGCAGCAAAAGGGAGAATTTCAAGCAGGCTTTGTGCTTACAGAGCAGAGCTCAAAGCCACAAACTGAGATTATGACCGGAGCTGAAACCAAGAGCTAGATACTTAACTGACAGAGCCACCCACACGCCCCTGATTTATACTTTATTTTTTCAAAGTTATACCTATATATGATTTTTTATTTTAGAGAGAGAGAGAGAGAACACAGGAGCAAGGAAGGGCAGAGAGAGGGAGAGAATTTCAAGCAGGCTCCATACTTATAGAGCAGAGCTCAAACCCACAAACTGAGATTATGACTGGAGCTGAAAACAAGAGTTAAATGCATAACCAACTGAGCCCCCCCCCCGCCCCCAGGCACCCTTGATTTATACTTTTTAAAGCCCCCCAGGTGATTTTACTGTGAGCAGTGCCTTAGCTTGATTGCACGTAGGAGTGTGTCTCTTTGATCCCTCTAGCCTTCCCCATTTCATTTGCTCACAGATCTTTCTCCTCTTCCAAAGCCCACCCATCCCCTCCTCTGAGAAGCCCACCTGTGCAGTGGCCCAGCCCAGAGGTTGGCTCTCCCTTCAGTGATCTTTACCAACAGCCCCCCACCCCCACCATTTTGACGCTTTGTTTCTAATTTTCTACCCCTAGACTGTCACTCCCCTGGTGTGTCCCCCTGCCCCCACAGAGGGCTGGGCTCTTAAGTCTTTGTTGAGCAGCATCAATTCTCCAGGGTACATACAGACCCCCTGCAAGTACCCAAAGAAATGACAAGGACCCTGCTTCACCCTGGGTCCCTTTTCCCATGAAAGCACCCTGCAAATAAAGTTGTTTTCTCCCTGTGGTATGTTCTAGAACGTTTTGTAAAGCGTGTCCCACAGTGACTCTCCTCCTTCCACCCCCTCACCACCCTCCAGGCTCAGGGAGGTTTCAGCCAAATACCACCACTGCTGCCCATGCCTCTAAGTGTCTCTAACTTACCTTATTTTTCAAGGGCAGCCACCCGATAGGCCGGCAGTGTTGCCAAGGAAACATCACTGAATGAAGGAAATAAAGCTGCTCGAAACCCACCTAGCCTTTGTTGGGAAGAGAGCTGGGACTTCTGTTGTACCTTGAAACCATATGATTAAGTCATTTAACCGAACCCCATTTAGCTCCATGTTCCTGATTTGCCTGGGAGCCCCTCCTCCCTCCCCTCTGCCCATCTCAGCCTCTGCTCTGGGGAGGCCCTGCCAAGGGCTGGGGGAGACAAGACTATCTGGGGTGCTCGACCCGAGAGTTGGGTGAAGGCGCCGAATTGCCAATTGCTGAAGGCTCTCAGCCTTCCTCCTGGAGCCTCCCCCAGGCAGGAGGGGAGAGAGCACCTGCCTGGCTTTGCCTCTGGCAAGGTGTTTATGCCCCCAGTTTCCTTGTCCTTAGCACTGGAAGGTCACCCCAGATACGGAAAGTACCCGGCAGAGGGCTCGACATATAGGGGCACAGAAGCACCTTTCTTCCCTTCCCTTCCCTTCCCTTCCCTTCCCTTCTCTTCCCTTCCCTTCCCTTCCCTTCCCCTCCCCTCCCCTCCCCTCCTCCCCTCCCCTCCCCTTCCCTTCCCTTCCCTTCCCTTCCCTTCTCGCACTTTCCTTCCAGAGAAGGCTCCATCGCCAGGGGCACTTTCTGTCAGGGAGGTGCTGTTTGATAGGGGTGAGGGGCAGGGGGCAAATCCTATAAAAGGCCATAGGTCTCTCTGGCATAGACTGGTCCCACCTCCACCCCTGCCGGGTAGAGAAGTGAGGCTGAGGGCAGCTGGCAGGGCTCAGGGCGGGGGCCGTGCTGACCAAGAGATATAGTGACAGAGCAGGATGGACCTCCAGCCTTGGCCTTGGCTCTGTGGCCCCGGGGGCAGGAGTGTGCACCCAGTGGGCTACCCATCTGGCTGTCGGCTTCACTATTTGTCATGACTCCTGCCCTTGGCCTGAGGGAGAGGAAAATGCCACTGGTGTGAGCCCCAAGACACAGATGTGTTTGTCTGTATCCCGCACGTGCTTTCTGAGCCGAGCAGTCAGACTCTCGTTTCTGTGCTCCCGGGGTTGGGAAAATCCCCACAGGCAGGATGGAGCTCACCCTCCGCTGTGACTGGGGGGTTACGGGAGGAATGTCACTAAGCACCTCACACCCTCTAGTATCACGGGCCCCTCCAGCCCTCCTCGGCCTCCTCAGGGCTCCCGGGAATCCCAGGGGAAGCTTCCCAAGCCAGCCTCCTGGCCTCTCCCCCTCCGGCCTGGCTGCTAGGGGTGTTGTACGCCAAGGGAGGCAGGCGAGCGAGGGAAAAAGTCACACGTGGGACTCTGGCGTCAGGCTGTCTCGGTTTGAATCGCAAATACCGCTCTCTACCTGTGGGACTTTTACTTAATTTCCTGTGCCTCAGTTTCCTTGCCTACAAGACAGGGATAATAGTGGCCCCTGCCTCACTGAGTTGTTTCAGATTTCCGTGGGATAAAGTATGCAAATGACCTTGTGTCTGGCACATAGTAGGAGCTGAAAACATCTCCATTTTCATGACTAACCGCCTAAGGCAGGGTTCTCAACAGCAGCGTTGAGAAATGTTCTTGAGCATTTGGGGTCAGGTCATTCTTTGCTGTGCGATGGGAGGAGCTGTCGGGTACGTTGTAGGATGTCGAGCAACGAGCGTCCCTGACCTCTACTGCCTGGATGCCAGTAGCAGCGTCCCTCCCCCGCTCTCATGACAACCACAGTGTCTCCAGACATCACCAAACACCCCCTGGTTGGCAAAACCGCCCGTCTCTGAGAACCACGGTTCGAAGTCCTTGCTTCCTTAAACCTGCCAGGCTCCCCGTTACTCAGCAAGCGAAGCAGTATTTCCTGCTGGTATGAAAAGGGGGGCGTCTTGCAGGAAACTGGTGTCCCTGTTTGGTGTTCAGGCCATTTACCGATTCAGCCCACTCTTAGCTGGACCCCTAAGTGTCCAAGGAATGCCTTGAGAGCCTCCTCTGACAAATCTCTGTCTCTGATCTGCCAGTGGCTTGGTGACACCGCTCAAGATGCACTTTGGTGCTTTTTAAAGCTTTTAAATAATGAACGACTGTCCCTGGTATGATTTTCCCAGGCTCTGGAGCAACGAGCAGCTCCGGTGACAGCTGTGCCAGGTGGGAGACGCATGCGTGCTCTCCCAGCATCTTGCCCAAGCACTTCAGAGCAGCTAAGTGAATAAAACGGATTTCAGCTATTACCTGCGCAGCCGCTTGTGTCTGTACAACCTGCCCCGGAGACCAGAGTCAGGCCCTGGTGGCAGCATTGAAAGGAGGGTGGCAGTAACTAGTTTCCTAGCTGTGCTTGTCAGGCAGCCCACGCTCCGGAGCCTCAGGAAATCTGGGTCCCAGCTGACAGGGTGACAAAGAGCTGCACTGTGTCCTGAGCAGAGAGCGTGCCGTTCAACCCAACGTCATGAACAGCTCTGCACTTTTTGGAGAGAGGCTCAGGTAGCAGGCAGAGGCCCCATGCTTTTGCATATTCATGGAAGGCTTTCGGGAGGTGGTGTTTTTAGTTCTTTTTTCAAAGGAGAAAGATTTGGGTTAGGCGAGTGGAGGAAGCAAAGACAATGCTCATTGTAGAGTGGTTAGCGCCATTATTTCCTGATACGTTTGTTTCCCCAACTTGGCTGTTGGATCATCTAGATCAGGAACCATAGCTTGCTCATCTCGGTTATCTCAGATCTCAACTTAGAGACTATTGTTGGATGGATGGAGGAGATGCCTACCAGCGTCTATTTAAATTTCTAAATCTAACCAGTCATCATATTCCCCCTCACCTGCAATAAACTGGGAGCCACCGCAGGTCATTGGCTTTCCTGAGTGGTAAACTGGAAATCCAGACCACACAATGGAGGGTCTCTTACTCAATATGGGTTTTGAATAAGCCCCTTTTGCCTCTGAGTTCTGGTCACATGTCCACACTGCAGCCAGGCCTTCTACATTATGCTTCTGCCCAGAACTCTGGTCACCTCTATTATGTGAGGAATCAGTCATCTTGGTGGTTTAATGCCTATTTCTGTGGATTCCCAAGTCTGATAACTTGTAAGATTATCTGAGAGAGTGCATCCTTCCCGTAATGAGTGTCTTCTGCTTGTCCCTCTAGATCCACTCTCCATCCCTTCCTTCTACCCTAGGACAGTGACTTTATGGATCGTTTCAATGGGCTCCCATGTGCTTTGGCTTCCAGCAGGGTTCTGCCAATGGGCTGACCCAGCAGAAGAACCGAATGGGGAGAGTAAAGTTGGGTTATTTATTGGCCACCACTCATCATTACCCCCAAACTCCCCCTCCCAGAAGCCTTCTTGCTAGTCTGCCCTCTCTACATGACTTTTACAAATTCTGGTAACTTCTCTCTTCTCTCATCCCTTTGGGTCTAAGAGTGGTAATAGCTCCATGTTATTATTCTCAGGGAGCTATACCATCCCTGTGGTTACCTTACATCCTGCCCAAATCACTGAGAATCGTGCCTTTATTACACCCTCTTTGGGTTCCCCCACCTTGAGTGGGGAGCTTCCAGTCCAATTGGGGCCTTGACTGGCCTAAGGATCTTCTTATGTCTGAAGGGGGCCCCTGCCGGCTTCTCCATGCCCTCCTTACACTTCCAAAGGTCAAAAAGAACATGCCCCCAAGGACCACCCCTTACCTCCTTCCCTGCACTGCCCTTCTCACCCCATAATGCCTTTTAGGTCCCACACTCATGTCCTTGTCAACCACCCTTTTCTACTAAAATAAGAAATTTTCATGTTATCATTTGGAATTAATCAACAGTATTTACCAGTAAGAATGTCTTAATATATGAAGATAACAAGAGGGCCCACCCTGAACTCTAACCTAAAGCAAAGAAATGTAGTATCTCAGTGTGACCCTGGTGCCTAATCATAAGTGGGGTATTCATTTCTTGAGTAAAATGAAGAAAAAGACTCACAGAACCTATGACTGCTCACTCAGAGCCCTTTTTGGAAACCATGACTTAAGGTTGAGGGAAGTGACTAGAAACTTAGAAGGCCAAGGGTCGTGTGGCTTTCTTCTAGATCAGGGCCAGTAAACTGCAGCCCATGGCACACCCCTTCTTTTTGTAATTGAAGCATTATCCTAACAGCCATTCATTCACATATTGTCTGTGGCTGTGTTCGTGCTACAGTGTCACTTGAGTTTTCAGACCGTATGGCCCTCTGTGCAAGAAAGAGTTAACACAGTGAGGCTGACTGCTGTCCTTTGAAAGGACTGCTTGAAACTTGGATTTCAGGAGAGTTCCCGCCATCCCCAGATAGTTCACTATGCATAACCAGACTGTACAAGTAATATGGTTTGTGCTAAACACCTGCTTTCGTTCTGGGAGTATGGGATTTTGATATGTGCCAGGCAGAGTATGCGTATGAGACCAGCCCTGATAAAAGCCCAGCTGAGTCTCTAAGAACTTTCCAGGTAGAAAACATCTCACACGTGTTGTCTCAGCTCCTTGTGGAGGGAATTAAATGTATCTTTGTGACCACGAGAAGAGTACCTTCAGAAGCTTCCACTGGTTTCCCCCAGACTTTGCCCTATATGCCTTTTCCCTTTCCTAATATGATTTGTATCCTTTTTCTATAATAAATCACAGCTGTGAGTACAAATACGTGCTGTGTCTTGTGAGCCCTAACAAATCTTTAAACCTGGGAGTGGCCTTAGGGACCTCCCAACACACTGCAAAGCCAAAATTACTTGCCACCTGGCCCTTTAAGAAAAAGTTTGCCAATCCTTGGTCTACGCAGCCTGAGTCTAGATGGACATTATGTTTTATAAGACTCTGAACTCCCTATGACAGGTCTTTTCTCTTTATCTACTAGCCAAGCACAGTATCTTGCACAAAATATTTATGAGGGGAGGAAGTCAGCAAGCCTGCAAATAACAGATTCAAGCCATGCTTTTTAAACTGTGGGTGGTGAAATCAATCGAAAAGGTTATAACCAATGCTTTTCAGTGAAAGAACAGAATAGAAAACATCACATTGTGTTGCATATGCTAAGACTAAGTTTGATTTCTTGGAAATTTGGTTTCAGTTACACGTGCGGACCAGATACAGTCCTGGATCATGATGTTAAAGGGTTTCTCCTTCTTGCCTGTTGCAACAGAAAGTAACTTATAGACCAGGGAGTGGCCCCTGAGACTCCCCATCTCTCTGGCCACTACATTTAATTGTGTTCTTCCCTCGGCCCCAGAACGTGTACTACACAAGCAGTCAGCAGATCCACGTGGGCATCCTGAGCCCCACGGTCGACGACGATGACAACCGGTGCCTGGTGGACGTCAACAGTCGGCCACGGCTTATCGAGTGCAGTTACGCCAAAGCCAAGAGAATGAAGCTTCACTGGCAGTTCTCTCAGGTAATAGCGCCAGGGCCCCCAGCAAGGGCAGCAGGAGAGCAGAGCGGGGAGAAGGTCCAAGGGGCCGGGGAGCACGTGGGAGGTGAGGGGGAGGAAAGGGACACGATGGCAAGAGGGAGGCTGGGACTCAGGGCCGACTCTCGGGATTTTCTGGGCACCGACTATGTGCCAGGAATTTCCTGTACGTTAGCTCATTGGCTCCTGATATTGGCTCTAAAACGGGAATCCCTCTTGTTGTTATCACTGTTGTTTTATTATCATTCAATTTGATTTGTAGATATAAGGAAATAGGCTCAGAGGGGGAAGTCATGTGCTGAAAGTCACACAGTAAGGATCAGGGCTGGGATTTAGACTCGGGTGTCTCTATCTGTAAGCTCTCACATGTCTCCTCCACACGCCCCTTCTCCTGGCATGAAGCCCAGTGCTGAGGCACCTCTGGTCTGTGCCCCGCTCCGCTCCCAGAATGGGCTCACTCTAGGGGAGGAGGGTTCCTCAAAGGGCAACGTGTACACCGGCGACCAGGAAGCATTCCTGTATTCAGCCTCCATCAGTTCTGAGACCCATGTTTGACTTCCTGCTCTCCAGTGGCCCAGTTATAAAGTGATGCCCAAGGATCAAGATGCCCACTTGGAGGAGCCCACTTCAAAGTGACCCAGCTTTGAAGGAGACCTGGGCCTCAGCCCAGAGGTTCCAAGCCCCCAGGGAATCCACTAAGTTAGGGCCAGTTTTCCCCCATAGGTAGGAACACCCACCACCCCCAGCGGTACAGAGGAAGTGTTCAGAACAGGAAGCGATGGAGCCCACAGAGCTCTAAGGCATCAGGGGACTGTACGTGGTCAGAAAGGGAATATCTGTGTTCGTGGGACTGAGTGGCAGAGACTCTGACTCAGCCTCCCAGCAAGCTGCTCCCGCCCTGGGAAGGAGGAAGCTGGTGGGCCCTGGAAGGGGCTGGCAGCTACTCCCCATGGTGGGGGACAGGGCAGGGGAGGTCCCGGCTCCATTGTATTCTCCGGGTAGGGGAACCTTTGATCTGTGATGTGGGTGTGTGCAACCAGAGGACTGAGTTGGGTCCTAAATAGTGATGAAGGTCAATACTGAGTTCAAAACAATGATAGCCATAGATTTAAGGGCTACTCAGAGATCAGGAGCAAGAGGCCAGATGAGGGCCTCAAGGTAGGAGACGCGTGTGGCAGCCCCGAGTCCTGGCTGGGCCTGCAGACGTGTGGGGTTCGGTGAGAGGGGATGGTGCACCAGGACCGGTGACTCTTGTCCCAGTCCTTCCTGTGTTGGAAGCTCATTTATTCTTCCGAACAGCTGCATGTAGGGACCACGAGGAAACTGAGAACAAAGAAGGTAACTAACATGCCCAACGTGGTCATGTGGGTTACGATCCATGAACTGTTTCAGAGATTCTCTTTTTTACTCAGTAGTGGCCACCAGGAAGAAGGTCAGGGTCAGGGCTGAGGTTTGAGAATGCAGGGCACACCTTCCTGCCACCTCCCTCTCTCTCACTGAAGCACCTCTCTGACCCCACACTCTGCCCAGCAGAAGCCTTTGTCACTGTCCCCTGGCAGGTGTCTAGTCCTGAGTGACATGGGGTGGGGCTGTGTTTCTCCTCTGGCCTCCCTTAAGAGGAGAGGCAGAGAAGAGGGCTGGGGGTGTGTGTTCAGGGAGGCCGACTGGATGTGTGCTTGCTGGCTGGCGTTTCCCGGCTTAGGCCAGATGCACAATCCGTCTGCAGACTGGAGGCAACAGAGGGAAATGGACACATCGTCCCTGTGGAGATGAGTGGGGCTGACTTTGCTGGGGTGAAGTAGACATCATCCCATCTGGAAGGGCTGTGCCGAGGCTCACATCAGGCCATTCTCTGCTGCCTTCAGCCAAGCCTGCTGGGCCCATGAGCTCAGCTTCCTCCTGGGAACTTTGAAGAAACTGTCCAGGAAGATGGAGGGGGTTGGGTCGGGGGGGCTGGGGGGAGAGCCGGAGCAGGGCTGCTGGCTTTTCAGAAGAGAGCACTTACCTTGGACCTTGAAGAACTTGTAGGAGCTTGCTCCCTATGAAAATAGTGAAGGGCATTCCAGGGAGAGGGAACAGCATGGGCAGAAGCCGTGAAGCATCAAATCCCGGCTATGTTCAGGGAGCTGTGGATAGTCGGGTGTGGTGGGGCCTGGACTGCACAGGGTGTGGGGAGTATGCAGACGAGCCTGGACTTGAGCCTGTGGGTGGGAAAACATGCGACAGGGGATTGGCATGTTGAGGTGTGGGCTTTTGAATGCGCCTGTGGCAAGTATTGTGGGGCTGAATAGGAAGGGGATCTTCTAGAAGTGGAAGAGGGGCAGGAAGAAGAGCCAGCAGGAGGTAGAAATGCAATCTGAACATTTCGCGGTTCCCTCTTCCTGCTCCTCCGTGAGTGACCCCAGGGTCATTATGGCCCTGCCTGGCCACCGAGAGCTCCTCTCAGGGCAAGGTCTGAGGCTGAACCAAGATGCCCAGCTTCTGGTGGTTGTGGGTCAGGCAGGCTGACATGTGTGGCTGGAGTCCTCTGATGGACGGACATGCTGCTTCAATTCACCGGGAGGACGGAGAGAGGCCCTGGGCAGTCCCAGAATAGCCCCTGGAGGTCATGGCCCAGCCATGCACCTGCTGCTCTGGGGACTTGGTGTCACCAGGATACAAGTGTTGTTAAACTCAAGTGAGCTCCCTGGCCTCTTAGGAAGCCTTGCTCCCCCGAGGGGCCCCTGAACCACCAGGGACACAGAGCTCCTCAAGACCACTGTGTCCAGCCTCGTGAAGTACAGTGTTCGTAAGCATGGCAGCTCCATCCCAAAGACGACAAAACGAGGTGAAGTCACCTGGCCAAGATCACAGGGCCTGAGAGATGGCACCGGAATTCAAACACACTGTTTGCCTCCGAACTCAGGCTGCTTCACATCCCCGCTCCACACCCAGGCCCCTCTGACTTTTTTCCAACCCTCACAGACAGACATGCCCACAAGGTCTCAGGCCGAAGCAACTCATCTCCATCTCCAGACACAGATGCCTGGGTGCCCCTGGCTGGCCTTCATCTCATCTGTCCATCCCTGACCGGGGCAGAGAAAGGAACATCCCCATAAAATACATGTAAAGGCAAAGACACCTCCAAATCCAGCTCTTTGCTTTCCTCACCTCAGCACATGGCCTTGAACAGGCAGCCCCATGTGATTCCTGCTTGAAAGGACACAGTGACCGACAAAGTGGGAATGTTGGAATGGAATCCTGGAGCCTGGGCAGTCGTCAGCCACTCACACATACATCTAATTAACTCCCAGGGTGGTTTGGCAGTCACATCTTTGATCCTTCTACCAAGGGGAACCATTTAGAAGTAATATTTTTAAATCCCTCATCTGCAAACCCAGAGCAGCCGTCCTTGCCTGATATTTAAAGATTAGCATATGTGAATTTTTTGTTTAATGCAAAATGATGGATGTTTATCAAGCAACCCAGAATCTGCAAGGCCTCCCTGGTTAGGAACTACTGTCGACCAGGCCAGAGGAGGCTGGAAACCTCTTACATGATTAAATCGTGTGCTTCGGCTACTTTTCTTGCAACAGGTTTTAATCTTTGCAAACTACATGGGTATCCTACCAACTCGAATGATCTGGTGCAGAAGCTGGACTGCGAGGAGATTCACTGGTGCATCTCCAGTCTCCTTTCTGGTTTCGCATTCTGCATTATTTACTCTCCTGAGGCTGCATTTAAACTCCACAGACACTCAGGCTGAATTAATTTCAAAATAATCTAGCACGATTCTCCCAGGTTCTCCTACAAAGAAGATAGGCATTTGCGTATCTTAGTGTTCCATCTCCTACCCTGATTTTCTGCTTAACAAATAAAATGCCTTTCTTCTATGCCCTGCAAGCACTTCCGAATTTCTGATCCTTCAGGATGAATCAAGACAGCATTAGATACTGACACTGAGAAATCACATGTGATGAGACATCTCTTGGCAACACTGATGTACAGGGCTCTGATGAGCAGTTTTCTGATGATGAACATTCTTTCCTTCAGTTATTCGTCAAACATTTATTGAGCGTGGGGGTTGGGCAGGAAGGATGCAAATATGAAACAGACCCAGCCTCTTCCCTGGAGTAACTCAGGAGCCTATAAACACGCAACAAAATGGGTGAGGAGACCAGAAATGAGGGATGTGTGATGTTCTGGGCCATCCTTGAGCCCGCCACCTTCAATTCAAGACTTGTTTGATCTGGATCTTGAACGTTGCAGGCCAGCTCCCAGGTGTAAAAGGAGAACATCCCATGTAGAGGCTCAGCCTGGACAAAGTCAAGAAAAAAACAGAGCATGTCTGAGTAATGGAAACCCAGTGTTGGTATGGATGGAATTCAGAATCTCCAAAGCGGCATGAGAGAGCTCAGACATAAAGAGTCCGTTTTGGATGCAGATAGTGGTGATTGTCAAAAGCCATGCCAACAAGTTGGACTTCACCTTAAAAGCAGACGGCAGAACCGGGGGAAGTTTTAAGCAGTGGATTGCCACAAAGGTGTCTGAACCCCTCTGGTAACAGAGTTCAGGGTGGATTGGAACATAAGAGACATGGAAGCAAGTCCATCATCCCCATGAGAGATGGGGCAGTTTGATCGCCATGAGGGTGTGAAGCTGGGCAGCTGTTGGGGGTGGGGAGACTTTGAGAGACATTTGCATCAGTCTGTCGGAAGTAGTGATGGAGGAAATGAGATAATTGTGAAGGGATATTATTTAACCCAGGGACACCCTAGGCTCTAGGTTTGAAAAACAGTCGGTGGACAGGCAGAGTTGTCTCTCCCAAGCGATTCACTTGTCTCTAGACAGCCAACATCTCCCACGTCAACATGATGAA
Source organism: Proteles cristata cristata (assembly GCA_017311185.1). Lineage (NCBI taxonomy): Eukaryota > Metazoa > Chordata > Mammalia > Carnivora > Hyaenidae > Proteles > Proteles cristata. The sequence goes on from JAESUZ010001614.1 coordinate 1,295,727, forward strand.
ATTCCGTGAACACTGGAAGTAGTTGCTGCCTTTTGTGACTTCTCTAGCTTATGATGCCTCCTGGTTTAAAGAATCTGCTAAACTGTTACCTATAAATTATAGGACTTTCAGTCTTCTGAGAGGACCCTCCATACTGAGATTTGGGGGAATTCTGGGATTTGGTGATGAAATGTTAGTGAAAGAGGCATTTAGTCAGTGAGGCCGGTACCCATAAAAGGAGAGGGATTGCACAGATATCAGTCACTACAGAGAACTCGGTGGGAAGACACCTGCCAAGCAAGGCGATGGACCGCCTCTCCACGGTAATGAGATGCTGCTCTTGCCTCACCACCATTACCGCGAATGGTTACACAAAGGCTGGATCCCTCTCTTCAAGATGTTCTTACGGAGATTGTTGCCATATGATGTGTGTCTTCTAAGATCTGACTTCCTTAAATTCTCCCTATCTATTTGAATGCATGGTTGAAGGAATTGGAGGCTGTTGAACCAGAAAGACCAGGAGCACCGTAGCTCCGCCTTCTCAAAGCTGAAGGGCTGCCCTAAGCGCAGGAAAGCAGCCTTGTCCTGTTGGCTCTGAGGGAGGCCTGGCGAGTCCAGGACAATTTTTAGAGCACCTTTCTCATAGTCTGAGTTGTCCAGACATGAGGTTGGCAGTTCAGGAAAGAGGTGAGCTCAGGGGACCATGCAGCAGGTCATCCAAGGCTCTACAGCTCTCGGTGGATTTGGGCTGGATGGCTTGAAGGGCTTGCCCACCCCAAAATCCTGTAATTCTAAGCTAAAATTAGGCAGTGAGCCCTGAGGAGGGCTTCCCTACCTGGAAGGTTCGCTGGGCCTGCCTCATTAAAAAGTATCAGGAGTTCAAAAACGAGCTGAACTCTTTGTACATCTTTTTCCTACTGTATGCAATTGTTTTTCCATTATGTCACTTGATGCTCCTCTCATCCATCAACTGTTACACGGGAGGACAGACACTTCCAGTATCTCCAGCACCTCATGGAAAGCTGAGACAGAGGAGTCACCCAACATGCTATTAATCAAATGAAGCAGTTCTTTTTGTTTTAGAAATTTACAATTATTAACCAAAGGCCTCCTATGTGCCAGGTCTTGAGCTAGGTCTGTGGGAGACTTTTAAGATGAACAAAAGTTTACCACTGATAACTCACCTTGCACACATGTGTGCACACTGCAAAAGGACATTTCAGCATAATAGTAAAGGGCCCTGCTTAGCTGGAGAAATCCCTAGTTCCTACAAAGAACACATTTAGGTGGTGGTGCGTCCTAACTGCTATACATACACATGTGTTATGTGAGGTACTCTAAATTATAGGGTAAATATGCACTTCTTCCTATAACTTCAGACTTGAAGGAAGAGGGTGGAAATGCTTTATACTAAAACAAACATGCATACTGTGGAGCAGGGTACAAATTGGTACGAATATTTTTTAAAACAGGAGGTTTGACAGAATGTCAGGGTATCCAGGCTGTGTCTCATGCCACTCCCAGACTGTGGGGTTTGCCATCACTGCCCTTGGCTGTTGAGGTCTTTGGTGGAAACACTAGCAAGGTCCTTCTGGGTGTCCAAGAGAACATAGATCAGCGTTCCCACTGGTAGGCTGTCCCCACACCTGAGCCCCGTGCTTGCCTCGCTCTCTGCAAAGAATTTATGCATTTTCCACATGAGCATCACGGATAACAAGAGATATCTATTAATGTCAGGAGAGAAGAAATTTTCGAGAGTATAAAGAGTCTGCCCGGAAGAGAGCTGAGTGTGGAGCCAGGCATGCCTGTCCAGGATAATTGGCTCTGATTTGTGGGGTCTAATTTGATAATCTGATGCAAGATGAGTAACCCACTCAAAAAAGAATCTATTTGCAGAGTGCATTTCCCAGGGAGCACGGCTAATTCTGCCAAAGAATTCCCCCCCACTCAAGGAGGAGGAGTCCTTGACTTTCTCCCATCCTGATCCCCAGTCGCTGTCAGGAAGTCTGAATTCAGGAACCTTTTGTACTGAAAGAAAAGACTATAATCAGGTATTTCATTGTGGCTCTAGAATAAAACACCCTTTCATTCCCATGTCATATGAAGGGGCAAATGTCGAACCATCCAGTTTTGATGGGTGAGCAAAGCCTTGCATAGGCCCTGGAAGTTTGTGATGTTTGGTTTATGGCAGTCAGCACCCTCCCCCCACCCCCTGCTTATCTCACAGAGATCAGGAGCCAGGAGCAGGTGTGATGGTTCCCACTACTCAGGTTCCCACTACTCAGACCTGAATAAGATTTTAAAATGTATTTATCAAGCATTTATAGTATGCTTACTATGTGCCAGTTGGTATTGTAACTGCTTTATAAATATTACTTAATTCCCATGACAATGCTAGTAGGTACTTTAATTATCCTCATTATACAGATGAGGAAACTGAGGCACAGAGAGACTAAGTAATTTGTCCAAGTCCAAATCTAGGAATTCTGCCCCTGGGATCCATGCTTTAAACCACCATACCATGGTGTCTTTCTTCATCTTGCGTCTAGAAAATCAGTGAATGACTGCAATGGGAGTTTGGAGCCAGAGTCTCCTTGCCAACCAGTCACACAGTGATGTGTGTACACTGGCTGGATTCCTGCCCCCTCAGCGCACTCCTTCCAGCCACCCTGCTGTCTCCATAACCCACCTTCATCTTTTTTTTTTTTTTTTTTTTTTTTGCACTTGACATCACCATTACCCCATCTTCAGTCCAATGGACCTTCAAAGCAAATCCCAGGCCAACTCTCACTCAGGCACTGGTGAGTCTCCTTTAAGAAAGATAAATGCCAGAGTACTTCTTGAACAAATCTAGTGTTGAATATTCATAATATAGAAAGACCACTTTTCTCTACCAAAAGACTTAATCTCAGAGTTTCTTTAACTAGTGCTAACATCCCATCCATGCTTTGAAGTATTTGATTACTAATCATTAACTGCTTAACCTGGAAACTCCTAAGCCCACTGTGCTTAAAGCCAAAGACACACTGGGCCATCTGGCCGTGGAAAATTAATTAGAAAGGAAAGTAGAACGGGAGCTCTGAAATAGGCAAAAAAGACTTTGGAATACAGGAGTCCCTCCACACAACCTCCTCTGAACGCTTTGGTGGTCAACATGAGACCAGCCTGAGCTCAGCCCAGAGGCTCCAGACACATCTCCTCAGGTCGCAATTGCAGGCAACAAGCCAGGCTGAGCCTTCCCTTGAGAGAAGGTGACAGCTTCTTTGTGGTCCCCAGCCACCAGCACCGGTGGTGGCAGCACCTGGAAACCTAACGAGGCACATTTCCGGGCCCTCTTGCGGGTCCAGAAGTGATCTGTGGTAAGCAAGCCCTCCAGGGACTCTGTCTAATCTATTTACCTGGCCTATACCCCCAGGAGGAACTGGGCTAGTTAGGAAACCTCTAGCTGCCACAGGCACATAGTTGGGGAAACTGAGGCAGAAGGGAAGTGCATGCTGCATGATTTGGGGTCAGCTACACAGTGGTCCATGGCTCCATGAGCCCCACACTGCCCGATGGCCAGACACAAATCTGAGCGTCCCGCAGCTCTCCGGGCCTTCTGCAAATGAGAAGACTGAGGCCCAGGATGAGCTGCCGACCCAGGGTCAGGCAGGGAGAGCCAGTGGCGAGGCTGGGAGCAGAGCCCCTTTTCCATTGCTTCCACCCACCCCGCCTCTTGTGCTCTTCCTAGTGACTATTCCAGAGAAGCCCAGAAGGAGCAGGAACCAGGTGGGGGGCTGGGAGCCCACCTCTAGGAATTATTATTAGCCTCCTTAATTCTATACATTCAGCTTTCGATTTTTTTTAACGCTGTTTCCATATTTAATTCGGTTTCCATTCCAATTAAGCTCTCTGTGTGCGGCGGCATCTCTCCCGCCAGGTTTAATTGCCCTTATTTAAATTCTTTAATTAAAAGTATTGTGTGTTTCCAGATCCTGTTGTTGTATGTATTACACAAATAATTTAGACGCCTGGACTGGTAAACCAAGGGACTGTGCCCTCCTTGGAGGACAGGGCTGGCCGGGGATCTGCATCAAGCCCCAGCCCCTCGGAGCCCAGGGCATGGCCCAGGGGCTGCTGGATGGGCCCAGGCTGTGAGGACAAGAGCCTGCAAACAGGCCTCCTTGCTTCCTTCCTTCCTTCCTCCAATACTCCATGCCTCACACAGCCAGAGTGGCCCAGTTAGCATGTCAGTCCGACCTTGCAAAGCCCCTGTCACCAGATTAAAAGTGAAAGTCCATTCAGTGGCTGTGAGTCCTCACTGAGCCCTCACAGAACCTGTCCCTACCTCACCTCTTGGGCCTTACCTCCTACTCCTACCCCACGCCCGCACTGCCCCGTGGCCTCCACGCCGGCCTCGTTGCTGTTTGCTGAACACACTAGGCCTCTGCTGGTGCAGGAGCCTTGCTCTGGGGCACAGGACCGCCCCCAGGCCCCACCCGGGCCACCTTCTCTCCCTCTTTGTGTCTTCGCTCAGCTCTTCCCTTCCTGGTGAGGGTCACCCTGGCCACCTCTTACTGCCACCTGCTTGCTCCATTCTCTTACCTGGTTTGTCTGAGGCCATTCAGGCTGCTGAAACCCAAAGACCATCGACTGCGTGGCTTAAACAACAAACATTTATTTCTGACAGTTCTGAAGCCTGGGAGGTCCAAGATCAGGGTGCCAGCAGGTAGGGTCTGCTGACAGCTCTCTTCCCGGGTGGCACGTGTTCCCTTTTTCACCATGACCTCATGCAGCAGAGGGAGAGAGCATCTCTCTTGTGTCCCTTCTTAAAAGGACACTAATCCAATTCATGAGGGCTCTCCCCTCATGACCTAATTACCTCCCAGAGGCCCCACCTCCACTATCAACACAGTGGGATTAGGGCTTCAACACATTAATTTTAAGGGCTCACAGTCCGTCCATTTTTTGCGCACAGCCTCATCACTCTAACACTCCACAGAACTGACTGTTTGCTCCGGCCCCTGGAATATAGTCCCCATGTAGACAAAAATCTGTTCCTGTTTCCTCACTTGTGTATCTCCATGGCCTAGAACTGCTCCTGGCACACAGTCACCAAATATCTGACAGATGGATGAATAGATGGATGAGTCATGTGTCTGCAGAGAACCCTCAAAAGACCTGGCCCAAACTGGCTCTACAGAGCCCCTGAAGCCCTTGAAGGTGACCCTCCTCTGCCCGAGACATTGAGCCACCGGCAGCTCTTAGTCTAGTCTGCCACCTCAAGACAGGCGTGGGGCGGAGAGGTGGTGTGGTGGGCCGAGCCATGCATCGAGTGAGGAACAGGGAACGGCGGAGACTCGAGGCTCCCAGCCTGGCACTACCACTACTGACCACATGACCGTGGGCCCATGTCCCGATCTTCCTGAGCCCTAGTCCCCAGTTCTATACAATGGGGAAGATTACCATCTCCACCCCTCAAGGCTATCATGAGAAATATGTGGGATTGGCCGTGTGGAGCATTTGCTAGGAACCTGGGAAGTAAGTGTTAACTGCTGTTAGCTCTGTCTCCGCGCAGAGCCAGCAAGGAGAGGTACGGAGAGAAACGCCAGGCTCCTCCCAAGGGTGTTGAGCTCACCAGGAAAGGATGGAATGGAGGAAAGGAAGGCTCCTTTGCAATTGTGGCAGATGGAACCTGTCCAGAGACAGGGTGAGAGCCTGGAGTTTGTTCAGTGACAGAGGCTGAGGTCCGAGAAGGAAGACGGGAGGGAGGCAGCACCCGTGGCCGGTGCTATAGCTCTGGCACCAAAGTGGCCTGACCCCTCCTCCTCCAGCCCAGGGATGCTCCCCAGACATTGACCAAGGGCTGCTCAGTGAGACCTCCACATGGGCTTTACTCTTCTGCTCTACAAGAGTCTCCTATTGGAGGCTGTATGGAGGAAGCTCTCCTTGATGGCCTACTTCACCTTCCCTGACAAGCCCAGATGCTCTCACTGAGGCCGTGTCTCCTTCACAGCCCTGCTCTTGGCCTCGCTCTGTTTCTTCCACATCCTTCCCAGAGGCCACACTGGCTGCTTCTGCCCCAGGGTCACCACACTTCCTGTCTCCAGGGTCCCAAGGGCCAAGATGGGGCCTGGGAAATATCACATTTGAGTCTCTGAAGGAATGCTTTCCTTCTCAGAGACCTCCTCCCTCCCTGGGGCTTGGCAAGGTGCCCTGTGAGAGGCTCAGAACGTGCCTGAGTGGTAGCAGGAAAGGAGAGACTGTGCCTTCTCTGTTTTGGACAAGTTTCTCCAAGTTCATTGATCCAGGGTTGACAAAAGGCAGCTGGCCGCTGGCACTCAAGGCCTGGGCCAGCCCCTGAGGAGATGCTGAGAAGCCTGCCTTCAGCAGAGTGAGTGGGCACTTGCTCTGGTCCCCTTTCTGCCTATTGTGCATTTTTTCCAGAGTCCTCATCCTGGTACACATCCGTTGGTGGTTTTATAGCTGATGAAAGGGTTTCCCATTCCTCCTTCTGGTCGTCCTCCAGTGATCAGGACAGAAATTACCATCTGGTCCTAGACACAGCGGAACCAGAGAGTGTCTCGCCCAGGGCCACCAGCTGACAACCAGGAGTGAAGCTTTGTAGGCCAGCCCCTGCCCCATCCCCTCTCACCGCCAGAAAGGCCGGCAGAGCTCAGGAATTAGTGAGCGGGGCTGGTTTCACGCACACCCTGCCTGAGCTCCACTCTTAGCAACGAGGGTTCAGGTACACCCCCGGCTGGCAGGGGTGTTGGAGGGTCAGGGGAGCCTGGGTACACACCTGCCAAAGTGACACGGCCCAACCCGGGTGTGGGCGGCAGGTATGCTCAGGCCACGGACACAGAAGCCACAGAAACCTGGGCCTGGCAGAGCGAGGGGCTGGCCTCACTCAGAGCAAGCATCACAAGGGATGTCTCTGGGTCCACAAGTCCAGCTTTTGAGGGACAGGATGGGGACCCACAGCTTCCAAGCAGGCCGCTCAAAGCTCTCACCCTATCATCAGCCCAGGGGCATGGCATGTCCCCCAAAAGTGCTGACTCAGTGGATGTGATGAAGGAGTCTATTGTCCAGTGGAAATGGGGTGGCAGCCCCCTGCTTGGCAGGCAGTTCTGAGTGACACAGAATAATTGGGGTTTGTCCCAAGGAGGGCAGGCAGAGTGGAAAAATTATACAAAATCATTCCACAAGGAACTGAGCAAGTTTAAGAAAAGCATGGGCCTCGGGGACATCAAGCCCCATCTTCCCATTAGAAGGGAAAGGGTGGAGAAGTGGGAGCAGACCCACATGTGGGAACCTCAGGGGGACGGTCTGGGGCCCGTTGCTGGAGGATTTGAGCTGGGATGGGAGGAGAATGCTCCTGGGCAGAGCAGCGTGGGAACGAACGTGCTGGTTCAAGAGGGCTGTGCGAATCCTTGGAGGAGGCCCAGCCAAGCTGGAGGCCGCGGGCTGAGGTAGAGGTGGCCCAGGTTGCTGATGAGAGCAAGAGGGTCGGCCTTCAGCGTCAATTCCACATGCGGACTCCAGGGTCCTTTCTGAGCCCGTCTCACTGACGCTTGCTCCTCTGCCCCCTCAGGGCCTGAGCCGGCCCGTGTCTCTGGCTGAGAGATGAGCTCGCTGTTTGGGTTTCCCCTTTGCGCTGTTGTCTCTCCGCTCTTGGGTGCAATGAGTCACCTCCTCAGAGAGGTACCGACCTCGGGACACAGCAGGAGAGTCCTGCTTTCTTCCCCTGAATACTCAGGGACAAACGTGCGGGGCGCTCTCCCACACACTGGAAATTGGGAATTCCCTTCCTCCTCCCCGACGCACATACACACCCGATCCCCTTTGCCATCCAGCCACTCACTCCCAGCCTCCTTCACCCACTGTTCAAAGTCGCTTCTGAGGCAGCTGCAGTTTTTTGGTCTTAATTGTTTAATGGAAGAAGCACACATACATGCAGAAGTATGCACGAGGTAAATGTTCAGCTCAGCGGTTTAAAGCAAAGCAAACCCCTATATTACCGCCAGCCAGGTCAGGAAATAGCACACCACCAGCATCCCAGAAGCCCCTCTGTTGCCTCCTATCAATCATTTTCCCTCCTTAAAGATAGCCCCCTCCTTAAAGATAGCCCCCATCCTGGCTCTAACACTGTGGTCCTATTTGGCCTGCTTGGCAGGTGGATATAAGTGGAAATGTGTATGTATTCTTTATCGGACTTCTTCTGCTAACACGTGTGTTAGGTTTATTCATAACGTGTGGAGCTCTCATTGGTATATTTGTGATGCTGTACAGTATTCTGTTATGTGAATAACCACAAGTTATTTATCCATTCTACTGTTGATGGGCACTGGGGTTGTTTCCAGTCTGGAGCTTTTACCAATCATGTTGCAGAAAACAGTCAAGTGCTTATCTCCACTTCTGCTAGATTCACACCTGGGCACGGGAGTGTTGGGTCTCAGGGATGTGTGTGTCCAACCATTGTAAATACTGCCAGGTTCCTAGGTTGCTGTGAGAACCGAGTGTTCGTGTTCTTTGAGATGTCAGCTGTCACCATGGGGATAGAGGTAGCCGACTGGGGATGACCCCTTTCAGAAGAAGTTTGCTGTCTCCCTCTCTCCTGGTATGCAGTTCACTGGGATGGGCCTGGCATGTAGCTGGGGGTGGGCTGCAGTCATAAGAGGCAAGGGCCTCCCCTGTGCGACCCCCTCCTGCTGCCAGGCCTGCTCAAGGCCACTCCAGAGTGAAACATCTGAGCAGCGTGGCCCGGTCCTGTGACCCACCCCTTCTCACCTCTGCAGGTCATGACAGCCAGCATTTACTGATCATCTGTTATGTGCCCCAGCTTTTTGCTGGATGCCGAGAGCATAGAAATTGATAAGACATAGAGCTATCAGTGTAGAGGGTGGGAAGACAAGTAAACAGGTAATTCCATGACCATTCAATCATGCTGGGCTGGCGAAAGCATGGCTGAAGAGCACCTAGCCAGCTGGGTGGCCTGGAGGAGAAGAGGTGAGAGGGGCCGAGGCTAGAGATGAGAGACTTCTGGAAAAAATGGAGCAGGAGCTAAGCCTTGAAACGTGACTGTGCTCAGCCGGCTACGGAAGCATGGAGAAGGACCCCCAGCACAGGACACGGCTTGCTTGATGTCTAGGAACCCCAATATAATACAAACAGGTTTAGACAACTGCAGACGGTTAGATATGGCTGCACAAAAGGTGTGTGGGGGCTGAGGGAGGAGATGAGGCCACAAACGCCTTCAGGGCTGCACTCCGGAACTTGGGCTCTTTCCTCTAGGCCAAATGTACATTTCAGAGAGATCACTCTTCCCTGCCTCTGGAGGTCAGCGAGGAGGCTGATGCAGTTGTCCAGGTGACCAAAGATGGTGGCCTGAACCCAGGCAGGTGTGATGTGATAGCGATAAGGGAACAGTCACTAGGCAAGAGGGACATGGAGTTGGCAGGACTTGGTGCCTAATCAGATGCTGGGGAGAAGGCAGAGGTGTCCGTGCAAATGCCCAGGTCTCCCGCACAAATGCCTGGCTACTGCTGAGGTGGTAAACGCAGGAGGAGTAGATTCTGGGGAGAAGGCAAGTTTGAATACCTACTCAAGTGCCATGAAGCTACAAAGAGTCCGCTTACAAGGACCACCACCTACCCTGAGGAATCCTGCCTACAGAATTGGTATAACTCTAAGCTGCTCACATAGTACAGGCTAATGCTCAGACTTATGGTCAGCAGCCTCAGAGTGCCCAAGTTCTGCAAGGACCCCACTAAAATAAAAACTTACCGGGTTCCTCTTTGCTGCTATGGGGCTGCTCAAGGGAGCAGAACGTCTTTTCCTGCAAGAGGCCTTGGGGCATAAACTGAGTATCCATGGCTACTGAACATTCTAGAACATCAGCAGCATGGGGAAAAACCATGCATGCCCAGAGCTAAGAGATAGACATATCCAGGAGCCTGAGTTTGGTGGAGACCCACACTGATGATGCTCGAAGTCCACTTGGGTACATGGGCCCTAAAAGCAAGAGGTCCTAGACCTCTAGTGGTGTTCATATTCAGGCCACTCATGGGGAGGGGAGTCCCAAAGAATGAGTCTTTTCAGGGCAAGACCCAGTCCATGCCTATGGGGGACAGGGCCTGGCCCCCAGGGTGGGAGCCATGGAAGCAAACCAGCGTGCCACCCCTCAGCACGTGGATGGAAGTTGGGGTTTGGCGTCTCCATCCTAACAAAGAACTAGGGCCCTGTGAAGAAAACCAAGGCACCTGTTCAGCCTTAGGGAGGAGACGGACATATCAGAGCAGGGCCTGCATGGGAATGCGGGCCCGCACCCCTCTCGTAGCCTCTCTGGACCCCAGGCATGTGGACCCACCGATAACTCTAGGCCAGAGGTCCCCCCCACATTTCCCCATTACGTCCATAGCCCCTGACTCGCCTCTCTGCTCCGGCTCCCAGGGAGGCCCCATCCAGAACCGCAAGTCCAAGCGCTGTCTGGAGCTGCAGGAGAACAGCGACTCGGAGTTCGGCTTCCAGCTGGTGCTGCAGAGGTGCTCAGGCCAGCACTGGAGCATCACCAACGTCCTGAGGAGCCTGGCGTCCTGACCCTGCCGGGAGCCACCGCCCCCCCGCCCCCCTCCTCGCCCGTCCCTTTGCTACTGTGTAGCACCTGCTGCAACCTGCCTGCTGTCTGGGTTGGGGGGAATTTTGGAGTCGGGGGGAACCAGGTGAGCGGGACCCCCCCCAAAAGAGCTTTTTATTTCCTATTCACTTTTCATGGAGTTTATAGAAAGGTGCCGAGTGGTGGGTGATGGTATAATATCATAAACTATTTTGCAACTGTACATAGGGGACAAATGGAAAATATTTATAACTGACAATAAAACACTATTGATTAAGAAGAGGGCTTTTGCAGTCATTTGGTGCCCAGCAGAGCTGCCTGGCTGGTTCTTCTGAACTTGGAGTGCTTGTAGCCAGAGATGCGCCCCTGTTGGCTCTTCCTGCCCCTCATCCTTGAGGAAGGAGGCCTGAAGCCTCTGCCAGCAGAGGGCGCTTGTGCAGACCACCCAGGGTGGCAAGTGGGCACTGTGCCCTCACAGTCACCTCCAGCCAGAAAGCGCCTTCGGCCTCTCCCACAGCAGATGTGTCCTGTGGAGACAGCGCTTCTGAAGAAAGCAAGGGTGCTCGCTCGCACCTGGAGCGTCGGCTGCCGGGTTTCAGGCTGCAGGCCACACGGCCCTTGATGTCCGCTCCCTCACCTCCCAAAGTGGCCCACTGCCAGGCCCTCAGCAGAGACCCTTGCCTCCAGCAAATGCTTCCTTCCAGTTGCTAAGACCAGGCGGCTCCTTCCACAAGTCACGATGTATTTGTTTCCTGAGGCTGTCATAACAAAGAGCCACCAGCTGACTGGCTTAAACAACAAATTCATTCTCTCCCGGTTCTGGAAGCTGGGAGTCCAAAGTCAAAGCATGGGCAGAGCTGGGTCCTTTCGAGTGCTGTGAGAGAGGATCTGTTTCCGGTCTCTTCTAAGCTTCTGGTAGCCTCATTCCTCAGTTTGTAGGTGGCCGTAGCCTTCCTGCGTCCTCAGGTCATCTTCCCTCTCTGTATGTCTGCCTCAGGGTCCACAGTTCTCATTTTGATAAGGACACCAGTATGCTGGGTTAGGGCCCACCATTGTGACCTCATTTTGACTTGGTGACCTCTGTAAAGACTGTTTTTCCAAATAAGGTCACTTTCTGAGGTACTGAGGGGTGAGGACTTCTGTCTGAGGTACTAGAGGATAGGGACGCATGGAACCCATAACACATGGCTCATTCAGCTATGACTCCACGTCACCCCTCTGGGCCCAGACTCAGGAGACCAGTGGCCCTCAGAGTAGAACCGTCCTTCTTGGAGCCTATTACGCATCCTCTGTCCCTCCAATAGCTTCCAGCTGAATGCTGCTTGTCCCGATCCAAATAGGCCTTCCTCAGGTTGCAGGTCCCTGTTTTTAGTTTGAAGGACACCCCCAGCCCCACCTCCAACCCTGTCGCTCCTAACAGAGCAGTAGTGAGTGTCGGGCGTAGGACTGAGGCAGGAGAGGAAATCCTTCCTGGACTGATTTCAGCCCCACTCATCCCTCCCCAAGTTTTCTGGGACCTTCTTCCCAGAGGCCTCCAGCCCCAGCACCTACTGGTGGGGATCAGTAATCTATAGCTGAAACACTGGTGATCATAGAGATACCCCATGGTATGCCTCAGGGGCCCCAGGGGCACAGTGAGTCACCCGCACGCACAGGCTTCACCCTGAAGAGGCGACGAGGGCTTCCCAGGCCACCACCATAGCCCCGCTCCGTCTTACACTTATTTCCCACCACAGACCAGAGAGGGTACCCAGACGTTAATCCGGCGGCTCACGCCCAATGGCTCCTACCCGGGAGGTGGACAAGGGAAGCAAGACCCTCAAGAGAGAATTGTAAGCACCTCCTTTGCCATACTCTGGAAACTGGGGCTCTGGCATCGCTTCCCCCGTACTTGCTCCTCTTCCTCATTCTAACAAACACCTCCAGGCCCTGCAACCCAGCCGTGCTTCCCAAGTCACCTCCGCTCTGGTCTCATCTACCCACCTGGCGCTTCACCTCTCAGCACCAGTTCCTGTGCTTCGTCGTCACCCCTGGCACTGCCAGTGGCCCCCCAAGTCTGGTCTCCAGACCAGCAGCATCGGCGTCACCTGAGGACTTACTAGAAGTGTGGTTCTCAAGCCTGGAACTCCTGAATCAGAAACAGGGTTTTAGCAAGTGTCCGGGTAATTCTGATTCCCTGCTGAAGTCTGAGAGCTCTGCTCCGCACCAGCCTGGATCACCTGCCACGTGCCCTTCTCCTGCTCTCGCCCAGGCATCCCGCCCCAACTATACCCACCACATCCTCCCCTACACCCGGCAGCCTCTACTGGATGCCACAGTCATGAACACCCCGCATCCACCCACACCTGCACCCCCGCAGCCTGTGCCCCAGCCCTGCTGTAGGTCAAAGGGACCAAGAGTGAGGACTCTTTGAGTCAGCCCCAGCTACTAGCTGGATGGTCTTGGACAGCTACTTAACTTCTCCCTGTCTCCGTCTCCTCTCCTTAAAAAATAGGAATGTCTTCTATGGGGTTGTTGTGAAAATTAAAAGAGTGAATTTATGTAAAACACTAACAATGGTGACAGGTACATGGTAAGTGCTGTAAAGTCGTGATTACTATTACTTCATCCGCGGACGTGCTGATGCTCAGCTGCTGTCACAGATATCCACGCCTTGATTCCAGCGGACGCCCACACTTTGCCAGGCCAGTGGGCTTCCGTGACCCACCTAGCCTGCACCAGCATCTACACTGTCTCACCTGCCTAGAGGCGCTGTCCTCACACTCACCGCTACCCAAACCCACGCTTTTACAAACCCCGCACATCCCTGTCTTCCTGTTAAAGGCACCCTGCCCTCAGCCACTCCCACATCTACAGTCTGAGAAGCAAACCCCAGAACAGAGCTCTCCCCTTTGACTTAATCTGGGGACGGTGAAAATGGGGGTGGGGGGCGGGGGGCAGCTGCTCTCTGAGCCCAGATGCCCAGGCCCTGGTGGAAGAACTGGCTCTGAGATAATCCCCGAGGGCCCTGGCCCCCGAAGGGTGGGGGCCACATGGCCAGTCCAGGCTCACTTAGGTCTTGGAGGGATACAGGTGAGACATCCAAGGCCACACGTCTCCGAAGCAGAGGGGCTGGTGAGTGTGGGGCAGAGGCAGGAGGAGAGAGTGTAAAGGAAGGACCAAGGCCACGCGGCCACATCCAGCCTCCCGCCACCCCGGCCTTAGCTGCCGCTTCTCCCTGATGTCAGTGCAAGCTAATTAGCAGCTCTTCGGGGATCTCTGAACACCTTGGAGTGAGATCATTATTCTCAATGGTTTCACATCAGTCAACTTTGTTTCCGGTTTCCACTTTCTTCCCTGATACCATCAAGAGCTCTTTTAGCAGATGTCCAAGACATCCTGGACAGCGAGCCCTGCCGTGCACCGACCCACAGCCTCCACAGCTCAGCCCCAGCCCTCGCCTGCCGGTGCCCAGGCTCCCATCCGCTCTGAGCAGTGAAGGGGGAAGATGGGCTCCTCACTCCCCGCTGGAAGTGGACACGACTGTTTGCAGAGACGGTGGCAGAAGCCGTCAGTGACCTGGCATACCCTGGCTGGCCCCGAAGGTCACTCGTCAGCGGCCACAGACCTGCAGCTCCTGCGTCTGTCTGAGGCCCTTCTTTGGCCACAGGCACATGCTCAGGCCTGTGTGTGGACAGAACAAAGGACTGAGGGCTTGGGCCTCAAGAACAAGTCCCAGTCCATGAGGGATGGGCCTCCTCACCCTTCGGGATCACACATGTGAGGCCTGACCCCCCGCCCCAGTGTCTCAAGGGGACCCCCATGGGACTGAGCCCCAGTAGCCCACGTTAATGTTCACTTTACTGGCATTCCTTCCTATCTCCCCGCCCCCCAACTCCCTCTCTGCTGTGCCCCAGTGACATGGGGCAGTCTCTGGGTCTGCTCTGGGAGGAGCTGCTCATGGCCACTCCCACACCATAGTCTCACACCCGTGACACAGTGCCACCCAGACACCACACACCCAAATCCACATCTATATCCTGAGCGCCCCTCTGAGCTCCAGGCCCAGTCTCCCGCTGCTGATGGGCCATGGGCATCCGGGTGCATGGCCCTCAGACAATGCCAATGTGATGTGCAGAGAGCCAACCGTTGCTCCTCTCTCAGGGCCGCTCCAGTGACTGCCATGAGCTCTCATCCCTAACACTCCCACTGCTTGCCCCCACTGCTCACATCTTGCCTCCTGACTCACATGGACCCTGCCCCCCACCTCAGCGGCCCTCCACACTGGAGCAGTCATATGAGCTTTCTGAAATGCTACGTGATCAGTTTTCCCCTGGCCTAAAACTGGCTTCTGGGTCTCACCAAAGATGGTGAATGAGTAGGTCAGGTGCCAGCCTCAGACTTTGCTCCTTCAGTGAGTCCAGGAGCTGAGTATTGGAAGCATCCAGGTCAGAGGTGGGCTGCGGGTGTGAGAGGGCCTAGCTTCCCGGCTGTCACCTGCCCTGAACACCTATAGCCCTGACCCAGCCTCTAGGGATGTCATGACCCATGTCTTCTTCCCTTTTTTGTCAGGAAGCTTTCCTAGAGTATCAGTTTTCCAGAGCTTCTGTAATGGTGTCACACACTGGGTGCCACGCACTGGGTGGCTCAAACACAGGAATGTGTTGTCTTTCCGCCTGGAGTCCAGAAGTCCGAGATCAAGCTGTCAGCAGCATTGACTCCTCGGAGGGCTGTGAGGGAAGGTTGTGTCCAGGCCTCTCTCCTTGGTTATAATTAGCCATCTTCTCCCTGTGCCTTTGCACGGTCTTCCCTCTGTGTGTGACTCTGTTTCTGATGTTCTTCCTCATATAAGAACACCGGTCATATTGGATTAGGGCCCATCCTAATGTCCTCATTTTAATTTTATTACTTCTGTAAAGACCCCATCTCCAAATAAGGTCACATTCTGAGGGGACTTCCAGGACTTCAACACATGGATTTTAGGGGGAAACACAACTCAGCCCATAACAAGGGAGCAGAAGAGGGGCGGTGGAGCGCAGACTCCAGGCGCCGGGGGACTGCCCGCACTCATACCCACCTTGCCTGGCAAGTCTTGCCTGTTCGGGGCACCCCAGTTGTCCTGGTCTCCATGGGGAAGGGAATGGTGGGTGTCCCTCAGACAATGTGGGAGTGACAGAGAGTAGGTGACACCTACTCAGTAGGTGTCCGGGAGCTTTTATATGCAGACCCAAGAAGTTTATCATTGTCCTCTGTGTCCACACCCCTCTGGAGGAAAACTGTCCCAGCCACAGCCCCAGCTATGACCCGCACTGGTCCATAACCATGCTGTCTCCCTCCACAGGGATTTGAGTTGACCCAAAAGCAAGTGTCCATGGGCTGGCCAGTAATCAATGACTTAACCCAGAAAGATGAACTGGGTCAATCAAATTCGGCCTGCAAATTTGCACTATGACACACATAAAGAATCAGCCAGTTAGTGAAGAAGCCATGGCCCTACAGAGGCATGCCATAGGATGGATCGGGGCCCCAGGAGGACCGACCATGCCACAGCCTCGTGCAGGCTGAGGTCAGGAAGGGGAAGCCACAGCTGAGCGGAGCAGAGAAAGGAGCTGATGAGCAGCGGCAGCAGACCCGCGGCGACGAAGCTGTAACTTGTGGCCGTGACACAAGTGGAGGCCAGAGACAGCCTTGGAGTTGCCCACATTTCCTCCTCATCCCAGCCCCCACCCATCCACATCCTGCCAGTTCGCCTTTTCCCAGAGTTGGCTGAGCGGGTTCCTGCTCTTCATAGCTAACAAGACTGACGGGAGCAGGACATAGAGTTTGGGACCCCAGAGCCTGCTCACTCCCAGACCCTCACACGTGTGTGAGCACACACACACCATGCTTACAACTACGGGGAACACGTGCAACAGAGGGACATGCATCTGCACCTTCTATGTAAACGCATGCCCAGGCTCACACAGCCACTCACGGGCACACACGTGTGCACTCACATGCAGTGGTCACATAGATATACGTGCAGATACACACTCACACATTGACTCCAAAGAGAAGAGCTATTTCCGCCCCCTCCCCAAAGCTGCTGTCACTTAAAACATGGTTCTTGTGAAGCAAAGGAAATCTGAGTTCTTCCGTTCTCACCATTTCCTTCTAATTCTGGGTGAGAGCTACAAGGTAGTTCTGAGGCAAGACAGAGAGACTCTCTGGCCTTAAAAGTCTGTGTGTTTGTTTGCTTTTCTTCATGATGACAACCGTCTA
This sequence comes from Proteles cristata cristata, assembly GCA_017311185.1. Taxonomy (NCBI): domain Eukaryota; kingdom Metazoa; phylum Chordata; class Mammalia; order Carnivora; family Hyaenidae; genus Proteles; species Proteles cristata. The sequence continues at coordinate 1,312,540 of JAESUZ010001614.1, forward strand.
AATATATCCCAGAAAAGCAAACAGGAACAGTCACCCAAAAATGTATCCTCCCTCAGCCATGCTCTTTCTCCTGACTTCAGCACCGAAGAGGAGGGAGGGAAATGTGGTGGATGCATTGGCCCACATCCAGCCCCTGACGCCCGAAAGACCCTAGGTCCTGCTGCCCCGCCCTCTGCCCTCAACCCATCTGGCCCCACCCACAGACAGGAAACGAGAATTTTGTCCTTCGTTGGTGTCCGTCTAATCACGTTAGGGCCAGACGGAGGGCCTACGGAGCCATCAGCCCTACTATGGGCACGTTTTCCAATTACACAACGTAGCCACACCTGGCAGCCAGACTTTCAAGGCTGTCACCACGTCATGCCTGCCTATTACCTTTCTCTTGCTGGACCTAGGGACACAGCGAGGGGGAAGGGCATGGTCTCCCCAAGCTGTGGCCAGAGCAGCCTTCACAGGCATGTGACATGGGGCTCCGAGCTCAGGGCCCACACCTCGGCTTAGTTTCATGCTCTGGTGTCTTGAAAACCTTAGTGATTTCTGAACAAGGAGCCCTGTACTTTTAGTTTGTACTTGGCCTGGCAAATCATACAGCAGATCCTGCCTGTGACACAGCATTTTTTTTTTATAAGAAAACACACAGAATCTAGCCCATGACACAGAACCTTTTCCCCAAAGGAAAAGGTGCTGCTCCTGGTGAGAGACGCACCTGAGCCAGGACTCTGGGGGCCTGTGCCCCTCTCGACCCCTCCCCTTCCTCTTCTGGAGGTCCAGTTCCGGCTGCTGCCACCCTCACATCAGCCCCTAGGGGGCGCTGTGCTCCCTTTGTGCTCAGAAGTGTGGGCCCAGATCCCACCCCTGGTAAGGCTCACCAGGACTTCTGTGAAGGATTGAACTGCCAACAGGAGCTCCAAGGAAATGATCCCCAAACCAAGGAGCGACGAGAGAGTTTTTTCCCCCAAAAAACGTTCTGCTCCCCTACGATGTTCTTCTCACACTTTTCCACAAGCCTGGCCCATCTTCAGCTCCGGACCATGGAAATGCCCCTGGTATAACCTGACCTCTTCCCCTACCAGGACAAAAGGAGCCTTCTGTACTCAGCGTCTGAATGAGGACCTTGGCAGAAACAGATGGTGCCCTTGGGGGTTAACTGAAGAGGGTTAAGGAGAATGGCAGCAGTCTTCAGAGGTGTGGGCAGGGTAGGGGTATGCACCCCCACACAGCAAGAGTGGGTGCTCTTCCTACTCTTACAGCTAGAGGGGCTCAGAGCAGGGTGCTTCCAAACCTCACTGCCACTGCCATGGGGGTGGGCTGCCCAGCAGGATGGGCCTTGTAGAGCCCACAGCCCAGCAGGGAGGGAGCCTTTGGGGAATAGGGGGAAGGCTTAGGGAAAAAACCTCCATTTCTTCCCCACTGCCCCCCTGTTGTCAGATATTCTGCAGAGGGCAGAAGAGCCACTGATGTGGTCCACACAGCAGGCCAGCGAAGAATCAAGAAGAAGAATAAGCAGCACACTCACGCTCAGCCTCACCCTGATCTGGATACCCCGGGCCGCCTACTGGCCCTCTCTCTCACCAGCTCACACCCTTCCCCCAGTCTCTGGATGCCTCAGGCACTGAAACAGACCACACCTTGTACTTCCCTACTTAATTATTCCTTCACTGATGTGAAAGAGAAGGGAGAAAGGTGTCCCTCAAGGATGTGACCAGCCTCGCCTCCTCCTGTCCAGTTCCTGGAGGGTCATCGAGACTGACATCCTTCAGAGGCACCTGGGTGGCTGTCGGTTAAGCATCTGACTCTTGATTTTGGCTGTTTATGATCTCACGGCTGTGGGATCCAGCCCCACATCAGGCTCCACACTGACATGTGGAACCTGCTTGGGATTCTCTCTTTCCCTTTCTCTGCCCCTCCTCTGTTCATGCTCACTTTCTCACTTCCTCTCTTTCAAAATAAACAAATAAATTGAAGAAGAAGAAGAAGAAGAAGAAGAAGAAGAAGAAGAAGAAGAAGAAGAAGAAGAAGCAGCAAAGAAAGAAAGAAACTCTGGCCTCTTTCAATAGCCTCAGCTCCTCCTGACCAGCATGTGAGCAAGTTGATCTCACTGCCCTAGAAGAGCCTAGGATGGGCCTTGACTGACCTTGTAGCCCTGAACTAACAGAGATCCCATCCATTCGAGGGCATTTGGTTGGCCATGGCTTCCTGGAGTAATGTGCTGGGGAAGATTCTGGCTCTGGTTTCTGCCCGCAGAGGTACCAGGGTGGGTGAGCCGGTGGGAGGAGAAACACGATTGTGTGCTCATATTCGACCTTTCCACCCTGCTCGTCCACCCCCTCCACTGTGCTATTCCAGGAGTCTGCCTCCCAGCTGGGACTCGGCCTCTCCGTGAACCTCAGCTCCCTGGGATGGTGCTCTGGAGCCCCTCATTGGCTGGGGTGCTGCTGCCAGAGACCACCCACACACCCATGCTGTGCTTTGCCCATAAACCCAAACTCTGCTCATTGCTGTCACCTGCCCAGCTCCCTGGGGCACTGGCCTTTGCTGTAGGCACACTTTGCTGTAGGGACGGGACCCAAAGTTCAGCATGTCTGCTCACTTCCACCATGCCTGGACCATGCCTGGTGTCAGAGGGAAAGGAACAGGCCAGAAAGGTCCTCAAAATGATCCCAATAACAAATTTTGATGATTTCTATGGCCAGCCACTGAGGCAAGTACATTTCATCTATTTTCTCATTTAACATTTGCGATAATCTTACCAAGTAGTGCTATTATGATCACCCTCATTTTACAGGGAAGAAAACTGAGTCACACAAAGGCCAAGTCATTCTATAAGGACACATAACTAGTAAGAGGCAGAGGTTGGATTTGAACCCAAGGAGGCTGGCTGCACAGCCTGACCTCTTAGCCTCTACTATACTATATGCCTCCTTTGGCCACCCTGGGAACTTCGCAGTAACTTTACACTCCAAGCTTCCAGTGCCCCAGCCTAAGGCTGTACCTGGACCAAATGAACAAATACAACTAACATCTATAAGAGCACCAAACCTGCTCCAGACGCACACTAGTGCCTTGCCAACTCTCTTAAACTCTTGGTGCCCTTTAGGGGCACCTGGGTGGCTCAGCTGGTTTAATGTCTGACTTCAGCTCAGGTCATGATCTCACGGTTCAGAAGTTCGAGCCCTGTTTCGGGCTCTGTGCTGACAGCTCAGGGCCTGGAGTCTGCTTCAGATTCTGTGTCTTCCTCTCTCTCTCTCTCTCTCTCTTTCTCTCTCTCTCTCTCTTTCTCTCCCCTCAGCTCCTCGCCCACTCATTCTCTGTCTTTCTCTCTGTCTCTCTCTCAAAAATAAATAAACATTAAAAATTTTTTTCTTAAAAACAACTCTTGGTGCCCTACAAGTTAGTGCCCATTACCAGCAGTATTTTATAGATGAAGAAATCAAGGCATAGAAGTGAGCTAGCTTGCCCAAGGTCACACAGCTAGGAGGTTGTAGTAGCCAGAATTTGAACTCAGGCCCCCTGCTGTCCCAGCCACTGGGCCATACTGCCCTCCCGCCTCCTGGCTGCCTTCATGAGACAAAGAATCCACAGGACATGCCTAAGCCCCCCGGGAGCCAGCCTCCCCTTGGCTTCTACACGTTGCCAGAGCTGTACAGACCGCCCCCTGTTTTAATTCCCTGGTGAGTCTGACCTTCTGAACGTGACCACAGCAAGAGTGTGATTAATGAGCCAATTATTTCTGTAGAAGACATCGTGCAAAATAAATAGCCCATTTCCCTTCAATTTACTGTTTTAATAAATAAATAGCACTCTGTGCTCTGGTTTTGTTTATTGCTGCTCATACCTGAAAGTTTGTGATGAATCTTCGTAGTGTTCATTTCCAAAATTAATCAGATCTGCCCGATCACTTTGAAATATAGGACTGCATTTGTCCTTCGATGTTAACAGCAAGCCAGGCAGGCAGGGCTGCAGGGAAAGGCAGGCCTGGGGGAAGGGTGAGCAGAGGGCAGGATGCTCAGAGCTCTGAACCCATGGCTTTGGAGGCGCAAGTGCCCACACATGAGAAATGTGGTCAGGGAGGCTAACTGCAGCTTTGTGATTGATGGTTCAAGGAAAATCACCAGAGGGACAAGGGCATAGGAGGGGAAGAAACTTCCTTCTCTTCTTTAAACTTGGGCAGGGGCGCCTGGGTATCTCAGTCCGTTAAGCGTCCAACTCTTGATTTCACCTCAGGTCATGATCTCTCAGTTTCATGGGTTCGAGCCCCACGTCGGGCTCTGAGCTGACAGTGTGAAGCCTGCTTCAGATTCTCTCTCTCTCTCTCTCTGCCCCTCCCCTGCTCACTCTCTCTGTCTCTCAAAATAAATACATAAACCATAAAAAAAATAAAAATAAAAACATAAACTGGGTCAGACTGACCAAACTGAGGAGACTGAATAAGAATAGTATGTCCAAACCTCACCAAGTGGGCCAAACTCAAAATAGATCTTTACCTCCTGTCCAGACGTGACAAAGGATTGCAAAGTCATGCATTCCACACACTGTCTTTTGCAGATCCCTGGGTGTAGGCATGGAATGAAAGGGCAAAGGCCAGGTGTCTCCTGTGGGGCACTCACCAGCTAAGGAAAGTCTTTGGTAGGGTGGTAGGCCATCAGGGTTTAATGTAACCAGAAGTAAAAGAAATTCAACAATGAGATGTTTCTGATATGCGCTTATATCCTACATATCCCTCTTGACATCCATCTTATTAAGTTTCACAAAAGCCCATGAGATAAATATTGAGTACCCATTTTACAGATGGAGAAAGGGGAGGTTCAGATAGGATCAAGAACTTCCCCAACATTCTAAAACTAGTAAGAGGAAGTGAAATAGTTCAGATCTGTATCTATGCCTTCCGACTCCAAGACCAATGTTGTTATAGTTTCTCACGTAGATATGGGTGTGCATGTGTGCGTGTGCATGTGTGTGTGACTGCCTGAGACAGTCAAGGAACGCCACAGGAAAGAGGTGGTGATTATAATCTGGGCTTTGTGGGGTGAATAAGAGTTTTTCTGGAAAAGGCAGGAGAAAGACATGTCAGCAAGAAAGAAGAAAGGGGAGGAGAGACAAGAAATTATCAAGCCTGGTGAATGACTGGGTGTGAAGAGTAAGAGAGATAGGAGAGACTGCCCTGTCTCCTCTCTGCCCTCAGGTCCTCCCTTGGCTCTCACCTTACTGGCCTCTAGGACAAAGCCCACTCCTCTCCTCTAGTGAAGGTAGACTAGCTGACTGACTTCCCATGATTCTCCACACCTCCACTGCCCAGACTAGTCAGGGGGACCAGACCCCTCTGCCGGGCCAGTGCAAAGGGGAATTGCCAATATAGGAGCAGGCTGTGTTTTCTACTTACACATGCTTCATGAAACTTCCTCATAATCAAGGGGAAACACACAAATATAAAGGCTAGGCCTTCGTAGAGTCTTGTACCACCACCACCACCCCTCACCCCTGGGGAAAAAGCTCGGCTCAAAGCCTCGGCCGCCAGGCCTCAAGTCTGCGCCCTGGGAGGGTATCCCCTTCTTCAGTCTGTGCAAAGAGATGTGGCATGGAGTTCCCAACTGGAATGTCTAACATTAAAAACATTTTTTTTTATTCGTTTTTGAGAGACAGAAAGAGATGCAACATGAGTAGCAGAGAGAGAGGGACACATAGAACCTGAAGCAGAGAACCCAAAGCAGGTTCCAGGCTCTGAGCTGTCATTGCAGAGCCCAACATGGGGCTTGAACTCATCTACCGTGAGATCATGACCTGAGCCGAACTCAGGTGCTTCACCGACTAAGCCTCCCAGGTGCCCCTGGAATGTCCAGCATTTAAAACGAGACCATGCCCTACACCTCAGTTATCACTGAAGCCCCCTTCCCTGTCTCCCTCCCTAATCTCCCACACCAGTGCTTCCCAGCAGTGAGCCACTGTCGCCCTGCCCTCACCCCAATTTGAGTTACTAGAGTGTCTGTAAAATGCAGATCTGGGGCCTCCTTGCTGCAGCTTTCCCTGATTGGGATCACCCAGCTAATGCGTATCGGTCCTTTGGGATTCAGCTTAAAATTTTTCTCCTCTGAAAGCGGTCCCTGAGCTTCCAGGATCAGGCTAGTGGCCCTCCCCCCTGCACTGTGATCGGCCGTGGACTTGTGCACAAGCCCAGCATGACTGTGGGCTCTGTGTGAGCAGCCACCTGGCTTCCTTCATCAGCTTTCCCAGTATCAGATCAAAGGAAGAGAGGGAGGGAGGGAGAAAAGGAGGAGATGGAGAGCATGTGTTTGGCTGCTACTTTCCCAGCGGGTGAGGGTTTAGACCAATTCTGCCCCACACAGGCTCAGCATCTGAGTTTCAGGGTGACCCTGAGCTGCAGCCATGACTCTCAGACATAGAACCCGGTAGGTGTAAGGTGGACTGTCCACCTCAAACTCTTGGTTAACAATCCATCCCACTAGGGCTGCAGCCCTCCTAGGCCTGGGCCTGGACCCCCTGTGGGCCTTGCTGGGGACCCTCCTCCTTGGGACCCTGCTCTCTATAAGATAATCCCTTTCTGAGACTCTACCCACATGTTGACCCATCCTTAACACCTTGGGACTCCCACTCTGGTAGCTGAAAGACCAATATCCACTTTGCCCATGTGAGTGTGTGTGTGTATGCCCCACGTGTGTGAGCATGTATTCAAGGGCAGACGTGAAATGTGTTTGCGAGTGTGGAGTGGTATGCTTGCTTGTGTGAGTGTGCCTATGTGCAAGAAGGGTGCTATTTATGACCCTAAGCAGCACTTGGGAATATGTTGTGGAATGAGTCTGTATACCTGTGAATATATATGTATATATATATATATATATATATATATATATATATATATATATATATATACACATATACATATATACACATATATGTATAGGGTGCGCATGTATGTGTAGCCATGTTTTGTGTATGTGTATGTATATACAAGTTTGTTCTTTTGATACTGGTGTGACTGGACTTGTTTTTATTCCCGTTTATATGTATTTTATTCCCATTGAGCAGTTCTTTGGAAGGTCTCCCCAGAAGTCTTGAAGACTTCTATCCACCTGTGCTGACCCTCCTTCTAGGCTATGAGAAACCCAAGTGTAGCAACGTTATTTGATTGTTTTGTATGCCTGGCTCCTAGCCCAGTGCCTGGCATACACCATTGTATTCATTCATCCATTCATCCATCCATCCAGCACATGTGTATCAATCATCTGGGTGCTGTACGCTGAGGATATGACAGGGAATACAAAGAGACACAGTCACTGCTTCCATAGACCTTATGATCTGGTGAAAAGACAAGTATTAATCGAGTAATTAAACCAATGATGTAAAATTGCAAGTGTAGCAAGTTCTCAGAAGAGGGCACACAGAATTCTGACAGAATAAAAGGCGGATGAACCTCGTCAGGGAAATAAGAGACAGATGCCAAGGAAGTGACATTTGAGATGTTATATATGATGCGAAGGATTAACGGGAGGAGAGAGGAATGTCTTTCCCATCTGGGGGAACAGCCTATGAAGATGCAGGTGGCAGGGCCTCTAAGGAAGCTCATAGAGAGGGGGCCAAAAGAGTGCAGACGTAGAAACTGAGGGTAGAAGGTAAAAGGCAGGTGGTACCCTACTCATTGCATGGACTGCATGACCTTGGTCAAAGATGGGGCCTGTATCCTCAGAGTGAGGAGGTGACATAAAGAGTTGAGCAGGTGACATGATTAGTGTTGTGTTTGGCTACTAAGTGAAGTTGACTAGAGGAAGGGAAACCCTTCCATGGAGAGATCAAGTAGGAGGGGGGGTGATGGTAGCTTGGACTAGAGTCATGGCAGTGAAGATGGAGAGAAGACTAAATTCCAGAGACACACAGCAGGTGAAGTAGATGGATCACGGCAGTGGCTTGAATAGGGAGCGTGAGGAAGATAGAGAGTTGCAGGTAGAGAGATTCACTGGTATGGAGAACACTTCAAGAGAACCAGTTTTGGAAGCGAGATCCTGAACTCAGTCTCAAACCTATTGAGTTTGAGAGCCCTTGAAGCTTCCCAGAAGGAGATGTCAGAAGAATCTGACAATCTGACAGCAGGATATGTGGGTGTGGAGCATGCTCACAGCAGGGGATTAATAGTGTGTCCTAAATTGATGTTCCCAGCTCCTCTCTCCTCTACCATATCTTTTCATCAGGAGATAATAATGGTTCTTAGAAAATTTAGAAATAGACATGACTCACCTTGGATAGAGGCTGTGGAATGAGAAGTCTCTATAAACCCAAGTTTACTGACTGCCAGGTGTACAGAATTTTACAGCTCACACAGGGCTCTAATTCATTTGAGCTTCACAATAACCTGGGATTATTACCTCCATTTGAGGTTACATGGTTTGTCCTGAGAAGTCATGGATTGGATCAAGTGTAAACTATTCTCTTATTATCATCTATCTTCTGAAAGAATTGGAAGAGCGAAAAGCATCCTCGTGAGACGTGTGAACTCAATCCACCTTACATATATCTTTGAGCACAAATTGAAAAGGCAAGGAAGGTCCTGCAAAGACACATGGAAAAGTCCTTGCCCTTGAGGACAACATAGTCTAGGGAACAAGAGTTCCAGTCGATTATAATATATGAAACAATGTGGAGAATGCTGTATAAGCTCCGTGCAAATAAAGTTTCTCTGATTTTAAAAATACCAAATGTCTAGTATAAGCAAATACATAATATAGAACATAGAAAGGAAAAGAGAAATCACCCAAGAACCACTCAGTGGGAACCCTATCACTACTTTGTTTAATTTTGGTATGTGCTTATATTGGACTTTTCAGTTACTTAAGTCAATATATTGCCTTTTGTGTGCAAGCCAGTTTCATTTGAAGTTTCTGTCATTTGTAATCAAAAGAAGCTTGATTAACAAGGTTGTTTTGAGAATTGAATTAATTAAAGTATATAAAATGCTTAACACAGAACCTGGTATATAGCAAGTACAGATAGTCCCTAGCTTATGATGGCTTGAACTACAATTTTTCAACTTTACCATGGTGCAAAAGCAATGCCCCATAAATAGAAAACATGCTTTGAACTTGGAATTGTGTGAGTTTCCTGAACTAGGGATTTGTGGGATGATCCTCTCCTACAATGCTGGGCAGTGGCCACAGGCCGCAGCGCCCAGTCAGCCACGCCATCACAAGGGCAAGGAATGAACACGGTCATTCTGTCTCTATACACCCATTCTGATTTCCATGGTCCAATATTCAGTAAATTGTGTGAGATATTCAACACTTAATTATGAAATAGGCTTTGTGTGAGACAATTTTGTCCAAATGTAGGCTAGTGTCAGTTTTCTGAGCATATTTAAAGGATGCTAGTCTAAGTTATCAAAGTTTGGTAGGTTAGGTGTGGTAAATGCACTTTCAACCTATGACATTTCCCTCTTATGGTGGGTTTATGGGGATATAACCCCACAGCAAGTTGAGGAAGATCTGAACTCAATATCATTGACTACTATTATTCTTATTGTTCAATCTGTTGGATTGGTGGGGCCAGGCATGCAGAAGCCTATTCACATGAAACTCTGAAGATCTTCCTGAAGGGACACCTGGGTGACTCAGTTGGTTGAGTGACTTCGGCTCCTGTCATGATCTCGTGGTTCATGAGTTCAGGCCCTGTGCTGGGCTCTGTGCTGACAGCTCAGAGTCTGGAAGCTGCTTCAGGTTCTATGTCTCCCTCTCTCTCTGTATCTCCCCCACCTCAAAAATAACTGAACATTATATTGAAAAAAATGAAGAGCTTCCTGGAAAAAAACCACTCCTAAGGGAAGAGGAATCCAAGCACATAAGATTCAGTAAGAAAGGCTCAGTCGGCAGGACAAGGGATAATTCGAAGGAGAGCCCAGTGTTTACCAGTCAGAACTGTCTCCTGGTTCTGCCTCACTGTAAGTCCAGGTGCCTGCTCTGTGGAGGGTGGGGGGGGGGTGAGAAGAAAAGGGGAGGCTGGAAGTAAATTCCAGTAGCCCTGATTTCACCCTGTGCTCTGTCTTCAGGCTGCCTGCTAACGTGGCTCAGCACAGGAAGGAGAGAGACATGGTCTTTCCTGCAACAGAGCACCGGAAACTGTCACTTTGAGTCATCCTGTGCTGAAAGGTCAGTTAGGACTGGTTTGCTCTGAGGGGCCCAAGAGCTCAAATAAACAAGTTTACTGTCTTTAAAAAATCATTCCTGAGCATTCAACCCAAGCTCTGGTGGAGAAAATAAAATAAAATGCCTCAGGAATGAATCACCTAAAGAAAACAAGTATATATGTATGTATGTATTTATCACTCCTCAAAGTACACCAATAGCAGCTGTGGTTTGCTCCTATGAAGCTAATGGATCCTCATAAAATTTTCAGCATAATTTTGAGCTCATATGCCCCATCTGTTATGCTACTGAGTCAACCAATAGCTCTGTGACATGCTGAGAATTGCCATTTGAGGAAGAACTAAACATATTTGAGTTGACACTTTTATAATTTTTCATCTTCCATGCTTGTCTACATGGGGGCAAAGGCTGTCTGTTGTGAAGCCAGCTTCAATGTTAGAAGACTTTGTCAGAGATGTTCGTATCCACTCCTTCTCTCCCAGGGGAGCCAGTGCTCGCCTGGCTCATCCCTGAGACGTGGCCCCAGCACAACTTTGGAAGAGGCAAAAGAAACAGACGTGAGTTCCAGCTTATCTGAATTGGATTCTACCTGTTCCCCTCAATTCTTTCCTGAACCAGCAGCAAGAGCATTCAAGTCTCAGCTCTTGTTGGTTTTCTAAGCTCCGAATGTTGCTCTCATATGAAGCAATCCTCCTTCTATAAAAGGCCAAACTTCATCCCCAAATTCCCTGAATTTCTTGTATAAGCCCCTTGTTTCAACCTTGACTCTGAATTGTTGCATCTGAGACCACTGACAGCTCTGAACACAGCTAAATTGTCTTGTGTTTCATTTTCAGAGAGATAATAGGGTGGGCAGAAGTTAAGAGTATAGATCAAAGCAATTATAAGAGAAACACTATATACAACCAGATGACAGTACTTGTGATGCTCTGTTGTTAGAAGCATGCATATTAAGGATTGTTATGTCTTCTTAGAGAATTGACATCTTTATTAGTATGCAATGGCCCTCTTTGTCCCTAGGAACTTTTCTTGGTCTGAAGTCTGCTCTGTCTGAAATTTGTACAGCTACTCCTGCTTTCTTTTGGTTAGCATTAGCATGGTATATCTTTACCTATCCATTTACTTTTAATCCATGTCTTTTTAAAAAATTTTTAATGTTTATTTATTTTTGAGAGAGAGAGAGAGAGAGAGAGTGAGAGAGAGAGCATGTACACACAGGGGAAGAGCATAGAGGGAAGGAGACATCGAATCTGAAGTAGGGTCCAGGGTCTGAGTTGTCAGCACAGAGTCTGATGCTGGGCTCGAACTCACTTACTACAAGATCATGACCTGAGCCAAAGTTGGATCTTAACCAACTGAGCCACCCACTGCAGCATGTCTGTGCGCGTCTGCTCTTGTGACCTCATGAAACCTGACTCAATCAGGCCCCCTATCCCTGCAGGTGCCTTGCTTCAAACAGACATCCAAGGACCCTGGGTTTCACAGAGTCCTGGTGACTCTATCCTTTGCCGATCCTTACAAAATACGTCTTGAGAAACCTTGGAAGCAGCTGTCCTAGGTACTAGATATGACCCTTTAGTTCTGGACTCTTTCCATCTGCCCCCTCAGCAGCTGCCTCAGGCCCCATCTGCCATCCCCAAAGCACAAGGCCACACATGAGATGACACTACCAGCAGGTGCAGACAGGGCCTTCCAGGTGCATAAGCAGCTCTGCCTGGGGGAGGCCGTGCCTGACTGGGGGTTTCTCATCCATCATCACCACTGTACTGATGGTGCACCTTCAAACTGCAGCCTCTCTAAATGAAGAGATGGCCATTTAGCTGCAATACACAAACCCAATTTAGGAACCCAAATGATGTGGCTCCAGTCTCGTTGGCAGGAATTATGGCACTTGAATCAGGCACAATCTGCCAAATAAGTGAAATTGTCGACACAGCGAAATGTGTTTGAAAACATGATGTGATCTATGGTTAAAGCCTATGGATTCTGCATCCACCTCAGAAATATTCTACTTCCAGAGCAATTTCTTCACTAACTAGCTGTCTCTTGAATGGACCATATGTCTTTTTCATTACTATGTCAGCCCTGCCTCCATTGGCAGCCATTCCCAGCTGCTGGGCGCATGGATTCCTCATCCAAAGGCCCAGACCTGCCCAGGTCCTGGGGCCATGATTCACGGAGGCTCCTTTGGCCTCCTGTATGTGTACATATTGGTCCCTGATGTAAACTCCCACCCCGGTGATTTTGAGTGGGTCTTGCCTTGTTGACAACACTGTACCCTGCCACCTGCCAGCTGCCTGGCATGTGGACTTCTGGGCACCACTTCATTGGGCTCCCCATCATTGTGCTACAATGGGATTCACTGATTAGTTCATGCAGGCATCCGTTTATTCAATAAATACTTACAGAGCATCTGCTAAGGCCACATGCTTTCCTGTGCCCTAGAGACACAGTGGTGAACAAGGGGACCTAATCCCCCCTCTCAGAGGTTCTGGGCCAAGACAGCCACATAAAGCCTAAAACACAAGGCAGGCATGGTGTTCTCAGTTCCTGCACATGTAGACGGCGTAAGGAAACAAAGGCTTGGGGGCATGACAAGCTTCAGCCACAGTCGAGGGAAGCTGCTGACACTGGGAGCTCTGTGTGAGCCTGAGTCTCCTGTGACTTGTGTCCACAGCCACCTATATGTCTCTGGCATGAAACTGATCACCCTACGTGGCTATCCTTGTTAAACGTTTTGTCTGCCCCTGTCTCCAGCCGACAGTCTCAGGAGGTAGAGATCATGTCTGTGTCACTTAGTCTGTCTAGACCATGGTCACAGGCTACTCTATCATTCTCTCCAGACTGGGGACAACTATTACACTTTCTGCCTCCCTTTGGTTGTGGTCTCTTCCCTGGGTGGGTGCCCTTGTTTCATCCACTTTAGGCCACAGGAAGAGAAAGATACTTGCGCCCTGATCCAGGTCCAGCTTACCAGGCTTCCACAGTTAATTTTCTGAGTCCAGATCCAGGAGATTTTTTTTTTCTTTTTAATGCTTATTTGTTTATGAGGCAGAGAGAGAGAGAGAGAAAATGTGTGTACATGCACGTGTGCAGGGAAGGAGCAGAGAGAATACTAAGCAGGCTCTGCACTGTGAGTATAGAGCCCCACGTGGAGTTCGACACCCCTGAACCATGAGATCAGGACCTGAACCACGATCAAGAGTTAGGCCCTTAACCAACTGAGCCACCCAGGCACACCAATCCAGGAGATATTTGTATGTGTGACTGGACCAAACAGCAAGGCTATGCTGGCCCACAATTTCTGGGTTGTCTGCAAATGGGCCCTTCCAATGCTGGGTTCCTACACTTAGTTCTCTGCTACCCACCTCTATGGCCATTGCCATAGTCTTGGCAGCATCTGCCCATACCCGCTTCTGGGCCTGTGGGAGGTGTCATAATGGCTACCCCTGGAATAGACACCACCCAGGCTCAGAATGCTGGTCCAGAGGCAGGTGAGGCTGGCCCTTGCCCAAGGAACTTCTCAGCAGGGTGCCCAAGATTTACAATAATACCACTCACTTTTTGGAAGACAGAGGATGAAACTTTCTTTGTAACGCATTTAGAGTGTGCCAGAGACATGGCAAAGCCAAAAACCCTTAAAGAGTCATGCAAGGGGGACCCCTGGCTCAGTCGCTTATGTGTCCAACTCTTGATTTTGGCTCAGGTCGTGATCTCAAAGTTTGTGACTTTGAGCCCCACATCGGGTTCTGTGCTGACAGTGCAGAACCTGCTTGGGATTCTTTCTCCCTCCCTCTCTGTCCCTCCTCTGCTTACTCTCTCTCTCTCTCAAAATAAATAGAAACTTTAAAAAAAGAGTCATGCAAGATCTAGGTGAAAGGTTATGTCGGAGCCAGTGTCTGTTCCTATAACAATGGACTCTGGAGAAGGCATTTTATCAGTAAGATGCCTGACAACAAAAATGGTAACTAATGCCGGGCATATAACTCCTACATCATGTATATTAGCTCCTTGAAGTCTCAACAAACCTACCATGTCAGTGCTAGTATTATTCCTATATTCCTGATGAGAAAACTGAGGTACACGTGGCCAATAGAAAGAACCTCATACTCACCAGAGTTTGCCATTATTTGTAGTAAGAAAGATATCTAGGAAATAGAAATATCAGAATACCACAACAGAACTTAGAAGGATGTTGTCTCCATGTCCCAGCAAGATGTAGGGTGAGGGCAGACAGGAGAATTTGGGAATGAGATGTGATTATTTCTGAAACGCATGTGTTTTCAGCTGCATTGTACTGTCTACCACCCCTCTCAGAAAGAGGCTCTGCAGCCCATCGAAGCAGCATTCCCAAACTTGGCTGCACATTTAGAATCAGCAGGGGAGATTTAAAAGATTCCAATGCCCAGATCAGTGGAATCAGAATCTCTGGAGGCAGATGCAGCCACCAGCATGAGTTAAAGCCCCAACTGATTTAAAGCAACACTTGATCCCTGCCATGGAAAGCTTTATGGCTGGAAGCAAAGGTGAATGTGGATGTTGAAATCCTGATCAGCAAATGCGAGTAGCTAATCACAAGTCACGTCTTCTGGAGAATGAAGTGCCTGAGAAGGAAGACACAGACAACACATCAATAAGAAGTGTGTGGTGACAACGGGGTCCCAGAATGCCTGACCCCCCCAAGCACGACAGAATGGAAGCATGGCTTGAAAACCTCAAAGGCAATATTTGCAGGTTGGAAGCTGAAGGTGTTTGATCCACAGAGAGGCAAAGCAATTTCAGAGACCACGGATGCTGCTGACGAGGTAAATGCTTCTGTGGGCAGAAAAGAAACCCTGCAAACGAAGCACAGCTACCGGGGCAGGCAGGTCGCTGGTACCTGGTGTCAGCCAGTGAGTTTTCTCCCTGTGGCTGCATGGTCCCATGTAACAGCCCCTTGGCCATAGCATGCACGCCTGAAGTCTGATGCCAGAGCAGGAAATAAAAACACTTTGAAGCAGAAATTCCTAGGTTCCAAATCTTTCTTGATACACACTAGCTCTAACTACCCCCTCTGAGACTTTGCTTCTTTGTCTGGAAAAGGGGATCACTAATTTATTTAACAATTATCTTTTGAAGGCATCAGAATTGGCAAAGAGGAAGTCAAGCTTTCACTTTTTGCAGACTACATGATACTCTATATATATAGAAAACCCGACAGACTCCACCAGAAGCCTACTAGAACTGATCCAAGAATTCAGCAAAGTTGCAGGGTACAAAATCAACGTACAGAAATCAGTTGCATTCTTATACATCAACAATGAAGCAACAGAAAGAGAAATCAAGAAGCTGATCCCATTCACAATTGCACAAAAAAACTATAAAATACCTCGGAATAAACTTAACCAAGGATACAAGAGATCTGTATGATGAAAACTATAGAAAACTTACGAAGGAAATTGAAGAAGACAAAAAGAAATGGAAAAACATTCCATGCTCATGGATAGGAAGAATAAATATAGTTAAAACGTCTTTACTACCCAAAGCAATCTACATATTCAATGCAATTCCAATCAAAATTGCACCAACATACTTCTCAAAACTAGAACAAACTATCCTAAAATTTGTATGGAACCGCAAAAGACCCCGAATAGCCAAAGTAATATTGAAGAATAAAACCAAAACAGGAGGTATCACCATCCCAGACTTTAGCCTCTACTACAAAGCTGTCATCATCAAGACAGTATGGTATTGGCACAAAAATAGACACATAGACCAATGGAATAGAATTGAGAACTCAGACCTGGACCTAAAGGTACATAGCCAACTAATCTTTCACAAAGCAGGAAAGAATACCCAATGGAAAAAAGACAGCCTCTTTAACAGATGGTGTTGGGAGTACTGGACAGCAACATGCAAAGGAATGAAACTAGATCAATTTCTCACATCATACACAAAAATAAACTCAAAATGGATAAAGGACCTGAACATGAGACAGGAAATCATCCAAACCCTAGAGGAGAAAGCAGGAAACAACCTCCTTGACCTCAACCACAGCAACTTCTTACTTGACACATCCCCAAAAACAAAGGAATCAAGAGTAAAAAATAAACTATTGAGACCTCATCAAGATTAAAAGCTTCTGCACAGCAAAGGAAGCAATCCACAAAACTAATAGGCAACCAACGGAATGGGAAAAGATGGTTGCAAATGACATATCAGATAAAGGGTTAATATCCAGAATCTATAAGGAACTCACCAAACTACACGCCCGAAAAACAAACAACCCAGTGAAGAAATGGGCAGAAGATATGAACAGACACTTCTCCAAAGAGGACATCCAGATGGCCAACAGACACATGAAACGATGCTCAGCCATCCCTCCTCATCAGGGAAATACAAATCAAAACCACACTGAGATACCGCCTCACACCAGTCAGAGTGGCTAAAATGAGCAAATCAGAGAACTCTAGATGCTGGCAGGATGTGGAGAAACGGGCACCCTCCTACACTGTTGGTGGGAATGTAAACTGGTACAGCCCCTCTGGAAAACAGTGTGGGGGTTCCTCAGGAAATTAACAATAGAACTCCCCTATGACCCAGCAATAGCACTGCTAGGAATTTACCCAAGGGATACAGAAATGCTGATGCATAGGAGCACATGTACCCCAATGTTCATAGCAGCACTCTCCACAATAGCTAAAACATGGAAAGAGCCTAAGTGTCCATCAACGGATGAATGGATCAAGAAGATGTGGTTTATCTACACCATGGAATACTACATGGCAATGAGAAACAATGAAATCTGGCCATGTGTAGCAACATGGATGGACCTTGAGGGTGTTATGCTGAGCGAAATAAGTCAGGCAGAGAAGGACAAATATCACATGTTTGCACGTATAGGAGGATTAGGAGGAACTTAACTGAGGACCATGGGGGAGAAGAAGGGGGAAATGGTGGGGGAAAGGGAGAGAGGCAAACCATGAGACTCTTGAATGCTGAGAACAAACTGAGGACTGATGCATGTGGGGGGGAGGGGGGAGATGGGCATGGAGGGGGGCATTGTGGGGATGAGCACTGGGTGATACAGGAAAACAACTTGACAATAAACTATTTGTGAAACAATAAATAAAAAATAAAAAATAAATAAATAAAACCAATTATCTTTTGATCACCTGCCATATTCCAGGCATTGTTGTAGATGCAGGGGATATAAGAGGAAACAACATGGATGAAAACTCTTATTTTCACGGAGTGCATATGTTCTTTGGGGGAAATAGTGAACTAACAAATAGGTAAAATATATAGCCTGCCAGAATGTGATAAGTGCTGTGAGGGCATATAAAGCAGGGTAAGGAGATAAGGATTCTGGAAAAAAGAGGGATGCAATTTTATAGCATGATCTTCTCTCCCTGAAAAGATGATATCTGAGCAACTACCTGGATGAGAGAAGGGAGCAAGCCAGGTGGAAATATGGAAGCCAGGTGCTGGAGGCAGAGAGAGGGGCAGGTGCAAAGGCCCTGAAACAAGAATGTGCTCTGTGTGCTTTGCTTAGGAATGACCTTATCTACCATCTAGAGACTGTGGGTGTATATACGTGTGTGTGTGCGCGTGTGTGTGCATGTGTGTATATATGTGCATATAATTTGGGGAAAGCATGAAAATAACTCGCAATGCCCCAACAGAGTTGAATAATTTGAGACCCATCTCTCCCAAAGGAGAGGCTGTCACCTCTTCTGAATGGCAAAAATGAGAGACTTGTAGCCCAGTTAGTGGCCTTTATGAGCTACTTTAGGCACCCACAAGAACCAAAGGCCCCTTGCATTAATGAAAGGGGTCACTATTTGGTAAAGTGATGAGGTCAAAACTTCCAACCTAGAGAAATGTCCTTTCCTCAAATGAGTCTGTGCCAGGTTGCCTCTGAGAAAAAAGGACTGCGCCCATGAAGAAGGGCACTTGCTTCTCAGATAAGTTTGTGAAGGAGGCAGTCAGAGCCCCTTGCCTTGCAGGGGAGAGATGGAAGAAGACTCCATCCCATAGACACCCTTACCCCTCCCTCCCAGGGACAGCAGAACCACCATTATCAGCTGAAAGGAAGCCTACAGCGCTCTGGTTTACAAAACCTAAAGGATCTGAGGGGTGGAATCTCATCGTCTTGTGAAGAACCAAGGATGAGGACAAAGCCCAATAGAGTTGAGAGGGTGCCAGGTGGAAGCAAGACTGAGGTCTGAAGCCATGCGGGCTGCTTCTCTGAGGTTCTTCCCTTATATGCACAGGGAATGACCACAGTAAGTCACAAACTCTCCTCCCACAGGACACTGCTCTTCTGAAATGTGCCTGGCCCTTCAGTAAAATCGTCCCTCACCTCCATTATGACCCAGCCTGGCAAAGACTGGTGAGCCAAAGACCAGGGGAGAATGCATAACTGCTCCCCAGCCATCTCGGGGTGATTTGGGGGCTAGAGGACTAGAAGGGCACTGTCCCCTGCTTGGTTAGCATTCGTGAGCTAAGCTCCAGTAACGATCAGTCCCAGAAGTCAGTGGCTTAACATAGCTGATGTGCTGTAGGTGCCTCTCGTGGGTACCTCCACCTCCAAGCAGTGTCGAGGATTGAATTCCTTTCATCACGGGCTCCACCCAGCTGGAGACCTTTGCTTCCAACTAGGTGGAGGAGAAAAAAATAAAAACAAAGCGTGGGCAAATATACATACATAGGGTTTTAAGGCCAGGACTAGAAGTGGCATATATCTGCCTGCATCCCATAAATTAGAACCCAGTCTGAGGTTGCAGACCGCAGGGGAGATTGTGAAACATGACATTTCTATGTCCCCGTGTTAGCATTGTCTCTGTCGCACCCCATTTGTGACTGCTGGGCAAAAAAATCGCTAGTTGAAGCCAACAGAAGAACCTGATGAATAAAATCCTAGATTAGTTAGCACTGCTCCAAATGTGCATGAAGGAATGAATTCCAGGCTCAGAGTCATGGCTAAGATGCATGTTATCATACCTAAGGTCTGTCCTGAGTTTATTTTGTCTGGAATTTCAAAGGCTATGTGGGAGCTTTGGCTCAAGTGCTAATCTAAGACCATCCAGAAATAGCCTTTTCAGACTTGATATTCCATTAGCTCTTGGTCCAGAAAGCTACGTAGCCCAACCTGGGGAGCAGCTAGAGGGAGTATATCCTACAGCATAAAGGCAGATTTCAATATACTCTACATTTATGTCAGTAAATAGCCAACATCCTCAGAAAGTCAAGAACATAGGTAGACCTTTTTGATATTAAAACAATTTACCTCTATCTGATTCCTGCTTAGCCTAATCTAGTTCATCTTCATTACTGAAACCGATGCCTTAACACTTGGTGGGAGCCTCTCATCCTAGACAGACTCTGCTCTGGGGACTAGCTCCCCCCACCCCACCCATGCCAAGAAATTCTCTAGCCTGAGCACACTATAGCCACCGGATTCTGGCTGTCACTGATAGAAGCAATCCCATAATGCTAAATCATGGTGGCATTTCTGAAAGCTCTTGGGCAATATGGGATGTGTCTTAGAACCGTCTCTTAGGAGAGAGAATGAGAGAAGAGTGTATTTAGTGGCTTCTATCTCCAGTTGGCCAACATTTCATCTTATGGGGGACTAACTCTGCATTTCTGTGTTTCCCCTTGTGGGATCAACAGAGAAATTCTAGCGTAGGAGGCACATGGTACACACACATAGCTGAGGTGAGAAACTATCAAGATGTACCTGTGGGAAATGGGCCAACGCCCATGCAGAGCTGCCCACTGCAGTAGCAGGTGCAACAAGAGAAAGGCAATGCTGGAAAGTGTTTGCATAAGAGCTGTTGGTCCACAGGAACCCCATCAATAGTATCTTTTGCTGTTATTATCATTATGAGCTAGCTGGGGGCAGACACCAATCCTTAAACATGGATGGGCCTCTTCCCTGGAGTCTAGTGCTCTGAAATTTGACCTTGGGCCAGATAAAAGTTGTCTCTTACAGACTTGGGCTGACTCATACCCCAACTTCAAGGGCCTCCTCTAATTGGAAGCCCAGTGAACGCTAAGGGGGCTGGGGCTCCTGATGTTGCTATACTGAACCAGCCCCCTCTCCAGAGACTAAGAGAGATTTCCAGTAAGATGAGCCCTGCCCTGCTATTCTGACAAACTGTGTCAGAATTCCAGGAATTGTACTTGTGTAACTTGGTCTGAAGCAGCATGGTTAAGAAATGCAATTACCTGCTAAAAGCATAGACTGCAAGTGAGATGGTCCAATCCCTGGGAAGCCATCAGTCAAGAAGTGGATAAAGGCATCCTTAGTCCACAGTGTTTATGGCTCTATTTATTGATAGAGTTGGCTCATTTGCCCCCATTGTGGGCACAGCTCTAAACAAATGGGTCCAAAATGGTGAGTGAAGATTATCATTGTCCATCCTTACAGGACTCCATATATTTTGTTTGTTTTTGAGGGTAGTTGGTGATCAGACATAAGGGGAGAAAGGATAGGGAAGGCATGAAGCTTGATACAATAAGCACACTGGACTGCCAAGTACAGAGGGTTGGAAGACACCACCACACATCTGTGCCCTTGAGTCCTTGAAGCAAACGTGGCTGGAATGACCCATTGGGTGTCAGGGTAATAGGGTGTGGGCATCACTCGGACACTTAGGTTCAGGCTCTGCCGCCAGAGAGTAAGCAATGAACCCATCACCCACTGCCCACAGAAACATGCCTGCTGACTAGCAATTATCTGTCCTGGCTTGAGTGGGGCCTAATATATACTATCAGTGGTAATTGTGAGTTAGAGTTCTGGCTCAGGAATCTGTCTTTAAGTCCTGGCTGTGCCCTTTCCAGATTTATTTAACCTCCTTGTGCCTTTGTCTTATCATATGTAAAATGGAAAGAATGATTATAGATCTCTCATATAGAGCCTCTAATGAGAGGCTCAGCATCTTCTTGGAAGGATTATAGATCTCTCGTAGTGTAGTTATAGGGTTTAAGTGAAATAATATATAGAGAGTGCATGAAAGAGTGGCTTATAAAAGGCCCTCAAAAACATCAGGTATTATTATTGCTGACATTTATTGAGTTGATTTATGGATATAACCATGACCCAGACAGTATGTTAGGTGTATAAGCCCTCACATTTAACCTATGATCTCTATAATATTAATACCCCACTGAGAAACTAAAAGTGACTTCGCCAAAGGCACCCAGCTGATTTCTTCAGGAGGTTTCTTTTTTTTTTTTTTAACTTTTTTTAAAGTTCATTTATTTACTTTGAGAGCAAAAGAAAGCGGGGGAGAAACAGAGAGAGGGTGAGAGAGAGAATCCCAAGCAGGCTCCAAACTGTCCGCCCAGAGCCCGATGTGGGTGGGGCTCAAAAATCACAAACCATGAAATCATGACCTGAGCTGAAACTGAGAGTTGGACACCAAACCGACTGAGCCACCCAGGCACCCTTTCAGGAAGTTTCTTTTTGTTGTTGTTTTTAATGTTGTATTTATTTGGGGACAGGGAGGAAACAGACAGAGGGAGTCAGAGGATCTGAAGTGAGCTCTGCACTGATAGCAAAAAGCCCAATGTGGAGCTCCAGCTCACAAACTGTGAGATCATGACCTGAGCCGAAGTCAAACACTTCACCGACTGAACCACCCAGGCATCCCCTTCAAGAAGTTTTTGAAGCAAATATCTTTTCCTTGCCTGGATACCTGCTATATCCTGTGTAACATCTGCATGATGACACCTACTGTAAAGATCTGTTTACCACTTTGTCTTTCTCTAAGGCATTGGCAAACTACAGTCCTTGGGTAAACTTGGATTTTTAAGTAAAGTTTTACTGGAACACAGTCGTGCCCATTTATTTCCATATTGCCTATGGCTGCTTTCATGCTACAGTGGCAGAATTGAGTAATTGTACGACACCATATGGTCCACAAAGCTGAGAATATTTACTAGCTGGCCCTTTATAGAAAATGTTTGCTAACCTCTGAATTAGACCATGAGCTCCTTGAAGTAGGACTCATGTCTTCCATCTCTGACCCCCTCATCTTCCCTAAATACGTGCTGAATGAGGGCTGAATGTGTGGCAGACAGAAGCCAAAGTGTCAGGATCTGAGCTCCACCTAGATCCTTGGAAGCCCCTCTGTGATGTTGTCACCTGCATAGTGGTCCTCACAGGTGACCCCGAGCCAGGGCCAGCAGCAGGCTCCCATGTGATCACCCCAGCACCACTCACAGCCCCTCTAATGAGAGGCTCAGCATCTTCTTGGAAAGAAAGCCTTCTTAAAGTCTCACTTGTGGAATGGAAAAGATGCCACTGGAGATGTTTGGAGAGCCACACCGCCACTCCCATTTGCCTGCTACTCCTCCCCTGGCTTTGGTGCTGTGTCTTTCCAAAGAACCTTCATGAATCAAATCAGAATTTGCCCTTCTGCCTGAGGCAGTCTGTCCCACAGTAACCATTCCAGCTTCTTGTTGGAAAACAACACCACACACACAAAAAATAGCTACCATTTATTGAACTCCTGCTCTGCCAGGCACGGTGCCATGTATTGAATAGAGCCGATACCAGTTCTTAGAACAGCCCTTAGTGGGTTTTATCATCCCCTTTGAAAGATGAGGAGACAGGGCCTCCAGAAGGATTAAGCCACCTGCCAAGGTCACATAACCAGTAAATACTGGAGGTGACATGAAAACCCACTATTTCCTCTGTTCCCATGCCCCTGACCTGCATCCCCAGGGACTGTAACCCAGCAACTGGAACTGCGCTGAATCTACATTCCATGATCTTTAAATCAAGTATTTTAGCTGATTCGAAGATATTAGTGACCAGCTTGGTTCGTGACACATTAGGGTGTCATTTATGATTGATGCATTCACTGCTCACTTGCCCTGCATCAGGTTCTAGGCTGGATACTCCAAACACTGAGGTAGGTAGCACAACTTTACCTCTCAAGGACATGACCGCTTAGTAATGGAAAGGCAAAGGAGAAGCCAGCAGCTAGCACCACAGGGATGGCACTGGGCTGGAGAGAGGCCAGAGAGGAGTGAGGAGGGGCTCCCGGCGGGCGTGGCTTCCCGGGGGGCGCGGCTCTGGCGAATCCACCCACCTCCTTAGCGTGCCTCGACCTCTTACCCGCGAGTCCCCTACAACAGTCCCTTTGCTAAGTTTGAAAACTTCAGCTGTAAGAAATGACCAAAGCATAAAGAACAAAGTGCTGATGCCATCACCGCCTGAAAAACAGGCTTTGTCCAAAAATCGCATTCTCTCAGAAGTTCATAAAGACCAACTCCTAAATACATTCCTGGAGCGTTTTTCATCTGGGAGGACAATTAACCTTTGCAATTAGCTTCATCAACAGGAACTTAATATCAAATATTTGGTCGCTTAGCAACAAGGAAGCGGCCGCCCGCGGGATTGCAGTGTAGATGTTACTCCGGTCCCTAGGGGCTGCAGCCCGAGGAAACGCTGAGCTGGTTTTCCAGATTCTGCAAAGCTCTTTGCCCAAAAGTCCTGACCACCCAAGGCCTTGCTGTCGGTGACATACAGGCGTGGCGGGCCTGAGTGGGAACCCAGCCTCTCTGCGGTGATGGAGGAAGGAGAAGGCTCCAGCCTCCCGTAGGCTCACGGGCATCTCCTAAGCCTCCAAGAACGCCCGGCAAGGACGGTTGGTCTGCTTCAGCCGTTAGAGCCCTGCTGCCTGGGAGGGCCAGGCATGCTGAATGCCTACTGCTGGGTCACTTGTCTTCTTCCTAATTGCCACAGGGCCCTCCTATCTCCCAATTAAATCTCTTGCCTAAATGTGCCCAGAGGGTAGAGCAGAATTTGGTCCCCAATCTCCCACTCTTTCTGCATCCCCTCGATGGCCTGCCACGTTGTACTCCTTTTCTGGGTCTAAGCTTTAATGTTGTACCAGATGAGTCTCTCTGGCCCCTCCCAGTTTGGTGCCTCTGCATCTTTCTTCCCAAACTCAGACGTCACCAACTCAGACCTCAAGGTAGGCTCTGAGGCATCTGCTTGGACCACTCTGTTCTCTCACGTGACCCACCATGTTTCCCAGAAAGAAGAATCCTCATTCTGAGTCTCAGTTGCCAAACCAAAAAGTGATTAAGAAATAGAATAATTTCACCACTTGTATGGTGAAAATAGCAAGGGCTTTCCAATCACCAAACCTGGATTCAGATCCTGACTCTAATATTTACCACCTGTGTCACGTGCGGGACATAACCTCTCCATATTCCCTCCTCTCATCTGTAGTGTTGATAATAATACCTCAAAAGGATGCTGCGACGACTGTAAGAGAAACCTGGCTTCTAGTAGGTGCTCAAGAAACAAAAATACAAAACAAAGACGCAAAACAAAAACCACTACCAGACTGCTTAATTCCTCTGTCCTCCCCAGTTCCTATGCGGACCTAGAAGACTTTCGTCTCTACTTCACTTCCCGCAGAAGGACTTCCCGTTCTAATGCGAACCAGAGAAGTTGTAGATCAGGTGACTGCCGAAGGCCTCTTGGAATGTGTACTTACAAACCCAAATAAGTACCTTGAAGGAAACGTCCTCCTTTCCTACTGAAATAAAAGGCAGACAGATCTGTTTGAATTCTGACTCCATTAAGCAACAGCTTTGTGACCTGGGCAGACACTTCCCTTCGCTTAGATGCCCTGTCATCCTCAAATGTAACACACGGAGGAACGCCATACTTCCTCATGGGGTTCTGCGGGAACTAAATCCAAAACCGGATATGAAGGAGCCCTTCCCAGGGCCTGGCCTGAGGCTCGCAGGAGGTTTTCCGGTGCCATTGCAGGGTCTGAAGCCACTTGACAGACACTGTCCTTATTCACTGTTGTGACTGTCCTTTGAAATCCTCATCAGCTTATTTTTACAAAATTAGGTGTATCTACACGGTTTCAGCAGCAGCTTTAGGAAACAGCATACCCGCTTCTACTTTTGAATAAATACACACAAAAAGTGATTGCAGTCCCATTTCCTTTGGCTCTGGGAAAGTGCTGCATATGCATGAAGTGGCAGCTCGAGCTTTAGAAATGCTCTTTGGAACTTCCAGACTGCCCATCATCCCCAGAGCTCCCGTATGATAACCTCCCCATACTGCCCAGCCATCAGCTTGCCCTGTTGGAAACTTTGCTGGTCATTCAGGATGGGCAAGAGCCTGCAAAACAAACCTCATCAAGTTAAACAGAGTTACCCTCTGACCCAGCAATCCCTGCCCCCAGATACAGACCCAAGAGAATTGAAAATACGTCCACACACAAACTTGTTCATGAATGTTCATAGAAGCATTATTCACAATGACTAGAAAGTACAAAAAAGAAAACCCCAAATGTCCATTAATGAATTAATGGATAAACAAAATGTGCTGTATCCATATTATTGTTTTCCTATTACTCCTGTAACAAATTACCAGAAATTTCCAAAACAATACACATTTCTTATCTTACTGTTCTGGAGGCTGAAAGCCCTGGCTAGAGGCAGGACTTGTGCCTTCTGGAGGCTCTGAAGGCGGAATCTCTTTCCTTGACTTTTCTACTTCCAGAGGCCACTGGATATTCCTTGGCTTGAAATCCCTCTATCCCGGGCAATCCTGCTTGTATCCTTTTCTTTATCATAATCCAGGATAATCTCCCCATCTCAAATTCTTAGTTAATCACATCCGCAAAGTCCCTTTTGCTATATAAGGTCACATTCCAGGGATGGGCCATGGATTTCTTTGGAAGTCATTATTCAGACTACAATACAAGAGAATATTATCCAGCCACAGAAAGGAATGATTTCCTGATACATGCTACAACATGGATGAAACTCTAAACATCACACTAAGTGAAAGAAGTAACACAAAAGGACCCAAAATATGATTCCATTTATATAAAATGTCCAGCATAAGCAAACTCATGGAGACAAAAGCCGATTAGTGATTGCCAGGGGCTAGAGGGAGGGACGATAGGAAGTGATTCTGATGGGTATATGTAGTTTCTTTGGGGGAGGGGGGTGATAAAAATGTTCTGGAATCAGATACTTGCTGGTGATGGTACAACTTTATGAATATACTAAAAACCACTAAGCTGTACACTTTAAAAGGATGAATTTATGATATGTGAATTATATCTCAATAAAAAATAAGTACAGTAGAAGAGACTTCGTCATGCATCAACATTACCTATAAATAATAAAAGTGAAAACATACTTTTTAAATCAAATTGTGGTCTGAATCAGGTTTATGTAAATAAAGTGCTTTCCACCAAATCGTTCAATGAAACTGGATGTCCCCCTGGGAGACAGTCTAGTGTGATGGTTGAGGGGATGCCTGGAATCAGGCTGCCGAAGTTCAAGCCCCACCTCTGCCCCTTACTAGCTATGCCACTGAGTCTCAGTTTTCTCATCTACAAAGTGGGGATAATATAAGTACTTGCCCTCAGAGTTAGAAGTACTCGATGAAATGATCCACATAGAGCTCAGCACGTAGTAAGTGCTCAACCCATGCAAGCTACTGCACTTGTTACCCCAACCTCTGCGGTGCCCAACAGTGGGGAGAAGGAGTGGGATTCTGGTCAACCTAATGGGACCCAAGCATCCTCTTTGAGTCTCAGGTTGTCAGTGGGAGTTAGAAGGCATCAGGAAACTTCTGGGGTGCCTAGGTGGCTCAGTTGGTTAAGTGCCTGACTCTTGGCTTCAGCTCTGATTATGAGCTCATGATGAGTCCAATCCCCACATCAGGCTCCATGCTGGCAGTTCAGAGGCTGCTTTGGATTCTTTCTCTCCCTCTCTCTCTCTGCCCTTTCCCTATTCATAGTTTCTCTCTCTTTCTCAAAATATGAATAAGTAATTTTTTAAGTAAAAAAAAGAAAGGCATCAGGAAGCTTCAAAGGATAAAATAAGAAATCAGTTGGTTTGGGGAAGCTTGGTATTCATGCATGTGTGTATCCATTTAGTTGCTCATTCCTTCCATCACTGATTGAGAATCGACTGCATGTATATCAAACACTGTGGTACTACCTGAGACAGGCTCCCATGGAATGCACTATCACTACAGAAGATAGACAGATAAAAATCAGTGCCATAAGATGTTCCAGGCCCTGTGCTGGAAGTTTATATAGAGCCCAGGGTGGGCAAGTGCATAGGGTGAGTGGATGAGAAGGAAAAAAGGACAGAGTGGTGAGTCCTAAGTGGCAAGGAGAGGCAAGAAAACCCTTCATAGAGGAAGTCTAGACACACCACTGGGTATTCTTGAGTGTGTGCTCACACATGTGCATATGCATGTGTGTATGAGTGTGTGTACATAGATAGGAGTGACAGACAAGATAGGAGACAGGATACGGTGCCTGGGTGGCTCAGTTGGTTAAGTGTCTGACTTCGGCTCAGGTCATGATCTCGCAGTCCATGAGTTCGAGCCCTGCATTAGGCTCTATGCTGACAGCTCAGAGCCTGGAGCCTACTTTGGATTCTGTGTCTCTGGCTCTCTCTGTCCCGCCCCTGCTTACTCTGTCTCTGTCTCTCTCTCAAAATTGAACAACATTAAAAAAATGTTATTTTTTACACATGAGAGAGTACATAAGTAAAGAAGGTGTATTCTAGGCATGAGCAAAGACCTAATGATATGAAGCTGCCTGGATTTTTCAATAAGTATTGGTGGTTCCTGCAGGTAGTGGCTTGGCTAGAAGTAAGCTGTGCTAAGAGAAAGGCAACCAAAATAGTTTAAATAGGGAGATAGGGAGTGAGCTGATTGGATTTGCTTTAAGAAGGTCTTTCTGGGGGCTCCTGGGTGGCTCAGTCAGATGAGCATCCAACTTAAGTGCGGGTCATGATCTTGCAGTCTGTGGGTTTGAGCCCCACATTGGGCTCTGTGCTGACAGCTCAGAGCCTGGGACCTGTTTCAGATTCTTCTTCTTCTTCTTCTTCTTCTTCTTCTTCTTCTTCTTCTTCTTCTTCTTCTTCTTCTTCTTCTTCTTCTTCTTCTTCTTCTCTCTCTCTCTCTCTCTCTCTCTGTCTCTCTCTCTCTCTCCCTGCTTGAGCTTTCTGTTGCTCTCAAAAACAAATTTAAAAAATAATAATAATAAAAATTTTAAAAGAAGGTCTTTCTGGCTGTGGTGTGAGAAGAGGTTGGAAAGCGTGGTTGGGAGACTGTGGCACAGATCAAACTCTGGGTGCTGGGAACCTGATCCTGGGCAGGGTGGAGAAGGACAGGAAGGATCCACTCCTGTCCCTACCAAACACCAGCATCCATCTCTGCATACGAATAGGCAGGCAAACAATTCCTCCCCCAAAGGCACTGGGACTGCACAACGACACCAGTGGACCCTTTGGAGGGTGTGATGATTACTTTCATGCATGACTAGGCTGCATCACCCAGTGATTCGATCAAACACTAATCTAGGCATGGCCATGAAGGTATTTGTAGACGAGGTTACCTCTACAATCAGCTAACTTGAAGTAAAGGCGGTAACTCTCCATAACGTGGGTGCATCTCATTCAATCAGCTGAAGGCCTCACAAGCAAAAGCAGGTTTCCTGGAGAAGAAATTTGGTTCTGCTTCTCTGGAGAAAACTGATACAAAGATTAGTTACCCATTCCTCACAAGGATCTAGAAACCAGACCTTCTCTGGAGCCCCGCCTTGAAGCTGGCGGTGGCTAGTGCTGGTCCAGATGAGAAACGACTGTCAGTCACAGATCCCTGGTTGGGAGACACACGAGGCACCTGCTTTCCCTGCTCCTCAGCACCTCCCCTCACCACCACCGCCTCCTGTGGCTCAGCCCACCCACCAACCGCCCCAGGTCAGGAGGAAGGTCCAGCTCTGCATCAGCAACCTGCGGCCGGGTCCTTCCGACCTTCCGCCACCTCTTCTCTAGCCCGTCCTTCCCTGTCCCTCGTACCTGGGCTCTGACCACGGAGGTGTTGCTTCAGTCCCTGTCCGGGGTTTCAGAGGTTCTAGAACTAGAGTCGAGCATTGCTCCCCTCACCCTCCCCGTTGCCAGGCCCCAAGAGTCACGCCCCTGGCTGCCCTGGGACTGAGGTCCTGCTACCTTGTCGTAGGCACCCCTCACCCTGGGCTCCCCACTCAGTGTCCACTGCCTGGCCCATCACCACGCACTTGCCCATCTGTGGGTCCATCTGGGCTTGGCCTTGGCCACCCTTGGGCTTGTGTGTCCCATCCTGACTGATCCTGGGCCGGGCCCAAGAGGGCATGGCCGCTGCCAGGCCCAGTTGACACGGGCACAGTCACAGCCATTAAGTGGCAGCCAGAAGTATCCTAAAGCAGCCCTCATTGGGTGAAGATTGATTTCATTTCCCACAACACTTCCCACCTTTAAGATCTTACAAAGCAGATTTGGATTCCATAGGTGGGGTCTGAGAGTCTGCATTTATTTATATATTTTTAAAGTGTTTATTTATTTTGAGAGAGAGAGAGAGTGTGTGTGTGTGTGTGCATGCATGTGCTGGGAAGGGGCAGAGAGAGAGAGGGAGAGAGAGAGAATCCCAAGCTGGCTCTTCCACTCTGTCAGCGCAGAGCCTGGTTCAGGGCCCAACCTCACAAATCACGAGATGATGACCTGAGCCAAAATCAAGAGTCAAACGCGTAACCAACTGAGCCAGCCAGCACCCCTGCATTTCTAACAGGCTCCCAGGTGACATCAGTTTTGCTGGGCCCCTGACCACGCTTTGACCAGCGAAGCCCTGGAGCAGAAGTTCTCAGCACCGGCTATACATCATAATCACCTGGAGAGCTTTGAAAAACACTTCCACCCAGACACTGCTTCAGATCAATTAGTCAGAACCCAGGGAAGTGCTGGATAAGGGGCTGGACACTGAAAACCAGCTCTGGAGTCTCGTTTATGTTAATTATTGACCAGGGACATACCAATGGCCTGATTCTGCCCATGTCTCTACATTCATCCCCGAAGCATCTGGGATGGAGGCTTCCTTTGGCCCCAGAAATGCCACAGTGTGGAGAGGACAGGAGAGTGGGCGGTCCCGGCAACAGCTACCCACCCCCGCCCCCCTCTTCCCTACCGCTGGCAGCTTCCCCCTCTTGATCCGCAGGATCTGCACCCCCTCCCACATACCTGACACACAGGCTGCTTTGGAGCCTGCAGAGACGGCGTGAACAAAAAGCCAGGGTTGCAAACAGTCCGCAGCAGAGGCTGCGAGGGGGGATGCTGCTCCCCAGTTGAGACTTCCTGACTCCCAGCCATGTATGCAGAGCCCCCCTGGGGACCCAGCAGATGGCCCCTGTGCTGACTGTGCCCGTGTCAACTGGGCCTGGCAGCGGCCATGCCCTCGTGGGCCCGGCCCAGGATCAGTCAGGATGGGACACACAAGCCCAAGGGTGGCCAAGGCCAAGCCCAGATGGACCCACAGATGGGCAAGTGCGTGGTGATGGGCCAGGCAGTGGACACTGAGTGGGGAGCCCAGGGTGAGGGGTGCCTACGACAAGGTAGCAGGACCTCAGTCCCAGGGCAGCCAGGGGCGTGACTCTTGGGGCCTGGCAACGGGGAGGGTGAGGGGAGCAATGCTCGACTCTAGTTCTAGAACCTCTGAAACCCCGGACAGGGACTGAAGCAACACCTCCGTGGTCAGAGCCCAGGTACGAGGGACAGGGAAGGACGGGCTAGAGAAGAGGTGGCGGAAGGTCGGAAGGACCCAGCCGCAGGTTGCTGATGCAGAGCTGGACCTTCCTCCTGACCTGGGGCGGTTGGTGGGTGGGCTGAGCCACAGGAGGCGGTGGTGGTGAGGGGAGGTGCTGAGGAGCAGGGAAAGCAGGTGCCTCGTGTGTCTCCCAACCAGGGATCTGTGACTGACAGTCGTTTCTCATCTGGACCAGCACTAGCCACCGCCAGCTTCAAGGCGGGGCTCCAGAGAAGGTCTGGTTTCTAGAGCCTTGCTCAGGCTACCAAGCAGGGTCCAGAGCTGGGGGACCAGATGTTAAGTGCATTATACCCCTGGTCTAAGTGCCCCCACCACAGCTTTAGATCCACTAGCTCACTAATTATTCTTCAGAATAGGGCCACTCACAACACCCAAGCGCACCCATTTCTGAAGCTGTTTCCATACACAGGCAAGGTAAGGTTAGCCTCGGGCTAAGCACCTATCCTTAACTGAGCACTTCCTCACAAGTACTTTACAAATGCTGATTAATATAGTCATCCCATGACCCCTAATAAGTTTTATTAGCCCTGTTTCGCACATGCAGACACTGGGGCTCAGGCTGACACTACGAAGAGCCCAAGCTCATACTTCTGGGGGTGGCAGAGCTGTGAAGGGAACCCCAGGTATCTGAGTCCAACACTCAAGATCTGTTCAAGGTGCTGTCTGTATTATGCTTGCTTCATAAATAAAACATGGATGGAACTTCAAAACCCAGACTCAAAAATGCCAATGGCCTCAGAAACAAACAAACAGTAAATACACTGCCATTCTCTGAGACCAGTAACCAGGGGGAAAAAGATTTTATATAAGCAAAAAGAGCCTTTGGGAATACGAGCCCCATGCATTAATGTAACGATTATTCCTCCCGCCTGGGCTCTAACTATATTTTTATTAGGATGCTTTACATATTCCTTAGCTTTTTTAAAATGCTAAACGGACTCCAAATCCCCAAATGTGCCAAAAATCTAGGTAGTACATTTATAGGAAGTGAAAGCCCCCCATGAAAGAACCCCCAGAGGCCTGAATTAGTGGTTTGTATTGTAAGGAGGTGAAAATCCACATCTCTCCCAGGAATGGCACCGACATAAAATTCAAACCAAAGTAAATTTATGAGAGGAACTCAGGCTCGAAGTCTCATCTGGTGGCCTGAATAGTTAGGATCACATGCTATTCTAAGACCTATGCCAGGCTCCTCTGTTAAAGTCACCTGGGGTCCAGGCTCTGGAGAGTTTGGTGTCTCTACCTGTGGCCAGGGTCATGGGGCAGCTGGTGACAGGGATCAGGGATTTGAATTGAGTCAGTGACTGAAATCTCCAGCTGGGGAGAGAAGCTGTGGATGAGATAAGGTTTCGTAAATTATTTTTCTCTCTTCAAACTCTGTGATTGCAAGGTCACAGGGTCTCCTGTTATTGGTTTCTTGTTATGATGTCCATAATTTACTTCCAAATACTTCAGCATAGAGAGGAACTCAATTTTCCAAGCTGTAGCCCTAACTGAGCATCTCCAGACCAGGGGTCACAAACGAACATGCACACTCAGGATGAAGCCCATATGTCATAAGCAACCGGTATAAGCACTTCTATTATTTTTACTTCAATCCACAGCTAAGGCTCCGAAAATTAGCATCGTGCATGTCAGAAATGAGTTTTATTGAAGAAAATGGTAGCCTGTTGACTAGCAAGATAAATATCAGAAATGAGTTTGCATTGGTGGAATGAAAGGGGTTCCGATATGCTGTCTGGCTGAAAATTCTTTGGGGTCAATACTCTCTTTTGTGGGACAAGGACATAAGAATCCAGGGAGATCCATGCCTTTCACCCCTGAGGCACGGTGCTGGGTCTGGTCATTGGGTTTAGGAGGCTTTCTTGCCGTGTGATGTCAACCAGAAGCAGGGAATCACCCGTGTGGGATTCTGTGGTGTCTGCATCGTCCTTTCACACAAGGTGAAGTTGGATATAACAGGATGGAGATCAGGGACTCACCAAGCTCACAGAACAGGTTGTGGGAACTATCTTATTGCCTGCCTGACGAGTGAATAATTATCCACACATGCAGTGGAATTAGGCCTGAAGCCTGCTTTCCTACAACGCAGGTATGAGACGGGGGGTGGGGCTAGTTCTCTCCACCTCAGGCTTCTTTGGCAGCTTCTTGAGATTGCTTGTGACCTACGCCCCACTTCCAGAGTCTCTCTATAGGAGACAGAACCTCAGGGTATCTTTGCCCTTCGTCAAATTCATCATCCTTGCATCTAATTTGTTTTTAATTTTTTTTCTTGGGAGTGAGAGTTGGATCAGCCACAGACAGGATTTCAGAATAGCTCCTGGCGAGGGGTAATCTGATGAAAAGTGATTATGCTCTCGTTGGCCAAGCAATTTATTGCCAACCAAATTCTTGCTTCCAGATGAATACAGCCGGTGTTCATGCTACCCAGTCAGGGTCCTAAATGACTTCTTAGAGCTGCCAGTGAGAATCAAGGGGCATTAAAGACAAGCACTGGGCACAGAGTCTGCTCTACAGAGACCACAGCCAGGGAGAGGCAGCAGCCTCTCAGACACCCAGGTCGATCTCTGCTTGCCCACCTCAGGGCCCTCCATCCCTAGAACACCGGGAAGTCAAAGCTGAAGGGGCCCTGGATATCATCCCGCTCTACTCTCTCCTCATCAGACAAGGAGAGAGCCCAGAGAGGTTTCGTGACTAACCCAAGGTCACACAGTAGAGCTAGAAGGAAGGCTGTGGCTACTCCCAAACTGTTCTGCAATTCAACTCAAATGTTTGTCAAGAGTCCTAGGAGTAACCAAGTTCCCCGCACCTGGTGAGCTCACACAGATGTCAGTAAGTCTGACAAAAGGCAAAAAGTGGACACACAATGCTGGGAGTCCTGCAAGAAGCTGAGCTTTCCTTGGCCTTGGAAATAGCCTGGAAACTTCACGAGGGAGGCAGCCTCTGGGCTGGGCCTTGAGAGATGAACAGGGTGTAGAAAGGAGGGAAGAGGGATAAAGGAGGGCCCTTATGAGAGCTGGGGGAGACCTCTGGGGTGTGCAGAGTGGGTCAGCCCCTCTGCTGGGCTCCAGCAGAATGCCCAGAAGCCCCCCCAGAGGCTCCCCAGATGGGACCCTGAATGAAGTAAGAATTCCAGCTCCATCTCTGGGTCTGATGGCCCCTGAGGGCAGTTGATGCCAGGCTCACTTCCTTCCCTTGGGAGTCCTTCTCTCCTGCCTCCTTATCTCCTCTCCAGCCTCAGTGGCTCCCCAGGAATCCCAGAGTCTCTGGGGCATCAGCTGCCTTCTTGGAAAAGCTGACCTCTCAGCCTCCTGTCTCCCTTCTTCCTAGCAGCAAGCCAGCCTCACCAAAGGTGTGCCCGGACCCCTCTGGCCCTCAAGCACATTCCCTCTCCCACACAACCCACTGGTATCCATCCTTCCCCCACTGTGTAGGTGAAAACCCGAGGGCCCCAGGAGCTCACCAAGACCCTCCTGCTGGTGCAGGCGGGGCCCCCTTTCCAGACCCCACCCTGGGGCAGCGGATTTCAGACACACCCCAAGCTAATTCCTCAGCCCTGAATCCTGCCTCACCACTCACCAGCCCTGTGGCTTGGGTAAATTACTCCACTGCTCTCTGCCTCAATTTCCTCATCTGGAAAATGATAATAATAATAATGACATTTATCTTGTTGTGAGGATTAAATCTGTTAATAAACACAAAGAATAGTGCCTGGCACATAGTAAGTATAGTGAAAGTAGTAGCTGTTATTAGCATTCACCCTGATCCAGGATTCTAGAAGATTCCTCCCATTAGCTTACTTCTCATCCCTGTGTGCCCTCAGGGATGTTGCTCAACCTCTGTGCCCACAACAAGACTGGTCCTCAAGACAACTGGCATTTGTCCCAAGTTTGTCTTTCTCGCATCCCCGAGACTCCCTCTATCCCCGCCCCCTACCCTCACATTTCCTCACCATGAATCCCCTCCCCATACCCACCTCTAGTGGACAGGCCCCCTCAAGAGTCTACGTGAGGAAAGAACTCTCTTTGCGTTTAAAAGTCTGGGTGGCTCAGTCAGTTAAGCATCCCACTCTTAATTTCAGTTTAGGTTCCTGAGATTGAGCCCTGCAATAGACTCTACCCTGACAGCATGGAGCCTGCCTGGGATTCTCTCTCTCTCTCTCTCTCTCTCTCTCTCTCTCTCTCTCTCTCTCTCTCTCTTTCTCTCTCTTTCTCTCCCTGCCCCTTCTCCCACTCTCAAATTAAATACAAATAAAATAACCATTTTTTTTAAAAGCTGTTCTTTACAATGGTGGTTTAAACAAAAGTGTCAGCTGTCTCCTTAAGAACCCAGTTTTGAATTAAAAAGAAAGCTTTCCAGTGAGAAGCAGCTCTGAATCAGCTTCCTAGCAGCAGAAAAGGGATTATCAGCAGTAAACCATATCACATACTTAATTGCAAAACCATCCCCAAGGCCAAAGTCTGGTCTGGACTGAGTGGCAGATTTGGGGTTTTACAGCTACAGCTTCCAAGTTCTGCAGAAGACATCATGGTGCGGTAAAGGGGATCTTTGTGGGAGCGCTATTCTCTGACACTGGGGAATAACAGAGGTGACCTATCAAACCGGTGCTTGATTTGACCTGTTGCCTGTTAGAACCATAATGTTTAGATGCCTAAGAATTACCTTAGGGAAATGGAAGAACCAAGAGGGGCAGTTGAGGACCCCCTAAGTGGATCTGGCCACTAATATTGGCCGGGTGCTGAGCCAGCTTTGCTTAATGGGGGCAATAAAACACTGCTTTGGATTTGCCTCGACCACCCCCATTTGTGGGCTAATGACATGTTTTGTGGTGTGCAGGTGTGAAAGGAGCAGAAGTGACTGATTGACAGTAGGGACTCAGCAAACGCCTGATGAATGAATTTCCCCAAGGTTGATAATCCACTCGCTTCCAGTCCCAAACACTCAGGGACTGTCTCAGGGTTGCTGGTGGAGTGTGATTGGTTAAGGGCCTAAGCACCTAAGTGCCCCCCTCCAGCAGTGAAGGAAGGAACATTCTTCAGAAAATGTTATCTTGAGCTTTTCAAGTAGAGATAGTCAAAGCTTAAATAGTTCATCAGCTTCTCCCTGATGTGTATCAGTGAATTGAAGCTTTGCAGAATCCCAGTGCAGCACCCAAGTAAAGGTACGGAAGGAAGGATCTAGCAAGGGCAGGTTTCCTGGGAGTGTTTAGGAATTCCTAAATACAACAGGAAAGGAAAAACCAAAGAACAGCCACCTCTTACCCCACACCATCAGAAAAAGTGTCATGTTTCATGGAGATTCAACCACACACAGACACACACACACACACACACACACACACACACACACACACACACTCACGCATACGTACATTATCTCAAGGCCAAGTTCTTCCATGCCATTCAGTTCCATAGCCCCAAAAGGAGAAAAAAGATTATTCTAACATGGAGCCCCATCTTTTGCTTGGACTGTTGTCACCAGCCTTCTGCCAAGGTCACCTATCTTTGGTCCTTCATCCAATCATCTTCTACACCATCACTAGAAATGTGCTTCCAAGTCACAAATCTGGTTAAGTCAATCTCCTTCTCATACAGCCCCAATAACTCCCAATTGTCTTCAAGTTTGAATAAAGATTCTTCAAGCTAGCATGCAAAGCCCTTCAAAATTGGTTTCCATTCATGCCTGAAATATGGCCAGTACTCACCAATACAGCCATACCAGCTGTTAAAATACTGAAAGACTGCTGCTCCTCCAATGTCTTTGTCATAAACCAGGCAACCCCTTGCCCTACTGTCTCCTGGCTATAGCCCTGGTGAGAGTCGGTGCCTCCTGTGGCTCTGGGCACTGCTCCCCAGAAGGCATGTACTGGACGGACACCCCTGACATGGCCCAGCATTCCTTATACATACCCTTGCATGGACACTTGGAAGAACCACAGAGTTTATAGTAGACCACACTGGTTGTTAAATGCAGCACAGTACAACCTTGGATTGCAAGTAACTTGTTCTGCGAGTGTTCCACAAGGTGAGAAAACAATCCTAACAGATTTCAACATGATAAATGAGTGATGTCTTGCAATACATGTACAATGATGCTGAATGTCATATGATCACAACTGAGCCAATGGTTCTCTCTCTCTCTCTCACTATGGGATTATAGATGATCATCAATACAGTGTCACATTTCTGCAAAATCCTCAAAAGGAAGCAAAAGCAACTGTAATTGGATAGGTTCCTTGTTAAAGTTGCATGAAAAGAAAAAGATTTCATGGAACCAATAGGTAGCAGTGATTCTGTTAGTGATAGTGAAAGTTGTCCTACACAATAACCCTCCTCTCTTGTCTCCCTCATACCAACCATGAAGGTTTTCAGAGGTAAGTGCAGGTTAATTTGTTTCTTTTTCTTTATATTTTGTATTTTCTTTATTATTTTGTATTCTATTACAGTATTGTAATCATTTTTATATGAATATTTTTGGGTTGTAGAATGAATCATCTGAGTTTCTGTTATTTCTTGTGGGGAAATTTGCTTTGATATACAAGTACATTGGATTACAAGCATGTTTCTGGACCGGGTTATGCTCACAAATCAAGGTTTCACTGTATTTTGAATATACTCCTGACTCAGTTAGCAATACTACCCTTATTTTTTACCATTCTCTTGTTTGCTTTTTTGTTGAATGGATTAAAGGACATCTGAATAAGCAAAACGATGAATGATATGTAACCTAGCATCTGTGACCTTCTCACCCTTGTGAAGGAAGGAAGCCCATGGAGGCATATTAGTGAACAAATAAGGTGCCATCCACAGTGACCACAGAGATGGTTACCTGGTTAATGTCTTTCATAGGTAGACTATACCCAGGCCAAGTTACCAGCCAGCCAGGTTCAGAAAGTAGAATTTTTCAGTATATCCCCAAATCATCAGTCTTTCAGGGTAAACACACAATCCAGCTCAAAAGACACTGATGCAAAGTAAGAATGCAACCTAAGTATTCGTAAAGGTGACTGGAATGCTATTGTTCCATGTCCAGGTGTTTCAGTTGATGCCCTTGTAGTTGCAAGAGACAGAAATTTTAACTGAAATGACTTAAGCACTAAAGAAATTTGTTTATTTTCAAGTCTGAAAGTCCCATAGGTAGGTCCAGCTTCAGGTCCTGCTGGATTCAGGGCTCAAATGGTATCACTCAATTTCTTCCTTTTCTTGGTTCTGTCTTCCACCACATTGACTTCCATCTGACATTCCACATGGTTGCAAGATAGCTTCCTGCCCTCCAGGACCCCATCCTCTCAACTTTAAGTCTAGCTGGCAAGAATGAGGATTCTCTTCTGGAAGCCCCTGGAAGCATCTCACTGCATCACTTAGGTTCTCATTAAATCATGTAACCATCCCTGAATTCACCCCTTGTGGCCAGGAGAGGAACATTATGTTCTGATTGCCTGAAGCCCACATCATCTAGGGATCTGGGGACATTTCATCCTTATGCCAAGAGTTGGTAGATGAAAAAGAGGGAAATAGAATATAGGTGCCACAATGCTCATTGGAAAATCCAGCTGACACCCACCATACCAGGACACTCTTTAAGAGGCATTGAGGACACCAAAACATTCTTTGCAGGCTTGCTTGTTGTGTCTGAATAAGGCAAGAGGAATATTAGGAGGCAGGGAGAATTATTTCCACTAAGATCCATGAATTACCTTTACCCCAAAGAAGACCTGTCTCTAGGACAGAGCTGCGGCTAGACTAGCACCCTTCCTCTCTGAAGCCCGCTTTCTATGTTGGATCCCTTCCCTTTTGCTGGCACATTCCGTCTTTATCCAGATGGGTTAACATCACTGATTTTCTCCCAAAGCTATAGGTAAGTCACCATGCCCAACCTCACCCATCCCACATGGGTACAGGTGTTCTTGAATTTGCCTCATCCATATTGACTTATAAACAAAGTGCATCTACAGTTCCTTCTACTTTTCTCAGTCCTGTCCTGCCTCAGCTCTATTCAGGAGCCCAGTGAAATGGCACCAGACAGGGACCCCCATGCTTCTTTCCTAGGTGATGTGAAGAAACAGGAGGGCAATCAACACATCCAGGTCCACATGGCTAGATAGAGGCAACCTCCAAACTCCCATGATGGGCCCCTGCCCATACCTATTACATAAATGAAGCCGCCTACGGAGGTCCATAAGCAGGTAACAGTCCAGTCTCTCTTCAGCTCACCACCAAAATGGAAGACTAGCCCTTGTATTGGAGGTGAAGACACTTTTCTCTCAGCCACTCCAGGCAATTTGCTGATACTTTCTCCTCTCCTTGGCCCCTAAGCCAATCTCAGAAGCACTTCCCTTGCTATTAATAGGCTGGAGGGACAATTCCTCTTGGCTCTGGGGTGGGAGGGCGGGGGAAGTAGCTGTGTAACAATCAGTCCCCAAAGAATGACACAGCTCCTATCTAGATGCAGTCAGTGCTCAGATAAGACAAGACGAATGGCAAACAACATTTGGACCGACAGGTGCCATTTATTAACGTGCTCTAGATCAATGGCATCCAAAATTAAAACATTCTATATCTGCCACATGTCCTTACCAGGCCCTCTGGCAGGGTAGAGGTGCCAGCTACAGATTGGTGTGAGGGTGAGGATGTGGAGGAGGGGAAACTATTAGCCTTGGGGCATGTGACATTTCCCACCAGAGCCACAAGCAAGGTTCCCCAAACCATGGAGGCTCCAGGAACTTTTTAAATAAGTCAGAGGATTGGGAGATGGAAGTCCAGACACTAAGACTGCACAGCTGGAGAGTTGAGGGGCATGCTCTCAGTTTCCCAGAAGATCAGGTGCTGTCCTGGGCATGGACATGGGACTGAAACATCCAGGCCTCCGTGCTCACATGGAGAAAACCAGCCCATCATGGAAAAAGTCCGTTTTCTGGCCTCTTACGGGATCTGCAGGCAGAGCAGATGTTGTGGTTGCCCCATCCCATATCCCTCCAGCACCCCCAGTTCACCGGCAGTT
The DNA here is from genome assembly GCA_017311185.1 of Proteles cristata cristata. Lineage (NCBI taxonomy): Eukaryota > Metazoa > Chordata > Mammalia > Carnivora > Hyaenidae > Proteles > Proteles cristata. The sequence continues at coordinate 1,352,320 of JAESUZ010001614.1, forward strand.
GTGAGGACATCCTCAGGCCTCACTCCCAGTGCCCGGCCTCTTGTCTCTGCCTGGCCAGTTTCTCTTAGTGGCCCAGCACAACCATGAAGTGCAACGAAGTTCATGCCAGGGGCTGGGGGATGGCAGAGGGCAGACAAGTGTCCCACCTCCTTGTCCTCCTTGGCACAATTCTGAGGCAAGGGCCACATGGTTTTCAGAAGGTCCCCAGGGGAATGCCCACAATGTTGACTTGTCCATTAGCTCGTTGCCTTCTGTATCTAACTTTCCCAGCTTCCTCCTTGCATCCTGGGATCACCTTCCAAATATATAGTGTGCCCTTACCTTCTAGGAATGTTTCTCTGTTTGCTCTGTACCCTCTTCTCTTCCTCTGAGCCTTCCTAGGGTCATAGGACTTTGCAAGCAGAGGACACAAAAGGGCCTATTCTTGCCTCTTGGCTCCACCCTGATTGACTACAAATCCCGTAACACCGTGAGCCCTTCTGCTCTCACTCTCACCTTGGCCCTGGGCTTGCCAGTGGGCAGCCCAGCCACAGCTGGTGGGTTTCTCTAGATCTTTCTGGACCTTGTGGGGCCCCAGCATCTGTGCAGACACAGCCAAATGATATGGTAGTAAAAACAAAGACAATGCTTGGCTTCTAGCTATGCCATTAGCTATGTGGCTTTGAGGAAGACATGTAACCTCTCTGAACATCAGTTTCCCCATTGCTCTAATTGGGAAAGTATCCAAACCCATCTCACGCAGTGTGGCAACAATCAAATGGGTAAATATATGTGAAACTCTTTGTAAACTCTAACATTTTCCATGGCTGATACTTAGCTAGTACCCACCAGAACAACTCTGTTAAGGGCTGCTGTTGGCTCTGATTGGTTGGAGCCTATGCTATCCCTACTATTAAATATTTCAAATATCACTTCTGACTAACACGACGGCGTGCACATCTTATATCCCCTGCTTGGCAGCAGCTGGCCGTGCTCCCTGAATAGTAGAATCACAACTCATCTCTGAAGAGAGTCCTGGGGAGGGCCACGTTCCTCTGAGCTCTCCCCTAATCTGACTGTGCCAAGAAAAAATGTGTTGAATACCAGACACAAGGGCATCCCCCAGACAGATCGATCCCGTTTAAAGCATGCAAACACAGAGCACATTGTGCAAATATGCCACAAGGCTGGCTTTGAGGCCCAACCCGTTGCTAAGGAGTCCAGTAATTCATCCAGCCTAATTAAGCATGTTTACAGGGCTACATGCTCTCCTCCACCCATCCACAAAAAGGCGCTCAACCATGACTCGGTTAATCAGAGGGCTGTGTGATCGGGTGCTTGCTCACTGATGGAGAAAGGTTGCTTCAGGTCAGGTCTACATGATTCAAGCCCCAAATAATCCTGGGAGGTTGGGGTGGGCAACCTGGGGACAGGCCAGTGTGCCCTCAGGGCTGGTCAAGGGAGCGATATATCAACACTACTAACTGTGGCTGAATATTCACAATGAGGTAGGAAGAGGAGCAAAGGCCTTTATTAACATCTATTTGCATATTCATCATTAACTGTGAGGTATTTAAACTAAGCTCACCCATCACAGAAATCCATATCACAACTGGCAGAAAAATGGTGAGATTTCATAGTCCTGAGTTTTGCTTTGGAGTAGGGAAGACTGAAAATTTGCCCGTGTGATACTCATTACCCAAAGTAGACTCCAGCTTAATTAAAGTCGTCAATGAGTATAAATTGCCCCTCCCTCACCCTGCTCCTAGTACAGGGAGTGAGAGCCAAGAACCAAGTTCTGTCTCACACCAAAGCCCACGCCCTTTCCCCTGAGCCACTGCCTTGTCCTGGCTTGGATGGTCTAGAATCCATTGTTCTGTGTTTCATGGGGTACGGGGATCTCTGGTTTAATTCTGACATTCATTTTTATTTTTTTAATATTTTTATTTAGTTCTAGGAGAGAGAGAGAGAGACAGCGTGAGCAGGGGAGGGTCAGAGAGAGAGGGAGTCACAGACTGAAACAGGCTCCAGGCTCTGAGCTGGCAGTCAGCACAGAGCCCGATGCGGGGCTTCAACCCAGGAACCGCGAGATCATGACCTAAGCGAAAGTCAGACGCTCAACTGACTAAGCCACCCAGGCGCCCCTAATTCTGACATTCTGAGTGGTTCAAAGAATTTGGTGAACAAGTTGAGAGCACTGCCAGAGGAGCTCAGACACAGGGTCAGGAAATCAGCAAGGGTCCCAGGAAAAAGCTCAGTGTCTGGGGAAGCTGCACAGGGCTAGGACTCAGCCATGTCTGCTGGGGCTCAGGGTCAGGTTCTACTGTTGGCTGGGCTACCAGGGTGAACCCTGAATCCAATGACCAGTGTCCTCACAAGAGATGGGCAGCTGAGACCCAGAGAGGAGAAGGTGAGATGATGGCAGAGACAGAGATTGAAGTGGTGTTGTCACAAGCCACGGGGCACAATGGACTGCCAGCAGCTACCAGAAGTGAAAACAAGGGACATCTATCTCCCTTAGAGCCTCCAGAAGGAACCAACTATGCCAGTGTTTTGATTTTGGACTTCAGGCCTTCAGAACTGTGAGAGAATTATTTCTGTTGTCAAAAGCCAGCCAGTTTGTGGTAATTTGTTACAGCGGCCTTAGCAAACTAACACAGGCTCCATTCCTGCTAAGACTCTGAGACAAACCAGGAAACGCCCCCAGTCCTGTGACTATCGTTGGAGGCTGGTCCTGGGACTGAGAAGAGCAGTCTTTCCCCAGCATGCACATGCTGACCGTAGTCACCCCAAAACTCCTCTCTTGACCTGAGGGAGTGGCTGAGACTTTATGCCATCCTGGACCCCATGCAAGCACACACAAGGTCTTCATGATGCCTGTCAGAATGGCTAAAATTAACAACACAAGAAACAACAGGTGTTGGCGAGGATGTAGAGAAAGGGAACTTTCTTGCACTGCCGGTGGGAATGCAAACTGGTGCAGCCACTCTGGAGAACAGTATGGGGGTTCCTCAAAAAGTTAAAAATAGGACTACCTTATGACCCAGTAATTGCACTACTAGGTATTTACCCAAAGAATACATAAATGCTAATTCAAAGTGAAATATGCACCCCAGTGTTTATAGCAGCATTATCTACAATAGCCAAGCTATGGAGAAAGGCCAAGTGTCTGTTGATTGATGAATGAATAACAAGATGTGGTATATACATACAAGAGAAATTTAGCCATAAAAAATCTTGGGGTGCCTGGGTGGCTCAGTAGGTTAAGCGTCCGACTTCAGCTCAGGTCATGATCTCATAGTTGGTGAGTTCAAGGCCCACGTTGGGCTCTGTGCTGACAGCTCAGAGCCTGGAGCCTGCTTCATATTCTGTGTCTCCCTCTCTCTCTGCCCCTCCCCCACTAGCACTCTGTCTCTCAAAAATGAATGAACATTAAAAAAAAGAATGAAATTTTGCCATTTGCAATGATGTGAATGGAGCTAGAGAGTGTAATACTAAGCAAAATAAATCAATCAGAGAAAGACAAAAACAGTATGATTTCACTCCTATGTGGAATTTAAGAAACAAAGCAAACAAGCAAGGGGGAATAAAGAAAGAGAGAGAAGCAAACCAAGAAACAGACTCAACTATAGAGAACAACTGATGGTCACCAGAGGAGAAGAGGGTGGGGGGATGGGTGAAACAGGTAATAGGCATTAAGGAGTGACTTGTGATGAGCACCGGTGATGTAGGGAAGCATCAAATCCTTATATGGTACACCTAAAGCTAATATTACACTGTATGTTAACGAGCTAGAATTTAAAGAAAAACTTAAAAAAAATAAAGTTCTTGGTAAGGTGGTTTGGTGCCCGCTGCTAAGCAGGGCTGAGGCAGACAGGAGCAGGCCGAGGGCCCAAATTCAGCCAGTTCCAAAGATTTATGTGGTGCCCTGTGGCGGAAGTGCGGTCTGACAGGTATGTGCGGGAAAGGGAAGAGGTACTCACCGGGCCCATCTTTATGAATTGACCATCCATTCAATAGGATGGATGTAGAGGGCTGGCTAGCTATCACCCCACCATCCCAGGCTGGGTGCAGCATCTCTGATACAGAGCTCAAGGGTCCCCTTTGTTTTCTCCTCCCCATACCACTTGCACTTGAGGGAAGGAGAGGCTGCCCTCACCCTGCAGGGGCCCTGGCTGAGGGGCCTAGGTCAGGGGCCAGGGCTGAACATAGGTAGGAACTCCTACCTGCAGCATTCTGGAGCCTGAAGAGTAGAGAACCTGGTGCCTCTGAGTCCCAGAGAAAGCTGAGATCCAGACACCTGGAAGACAAAACATAGATACAAGTCCAAAGTCTCAAGACACAGAATCAATATCAGGGTGTGGAACCAAGGGTTCAGAATGGAGCAAAATGGAGTTTGGAGAGAAAGCAGACCAGGGATGAGCAAGGAGAGTTTAAGATGCTGCCTTGCTGCTGTCGTGCTGGGGGCTGTGGCTCCCTTTCAAGGATGGTGGGACCTCAGAGCATCTCCGGGGAAGACTGGAGGCTGGTTTAAAGGGTCTGAGGTAACCTGATACCAACCAGGGAGTCCCATGCTCACCTAGAAAGGTCAGGCCTCCCATACTGGGATTCAGTTGACAGAGGGTCAGATGCTCTTCTCTAAAACCTCCAAACAAGTCTTTAAGGTCCAATTGGGATTACATCTTGTCTTCAAAGCTCAGGCCTGGGAAAGGGAGGAGAGAGCAGAGGGTGACAGAATGAGTAGCAGTAACCCCTCCAGAAGCTTCTTTGGAGTGCAAACCCTGTGGGCTTAGAGCTGAGGCCCTGCCCAGGGCAGTGATGCCCAAAGGTACCCTTTGTGGGCCCCTGGACAATGCAGCAGAAGTATCAGACACTGGGACAATTTTTCCCAAAGAACTCGGACTTGGGGTGGCCATCTCACACTCCCTGCCCTGAGTTACAGCTGCAGAAGCTTCTAACTTAGTTCTGGGTCCCGAAGCCCCCACTGGTAAAACCCCTGGGCAAAGCAGGGGGCCAAACCCTTCTGATGCAAGCTCATCGTCTTCAATGGTGAAAAAACAAGCAAACCAGAAGAGGCCTGTGTAGGTCAAACAGCAAGAGGATGTGTAGGTCAAAAGTCGGCCGAGAGCCCAAACTGAGCCCCAGAGGCCACAGAGATGGCAAGTGGGCTGCTTGGGTCGATTCTGACTTTTCTGTGACCCTCTGAGGACATCCTCATGGACCCCACAAGGAAGCATCCAGATGGTTTTTCCCCAGGGACTTGGCTGGCTCACCCTCTAGCCTCATTAGAGTTTCAAATGCAAATTTAGGTAGAGCAGCAAAAATATATACATTAGTTACAGAAGCACATTAATATGTAAAAAAGGTCTGATGCAAATTAGAAAGTGACATTTGGAAACTCTTTGATAAATGGCTGTGCAGAACTTGAGATTCCATTTGGAAGTTTGATGTCAAGTAGGTGACATGCAGGTTTCCACCGAGGGCTCTTGCTTCCGGAGCTCTGCCCACACGCCGCTCAGAGACTGCTTTTGAAGTCCCATCAACATGCAGGTGTGACTTCCACCCATCAAAATGGCTCATTCTTTCCCTCTCCAAATTATATTATCCAAAGCTGGCCAGGGTAGCAGAAAATGGACCCTCACGAGGTAGTGCCTAAGGGATAGGAGACGGCACTCTTTTTGGCATGGCAATTCGGCAGAATGTGTCAAAAGCCTTGAGATTCTTCATGGTACCTGAGCAAGATTTTCACTTCTAAGAATTAAGTCTAAAGATATGGTTAACCATTTACACACATACACACACCACTCCGCCCTCCTCAATTTAGTTAAAAAAATTTTTTTCAGGTGAATGAGAAAATAAAATAATAAAACTTCAGCTACTTTTGTCGTCTAGGGGGTTGGCAAAGTCATCTCAACAGTAGCTGGCTGTCGGATTTAGAAAATCTCTGGCCTCTTGTCTAGGAAAGGAAAGGCTTTGTATTAGATTGTATGTGAGAGATAGAGACAAAAAAAGGAACAAAAGACCATAGCACAACAAAGGAGTAGACACTTAAGGGTGTTAGTCTGTTAGGCGACCAACTTTTGATGTGGGCTTTCAGCTTATTGAGCACCAACCCTGCATTGGGCTCTGTGCTGACGGTGTGGAGCCTGCTTGGGATTCTCTCTCTCCCCCGACTCTGTCCCTCCCCCACTAGTGCTTTCTCTCTCTTTCTCTCAAAATAAATAAATAAACAAAAAAAGGAGCTTAAGATTGGTCCCTTGGCAATTCAAGTACGGGGTCTGGGAAACTAGGACAACCAAGAAGAGAGGAGACAGGAGACGCGTTTGCGGAGAGAGGGGGCCGAGCAATCTGCTGGTAGAATCTTGGACCAAGCAGAGAGAGGCAGTGAAAAGTCCTCCAGGAAGGAAGAATGACACCTACTCTAACTTTTTCCATCTTGAAACCTCATTTTACGCAAACCCTTTAACCCAGGTCATCATATAGTAGACTTGGGTCAAACATCCTATGGGACATGGAGGAGGCAGAGCAGCCAGCTCGTGGTGGGAATGAGAGCAATCCAATGCCAGACCAACTAACCGGAGCAGCGGCAGGTAGTGAGATGGGTACCGTGGGGACTGGAGCAGGGGCTTAGAGGGAGAACGGGAGCACCGTCCTGCGTCCTCCCCTCCCTCATTCCCCAGCAACCTCAGAAACATTAGCTGGGAGGTGCCAACAGGCAGAAACACCACATCAAAATGTCATCAGTGATTATCTCTGGATGCGGAAGCTGGGATGATGCTTTGGGGGTTGAATTTTCCTCTTTGCTTCATGTATTCTCAATGTTTTAAACAAGTGGTATTACTTGTGAGTTTTTTTAAAAGTAAAACTAAAAAAAAGGAACCAATTTGCAGATATGCCTGCTGTAGGACTTCACACACCTGATGGGAGCCAGCAAGCATTGCCCCAAACCATAGGAAACACACAGCCATTGGAGCCTGACTCCTCTCCAAAGGCTGCATGGGACATTTATCCAAGGCACTTAATAGGCCAGCTCCAGGGGTAGAGCCCGTTTTGTTCTCAGCCTCTGGCAACAAGGCTTCCAGAACCTTGAAGAACTCTCAAGCAAGAAGGCAGCCAAGGCAGATCATTATAAAAAGGATCGTTGTTACACTCACATTTTCTAGATCTAGTGTTCAAATGCCTTAACAAAGATGTGGAAGGTGGCTCTTCCTAGAAAAAAAATGGTCATGCCTCCCCGCTACACACCAGACCCCTGCTTTTAACCCTTAAGAAAATTCAATGAGCCAAGGTTTCTGAGTTCCAGCCACAGCTGCACTCATCCATGATGAGAATCCCATTCTGTTCTCGGTGCTCTCTCTGGCCTCATGAATCTTGGCAGAGGGCTGCTTTCCTATGGTGATGACTCCCATATTAATTTAAGTCTTTTCAAAACATACTTGCTAATTAAAATGTGAAACAGTTTTTATTCCTTTAATTAAGATACAAGATGGGAAGCATAATTTAATTCAGTCCATTGAAAATATCAGTATTATTAGCTCCATAACTTGCTTCCATTAAAGATGACTATGTTAAACATTTTTTTTTTTTACTCCTTTACTCACTGGAGCTGTGGTACATGCACTGACTCAGTCCTGAAACTCTTGTGGGAATTTGGTGGCCATGGCCCCTTTCAAAGAGCTGTGTGGAAGCCAGAGCCACTGAGTACTTCAGCTTTAGGACCCTGTCTTAGGTTGGATTTCCCCAGAAGTGGACCCTAAAAAAGATTTGAGTGCCAGCAATTTGTACAGGAAGTACTTTTAGGGGAGTGAGGAGTGAGACAGGGACAAGAAAAGCATCCACTCAGGTGAGTGAATGAGCAGGGAATTGAGGGTAATCTCACAGGGGACATCGGATAGTATAGACTACACCTCTGAGCTGTCCCATATAAGTGACAAGAAAACTGGGTTTTTCTCCTCCAACTGCCACTCATAATTGGCTGAGGGACTTTTCCAGGGGCAACAGCTCTGCAGGTCCAGCCTCCCCGCTCCAGCAGAGAGTTGCAGACCTGGGAAGCCTGTGACATAGATAATCCCCCCATTTCCTGATGCCCATGCTCCTTCCCATTGCTGTTGGAACTTAACACTGGTCACTTGAGCTCTGTTTACCACCTTTTAATCTTGCAGCTCCGATTATGCTGTTGCCATGGAGAGCAGGGACAAGCCAGGGGACCAAGAGGTAGGCCGGTGCGTGATGGCAGAAGTAATGCCCACAGGGGCAGCCCAGAGAGCCCATGGCTGGACAGATGAACCCATGAGGGTGAGGGCTTCAGTGTGCCAACCCTTGTTATAACCTCCCCACTCACAGCTGTCGACTTCAAAATACATCCCCAGGGCCTGATCTGCCTCCCTGGATGACTCTCAAACCTGTATCTCCATTCTGTTTTTTGTCCTAAGCTCTGGATTCATTTATCCAGATGTTTTCTCCTAAGTGTCCTCTAATACAGCAGACTCACAGTGGGAGAGGACAGTCCAATCTGCAATCTTGCCATCACCCTTGAGTCTGTTCCTTCCCATTTGTTTCGCATCTCTGTGAATAGTGTCTGGCAAGTTGACTCCGCCTTCGCCATCCCTCCTGGACAGCCCTGCCTCCAGTCTAGGCAGCTCTACCTCCTGTGTGCATCTCACCTCTGCATTTCCCCATCCCCCCTTAGTATCTCACATCTCAACTATTTTCACACCCCCTTCGGTCTTTTCCCACTGGTCTTGCCCCAACATTTAGCCCATCTTCCTGGAACACCATTTCTTTTGTCCATTTCCCTCTTCATAAGCCTTCTTCCTCTGGGAGGCCATTTATGGTTTCTCCATGTAAGATGAAGCACAACCCCTATCCCTGTGAGCCTCTAGACCCTAGCACTCATGCCTCCATTTGAGCACTGGACGTGAGGAACTGTCATTGATTAGTGTCTTGTCTTCCTCCCCACAGGGCTCCTTGAGAGCAGGGACCATACTTTCTCCTCTGTGTCTCCAGTTGGAACTCAGTTCTTAGCAAATAGTAATATGCTTTATAAATGTTCTGTTGACCTAAAGAGGCCTATAATAAAGAGGACAGCCCCTTTTCTCCTATATCTGAAGGGTAGGGAAAGTGAATTTTGTTTTGGTATCTTTCTAATCACAGACCCAAAATATCTAAACCTGAATATCTAAAGCTGAATTTTTTAGCAACTGAATCCATCCAGTGTGAGCACATCTCTCTCTCAATAGCCAGGAAGTTTTTTGTAAGGAAATTTCTTTGTCTCCCATCACATTTCTTTTTGCTTTATTTTTGGAGCTGTACTTCCATTTTAGAGTCTCAACACCTAATATTCCCTGTGGAAAGGTGAAACAGAGCTGTGGTGCTCTGTCTGATTCCTCTGGTCCCACTGTCAGGGGAAACAGATTCCTTCTCTTGGCTGAAGCCTCCACTCTCAGGAGGGGAAGACCATCCACTTGATAGCCCAGAGCTACACATGTGTGAACACTCCATGTTTGAGAATGATTGTACCACACCCACCAAACAAATAAAAGAAAAATCATTCCATGTTACTTGAGCCCCTGTGTATAACTTGGCATCCATAGAAATCACAGAATTCTCTCTCAGTGATGCTCACAGACAAGGACTTTTCCAAATCACTTATTGCTTCTGTGAGAGAATATATCTGCTTTGGGTTCCATATGGGCTTTGCACATAGGCTTCCTCACTCATTCAGTAAGCATTTTTTGAATACTTATTGTGTGCCATCCACTAATCTGGGCTCTGGGAACTTCAGAGATGAGTAGCAAAATCCCTCTTCATTGTTTGGACTTGTACTTACCTTTTCTGCTACACTGATGTTCTCCCAGCCTTTCTTACTTTCTGTCTTCTGAATGTTTTCCTTTATAGTTTATATCACAACTTCCTTTGGTTTTATCACAAAATCAATTGCAACCTCACCACTGCAGGCAAAACAGCTGTACTTAAATGGACTTCAAGTTTTAAATCTATTTAGGTTACATTCTCCCTATCTCATCTACTCAATCACTCACTAATCCATCCTTCCTTCCTATCTACCTTTTTTCTTCCTTCCGTCTATTAATACATTCATGCATTTTCCATCTAATCCATACATCCAGTCACCCATTCACCCATCCACCCATCCAGCCAGCCAGCCAGCCACCCATATATCCATCCATCCATCCAATTGTCTACCCATCCATCTACCCATCTGCCCACCCACTCATCCATCCATTCACCCATCCATTGTCCATCCATCCACCCACCCATCCATCATCTATCATCTGTCCATCCAAATATTAATACATCCATCTGTGGAGCAGATACTATGTCATAAACAACTGGGCATTGGGCATACTGAGCAGAATAAACACAGACCCAACACTAAAAGAGCTTATAATCTGGTGGGGAAAAAGTAAATTTTTACAAATGTTTATAAAGACAGCAGTGTGAGAATCAAAGGGAGGAGATGATTAACTCTAGAGAATATGGGAAGATGACTTCACAAAGCTGACATTTGAGCTGAGTTTTGAAAGTGAAGCAGAAGGGAAAAAATGCCATCCAAAAGAAGTAGCCGCTGCAATGACTTAGAGACTTAAAATAACAGGCTGTGAACAGAAAAAAACAAATGTCAAGAAGCTCAGTATGATTGGGGCAAATAAGGAACATATGAGAAGAATATAAAATAAGGTTAAAGGTAGACTAGTCAGATTTGGAGGATCCCAAATGTCAGACTAAGTTTTCTGGACTTTTTTTCTGGAAACCATAGGAGGCCATCAGATGTCAGCAGTTTGGAAAAACGGTTCTAGCTGCAGAGGACCAATGAACAGTGGGCTGGAAAGGAGGCTGGGGGGCCAGTTAGGAGGCCAGTACAATGGACCAAATAAGAGATGAGGCCTGGAGTGAAGGCATAGAATGAGGGAAAGGAGAGTATGGAGAGAAAGGATGTCCCTTTAGATGTTGAAAGCAAGCCATCTGTCTCAAAGGAGTCAGAATAAATAAATGCTTCTTATGCTGCAGCCCAAGAGCTTGGTAAGGCCTTCTTGGGCCCAGCTGCCTGCAACGTGCTCCAAGCCCTGCCTGGCAATTAGAAGAAGCAAGCCCTCTGCCAGCCCAAAATGAATGACCCTTCTAGAAAAACGTATTGGTGTCTGCACCGGCAGCCTTGTGCTGACCTATGACAGCATCAAGACCCAAGTCAGCAAGGCTGTCCCTCTGGGCTGGAGCTCATGATGAGGCACTAGTCAGAACACAGCTCTCAGTTGTTTTATTTCAGGTGACCCGGTTTCCATATCTACAGCCCTACTGGAAGACAGAGCCCATGGTATGATAAATCTCTCTCTCTTAAATTTGTTTTAATGTTCAGTTATTGTTGAGAGAGAGAAAAAAAGAGAGAGTGAGCAGTGGAGGGGCAGAAAGAGAAGGAGACACAGAATCTGAAGCAGACTCCAGGCTCTGAGCTATCAGTACAAAACCCGACACAGGGCTCAAACTCATGAACCATGAGATCATGACCTGAGCTGAAGCTGGATGCTTAGTCGATTGAGCCACCCAGGTACCCCAAATCACACTCTCTCTTGTTCTCAGTTTCACCCCCTTAGGATTTAATATCACTTTTTCATTAACTGGCAATTTATTTATTAGTTCCATTTTTTTTCCTATTGATATTGAAAGGTTCTTGTTACTCAGATACGAAGGACCATTCCAGAGCGAGAGCCACAGAGAAGAGGAAACTTGAATTCCTATCTGAGGAAAAAAGTAGTTAAGAGCTCTTCAAAATAGTGATTAAAAAAAGAGCTTATGACCATGTTTTTATTATTATTACTATTAGTAGTAGTAGTATCTCACTCCATCTTCTCAATAGTTCTGTGAGGTGAGTTAAAAGATTGGGAAACTGAGGCACAAAGCATTCAGGCCACTTGCCCAATGTCCCCCAGATCCTGGTTTGGAGAACCAGGGTTTAGACCCACATCTGCCTCCAGGTGGCAGTGCTGAGGGAATGAGCATGGACAGAAAGCTTGAGCTGAGGAGCACCCACCCTTGGAGTCAGGAGGCTTGAGTTTAAGTGCTGGACCGCCTCACTAGTTCTGTGACTCAGACACATCACATGGTTTTGTGAGCATCAGCGCTGCCTCTAAAATGACGAGGTGCATTGGGTCATCTGGGCCCACAGTTCTGTTTCCAAGCCCAGCAAGAGAACGTACTCACGGCCCCACAGACAGCATTGCTATTCCAGTTGGTGTTGAAACATCTATCCATGTGTGCCATAAACATAAAACAGAGCCTGGATGGTGAGCTTGAGGTTGAGTCCATCGCTTCACTGGCCTGATCTTCGTAGTTTCCTCAGATCCAGCTGTTTGTTGAGGATCTACGCTGTGCCAGATACATCCCAACAACCCGGTGAGGCATGAGTGAAGTAACTTGCGGGCTGGTACAGTCCTAATTCAGTCATTCTGCATCGTCACTCTAACTGAACTCGGTGACTTTCCCCAAACACTAATTTCAGGAACACTAATATCAGATGTTAAGAGAAGTTATAAGATCGAGAGCATTCTGGGGCGCCCGGGTGGCTTAGTCGGTTAAGCGTCCGACTTTCACTCAGGTCATGATCTCGCGGTTCGTGGGTTCGGGCCCCGCGTCGGACTCTGTGCTGACTGCCGGCTCAGAGCCTGGAGCCTGTTTCAGAGTCTGTCACTCCCTCTCTCTCTGACCCTCCCCTGCTCATGCTGTCTCTCTCTCTCCTAGAAATAAATAAAACATTAAAAAAAAAAAAAAAGATCGAGAGCATTCTGTGCTAAACAAGCTTGGAAGACACCATATTAAATGAGAATGAATAAGCTTCTTTATTGTGGGACTCCTCCAAGACTGGTAAGATGATGCCTTCAGGAATCTCCAGGAAGGGAAAGAATAATCAGGCCTTCCCAAGCTTTCCGGACTGCAGAACCTTTTCCAGGGAGCACCTAGCCAAACAAAAGGTCCAATGACTATACTTTGAGGAGCACCAGATCATGGCATTAAAAATCTTTAATAAGCAGAGCTAAATTGTAATTATGAATGTGCTGCAATATGAAAGATGAGGCCACTTCGTGACACAGAGTCAATGTTCATTAAATGTTAACAGAAAGGGGAGCCAATCTGTGTTTATTATGAGCGCCATCTCTGGCTTGCAAGTGGCCCTCGGGGTCACACTGCTCCCCCAAGCTGGGAGGGAGCAGGTGGGGTCAGATAACCTCTAACATTTTGGGAGTGCATCTTCTGCAAAGGCATTCACAGCATTTAGCCAAATGCCCCTTTTCTTCCCTTTTCTTGTGACATTTTGGGAAGATGAATCATTTGGCAAGGATGGATGGTCACCCCACTACCAAGCGCATGCACTTGTCAGCAGGAGGTTTATTCATTGAGTCCGTTGAGAATCTGTCCTTGTCCGAAGTGACTGGTTGGTGTGTCTTATCCTGAATCTGCAGGCGCCTGCAGTGTGGGAATCAGGCCAACAGCCCCTTGCGGTGTCTCTATGAGCTGATATTTTTAAAAGTTGAAGGGCGCTGCTTTCCTGCTCAATTGTAGAACCAGGACAGGAATAACCCAATGAGGAGGATCACGTGAAAATGAACATGAACATAGTGAGTTTATTTTGTCATTTTCTCGTACAAAAATAAAAATAATCTTAAAATGCCAACGAAGTAGCACGCACAATTCTTACAGAAGAATCTGCTTATCTTTTAAAAATAATTTACTTGAAAAAGAAAATCTCTCTCTCTTTTTATTCTTTTCTATATTCACCTTTTCAATAACCATTAATTTTTTCTTAGAGAAAAAAAAGAGTACATTCTTCCAATAAGATTTGTGAAAAATACAAAAAGCCATAAAGTAAAAAATTAAAATAGTAATCCTGTCACCCAGGGAAAACCACCGGGGCTTCTGTATTTCTTTTATATGTACTCTATGTGTATTGCTTTCATTTTTATGGATTTCTTTCACTAGAAAGAAATAATTGTAGTTATATGTGTACGGACATATTCATAAATATGTGTATTGCATAAATATAGGATATATATATCATACGAGGAAGACATACATATACACAAAGAACTGTTTTTACCAAATTGGGAATGCACCACGTGTAATTTTCAAGCCTCTTTTTTCACTTAGTTCTGTACCATAAGCAGTTCCCGGGGCCTGAAGCTTCCCAGTCCAGATCACCTGAGGAGTTGGCTCCTACATGAACTGATGAATTTACAAGCTGCTGTCAAACATGACTAGTGATGGCTGTAGCATTAATATCAGTGGTTCTTCTTGAAAGCAATTAAATTTGGCATTGCTATCACTACCTAATGTGTTTATATCAGCTCCTGTAATTGTTTTCTAAAGCCATAAATTTCTCAAGTTAATTATAAACAAATTGCTCTCCTTAATTAATGGGCATCACTAACGGGTATTATCCAATATGCATGTGAATGAACCTTGTGACAGCCTCACAGGGGCTGGATTAACAACGTCAAGTGGTAGCCCTGGGAGAGAAGTCAATCATCCAGAACCCGGGTCTTGAGTGTGCTCCAAAAAACCCCAGGTCTAGAATCTGCCGGAGCAAGAGTATTCCAAGGCTGTACTGCCCATGCTGGTCTTCGGGATGTGCGTCACCTTGGACCTGCCCAGCTAGGCATCAAGAAGTATGGGGGAGCTAAGAGAGGGTGACCGGACACACTCTCAGTTTATTAATGAAAGTCTCTCTCTTCAGCACTGATTTCTGGCCTATGTCACCCCATGTGGTTTTCCTCACACCCACCCTGCCCTGTAGCTGAATGAGGCTGGACGCTGGGGCCAGGCCCCCAGGATTCACATCCCCAGCTCTGCCAGCTACTAGACATGGGAACATGGAGAAGTTACTGCTTAATAGCACAATGCCTCAGTTTGGACATTTGTCAAATGGGGATGAATATCGAACCTCCCTTGTGAGCCTGTTGTGAGGACTAAATCAGTTAATGTGGGTAAGGTGAACATAAGCGTGCTCAATAGCATTAATCGTTATTATTACAAATCGTCAACCTCCTGCCATATAGATGGGGTAGCTAAGATTCTGTGACCCAGGCCGGTACTAGGTTGAGGCAAGTGAGGCAGGCACCTAGGGTGTGGAATTGAAGATGGCGCCCCTCCTGGGTGGCTCAGTCAGTTGAGGGACCGACTCTTGGTTTCGGCTCAGGTCATGATCTCATGATTTCGTGGATTCGAGCCCCAAAGGGTTCTGTGCTGACAGTGCACAGCCTGCTCAGGATTCTCTCTGTCTCCCTCTCTCCTGATGTCTCAGTCTCCCTCGAAACAAATAAATAAACTTAAAAAATTTAAAAAAAAAAAGAAGAAGAAGAAGATGGCACCCTTCTCGGGGCAGCTGCCTTGCTCCAGTTCCTGGCAGTGTGACCTGTCCACATCTGCTCAGCTTGGATCCAGATCCAGATGACTCCAGAGTCCCTCCTCTTTGTCCAAAACATCCTTTTCTTTTAGTTCTCCTTCTAGGCTTCGACAACCTGGTTCTGAAAAAGGACCCCCGGGTGATTGAGGGGCTTCTCCTGGCCAATGCTGGTTTAATGACTGAGTTCCCTGTGCAGAAATTGTGCCCACTTTCCCCTCTATCTCTTTCCAACTGGCACAATAGAAGACAGTAGTGTCCACAGTGCTGAGGACCCGCCATTCTCCCCAAGACTGTAACAGGATTCTTGATGTTTGTAGACAAAGACAGAAAAACAAGCTTTGTCCTGAAATAAGAGCCAAGGTGTCCACCATGCCTTTGTCTTGAGTCCTTATCCATGTGACACTCTCTAGTTGCTTAATTGCTTGACCAAAGAGCCCCTTGTGACCACTGGAAATTGCAGGCTGTCTTGGAAGACGAGCCAGGACCTGTAGCATCCCTGAAGGTAAAGGAGGATGGGGCCACTGGCGTGGTCAGTGGAACCAGTGAACTTCTGGAGCCTCATCTCAGGTGACAATGCCAAGATCCTTGCATCAAGGAGCAGCTTCTCTCCTTCCGCTGCCACTATTTTCACATTGATCCATCAGGCAGGAAGGAAACTGGCCCTTATTATGTGCTTATTGTGTGTATGTTCTTCATAGATACTATTATCCCCACTCAATGACTGAGTAAACTGAGTCTCACAGAAGTTACACTAGTCATGTTGCGAGTGAGGAGCAAGACGGCATTTGGAGCAAGATTTGCTGAACTCTGTGTACCCCATGCATGTCCCTGTATGACAGTACTTTGGGTTGTAAGCTTGGGCCTCATTTCAGCTGAAGTGTCTTCAGACTTCAGGCCTTAGACCCTCTGACCGTTCTCCTTGGAGGGAGGGCAGGTGTCAGAAGCTAAGTACAGGTCCTAATGGTCATGGTTATGTTCTGGACAACCCTGTTGGAATTCAGTGGTCACCTTAGGAGGTTCAAAGTCAGTAAGCCAAGGAAACCTTCAAGGTAGAAAATGGGAAGCAGGTTCTTGAATGGGAAGACTCCCAGCAACAAAACCATCATGGCCAATCCTTAAGAAGTAACCTCCCTCTTGCAACCTCCAATATGGGACCAGGCTACTCCGTTTCCTGATTTCCCCCAAGTGAATGACCTCAGAAACTGCTGGTCTCTTCCTAAGGATGCAAAAAGGAATTTTAATATGGGGAAAATTCAACATGGCTACATGTAAAGTTTATGTAAACATATATGCACACACATGTGTGCATACATACACATATATATGGAGAATAGACATTTGATTTGTCCATTGGTCCATTCATTCATATTTATTTATTTTTCCATTCTTGAATTTATTTATTCACCTGTAGTTTCATTTAATCCTTCATTTATTAATTTATCCGTTCATCAGTCGACCTAACTATTCAACAAATGTTTCCTGCATGCCTATCGTGTGCTAGGTATCATACTATATATTAGGAATATAAAATTCAATTAGAGAAAATCATTCCTCTTAAGGAAATTATAGTCTAACGGGATTAGATAGCCATTTACATACATAATTGAATTACAATGTTTTAGATCCCATAGTAGAGATATATATTATATTTTGGGAGTCCAGAATTAACTATACCTACTTGGAAGTGAGGAAGAATCTTGACAGGAGAAGGAATACTTGAGTAAGAGTAAGGAACACCTTGAGTAAGAAGATGGGTGGTAAGGACAGGAGAGAGGAGAGCAGTAGAAATGAGCCCATGGTTTCTGCTTCACACTTATTCAGATAGTCATGAGTCTTGTGCTCTGGGAAGAATTTATGTGGGCAGAAAAGGAGACCAAACATTCTTCACTTTATCTGCCCATTTCTACCTGCCACCAGAAGATGGAGGTGATGGGTTTCAATTTTTCAGAGAATGATCTGAGGTGAGGATATGGACCTAGAGTTCTAGAGTGTGGCCTGCAGGGGCCACCCAGCCCTCCTGTTAGAGCCCAACCCCTGTGGCTCTGTCACCCTCAAGTGTCCTGGTCAGCCCTACCCGCCAAAGGCATAAACAACTAGAATATGGAGGGTGATTCACTCCAAACACTGAAAGGGATATCTGTTTGTAGGAAGCAATACGGTTTACCACTTTTGTGTGGAAAGTTCCCAGCTTTCCTCTAAAGGACCCATAAGACTTATTCTCCATTTATGGAGTATCTTTCCTCCAAATAGCTTATAAATTTTTAATCAAAATTGTATTTTAGGAACTGAAAAATACTTGATTTCTACCAGACTGTCACATTTGAAAGGAATTTTATGAAACCCAAATGGGATTTTTTAATGCCTATATTTCTTCTTCTTCAAGCGGATTTCCAATCGAGGCTTTCAGATTTTCTCTCCTTTTTTTTTTTTTAAAGACCTCTTATATACAGTGTCAAATCCATAAAGGTGACATTCAATAAGTGACATTTTATTTTAATTCACTTTGACAAAATAATGAACTCTATTTGTAGGAGCGATATAGCCTCATCTGACAAGGAGATGCCTCTAGAGTTTTGCTATAAATGAAAAAAAACTATTCCCTTATATATATATATAAAATGGCAAGTGAGATTTTGGAGAAACTTTTTGGAAGTTATGTGAAATGTCTATGAATCAGTAGGAAACCCTACCATAAGCACGCCTTCTGACATCTGTCAATCGTGTTTGGATTTCTGATTTGGGCTAGCACATGCTATTGTCCTCCAGATTCAGGTTTTCTATCCCTGTGAGCCACGTCCAGTGCCTGGGGGAAAGCAAAGCCTCTTAGCTTCAGGACAGCCTTGGCTTTCTGCCAAAGGTGGTGAAAGGTATACTGGTCTCTTTCCTTTCCCAGGGACACACATGGATGCTGGCCCAGCTGAGGGTCCCCAGGAAGCTGGAATTAGTGACCCCAAATTAAGACCACTGGTTATAGATCCAGCTCGAAACTCAAATCAAGTTTTCCAGGCAGGGAGAAAAGTAGGTGTCTTCACAGCCTCTTTCTTTTGAACTGTTTGTATTTAATACATCTCCTTGGTCATTTTTAAAAAGAAAATCCTAAAGTGGGGAAGGGAGACTCACATCCAAGTTGAGTGTAGGAACCTTGAATTATCAGAGAAGGCCACCAGGGTGTCCTGGAAAAACAGGGTTTGGCCATAATGGTCCAGCCCTTGAATTGCCTGCAAAAGAAGGGTACAGGGGCTACCTCTGTTCCTGGGGGAAGGAAGAAGCAGCTCCCTTCATGCTAGGAGCTAACGGCAGGTGACCCTCTAGCCAGTCTGCCCTTGGGACTCTGGCTATCACAAGTAAGAGGTGCATTCTATTTCTATATTTGAAAAATATGTTTTAAACAATAGAATAAAATCTTGTATTAACCCAATGCAACTTTCAAAGTTATTAAAGTAGAAAGTGAAACTCCTTTCCTCTATCCTAACACCAACCCCCCTTCGCATGATAACCACTGTTCATCCTTCCTGACATTTTCTGTCGGCAGACAAACAATAGTTACATATGCCTATAGATGTTTAGACATCTTTATTGACAAAATAGGACATGCCATGTATGTTGGGCCTTGGCCATGGCTTGTTTTTCCCTTAACAACATAGCTTTCCACACCAGTATATATAAAATTAGAGTGGGTTTTCCCCCCCATTACTATTATTGTCATTGCCTTCTGATCCTATCCTTGGGGAGCACATCTTAAGTTCTTGGAGAAAGGGTTGCAAAGCAGAAGGGAATCTTGACTCCCAGCAGCTTTATTAGATAAGAACAGGGAGTCAAGGGCCACTGGGATTATTGCCCAGACCTCTGGTTACACTCCGGACTCTCCTGGCCCTAGCCAAACAAGATTAATGCCGTGTGGGAATGTTATTATCCAATATTTTCTTGTTTTAAAATCCAGTTAAAGACACCATAGCAGGCATTTTGTCATAAAAAAAAAAAAAAACACTCGAATCCTGGTGTACTTTCTGAAGGACTTTTCATCTGTCTGGGGATGAGGGAATACTAACGTTGGCTCACTGGTTTCTCACATAGAGCTGCCTTTCTGTTGTTCTTAAATACAACCTATTTCAATTGTATCATCAGCAATAGTCAAATGAATATAAATGAGATCTCAAAACACTAAAATACAATTTTCTCTTTTACTGTTTAAAGAATGTTATTGACTTTTATTATAAAATATTTTAATCATGGGGCACCTGGGTGGCTCAGCTGGTTAAGCGTCCAACTCTTGGTATCGGTGCAGATTGTGATTTCACAGTTCGTGAGATCGAGTCCCACACTGGCCTCTATGCTGACAGTGCTCAGCCTGCTTGGGACTCTCTCTCTCTCTCTCTCTCTCTGCTTCTCCCCTACTCATGCTTGCTCTCTCTCTCTCTCTCTCTCTCTCAAAATAAACAAATAGACTTTAGAAAATAGTTTAATCACACATAATAATATATGGCAAACAATAATGTGAATACTTCTGAACCTAGTACTCAATTTAAGAAATAAAATATTACCGGGGCGCCTGGGTGGCTCAGTTGGTTAAGCGTCGACTTCAGCTCAGGTCATGATCTCACAGGTTTGTGGGTTTGAGCCCCGCGATGGGCTCTGTGCTGACAGCTCAGAGCCTGGAGCCTGCTTCAGATTCTGTGTCTCCCTCTCTCTGACCCTCCCCTGCTCATTCCGTCTCTCACTCTCAAAATTTAAATAAAATATTTAAAAAAAAAAGAAATAAAATATTACCAACAGTGTTAAAGCTTTTTTTCCCCAATTGCATTTTCCTGCCTCCCACATACTTCCTGCATCCAGGGATAATCATTATGCTGAATTCTGTGTTTATCTTCCCCTTGTTTTTCTTTAGAATCATCATTCCCCCTTCAGACGTTAAAATCACTGGGAGATGTTTTTAACTACTGTGTGGTTTGATTCTGCGTTAGAGTTTTACTCTTTTGGAAACCATACAGAGCAACAAAGAGAAAAAAGGGGTGGGGAATACAAGTGCATTTTAAATGGAAACTAAAAATTTGAGAAGTTATATGTAGATAATCACCAAAGCAGGTGTGACCAGCTGGATGCTGTGGGAATCCTCTTAAGAGTCAGAGAAGGGAGAAGTCAGGAAGAACGAGGCCCTAGCTAGCAAGTCTCAGATCCCTGACTAGAAATGCATTCCCAGAAGGGGAGGAGAAATGCCCTAGAGGGACTTGTGAACAGAAGGATCAGAGAGAAGGTGCCAAAATGCACACAGCACCGTTAAACTCCAATACAATGAAGCAATTCTTATAGGATATTCCAGGAAAAGAAATTAGGGACACAGATTTTATAGTCCAGAAAAACTGTCTTTCAAGCCTAAAGACTAACAGTTTAAACATGCAAAAATTTTGGGAATATTGTTCTTGTGAGCCTTTTCTGAGGAAAATAGGAGAAAATGATGGTGAATTTTATGTGTCAACCTGACTGGGCCATGGGGTGCCCAGATATGTGATCAAACATTATTGTAGGTGTGTCTGAAGGTGTGTAGGATGGGATTAACATTTTTTTTTGTTGTTTTGTTTATTTGAGAAAGAGAGAGAGAGTGCACACGAGTAGGGGAGAGAGAGAAAGAGAGAAGGAGAATCTTAAGCACGTGCACACTGGCATGGAACCCAACACAAGCCTCCATCCCATGATTGAGAGTTGAACACTCAACCAACTGAGCCACCCAGGCACCTTAAGATTAACATTGGAATCCAACTGAATCAAGCAACTTGTCCTCCTTAATGTGGGTGGGCCTTGTCCAATCAGTTGAAGACTTGAAAAGAATAACATGGCCGACACTCCCCTAAGTAAAAAGAAAAAATCTTCCTACCCTATGGCTTGAGCTGGAACATTAGTCTTTTCCTGCCTTGGACTTGAACTCAAATATCAGCCCTTCTTGGATCTTAAGCCTGATGGCTTCTGAACCGGAACTATACCACCAGCTGTCCTGGGTCTGCAGCTTGCCAATTGCAGATGTGGGGACTTCTCAGCCGCCATAATTGCATGAGCCAATTCCTTGTAAGAAGGGAGGAGGGGAAAGGAGGGAGGGAAGAAGGAAGACAGGCCCAGTTGGTTCTGTTCTCTGGAGAATCCTGACTACTAGAGAGTGAACCCTAGTCAAACAAGAGATAATGGGGGAGGGGGGCGAGAAACAAGCAAAAAGAATGTCAGCGAGCATCAAATACATTTAACTGCAGACCCAAATAAAAACAAGGGTGGAGGTAAGAGTGACATAAAAGAATATAAATGCATACATACACTCTGACAATTTAGAAATGAGAGGAGAAAGACAGGACATGGTGGAATGGAAAATAGATGAATTGATTACTTGATTCCTAATAGCCAGAGGTCAATAGTTACCACTAACCAAACGGGGCAGCTCTTGAGTCTGGCAATTGAGGATTAAACTTTGGAGGCTTTAGGATGAACAAAGCTATACAATGAAGATGAGACTTGATCTTAATTCTCAGCTCTGCTGGTCTGACTTTAAGCAATTATATTTGTCTGGTCCATGGAGGTGTTGATACCCACCTGAAATGATTTTTCTTACCAGAAAGTTGCCAAAAGTTTATCTAAAGACATTTCTCAAAGGGCGCCTGGCTGGCTCAGTGGGTAGAGCATTGATCTTGGGGTTGTGAGTTTAAGCCCCACGTTGGGCACGGAGTCTACTTGAAATAAAATTTTTTTTAAATAATAAAGTTTTATAAAAAGATATTTCTCTAATCTTAGAGTACGCTTATTGGGACGAGCACAGTATAGAATTATGGAATCATTATATCGTATACCTGAAACTACTATGACTCTATTTCTTGGGATTTTATGTATTTTACCTTTACAGTTTTAATTGAATCTAATTTTTAAAACAATTTTAATGTTTATTTTTGAGAGAGAGAGAGAAAGAGTGTGAGCAGAAGAGGAGCAGAGAGAGAGGGAGACACAGAATCCAAAGCAGACTTCAGGCTCCGAGCGGTCAGCACAGGGCCTGAAGCAGGCTCAAACCCACCAACTGTGAAATCATGACTTGAACTGAAGTCAGAAGCTTAACCTACTGAGCCACTAAGGTGTCTCTTAGTTTTTCATTTTAGTTCTTAATCCTTAAATCCCATCTACTTGTACTCCTTTTTATGCTTTTTACCTTATGATTTTACTCTCTTATCTTAATCTTTCATCTCATTTACTTTTATATTTTTAACCTTTTCTCTTGTTGGTTTATAGCCTTTTATATTTTCTTTCAAATTTCATCCATTCTATTCTATTGTTATTTTTAAGTTCCTAACCTTTCATCTCTATTGTGATTTATAATCCCTTAAAAATGCTTTTTTACCCCCAAAATTGCTTTTTTATTGTTGTTTTAATCTCCTTCTGACCCTTTATATTCTCTCTCATGACTGAAATAATCATGTTCATTTTTCCCTTTTCTTATATATCTGTTATAATTTCCATTTCTGTTTACAGTGGCCAGACAGAATGCAGTACTATAGCTGTGGTAGCAAAAGAAAAGCTCAGCCTGTAGGAGAGATTGGGGCCTTTGTTCTTTGCATTTGTTCTAAAAGTTACACCGTATTCCTCCAGAGGCTGTCGCTTCCTACTCAAGGGTCTCCACTCCACCCTAGCCCCTGAAAATCCGAGACACACCGGTTAGCTCTCCTGGGAATTCTAAGTTTCTTTGTACTGTTGACACATCTGATCGCAGGAACTGTGTTGCTCTCTACCATGTCATGCCCTCCAAAACTGTAGGAGGCAGTTTGAAAACTCCCTGGCTTTAAATCGCTGGTCTCCAAGTCAAATAGGCCCTGCTACGACCAGCTTCAATGCAACTGGCTATTAAACTTTTGTTCCATTGCCTGAGGGAGAGGTTTGCCCTCTGACTTCCTACCAAGCAGAATGCTGCTTACACTTGACCCTTGAACAACACAGGTTTACACTGTGCGGATCCACTTGCATGTGGATTTTTTAAAATATAAATACAGTACTGTAAATGTACTTTTTCTTTCTTATGATTTTCTTATTTGGTTGTAGGAATACAGTGCATAATGCATATAATATACAGAATATGTGTTAATCAACCATTTATGTTATTGGTAGGGCTTCCAGCCTGTAACAGTAGGTTGTTAGTAGTTAAGTCTTGGGGAGTCAAAAGTTACACATCTCTAACCCCACAGTGCACAAGGTAGACTTAGGAACTTTGGTTTTTCAAAAGACTTCATTAAGAGAGTAAAGAGGTAATGCACAGAGTGGGAAAAGATATTTGCAAGACATACATCTAACTAAGGAGCTGTATCCAGAATATATATAGAACTCCTATAAATCAGTTAGAAAAAGACAGAAAAATGGACAAAAGCCTTGAATAGACACCTCACAAAGAGAATAGCCAAACGACAAAAAATACCAAGAACCCCAAACCAACCGTATGAAATGGTACTAAACCCCCTCATTAATCATACAGGAAATGCCAATTAAAACCACAGTATGCCACCACGCACCCACCAGAGTGGCTAAAAAGAAAAAGGTGGAAAGTTCCAAATTAAGGTTGGTGAGAACGTGGAGCAAGGTGAACTTTCCGACACTGTTAGTGCAAGTGCCCATTGGTACAGTGATTTGGGGAAACTGTTTGCCAGCATCTCATAAAAACTGAACATATGCCTATCTTACTACCCAGCTGTTTCACTTCCAGTTATATCCCCAGGAGGGATGCGTTCATTCACGGAGTCACCAAACAATATGTACTAGAATGACCACAGCAACACTATTTATAATAGTAAAACACTGGATAATACCCAAATGTCCATCCAAATTAGGCTGAATTAGGAGTGCCTGGGTGGCTCAAGCAGTTAAGCAACAGAGTTTGGCTCAGGTCTTGATCTCATGGTTCATGGGTTTGAGCTCCGCAGTCAGCTCTGTGCTGAGAGCTCAGAGCCTGGAGCCTGCTTCAGATTCTGTGTCTCCCTCTCTCTCTGCTCCTCCCTCACTCATGCTCTGTCTCTCAAAAATAAAAATAAATGTTAAAAAAATTGGCTGAATTAATAAATTGACACACATTCACGTAATAGAATACTACACAGAAATGAGAATAAATGGTCTACATCCATGTAAAAATATGTATGAAATTCAGAAAACACAATACTGAGTGAAAAAAGCCCAATCTAAATAAGTATCTATTTATTATTCCACTTGTAGAGAGTACAGAAACAGACAGAACTAATCTATACTTTTAGACATTAAGACAATGTCTGCACTTGGGTGGGCACACTAACTGGGAATGACCACAAACTGGTCATGTTGCTTCTTTTTTTTTTTTTTTTTATTTATTTCTAGGAGAGAGAGAGACAGCGTGAGCAGGGGAGGGTCAGAGAGAGAGGGAGTCACAGACTGAAACAGGCTCCAGGCTCTGAGCTGGCAGTCAGCACAGAGCCCGACGCGGGGCTCGAACCCACGAACCGCGAGATCATGACCCAAGCGAAAGTCGGACGCTTAACCGACTAAGCCACCCAGGCACCCCTGGTCATGTTGCTTCTTGATAACCAGTGGTGCTGGTTTATGTGTGTTTAGTTGGTGAAAATTCATTGAGTTCAACATTTATAGAATGTTCCTTAGGAAAGTGTTTTATGCTTCAATATAAAGCTAATAAAAACTTACCTCATACTCTATAGCATTATGACCAGGACTAAGAAAAATAACTTCTTAGCACAGATCCTGGCACATAATAGCTACTCAAAAAATGAGTTATTTTTATTACTGCTACGGAATATAAATTAGTTCCTGATGAACATCTGCTACAGCTAATACTACCGGCTTGATTTTACCTTGCTTGACGTTAGCTTGACAAATGAGACCCTGTCCAGACCTGACTCTGCTGCAGTGCCTTTGAAATTTGTCAAAATTTGTACAGCAATGTTGAGCATCATCAGATGTGTGAACCAAACCCCAGGGAACAGTAATGTGTGTTAACATGGAATTATTGCTCTCCCCTTTCAACATTTTTCTACAGCAGTTCTGGCATGTGAGGCCAAGAGCCATGAAAGGGCGATGACTCAGGTTTTCCGGAATCACGTCTAGCATGAATTTCACACACAGGTGTGCTATCTGGGAGAGATTCAGAAATGGCTACACTCAGGACGTTTGCAGGGGGCAGTGTGTTTGAGGAGCATTAGAGATGCTGAGATGTCAGTTGTTTCCTGCCTCCTCAGTGCATACTCACTGGTCCCATTTGGCCTCTATGTGAAATGTTTGTTCTGTCTGCCTGGCACAGGGATCCTAAGGCGAATTCTCAGGCAGCTCCTGGTGTAATTCACATTGAGCATTCCTACCCATGTGTTTGTTTACACGCCCCCTTATTCCACAAAGGCTCGGAGTACAGTGAACACCGCTGTAGGAGCCATCTGTAAGGGTATCTGCCTCACCTGGGACCTCCCCTCTCAGTTATAGCAGTGGGTCTGGAAGCCATGTTTGCACTTCATTACCCCACCCACGAGGTCCTGAGTGAACACTGGTGGAAATGACTGACTCAAGCAGGGCCAATTGCAATTTTTCTCCGTGACTTTGAAATTGGTACTTGAAGACAGCGGTCACTTTCCACCAGCTGGCTGAATGAGACCATGTCACCTAACCTTTTGCACAGAGAAGAAAAGAAAGCTGGTCTACAGAGGCAGACAGAATGAAACAGATGTATAGAAATGGGGTGTTTGGAGAGGTGGCTGGGTGGCTCAGTCAGTCGAGTATCCAACTTCAGCTCAGGTCATGATCTCAAAGTTCATGAGTTCGAGCCATGCGTTGGGCTCTGTGCTGATAGCTCGAAGCCTGGAACTTGCTTCAGATTCTCTCTCTCTCTCTGTCTCTCTCTCTCTCTGCCCTTCCCCTGCTTGTGCCCTGTCTTTCTCTCTCAAGAATAGATAAACATTAAAAAAAATTTTTTAAAGAAATGAGGTATTTGGAGAAGAGAAAAGAGAAAGACAAGGAGACAGAATGCCTTGGTTTCTGATATTTCTTTCAATCGCAGTCTTTGTGCCTCCTGTGGCCCAACTGCACCTCCTCGCCTGTGTCCATGAGATAACCCTGTAATACTGCAACAACCCCATCCTAGTCTTTTCAGATTAAGCTAGCTCAGGTAAGTTATCCACCAACCGTCTCCACCTAAAATAAAATACGTTGCAAGAAGATAAAGTCACACTTAAAATGTGTTGACAAATGGAAAACAAGACCCTAAGGCTGGTACGAATGATGTCAGGAGAGAGGAGAGGACACCCGTGGTGGCATTTGCTGTCAGCAGCCAGCAGAGGGCAAGGGTGAGTCCTCACTTAGCAGCTGTTCTCAACCCTGGCTGCCCAGGGGGGACACTGGGAGCTTCTGAAATGTACTCCAGGCCCCATCCTGGAGACCATGATTTCATTGGGCTGGGCTGGCATCTTGAAGATGTAAAAGTTACCACCGGTAACTGGGTGGCTCAATCGGTTAAGTGTCCAACTTCAGCTCAAGTCATGATCTCACAGTTTGTGAGTTCGAGCCCCGTGTCAGGGTCCATGCTGACAGCTCAGAGCCTGGAGCCTGTTTCAGACTCTGTCTCCCTCTCTCTCTCTCTCTGCCCCTCCCCCACTCATGTTCTGTTTCTCTCTGTCTCAGTAATAAATAAACATAAATTTTTTTAAAAAACTATTTAGGCTGTAAAAATTCCCTTGTGTTTCTAAAGTGCAGCCAGGGTGGAGAGCCACTGAGTTTCATTATTCACAACATGTAGAAAGAAAAATTAATAATAAACCAAACAAAAACAGTTTCTCTAAAGAAGTACAGAAACGGTTCTGAGGCCACGGAAAGTAGTGTCTTCAACAGATCTTCATTTTGCAAGGTGTACATGATGCAGTGAGCAGAGTCCTCAACAATATCCTCATATTCAACAAGGAAAAGGGACTGGATGTGATAATCCCACAACACCATCCAGGAAAAACACGTCCCCTGGGAGGGGCAAGACATCTGGGCTGCCTGCCTTCAACTCGGAATGGGTTTTAGAGTATTTAGAACAGATGTGCACACTAAGATTCCTGAAATTTAAAGCAATCTTCCCCACCCAGGAGAGGGCCTGTAGTTTTCATCAGACTACCCATGGTGGTTCTGAGCCTCCCAGAGTTTTAGAACCACTGGAGGACAGGGGCGCCTGGGTGGCTTAGTCAGTTAAGCGTCCGACTTTCACTTAGGTCATGATCTCGCGGTTCGTGGGTTCGAGCCCCGCGTCGGGCTCTGTGCTGACTGCCAGCTCAGAGCCTGGAGCCTGTTTCGGAGTCTGTGACTCCTCTCTCTCTGACCCTCCCCTGCTCACGCTGTCTCTCTCTCTCTCCTAGAAATAAATAAAAAACATTAAAAAATTAAAAAAAAAAAAAAAAAGAACCACTGGAGGACAATTCCTGGGCTGACTATCTTTTCAACAAATGTCTACTCATACAAGAGTCTCTCAACTGCCCGGCTGGACATCTAGAGAGACTCCTTGTCAAACACCTGGCACGTGATAGAGCTTGTCATATTGCTGAGTGGAGCAGGAGGAAAATCTGCCTCAATAGTCAGCTAGTGGGATCAGGAACAGTGCACCCTTCAGGAAGCTGAGGAGCCTGGCAGGGACACATGCTTGAATAGAAGGCATAGGGGAAGGCGGAAGGAGTGCTGGGTGAACCAAGATCCTCCTCAGAAAGCACGAGATACACCCCTGTGCAGAGACCAAAGAGCAAATAAGCCCCCAAAGTTCTTCACCTGGGCACAGACAGCAATAAGTTCTGCTTGCAAAAATTTAAAGCAGGTGGACCAAATACCCATCTTGTTCGTAAAACATCCTTGTAAACACCCATAGAACACTTAACCTTGAGAAATATAGTTTCCTGGTGCCCTTGCTAAGCTAAATTGTTTGTAAAATATATGACTATGTGACTGAATTAGTTAACTTGTTCCTTAGGGTTATTGACCATAAGTCAATTTAATGTTGGAGGCTGTCTAGCAAAAATGATGACTTTGTTTTTAGAGGCATTTGATCTGTGGCCCTTCTTTGCAACGTTAATTCCATAGTGGGTAAGTTATCTATTGAGGTCAGTCTTGGCTCATGACACAAAACTATGATATCTATGAATAGGTGAATTTCCCCTTTCAATTTTTTATAACAAGGGGGTGATACCATGATATTCTAATCACTGAAGAGGAGTAGCAAGACTCTGAGATGTTGATTAAACAGAAGACTGGCCAGAATAAATGGCTGCTTCAATTCTTTGGGAAAGGCTATCTGATTTATCAAAAGAGTATTCTTATTAGGCAGTCCCTAAATCAGGGGTTGGCAAACCACAGCCCATAGGCCAAATCTGGTCTGCAGCCTGTTTTTGTGTGGCCTACAAGGTAAGAAATTTCTTTTACATGTTTAACTGGTTGAAAAATATCAGAAAAATAATATTTTGTAACAAAAATGATACGAAATTCAAATGTCAGTGTCCAGAAGTAAGATTGCACTGGGCCGCACCCATGTTTATGTTTACGTGGTGTCCATGACTGCTTCCTTACTACAGTGACGGAATTGAATAGTTGCTGCACACATTATATGATCTACACAGCTTACAATATTTATGATCTGGCCCTCTAAAGAAAAAGCTTATAGACTCCTGTTTTAGGTCTGTAAGCAGCACCAACATTGAGGCCAAGTAACTCTTGTCCATATATCAAAGTCCAAAGAAATGTCAGACACCACCAATGATCTTCTATTATTCTTAACAGATTTTTTTCCCCACAAGAAATAGTACAGTAACCAGTAGTAGAATAACTATGTCTAAAACATACCTGTGCTGAGTATAGAACACTCGCCTGAGAAATTCAAGTTTAAGTTCGGATGAGAAAACAAAAAGGCGGGGCACCTAGGTGGCTCCATTGGTTAAGCATCTGACTCTTGATTTCAGCTCAGGTTTTGATTGATCTCAGCTCAGTCTTGATCTCAGAGTCATGAGTTCAAGCCCCGTGTTGGGCTCCACATTGGACATGAAGCCTACTTTTAAAAAAAAGAAAGAGAAGAAAAAGCCAACCGGCATAAATGTAGAAGAAAGATCTAATAATTGTGGAACATAAGGGAATGCTCTTAAAAATGGACAGTACCAGGTTTTGAGTCATTTATTTAGTTACTTCAACAAATACTTATTGATAAATTACAATGTGCCTAAAACATTATGCCTAGCCTGTAACAGACTCAAAGTTCAAAGTCAGACCACTGCGACCATCTTTGAGCATATCTGGGCCAAGAAAATTTTGCTCAGATGTTTTATTTAGCTTGAAGACTTTATTTTAATCCACTGTATAAAATGAGAGATCACTGGCAGGCCTCAGTCAGAAAGTGGCCCTGGGATCGACAAGGTTTGAATAATTGACCTTACTTTCTGAAATTGTGAAAATCAAGCTCCCCATCCCTCAATCACCACACGCATACCTCCTGCAATTATTTTCTAGACTGTTCCCACTGCTATTGTTATAGCATGAATCAATTACACCTGCAGAAGCTTAGTATAGGATTGATTTACCAGGGAGGTTGATCTTTGCCTTGAGGTAGCTGTTTAACCACAAACTAGGTGCGTAAGCACCTTATCTTCTAGGATACAACATGGATAGAAATGTGTTTAAGTACAGTTGACTCTTAAACAACATGGGGATTAGGGGTACTGACCCCTGCATACTTGAAAATCTGCATATAACTTTGGGACTCCCCCAAACCTTAACTATTAACAGCCTACTGTTGACTGGAAGACTTATCCACAACATAGTCAATTAACACATATGTTGTATGTTTTATATATAATACACTGTGGTCTCACAATAAAATAAGCTAGAGATGAGAAGAAAATCACAAGGAAGAGACATTTACTGCATTGTAAAAATCTGCACCCAGGTAGACACGTGCAGTTCAAACCCGTGTTGTTCAAGGGTCCGCTGTATAAGAAAGAGAAGTGACTTTATTAAGGACACACAGAGGGTAGGTCTGAAGCAGGATAGAGACCAAAAATTCTCTGTCCCTGAGTCTGGCATTTATTCCTCTTCACCACATGGCCCTCACGCCCCTGCGGGCATGCTGGGCGATGGCGCTGAAGAAGCCAGAGCCCCTGTGGGATTTCAGGGAGTGTAGCAGCCAAGCCGGGCTGTGGATCAAAGGGCACAGCCGGGGGAGGGGGAGGGGGGGGCGTGGGCCGTGCTGTCATACAGGCTGCTCCCCAGAAAGGCCCTGCGATTGGGTTTAATGCTTTCTGATCACCATCTTGAAATTCTTGATAATGTCAAATCTTGATCATGATAATCTTTGAATTGGTTTTCACGCGAACTCTGATGGGGCAATGGAGAACTCACCATGGATCAGGACCTTAGATCACTCCTTGTCCTGACTCCTCCCACCTCCTCAAAAAGCTCCGGGGCGGGGGCGCACAACTGCTGCTGCCCTCAACCCCAGGCAGGGCACAGGGAGAGTCAGGGTCCAGCTCACACCCTATAGTGTGTGGGGGTGGGGCCAAGCAGCCAGAGACCAAGTCTCCAGCCCACTGAGCTTCTTCTACCCCCAGCCCAGTTACCAAGATGTCCCAGCAAAGCTTCAAACTCTGGGCAACCCATCTGCTGTGCTTCGGGGTGGTGAGCTCATGGGAAGGGGGGTGATTTCTCCAGACCCCCACCCGCAGCAGCTGTAGGAAGCCTCAGTCCAGAGGCTGAGAGGAGAGGGGCCAGGCAGGGGAAGCTGGCAGCCAAGCCAGAAAGGGCATTAATGAGCCCTGTATTGTGGGGAGGGGCCCCAGGACACCCTCGAGGATTCACACTCCCCTGCAAGTGTTCCCATCCCTGGAGTGCTCCCTCAGCTAGCTCCATGCATTAAGCAGTCTTCTCTTCCTTCCTCTACCTTTCCAAGCCTGGCTTGGGCCTGCCTCCTCTGGCCAGCTCCGGACACCATCTGGGGAGGAGCTGCAAAGTATGAATTGTATAATTTCAGTGATTCCACCCAACATTTATATACTCTCATATTTGCATTTAAATTTGCATTGCCAGTATAAAGATGAATAGTAAATCTCATGCTAATAAGTGAAAACTTTAATTTTTTCTTACAGTAACATTAAATAGCAAATGCAAAACACCATGACAAGTGAGAGAGAGGCGGCCTGAGAAAGGAAAGAGCTTTATCTATAGCAGCACTTTTTTCCCTGCTTTTTAACCTTGAGGCCCCGCATTTTCATTTTGCATGGAGCTCGCAAATTATGTAGCCGGTTCTGGTTACAACTTGCTCTTTGCATAAGACAAGGCATGTGCAAGCCTCCCAGCTGACCCTGAAACCCATAGCTAGAACCCAGCCCCACAATAATGTTACTTTCTGTGAGTGCCCCGTGGTGACTCACAGCTCAAGACTGTATATTTCTCACTTGTCTGAATACAAAGTAAAAGTGGCTATTTTTATAGAACAAAAACCAAGGGAAAATACGGAATTCAGCCCATCTCTATGCACTGCTGCACCTGAGACATTCAGCACACATAATAAATCTGTCTTTGGAAACTTGCTCCTTTGCAGTTTTGACACAGATAAATGACAAGTATTAAATCTTAAGGGAAAAGAACCAGCTGCCGTAGTTGTTGATTTACTGAGGCATCAGCCTCTAGACCTGCGGATTTGAAGTACCAGCCAGAGGCCTCCTGGAAAAGGGTACAGGTGAACTGGGAGAGTGTGAGGGGTGACCTCAGAGTGTCTTTGTCTTCACCAACCTGAAGAAACTCAAGGTCATGTCTAAGATCATTGATGTGAACTTTGGAAGCCACTAGACTTTGACCAGTAAGAGGACCTTATTGGGGACAGAGGCCACACTAAGCCAGTGGTTCAAAACTTTGCCTTCTTAGTGGGATTTTTCTTTCTTTTATTTACTTATTTATTTATTTTTACAAATAGTTTATTGTCAAATTAGTTTCCACATAACACTCAGTGCTCATCCCCACAAGTGCCCTCCTCCATGCCCATCCCCCCTCCCCCCCACATCCATCAGTCCTCAGTTTTTGTCAGCATTCAAGAGTCTCTCATGGTTTGCCTCTCTCCCTTTCCCCCACCATTTCCGCCCTTCTTCTCCCCCTTGGTCCTCTGTCAAGTTCCTCCTAATCCTCCTATACGTGCAAACATATGATATTTGTCCTTCTCTGCCTGACTTATTTCGCTCAGCATAACACCCTCAAGGTCCATCCATGTTGCTACACATGGCCAGATTTCATTGTTTCTCATTGCCATGTAGTATTCCATGGTATAGATAAACCACATCTTCTTGATCCATTCGTCTGTTGATGGACACTTAGGCTCTTTCCATGTTTTAGCTATTGTGGAGAGTGCTGCTATGAACATTGGGGGTACATGTGCTCCTATGCATCAGCACTTCTGTATCCCTTGGGTAAATTCCTAGCAGTGCTATTGCTGGGTCATAGGGGAGTTCTATTGTTAGTTTCCTGAGGAACCTCCACACTGTTTTCCAGAGGGGCTGTACCAGTTTACATTCCCACCAACAGTGTAGGAGGGTGCCCGTTTCTCCACATCCTCGCCAGCATCTAGAGTTCTCTAATTTGCTCATTTTAGCCACTCTGACTGGCATGAGGTGGTGTCTCAGTGTGGTTTTGACTTGTATTTCCCTGATGAGGAGGGATGCTGAGCATCGTTTCATGTGTCTGTTGGCCATCTGGATGTCCTCTTTGGAGAAGTGTCTGTTCATATCTTCTGCCCATTTCTTCACTGGGTTGTTTGTTTTTCAGGTGTGGAGTTTAGTGAGTTCCTTATAGATTTTGGATATTAACCCTTTATCTGATATGTCATGTACAACTATCTTCTCCAATTCCATTGGTTGCCTATTAGTTTTGTGGATCGTTTCCTTTGCTGTGCAGAAGCTTTTAATCTTGATGAGGTAGTGGGATTTTTCTTTAACTGGAAAAGAAGGAACATGGTAAAAGAACAGGACAAGCAACGGACGTATTTATTTCTTCCCTGTTCAGCACAATATTGTGGGTAGGATCCAAGGGTAAGAACGAGGGTAATTCTAAAATGTCAGAGAGACATATAGCTAGCAGCTAATACATCCCTCCACCGGGGTCTTCGTCTGCTCCAGAATGGAGCTTCTTGAGGGGAAAGGCCTTGGATTCTTTGATTTGGCAATGCAACTCCTCTACTCTTCAGATGGGGGAGCCATGGACCAGAGACTTTTGGTGGAATTCCCAAAACCACACAGCTACCTAATGGCAAAGCTGAGACAAGAAACAAGACCTTCTTACTACAAAGTGAGCTGTTTTTTCCATAACATTTGGAAGGAAAATCGGTGTCCTTTTCTTTGAAGGGTATATATGCTCTATATGGATGGGAAGAAATCAAAACAATGCGCCGCTTCTCAAAACATTAGCGGAATTGAGCTCTAGAGAAGGATGGAGGCCCAGCCAACATGGCGAATGCTGACAGTTGCTCAAACAAGGAAGTCCCAGCCCTCGGCTCAAGGGGACCTGCTGTTAGCCCTAAGATCCCAAGATGAGTGCATAGCCCTTTGCAGGGAGATGACACCTACGAAGAGAAGGAAGAGCCAGGCTCTCTTCTCAGTGCCCTCCCTGGATTACTATTTAATCCCCCTGGCTAAGCAGTTAGGGGGCACTCTTAGCAATTCCACTGGACTGAAACAGGACAATGCCAGTGACCGGGGTTCAGTCAGACCTGAGAGTCTGAGGCTTCACCCTCAGCCCTTAGGTCTGCTGCCTGTCTGACCCTAGAAAAGGCAGAGGACAGTCCTTAGGAAGAGCTGACTTCTGATCCCTTCCCACAGCAGCAGAAGCCCAATGCCAGCTGTGGAAAGACCGTGCTGGGAGCACGTGCCTCCTGAGACTCAGCTCTGTCCCTATATTTCTCCTTTCCCTGGAGCTACTGTGGCCTGAACTCATGGGACTTGGAGCTAGAAGCCTACCTCCTGGAATACTGACACACACACCCCTGCCCCCATCATTTTCCATCCAATGGAGAAATGGCAGTTTGAGGTACCCACAGAGTCCCAGTGCCCCAGACCTCACACATTCCACTGACTGGTTGTGAACATGACCCAAATTCGTTGACATTTTCAGGCCTCAATCTCTTTATCCAGGACTGCTTCACAGGGTGGCTGTGAGGATCCACTAAATTATCACCTGCAAGCACACATTGTACATTGTTTAGTAATGGCCAACACTCAACCCATTCGGCTTCATCTACCACTAGGGCAAACTACTTGAGGGTGTTTGAGAGCATGCAGTTTGGAGCCAGACAGATATGGGCAAGTAACTAAGAATTTCTCAGTTTCCACATCTTAAAATAGGCATAATACTATTGCCTACCAAAGGGATGTTAGAAGTCATGCCAGATAATGCATTAAAATCAATAGGTAAAATTTTATTATGAGTTTAAGTAAGTTAATATACAATACAACCACCTGTCTTAGGGGCTTGCATATGTGTCTTAGCTATCATTAGTAATAATTTACAACTAAATACATTATACACCGTGAACAAAGATCATGCCTTTGAAGTGCTTCGTTCTGTTTCTAGCACATGATTTGTGTTCAGTAAATAGAAACTACTAGGTAATGTTAATTTATTGTTGCTGTTATTATCATCGGTAATAGGACTGATACAGACAAACCCTCTTGTCAGATCTAAATTTCCTGTCTTTGTTTGACTCAAACCCAGCCTGACTCCTGGAATAACATGCAAGTGTCCTCCCATTGGGCCAGAACAGAAGTGCCATGTCCCTAAAGATAAGATCAGTAGCTCGAGAACAGAAGAAAAGAAAACAGAACACTCAGTTTCCCATCACCCACATGTGCTGCCCCTAAGGTGTCTCTAGGGATCTCGCTTTGCAAAGTGTGGCCTGAGGACTGTGGGCATCAGGCATTCCAGGGAGCTGGTGAGAAAGGCAGGCAGACTCTCAGGCACCCCTCTGCACATGCCCTGAATCAGAACCTGCCTGTTAACAGGCCCCCCATGATTCCCATTCACAGCAGAGTTGAGCCGGCAAGCACTGTCTTGGGACTCAGCAGGACGCTGTCCTCTCCAGCCTTGGTCTGGGGGTAACAGGACTGAGCTTTCTCTTTGACTGCCCGACACCCCGAAGCTGGCAGAGCTGCTTCCTGGGTGTGCAACCTGTGCAGTCTCCGGGACCCCGTGCTCAGAGACCCCGTGCTTCATTTTTGCTTCACCGTTGCTGCCTTGAAATCTACACAATCTGAACAAGGGCCCCAATGGTTTCATCGTGCACGGAGTCTAAAATGGGAGGTACTCCCAATGCCCAGGACCCTGTGTCCCTCTGGGACTGGAGCCTAGAATTTGCCTGGCTTTGGCCGCCTTCCTTCCCCAAGCCAGATCCCATCCCCCGTGCCAGTGCCCTGAGTGCTGTTCTGCCTCTACACGAACACATCCTGACATGGCTGGCAGCCCAGGCTACATGGGCAATTAGGTAGCCCCATGCCGCCCTCCCTGACCAGTGGGATGTATCTTTCTGGAGGCAAGGATTGCCAGAACCATGCCTGAATCCCACCCGTGAGTTACCTCCTAGTTAGCATTTAGATGTCCTGGGTGCTCCACACTATTTTTAACTTGCTTCGTCTCATTACATCTTCCAATTGCCAGTAGGATACGTGTTATTTTTTCTGTTCGACAGAGAAGGAAACTCAAAAACATCAAATAATGTGCCAAAAATCGAATAGCAGATCAGAAGCAAAACCAGAATGTAAACCTAGGTTTGTCTGAATCCACAGCCTCTGGGCTACACTGCATCACCGCACCTGGTAATCCTGGGCGGTCCCCTCCCAGCAGCCCCACTTGCCCAGGGACCCTCTCCCGGTGCACCCAAGACTTGCCCATCCTCCCCACCGCCACCCGCCCCTTTTCTCTAGAGGCTCCCACTCTGCCAGTGGTGACAGAGGAGACATTTTATGGCAAACATTCACAGAACTGCTGTGACAAATTAGCCACAAACTTTGTGTTTTAAGAAAAATTTATTCTTTCCCAGTTTTGGAGTTCAGAAGTCCAAAAACCAGTCTCATGGCGCTGGAATTAAGACACTGGCAGAACACAGTCTCCCTCAGAGGCCCGGGGAGAATCCTCTTCCAGGCTCCAGCGGCTGCAGCTTCCTTGGCCTGTGGCCACATCACTCCAGTCCCTGGGACCAGCATCATTAAGTCTCTGTTCCAATTTAAAATCGTCTTCTCTGTGTGGGTCGTCACCCTCTGCCTCCCTCTCATAAGGGTAGGTGTGATTGCACTCAGAGCCCACCCGGTAACGCAGGACAGGACCGCCTCTCCATCTCAGGATCCTTAATCCCATCTACAACGGCCCCCTTTTTGCCATAGAGGGTAACATTCACAGGTTCTGGAGACTGGGACATGAATATCTTTGGGGGATCATTTCTTAGCTAATCAAAGTTGGCAAGTATGCTAATAGTTGGAGGAGTTCACAGAAAAAGAAAGGCTTCCGGGCCGTGTCCCCTGAAGCTCTGCCCCTGGCCCTGCCCTTGGGAGGCTCCGCTCCTGAGCGCCCTCCAAGCAATGCAGCTTCCAGGAGAACCAGCTCCTCTGTACTTAGGCCACACTCAGAGGAAGGGGAGGGGTGGGGAGAAGGTAGCAGGGAACCCTAGTGAAGGCCCTCGGGCCAAGGAGCCCAAGGATGGGTCTTCTAAGGACAGAAGAACTGAAAGGTAAACTGCTCTGGAATCTTACATTCCCTTCTCACAGGCCTTTTCCAGGTTTACAGACAAGCTACGTGTGAAAATCATAGTATCTGTTAAGAATTCTGCTCTGGGGCCATCATGTGTTCAAGCATTAGCTAATAAACCTCCTCCTTCCTGTTCCCTTTTGTTGCTATTACTCTTGATCCCCTCTTCTGACTCGGTAACTTTCTATCTCTATTGCTCATGCCCACAGTCTTGTTCATCTTTCCAGTTCAGGTAAATCACTCACAGCCCCCGAAACTCAGAGAGGCAACGTCCAGTCACACTCAGAGGGTGGAAAGTAAAATAACGGCTTCTTGATAGAAGATGCAAAGATAATGACCTGAAAACAGATACCCTTAGGGACGCCTGGTTAGCTCAGTCGGTTAAGCGTCCGACTTCGGCTCAGGTCATGATCTCACAGTTCGTGGGTCTGAGCCCTGCATCAGGCTCCATGCGACAGCTCAGAGCCTGGAGTCTGCTTCAGATTCTGTGTCTCCCTCTCTCTCTCTAACCCTCCTCTGCTCACATTGTCTTTCTCTCACACACACACACAAATAAATAAAAACATTTATTAAAAAAAAAAAGAAAACAGATTCCCTTATATAAGGTGAGATGGCTCAGGACAAGACTCCGATTGGACCCGAGTCTGTGTAGGATGGGGCTCACCTGGTCAGCCACACCTGTGCCCTGCACCTATCAGCAGGAGCATCGAAACTCAGCCTTTTATGGACCACAAGAAAAGAAGCTGAGAATAAGTGAGGCAAACACTGGAAGAAGGGCACTGTTTTATATGTACACACGGCCAAAAATGGTGCCAGCATAACCCTGTGCAGGTGCCGGGTAAAGAGTTCACCACCAGACCCTCCCTGTTAGACGCGGGTGCTGCTGTAAACCAGGAGGCTGGGACACGGTCTCCTCCAACATCATCTGAGCCTGTCA
The DNA here is from genome assembly GCA_017311185.1 of Proteles cristata cristata. NCBI lineage: Eukaryota > Metazoa > Chordata > Mammalia > Carnivora > Hyaenidae > Proteles > Proteles cristata. Next base: position 1,390,404 of record JAESUZ010001614.1, read on the forward strand.
CTCCAGGCCTGTCCCTTTGTGTCATGTTCGCTTCGGGGCTGGGACAGCCTCATCTTCCCTATCCCACACCAGGGTAGGCATACCTACCGCTCACATGTCTTTCTTCAAAGAGCAGACATTGCCAGCCATGCCTCTATTATTGTAGCTAGTCCTGACCCTATTTGCTTCCGCACTGATCTATGCAGCTGCTCCAACTTGCCCCTAATTAGAATGTGTGTCTGTGTCAGTCAGGGTTGGACCCGTGAAGCAAAACCAGTAGGAGATCTCTAGAAAAGGGGATTGGAATATCAAGGGATGGGTTGCAAGGAGCCGGCCCATGCATTGTGGGAACAGATTAAAAGGCCCCTCTACAGATGTCTCTGCATCCGATACTAGAACTTGAAGGCAGTTAGGGAAGTCAGGAAGCAAAGATCGCCAGCAGGCTGGAGCCCCACAGGCATGAGGGGGACCCCACAAAGACAGCCTGGAACCTGTGTCCATTCTTGTCGCCCCGGACCTTGGTGACGCAGAAGCCATGTCAAGGCCGGGCCCCTCGGCACTGAGCTAAACTCACGCATCTGACCCGGCTGCAGCTTCATGCAAGGAGCTGAGTCAGCACGTGGGCCACAGAGCCAGCCTCTGCCTCCTTTTCACCCTCCAAAGTCTCAGGAGAATCTCCCTCATGATGCACCCCAACAGGAAACACACAAGCAAGGCAATTCTTTTATGTGAACAAGCCAAGACGCCACATTAGGAAGCCATCGGTGCAGTAAGTCAGACTCCCCTGGAGACAGACTCTGAGAGGGAGGTGGACATCCAGAGGCTGAGGTTGTTCAGGGATCTTCTCTGAGTGGGGGAAGGGGGATGGGGCCAAGGGAGAGGCTGAACTGAGAGGCAGTCACAACAGGAGCCCATTCTCCGTGGAGCTCCATCACCAGGCTGGCCTTCAGGGTTGTCCGGGGTCAGGCAAGGCTGCCTCCAGGAGAGCACGGGGCCTGGGTGCAGCAGTGAGGAGGTGGAGGGCAGTGTCAGGCTGTGAGCTCACAGCAGCCTTCTCTCCCGGCAGCTGGGGGAACGAGTGACTGTGTCCCAAAGGGGCCTCTGGACAGGCGCCACCGTGCCCAGTAAACCTGCTTCACTAAAAGCCTAGCCTGTGAGGAGAGCATCAAACACCTGCAGGAGGAAGAGTTTTTAGGTGGGACGACAAAGCTGTGCGTGCCAGGGGGAGTCTCCCTGTTGCTTGGAGGGCTCTTCACTTAGTGACTGCTTCCTTGCCCTCTACTTCCAGACCTCTTCCCAGCTCCAGGGGCAGGCGTGGAACTTTCCAGTGCTCCCCCTGGGACTTTCCATTGTACCGCTCTGCACCTGCTACTCTGCAGTGGTTACATGGGTGTGACCCGTAGTCAAGTTTTCCCAGGGAAAACCTGGGCTTTGGGGAATGTGGAATTCTAGGACACACTATGAATTTCCTGCAGAGTGGGCTTGGAAATCCAGGGCTGAGACTTTGCCTCCAGAAAGGCTGCTGGGAACCCATTCCCTTTACCCTGCTGAGGGTGGGCTCTGGTGCCATCCCCAATGTCATTTTCCTTGTGCCAGTGCAGGATCCCTAAGAGTCAGGAAAGACAAGGCTGCCATTTTGTCTTTTCCCAGAGGCATCACACCACTGCCTTACACACAGCTCTTCTTAAATATCCTCCAAGTAGAATTGTCCTTAAAGTTTGAGAGCCACGCTTACACAAAACTGTGGACGAATGCAGTAAATAAGCACATCCTTCCAGCGTCTTCCATCTCAGTGACAGGCCCCTCTCCATCTTGTGGTAGAAGCCTGAAACTGAGGTGTCCCCTTGACACCACTCCCTCCTGCAGCCCCCTCTTCACCAACCACTGTCAATTCCACCTCTTAGAGAACTTTCCTGGGTCCCCTCCCACTTCCCTCTTTCTTCACTGGCCCCCCTCAAGCTGCCAGCACCCCTTCTCTGAGAACCCGCAGTGACCCCTGACTTTGTCTCCTCATAGGTATGCCTGCCCCTTCAATCTGCTCTCCATTCTGGACACGGAATCATCTTTTTTTTTAAATCATCTTTTTATTTATTTTTGAGAGAGAGAGTGTGAGCAGGGGAGGGGCACAGAGAGGGGGAGACAGAGGATCCAAAGTGGGCTCTGTGCTGACAGCGGAGAGCCCGATGTGAGGCTCAAACTCACGAACTGCAAGATCATGACCTGAGTTGAATTCAGACCATCGACCAATTGAGGTTGCCATCCAGGCGCCCCACATATAATGGTCTTTTAAAAATAGAGTTCTGGGGCACCTGGATAGCTCAGTTGGTTAAGTGTCCGACTTTGGCTCAGGTTATGATCTCGTGGTTTGTGAGTTCCAGCCCTGCGTCAGGCTCTGTGCTGACATCTTAGAGCCTGGAGCCTGCTTCAGATTGTCGTCCCCCCTCAACCCAGCCTCTCCCCCACTCACACTTTGTCTCTCAAAAATGAATAAACATTTAAAAAAAAAAGGCTTTAAAAATACAGCTCTGATCATGTGTTTTCTGTCCTTCAATTACTCAGTGTCTTCTGACTTATTGTGTTCCAGATAAGAATACAGTGCCTAATGTGGTCCCCAAGGCCCTACAAGCCTCGGGTCCTAGCCTGCTCCTGGCTGTGCCTCGCTCACTGCTGGTCCCTACAGGACCCGCTCCCCATCCCCCGGGGCCTCCCTGCTGTTCTTCCCCGCCTGCTAATGTCTGCTGTGCTTAGTGGTTCCACACGCAGGACCTGCAGTCAGATCCTCAGGCTTCCAGTCTCCAGCTCCAGCTTTTTATTTTTAACCTATGTAGCTTTGAGCAACTTACTAAAGCTCTCCACACCTCAGTCTCCTCATCTGTGAAATGGGTGCACGCCAGTGCTGCAGGAGTACACGAGGCACTGCATGTAGGCCACAGTACCAGCCACATCGCGAACGTTTGAAAATGTTAGTGACCCTCCTAATGCATCCTGCAGGCCTCAGTCCCTTCCTCAGAGGCGGTGGCCCCCGCAGCCCCCACCCCACCCACCAGGGTCAGTGCCCTCCAGTGCTCCTACGGTCTCTGTCCCTTCCTTCCTTTCACAGATGTACCTGAGGCAGATTTGTCTGCCTTCTGACATGGCTGATTTGTCTGCCTGCCTCAGGCCACAAGCCCCCTCGGGGCAGAGGCACGGCCTCCTTGCTCACCATTGTATCCCCCAGAGCCTGGCACCATTTCTCAGACTAAACGTTCCATTCTCTGGTGCAGGGGGAGTGTGCTGGTGTGGGAGTGGTCTGGGCTGGAGACTGGGAGGCAGGAGGCGTGTCCCTGGACGCCTTCTCATGCTGACATCCTGGGAGTGGTCTGCCCGGGCTAGTGAGTGTGAGCAGAGGTGCCACATCTGCCCCATTTGGTGCCTCCCCTGGGGCCGCAGGCTTCAGAGTGAGGAAGACAGCCCTTCCCACCCACGTTCACTTGTCGCGCATCCCGCCTGGCCACACGGGGGTGTCGTTTTGATTTCCATTTGTTTACTAGAGAACATGGCCACCTAACACAAACACTTGTCTGAGTCTGAAACAGAGAAGGGCAGGAAGGATATCATGGGAGAAAATGCATATTATGGGTGGGGAGGCCTGAACTCAAGCCCACATTGCCACTCTCTAAGTGACAGTGCACCAGTCATTTTCACTCCCTGATTTGTTTTACTTACTCTTTTTTTTTTTAACTTTATTTATTTTGAGAGAGAGAGAGAGAGTGTGTGCACAAGCAGGAGAGGAACAGAAAGAGAGAGAGAGAGGAAGAATCCCAAGAGGGCTCAGTGTGGTGTCAGCACGGAGCCCATCATGGGGCTCAAACTCACAAACTATGAGATCATGACCTGTGCCAAAATCAAGAGTCGGATGCTCAACCAACTGAGCCACCCAGGCGCCCCCGTTTTACCCGTTTGTAAACTGAAACACTGAGACGGATGCCTGAGCTCAAGCAAGGGTGTGCCAGCCTCTCCCTCCGTCTCAGAGAACCTTCCCTGCCACACGCGGATATCAGTCCTAGGAGACAGGGGGCCCTACTCAACACAGTCCTGATTGGACTAAGGGTGGGCACCCCGCCAGGCTGGGTCTGAGGCCACCAGGACAGAATTAGCTCTCTGGGCACTATAACTGCAGGGTAGGAGAGGCCAAAACCGTGCTGCATGGATGCCGGGCAGGGCTGAATTTTGTAGCTGCATTTTGGGAGTACAGCTATGACCCTTGGAGAGTGAACTGGTTTACAGAGAAGAAAATGGAGCAGACAGAGGCACATGGCCCCCAGACAGAGATAGAGAGAAGTCTCCTATGACTTTTGTCTCTGTGAAGCTGGCTGTAATTCCTCCAGGGGGGTGCCTGGGGACTCCCCTGTATCCCTTCCCTTAAGTGGGGTTCAGACTGTTTCTATTCTGTTGTTGATCAAGATGTCTTCTAATATTGGATGTCACTTAAAACACCTCAGCCTGTAAGACTGCCTTACTCATGACAGCTCTGTACTGTCCAAAGACCTCTGGCTTCACTTACCCTGTTTTAAAGCCTACTAGACCAGGGGAATAAGGGCTGTAGAAAGGCCTTTCATTGCACAGATGAAGAAACCAAGATGCAGAGTGGGTGATAGTCAAGGTAAATGCTGAGCTCTGCCAGCTCATGCCACAGAGCACCTCCAGAAGGACCATCAGAGGGGCCTCTGTCTCCCATGGCACCAGCCCACTCCGGACCAAGACTGTTATGAATTCAGACTCTTTGCAGAACTCTGCTATGGAACAGGGTCTGTTGCTGGCCTCTTATGTGCTCTAAAAAGTAAGAAGGGCTAGACATGGACATGCTAGGGCCAGAGACATAGATGCAAGGCATAGACTCCGGGCAAAGCTGTGCAGACGCCTCTGCAGTGAAACAGCAGTAACCACTGGCTCAGAGAGCACAGCCAAGCTCTCAGGCGTGGCATGAGTGCACGGGAGTGGGGTGAGCACGCAGACGAAGAGATGTGTCCTGAAGCTGGAATAGGGATCTGAGTGGCCAGGAGACATTTGTAGGTGTCCAGCCTGTGACTTCAGCCCCTGGGCCCTGGCCACCAGCTGCCGGAGATCCCCTGGGCCATGAACAGCGGGAGGGGAGACACAGTTGGGAAATCACCAGAGCGTCTCTGTGAAAATCAAAGAAGCTGGAGAAGAGGGCAAGGAAATGTTCTGATCATTTTTCAAAGCTCTTTCTGTTCTGTTAAATCAGGAGCTTCAGGAGAAAACGCAAAGTTACAGTTTTCTAAAAGTGCCATCCCTGTGATCAAAAGTCATGTATTTTGAACAGATGTTGGCGCTACCGTAATACATTGTCTTGAGCCTGAGTTATCTCTGTGGCCTCGCTCTCAGGCACAGGCATGGCACGGAGCGGGCTCCTTCTGGAAATAACCGAAGGCTTGCTCTGAGCCCGGGACAGGTTGGACTATAAGCCCTCTCATATCCATTTCACAGATGAAGACCTGAGCTGTAGGAATCCCAGGTCTCACAGCTACTATGAGGTAGTGTTTGACTCCAGGCAGCCCGGCTCCAAACCCCTGGCTTATATATTTGATGCTCCGTGGCCTTATGTTTGGACAGGACTAGTGCAGGTCAGCGGGCCGGCAGGGGCCTGCCTATGGACCCCATCAATACCAACTGTGCTAAGGCTTTTAGTTTGTCTGCCCTTCCTGGTGAGAATGTTTTCACCAGGGTCTGAACCTGTTTCTTAGCTGCCTTGTCTCTGAAGAAGTAGAGTCTTTGGAAGAACAAGGGACTGAGCCAGGAAAACTGGAGTCCAGTTGTACCTTGGACAACACTCTTTCCTTTTCTGGGCTTTGTTTTCTCCACCAAAACACACATGTGCACGTGCACATACACGCGCGTGCGCACACACACACACACACACACACACAGGTAGATGAGATGGCCTTGCATCTCCTTTCCCATGCTCTTATTTCCAGATGATTCTCACATGTCATCTGAATTCTATTCGGAGAGGAGAAGCTTATTTAAGCTTCAGGTTAAATAATTCAGCAGCTGGTACATGGTCTGCCCTCAGTAAATGTCCCAGGGTAATTTAAGGGATGCCTTAGGCATCTGGACTTTCTCATCATATCTGTGTCTATCCCCGTAATTTCCTAACACTCGATGAGCCATGTGAGTTGTCATAAAGCCTGTGGTTTATGAAAAAGATTTCAGGGCTCAAATCCCAACCAGAGGGCATGAAATCCTTGAGAGAAGATTCCAGAATGTCATCGAAGCTGACAGAGAGACAGCATAAAAGAAAACAGGACCAATCTCGCTCATGAATATGGATATGAAAATTCTAGACAAAATGCCAGCAAATTGAATTCAACAGTATATTAAAAGAATAATTTACCACAACCAAGTAGGGTTTACCCGAAGAATGCAAAGCTGTTTTAATATTAGTAAATCTGTTTATAGAACACATCAGTGGGTCAAATAAGGCAAACCATATGATTATCTCACTAGGAGCAGGAAAATCATTTACGAACGTTCAACATCAATTCCCAAAGGGGACGTTCTCTAAAATACCAGGAATAGAGGGGACAAGTGGACATGTGTTGAGGGGTGAGGGTGGCTAGTGGGATGGCACTCCACATCTGAACCCTCTCCCTATGTTTGGGAAACTCCTCACTTCCTGAGTTGGGGTGAGAGAAAGAGCTACCTCCGACTATGAAAATGGAGAAAATACCAGACGCTCACTGTTCGGACACTGGCCCCACCCCTGCAACAACAGTGAGGCACTTGGCCTAAACTCAGATAGTGGAGCAAAGAAAAGAGGCAGCAGAGAGTTTTTTCTTTTTAATTCAGCTTTATTTAACGCAGCGAATTTTGTAGGGGTGGTGTCAGTAACCGCAGCAACATAGGTTTGCAGGGACAGCAGCGCAGTAGCCGTATCTGGGTTCCAGGGGCTGACAGTGCTGGTGTCTCAAGCTGTGGCATCTCACATCCAGGATGGCCATGGCCACACCTCTCTTCTGGGGCATCTGGGCCAGGACGACCGCTGTCCCGGCTCCGTCTATCCTTGACCTTGCGGTGATTCTCTGAGCTATCCAGGATCCCATCAAGTTTCTTCTCCACTGAAATCATCCAGCATCCACTTCTGTTATGAATAGCTAAGAAGTCTTAATGATGCAGTAGGCTATTTCCTTAACCTAACAAAGAATATGTCTCTTTGTTTTCAAACTTGTTGCCAAAATCATGCGTAATGGCATCACTTTTAAAACAAAGAGTAAAACAAAGATTATAGCTAATACTACTTTTTTTTTTTTTGCCTATGTATCCATATCTTCTCTAAAAGTCAGATTTGTTGGGGCACCTGGATAGCTCAGTCGTTTGAGCACCTGACTTGATTCCACGAGAGCCTCTCTCTCTGTCCCTCTGACTTCCTCCTTACTCATGCTCTCTCTCTCTAAAACAAAAAATAGTAATAAACAAACAAACAAAAGATTTGTTGAGATTTAGCTTATACATACTAGAATTTACCTCTTTAAAATGTACAATTTGATGGCTGTTAGCAAATCTACATAGTTACTTAAGCACCACAACATTCAATATATAAACTATTTCCATTACCCCAGAAGCTTCCCTTAAGCTCCTTTGGAGATAATTCTCTCCCAACCCCAACCCTGGCAACAATTTTTCTGATTTGTGTCTGTACGTTAGCCTTTTCCAGAATGTCATATGGTAGCCTGCCCCTTTCACTTAGCATTCGACTTTTGCCATCCATCCACGTGGCTACCTGAGCAGTATTCCAGTGTTTGCATGTGCCAGAAGGTGTTTCTCAAGCCAACAGTTGATAGACATTGGGATGTTTTCAGTTTCAGACTATTAGGCAGGAGGCTTCTATGAGCACTTGCATAAAGGTTTTTGTGTGAATGTATGTTTATTTTTATTGGGTAAATATCTAAGAGTAGGAATGCTGGGTCATAACAAGTAAACACTGAACTTCAGAGAACCTACCAAGCTGTTTTCCAAAGTGCCTTCCTGTTTTACATTCCCTCCAACACCACATGAGAGTTGCGTCCTCTGCAACCATCTGCACTAGCACTAAAATGATTAGCTTTTCATTTGAGCTGACAAGTAGATGTAGTCTCTTGGTTTGGTTTTAATTTTTATTTCTCTAATAACTGATAAGGTTGAGCATCTTTTCTTTTTTTAATTTTGTTAATGTTTATTTATTTTTGAGAGAGACACAGAGACAGAGTGCAAGTGGGAGAGGAGCAGAGAGAGAGGGAGACACAGAATCCAAAGCAGGCTCCAGGCTCTGAGCTGTCAGCACAGAGCCCAAAGTGGGGCTCAAACCCACTAACTGTGAGATCATGACCTGAGCCAAAGTCAGACACCTTAACTGACTGAGCCTCCCAGGCACCCTGAGCATCTTTTCGTGTGTCTATTTGCCACCAAAATAACTTGTTTGGTGATGGATCTGTTCAAATTGTTCACCTAGTTATGTTTTTTCTACAGCTGTTTGTTTTATTATTATTGGCATATTCTGAATACAAGTTCTCTATCAGATTTGTGTTTTGCAAACATTTTCTTCCAGTCAGTGGCTCATCTTTTTGTTTTCTGAAGAAGGTCTTGCAAAAAGCAGAAGTTTAGATTTTTATAAAGCCTAATTTATCACTTTTTCTTTTATGATCCATGCTCTTTTGTGTGTCCTAAAAAATCATTGCCTTACCCAAAGACACGAAGATTATTTTTCCTGTGCTTTCTTCAAAAAGTTTTATAGTTTTAGCTCTTACATTTGAGCCTATGATTCATCTTGAGTTAGCTTTTATAGGAATGCATGAGAAAAGGGTCAATGTTCATGTTTTGAATATGAATGCGAACATTTTCCAGAATACTATTATCATGTAACATTGTCCTAGAAGTTCTGGTTGGCATAGTAAGATACCAAACATCAGTATGAGGTAAATTATTGGAAAGGAGGAGAAAAAAACATCATTATTTACAGTCAATATGATTTCATACCCCAAAAAACTCAAGAGAATCTATTGAAAACACATAGCACTAATAAGGAGAATTCAATAAAATAATTCATTTCAGACTAAACATGCAAGAATCAATAACCTTTCTATATAACAACAGTAATCACTTAAAAGTTATAATAGAAAAGTAAAGAATCTTGTTTAGTAATAGCAACAAAAGCAATAAGTGCCCCCAAATAATCTTCACAAAGAAAGTGCAGGGCCTACAGAATGAACCTCAGAAAGCTTTATGAGGGCATGAAAAAAATAACTAAATATAGATGTGTCAATCTCTTAGATAGAAAAACCCAATAGTATAAAGATGTTCATTTTATAAAATTGGAGGGTTTGGGTGACATGACACAATGATTCTTCTAAAATTCATCTGAAAGAGTGAAGAGTCAAGTAGCTGAACAAAAACGTGTTGAAGAGCAGTGAGGAGGCCTGCCTTACCAGGTGTGAGGCTATTTAATAAAGGCTTCCTGATTCAAATATTGTGGTGAGGGCTCCAAATCAAATAAGCGAGAGAGCATGTGCCAGAATAGGATAAATGAGTCTAAACAGAACCTGAAACTTCATGTATGATAACATCATTGATCAGCTGGAATCGATGTGTTGCAGGATAGCAAGAAGGGAAGGAGAGGAGTTATGAGGCTATGGGAATCGTTCAAGAGAAATGTGATGGCAGAAAAGCGTGTTGGGTTCTAACCCAGAGCTGCTCCACAGTCATCAGACAAGCGGGAACCCCCTCTGGGAAGCAGGGCATTGCAGGAGGGTCAGCAGGTAAACTGCTGGCAGGCGAGCCAGCTCCAGCTCCCTCTAGTGACAAAACTTAATGTCATGCCAGCCGGCAAAGGCAATGGATGTAAAAGGCCCGTATCTGCTTCTATAGATCAGGTAACAAAGGGTGAACTTGGACTGAGAGGTAGCATATTGATAACCAACAGGATGTAAGTACCAAACCACACTTTTTTTCAAATACAGTTAGGGTTTCAGCTCTGGGCACAGTTGCTAACATCCCAATGGTCAAAGCAAGTCACCTAACCAAGTCCAATATCAATGAGGTGAATGGGGAGTATATTCTACAGAGAGAGGGGGAGGGGAGTGAATACTCAGTAATAATAATAACAATATTCCAAATGCTTATGGAGGTAGTACTAGTAGGATGTCCGGAGGGACTGAAAAGGAAGGTAAAGAAATGGGACGGATTTCAGATTTCAGAGATCTGAGCAGTTGGTGGCTGATGATGCTTACTAGTGTAGGAAGGACTAGAAGATAAATAGGTTTGCCGGGTAAAATCAAGAGTTTTGTTTAAGATGTGTCAAACACTGATATCTAAGAGGAGATGTCACATGGGAATCTAGAGCTGAAGAGAAAGATTACATTGAGAGATATATGTGTGATGATCGCTGGCTTATAGAAAGTGCTCCATGTCGTGGATCTGCTTGAGGTCACCGAGGAAAAGGGCATAGCCAGAGCAAAGGAACGGTTCAGGGATGGAGCCCTGGGCACTGCAATACTTTTTAACAGGTAGAGAGAAGGATCCTGTAGGCATCTGCAAAGGTGTTGCTGGCACTGCGGAAGGAAATCAGAGGAGGGTAGGGTGTCCCTGGAACCAAGAGACAAAGGTGTTTCGAGAAGGAAGGAATGCCAAACATTACCAGGGATTTGAATGCAGTGGAGGTTGCTAGTGACCTTGACATGAGCTGGGGAGGGGACCAACTCCATGAAGGAGCACTTTCCTAGGTGCCGGAGCTAAAAAGGTGAATAAGATACGTTTCTTGCCCTTTAGGAAATCGTAGCCTGGTGGAAATGGGAGACACGCAAATAAATCATTGCAGTACAGTGTGATAAATCTTATAACAGAATAACATTTTCTTACACATGTTCCCCTGAACACTATTTGAGGGAGATGTTAATCAGTGCTCTAAAACCAGAGTGTTGCGAGACCAAATAAGCTTGGGAAATGCTGCAGACGGAACTCGGTCTCAGGCTGCAGCGCCTACTGCCGGCCTTTTAGCGCCACGTTGAGGGCTTAGGAAATCAAGGTATTGCACTTCGGGGTTCTCTCTGTACACGCAGGTCTTGTCTGGCACCCCAAGAATTAAGGAGAAACAATGCGGGCTCCACAGTAGAAACAGCTGCTGGGGTGGGGGGCGGGGGGGAACAGACCCAGGAGGAGCGGCTTCCAGCAAGGTGACCCGAGCAGAGCCGATCCCAGTAGGACTGTTGAAGCAGGATTTCCCTGCAATGTGCCCTGGGTCCCAGGGCCGGGCAGCAGGGGCTTGGGCACAACGGTCTCGGGCCCCCTCCCCCCCAAGTGGCTCTGTCCCACAGGACCCAGTGTCAGACCTCCCAGCTGAGCCGGTGGGTCTGCAAACCCAGCGCAACCACTCACACGTTGCAGCGGAGTTGAGAGGTCTGGTTTCTAATTAATTTGACAATTTCCCTAGAGGTAGAAAAATTAGAGAAAATGAAATCACCAGCCAGCTCCTCGGCAGTTTTAGGTCTTCAATTTTTCCCTGACAACTAAAGCCATGGAGGCAGCAGAGACCCTATTAATACCTGGTTGCAGAGAACACATGCTGCTGAACAAAAAGCATCTCATTAGTCCGCGGTTCTGGCATTTCCAGGTGCCTTCTGAAGTGCCCTATCCTGGGGAGGTAAGGACAGCGGCAGCGGGGACTCTCCCTCCTACATTCTGGCGGGGAACAAGAGGAGACCCTGATCTGGCAGAACAGGGGTGTGACCAGGAAGAGCCTGGCGGGAGGTTGGAAGGCACATGTCCTGGTGGCCAGAGGACAGGCAAGCTTGGGAGTGGTGGGTGCAGTGGGTGTGGTAACAGGAGTCCAGACAGCAGAAGGTGCTTCGGGAATATGGTTCTGAGTGATGGCTCAGTCCAGCCTGGTGCCAACCGCTGTCTAGGAACAAAGCATATGACAGCCAACCCTGGAGGAGAGCAGGATGGGGAGAATTCAGGGTGAGGAAATGGAGTTCAGTGCAGGGAAACTGAGGCAGAAGTCCAGACCTATGGACTGAGGTAATATGGTAAGAGCAGGAATGTGAGAATAGTTTTGTTTTGTTTTGTTTTTCCTCAGTAACTCAACCCTGAAAAAATTGTCAAATAACCCTTCTCCTGTTCAGGCTGGGAGAACCCAGGTCTGCCCACAGAGCTTCTCTAGTTCTAGCTGTGGGTGTGAGGACCACAGGGCCTAGAGCTAAAGTACCCTGGATATAAGGAGATCTCAGGGCCAATACCCCACCTCCCCATAGCTCTTCTTGGATTTTCAACAATCCTTCTTGAACAGAGGATCTTTGGTTTGAAGGATTGTGAGTAACCTTTTTGAGTCAAGCAAAAAAGAATCTTCCTACTAGAGTTGCTTTCATTGCAAAGAATCAAATGCCACTGTGGCTTAAGAACAGAGACACAGTTGATTGCAGTGACACAGCAGAGGGACATTAGACTAAAGGGACAGGATAGGACGCACAGCCAGACCCCCTGGGCCCAGACTTGCAGACATCTCAGTCTCTCTCAGGTCATATGGTCTCCCTAATTCTGTTTCCATTCAATTCTTCTCTTGATCAATTGTCTTCCTCTGTTTACACATCCTGTACATGCCCTCCACCTCCGTATGTATCAATCAGCCATCAATCCTGATTCTAGATCACCTTGAGTTTAAATGGCCCTCCATCAATTGGTACAGTTCCTGTGGAATCTCATCCAGATTCTCCAGAAGTCAATGAGTCACTGGCTGGTAATGGTAAGTCAATGGGTCATTATGCGACAGGTTACCAACCAGAAAATAGATCAGCTATTCACCAACTATTGCCAAGAACTATGGAGTCACATAATACTTGTATTATCCCTGCCAGGGGCTGTGAGCAGGAAAAACACAAATGTATAGAATTGTATAGATGATTACGAGAAACGCAGACTCATTGAAAGAATATACAGCAAAGCAGGTATGGTAGCTGAACAATGGCCCCCCAAAGATGTCCACATCGTAATCCCTGTAGCCTGTGAATGTTACCTTTTATGGCAAAAGGGACTTTGCAGATGTGATTAAGAATCTTGAGATGGGGGCGCCTGGATGGCTCAGCTGGTTAAGCGCCAACTTCGGCTCAGGTCATGATCTGGCGGTTCATGGGTTCGAGTCCCACGTCGGGCTCTGTACTGGCAGTTTGGAGCCTGAAGCCTGCTTCAGATCCTGTGTCTCCCTCTCTCTCTCTCTCTGCCCCTCCCCTGCTCACACTCTGTCTCTCAAAAATCAATAAAACATTAAAAAAAAAAAAGAATCTTGAGATGGGGAGATCATGCTGGGTTATCCAGGTGGGCCCAAGAGCATCACAAGAGTCTTTATAAAAAGGATGCAGGAGGGTAGAAAACACAGTAGGAGGAGGTGTTGTGACACAGAAACAAGAGATTGGAGCGTTTCAAGGAAGGGCCACCAGCTAAAGAGTGCAGGTGGCCTCAAGCTGAAAAAGCCAGGGGTCTAAATTCTCTACTGAAGCCTCCAGAAAGAACATACCCCTGTTGACATTTTGATTTTAGATTTCCAACCTCCAAAAACTGTATTTGTGTGGTATTAAGCCACCAAATGTGTGCTAATTGGTTACAGCAGCAACAGGAAAGGAACACAGCCTGGACTCATGGGACGCCCTCCTCCCTCACTCTGCATGGACATGGGACCAGTGCATCTCATAGAGAACCAGAACTGCGGCTTATTGTCACCCAGAATGTAACTTGGGTTCAAGCAAACTCCACTCCGTTGTGTGTATTTTGCATTTATACTCTTTCTGTAAGTGAAGGTTTGATTGAGTTGGTTCATCACCATCCAACAGGCAGGATTCCCATTGAGCGGTCATGCTAATGAAGCACACCTGGCGGTGTGGCTTCCCTCCTGTCCAACCAGCTGTGTCCAGGGCAGCAAGACAGCTGTCAATCGGCTCAAAGTCTGGAAAATGTTGCTGAGGAAAGAATGGGTCTGGGCTATTTGTGGGAGTCACCTGAGGATACCTCCCAGGTGACGCAGAGAAGTTTAGAAAGCAATCTTGAATTTTTAAGAGAAGAAAGGCCCTTTCTGACCTCTTTACACAAACTTTAATACCGCAGCTTGAATTGTCATAAGCTTTAGAGCTACAGACCCGGGGCTCCTTTCAATGGGGTCCTTTGATCCCGGCCCCCTGTCTCCTAATGCCAGCTCTGATGGTAGTCGTCCTCCGCAGGTCAAAGGCGATCATTCCTCCTGCATCACCCACCTTGCCCTTGGCCCTGAAGATTGGTTTGAAGGAGGGCACAGTCTCGCTGCTTGCCCAGAAGCAGTATTTTTAGGAGTTTAGAGAAAAGAAAAGAAAAATCTGTTGAAGGCAATTTTAGGTTCTAGGCATAAAAAGAGAGGCAGGGCTTGAGCTTCTGGAAATCAGGATGGCTTAAGAAGTCAAAGTCATTTAAATTACTGCCTTTGGGACTGGAAGAAACCCAAACAATTAGAGGTGTAAAGGCACAGGATTCACAGCTTGATAGGTGTTGATATATCCCTCAAACCAGGTCTCCAGGCCCACTGGAGCCTGACCTCATTTAAAACTGCTGGGAAAATGCATGTATTAAGCTCAGTCTGAAGGCTCTCTGACAGTTCAGTTTGGATCAGGCTCTTTCCTGTAAGGGTTTGTTGTATTTATTACCATTATTTTTTAGTTTTTTATGTTTTCCTGTTATAATATGCTACCTTTTTTAAGCAATCGAGAATCTCAGACCAGACTATCTAGAAATAAATTGGTGCTTTTCTATGGTGTTTGTTAAAAGACAAGGATTTTGTTTTCTCCTCATGATGTAATCTTCTTACAGACTTTCAGTGACTTGTCTCAAAATGTTTCCGTCACCTTTCTTAACCTGAATCCTCAGTTAGGGTTTCCAGTCACTATCAGTAAATAAAAACCTTTAAAGTGTTTTAAATTTAGGGGTGTCTGGGTGGTTCAGTCTGATAAGCATCTGGCTCTTGATTTCAGCTCAGGCCATGCTCTCATGCTCTCATGAGATCAAACCCCGCATTGGCCTCTTGACAGCATGAAGCCTGGCTTGGGAGTCTCTCTCTCCCGCTCTCTCTGCCCCTCCCCTGCTCTCTCTCTCTCTCTCTCTCTCTCTCTCTCAAAATAAATAAACATTTCCTTAAAATAAAATTTTTAAAAAAGCATTTTAATTTACATTTTATTTTAAAGGATCATTCATTCCTTTATGACTCCTTTAATAAAGACTAAAAGGGGTGCCTGGGTGGCTCAGTTGGTTAAGCATTCGGCTTCAGCTCAGGCCATGATCTCACGGCTTGTAAGTTTAAGCCCAACATAGGGATCCGTGCTGACAGCTCAGAGCTTGGAATGTGCTTTGGATTCTGTGTCTCCCTCTCTCTGCCACTCAGCCACCCACTCTCTCTCTGTCTCTCAAAAAAAAAGGGGGGCGCCTGGGTGGCTTAGTCGGTTAAGCATCCGACTTTCGCTTAGGTCATGATCTCGCGGTTCGTGGGTTCGAGCCCCGCGTCGGGCTCTGTGCCGACTGCCAGCTCAGAGCCTGGAGCCTGTTTCAGTCTGTGACTCCCTCTCTCTCTGACCCTCCCCTGCTCACGCTGTCTCTCTCTCTCTTCTAGAAATAAATAAAAAACATTAAAAAAAAAAGATTAAATAACTAAAACATGTACTTTTTAAATGTACATTTATATAATAGATGTATCTACCCAAGAAGGCAAAGTTTATCTGCCATATCCTACCTTTTTGTCAGAAAAAAGAAAGTGTGGTTTCTAGCTTCCGAATGTGCAGTCCCCCACAGAGGGTCCCTTGAGGCAGGGTCATGGCTAATTTCATCTCATTCCCACCTAGCTCCATGGGCCATGTCCTCCTTCCTGGAGGGTCTGGCCTCCTTATGATGCCCGAGGTCCACTATGAAGATCCTGGGAAGGTGTGGGGAGAGCAATAGAAAGTCTGCAGAAGATTGGGCAGGAAAAGGGCCTTAGCACACAGGGCTGCGGTGGAGGCAGCGTTGGGCTCCCTGGGCACCTTTGTCTCTCCCATCTCTATGGACATCAGTTTTCTGCCCCTTGTTTGAGCACAGCCCCAGGCCTATACTCCTGCCAACAGCATCTTGGAGGCAAGCTCTAGGGATAAACCCCTAGGCTGCCACAAGGTCTGGAAGCTGTGTGCCCTGTGGCCAGCATGTGAGAAATCACTAGGTGTGGTTTGGAAAGCACAATGTCTCCACCTCACATCAGGCCCTGCGCTGCCAGCTGAGGCTGCTCTATGATTTCCGCACGTCCCACCTATGAATGGGTGCTAGCAGCTGACCCTGCCACCCATTGCTTTGTTAGGCCTAGATACGTCATGCCCACAGACACAGGGTCCTGAGAACTGGGGACCATTTCCAGGTCACCTTGGGCCCTCACCACTCCCAGGGGCTTTGCTGGGACCCTAGATCCTCTGGCTTAATGAGCCATCAGGAAACCCTGCAAAGGGCTTAGCTGATAACTTGGAGTAAACAGCTAATCACAGTTTAAAATGTGCCCACTTGCCTGCTTCTCCAAGTGTATCTGCTTCAAGAATCAAAAGAATTGAGCACTAATGGTGGAACGTAAGCAACATTAAGAGGGGCCATGGATGGAGAGCCCTGCCATTGCCCCTTATACAAGAAGCCAGCTCCCACAGGCACGTGGCGCCCAGCGATGGGTGGTTCAGTGTCTGCCTGGAGGACCTTTTGTCTTTAGACACCTTCTAGCACAGGGACCTAGGGGCTCCACTGTCCACTGGGATCTCAAGGCCCCCTCCTATATCCACACTTGCAGCAGACACAGAGCTCTGTGCGCTATTTAAAAAATTCTAAAGCTCCTCATGCAATCTGCACATGGTTTTCTCAGTTACCTCCTCTCCAAACTAAATGAAGCTACAAGCTTCAGTTTATACCAACTCAATATTTATACCAACTGTGATGATCTCTTATGGATCAGAAGCTCTGATTGGCAGACACATATGGTTTTGATGAATAAATCTGTGAAAACAAATTTATTATTATCTGCAAGGGAAGAGTATATGGTAGATAAAACTTTCCAAAGCATCGAGTCTGGAAGGGACAATCCACCGGGAGGCATCCACGGTGATGAAGGCTGGGAGCCCTGAAATAAGAACACCAGGGGCAGGGGCGGTAGCTCAAGAAAACTGTTGGATTGGATTTAGTCTGTTAAAGTGAAAAGCCAGGCATCATAATAGAAATAGTGCAGGATACAGAAGAGAACTCTGGGCCATTGCCTTGCAATGTGACCTTAAGCAGGCCTCTTTCCTCTACTGGGTCTGTTTTCACACTTGGTAAATGAAGAGGTTGGACCCACCTGATTAACCCTTCCAGAGCCACACCCAGCCTGGGGGAAGAGGATTGGGGGATGTGATGGCACTTCCAGGCTGTGTGACCTTGAACACACTGCTATACTTCTCTGAATCTCAAGTTCCCATTAACACTAGTAACTACCTCTCAATACTTGATTAAGATTGTTTCAGCTATTGACGTTAAGACTCTAGGATTGTTTCAGCTATTGACATTTACTGCTGCTTCTGACCTCTTTTGAACTCTGGCCCCTGGCTTAGATTTAGGGTTGCAGCACAGAAAGCTCTGGGATTCCCTGCTGAGCCCCAAGACTAATTATCCTGTACCTGCCTCCATCCCTCACTTTTCTGCATCTTCTCAAGGCCACTTCCACTTTGCTATCAGCTTTACCATCTCAGCCTCTCTTTGCTCTTTCCTTTTCAGCCTGACTGCTACTGAAGACCGACATGAGTCCTCATCGTAGAAATCAGCAAGCCCTAAGCAGATGTGTCTCAGCTTTGTGGCGAATGGCAGGGCTAATCCGTCCCCACAGAAGCAAACATACCCTGCCATCTGAGTCATGCCAAAGGCAACGTTTAAACAGTACTGGAGTTAGAAGTTTTCTGAATTCAAGATAAAGGAAGAATGCTAGTATCCTGTAGTAAAACACGTGTTTAAGACAGAATTTAGTTACTCCAGTTTCTTGAAGATGGGTGGAGGGGGAAGCTGCTTTGTCTCTGTTTAAAGAAATGGAAACTTTAAAGGGATCCCGGGGGAAAAAAGAGAAATCTTCAAGTGAGAAAGTGAAATTACTATATTAAGAGCCTCCATTATGTTAAATCTCTTGCTTAAAGACTGAAAGCCTTGGGGCACGTGGGATTGGGCTCTGGTTGAGGGCAGGGGGGGTGGGTAAAGTGAAAAATGACTCAGAGGTTGTGGCTAATGGTGCCTTTGGAGAAAGGAGAAGTGCAGGGATGTCTGTGAGGGGAGAAGCAGTTTCAGAGTGTGGGAGGCAGCCACCAAGACACCCAGTCATCCCCATTTCTGGTATTCACACCCTTGTGTAATCCAGCCCTCCCTCTTGAGGGCTGTTGCCAAGGAGTAGTCATGGTGTATCACTTCTTATATTAGGTTATAAAAAGACTCTGGATTCCATCTCACTCCCTCTCTGTTGCTCTCTTGCTTGCTCAGTCTGAAGGAAGCCACCTGCTGTATTGTGAGCTCTCCTGTGGACAGACCCATGTGGCAAGGAAGTGAGAGTGACATCTGTCCAACAGCTCAGTCCCCCAGGCCATAGGGAACTGAATTCTGCCAACAGTATAGGAGTTGGCTTGGAAGTCAATCTCCCTGCCCCACCCCACTAGAGCCATCAGATGAGACTGTAGCCCTGGCTGACAACGGGGCCTTTAGGGAGGAAAAAAGTATCGAGTCACATGCTTTACACACTTTTTCTTGAACTTTGAATTCATTCTGTGAGGTAGATATTGGTTCCTCCACCGTGTAAATGAGGAAACAAGTGGTTCTTTCTGTAAATGAGCCACTGGGTAGCTCAGTCGGTTAAGTGTCCCATTCCTGATTTCAGCTCAAGTCATGGTCTCACAGTTTGTGAGTTCAAGCCCTACATTGAGCTCTGTGCTAACAGTGTAGAGCCTGCTTGGCATTCTCTCTCTCCCTCTCTGTCTCTCTGCCTCTTCCCCTCTCTCTGTCTCTGTCTCTGTCTCTCTCTCTCAAAATAAATAAATAAAATTTAAAAAAAAATAAGGTTAAAACTTTCCAGGTGTCACATGATGAGTGAATAGAAGATTGGGGATCTGAACCAAAGACTGACTAGTGCCATAGGACACACTTATTGCAGAACTAAACCCTATTTATTTTCTGTGTTTCCAGGGGAGCTTAGAAATACAAATGGATACTTGTCTAATTATCCCGCCCATAGGCACATGGAGATAGCAGGAGCTACAAGTTGCACCCCAAAGCCAAGCCTCCTTGGGGGGGAAACATATCCCATGGTAGCATCAGAAGCTACATACCCTTGGGGCAGAATTCTCCATGTGCCAAGTAAACTCTTTTCTTTAATTTCTTTAAAAATTTAAAGAAAATTATTGAATCCAATGCCACTATGGGCCAAGCACCACTTCCAAGAACTGTCCATATGTTACCTCACTTAAATAACACTATAAAAAAGATACTATTACAGTCATCCAATTTACAGATGGGGAAACTGAGGCAAGGAAAAATTGTGTTAATTTACTACAAGTCACACAGCTACAGGGACAGCCAGAATTTAAACCAAAGTAGACTGGCTCCAGAGTTTCATGAAGGTCCCCAGCAGAAGTCTCTTGGGGTCCTGGGCTGTCACGTTGCCTGGGCTCCCAATGAGGCTTTGGGCTTAGCTGACCTGATTATAAGCCTCCAGCTTCTGAGTTCAAGCCAACTCCCAAGACCCTCACCTTGACTTTCCCCTCTCAATTCCTGGCTCCCAACTCCCAGCAAGCCCCTCCTGCCATAATTCCATCTACCCTGGTTCCTGAGCTGCCCACACCTTCACCCTGGTCTATGCCCGCTTCCTGGCCCAACTCTCAACTCACCATCCTGCCAACCTGAGGCTCGCCTACTGCCATACTGCCCCAAGGACAAGGCCAGCCCCTGGGACAAGCCCGGGGCAAGCTAGATAGAGCTGAAAATGGCCCTGATTCTGGAGTTGTTATCTGAAGATAGATGGTTTCCAGGAAGGGAAGATAGCAGTTCAGAGGCAGGAAGAGCATTACTGTGTGGATAAAAAGATGACATATGCAAATGAACCCATAGAGCCAAGAACCTAGATTAAAGTTACAGACAGATACGGCAGGGAAGATAATAGAAGCTGTTATAGACCTCTAGGGCACGATAAAAAAGCAAATCTGCCCATGTTTATGCAGATAACAGAGGCTGTTAAAGAGGCCATAACATTGATCACATAGGATCTCAATGGCCCTGCAATGGACTAGAACAAGAATTGTTGGGTGGCAGGGAGGAGGGGCCATGGAGCCAGCAGGCTCTTCTCCAAGAGACTTTGTTGAGCAATCAGAAAGATCATGGGCTATTTGGGGCGGTCGTCCAAAAAGCTGAATGCAATGAGGGATGAAGAGATGGGGCTAAAATGCTAAAAGCAGCGATTTCAAATAAGTCTCATTTCGGTTTAGTCTTCCCATCTGTGGTGATTTTAAAAATATAGTTCCCAAATTGCCTGGAGCATCTGGGGAGTGGGGTCCGTGGGCAGACACCTGCTCACCAGTGAGGATTTGGAATGCCATTTCTGGATGGGGTCCTTGTGGTTTCAAGATTAATTGGTAAAGGAGGTAGACTAAGAGCATCCCAGAATAGCAGAGCTGGGAAGTCCTTAAAACTGACTTAAACTCCCCACAGTGGGTGAGCAACACACTCAAGGTCATGCAACTGGTCCGTGAGAGGCAAAGAGCTAGAACTCCACATTCCTAAGTGCCTGCCCAGGGCTGACGTATGCTCCAGGGTGGGTGTAAAGGAAGGTCCTTGACAGTGTCTCCTCAAAGGAAGTGCACTTGCTGTCAGGGAAAACGAACAAAGGCAGATAAATACAAATATGACTTCTCTTCAGAAAAAAAATTTTTTTTCTAATACTATTATCTCTCACTAGCTTAGAGAGAGACAGAAGAACAAAGATTGTCCTAATGCAATTATGTAAAGGCAAGACTAGGAAAGAAGTGATTGCTTCCCTAGAAGTTAACCATCTGGGTTAAGTCTGTCCCACCTACCCATTGATGGTACTTTTGAGGATCCCTAAAAGGCAGCCGCAAACACCGTGTATTTTGCTGGTGATTGTCCTACTGCCTCTTTACTTCCTGTGTCCACGATGCCTGTGCTTATCTCCCTGGTTCCCAGATTTCTGCATTGACTCCCCGGTTTGGACATTTCTTCCACTCTCTTCAGGTTAGTCACTTATGTCCCTCCCCTTGGGCCTGGGCTTTCTTCTTTTTTTTTTTTAAATGTTTTATTTATTTCTAGGAGAGAGAGAGACAGCATGAGGAGGGGAGGGTCAGAGAGAGAGGGAGTGACAGACTCTGAAACAGGCTCCAGGCTCTGAGCTGGCAGTCAGCAGAGAGCCTGAGGCAGGGCCTGAACCCACGAACCGTGAGATCATGACCTAAGCGAAAGTCGGACGCTTAACCAACTAAGCCACCCAGGCGCCCCATGGGCCTGAGCTTTCTGCATGGCTCTCAGGAACACCTTCCTGCGACACCTACTGTCCTGACAAATTCCATGCTCTGGCTGCAGCCCCGTGGAGGTCCACGTGCTGACCGGCTCCTGATCCTTTCAAGTGACACAGAGTTTAGACATTTTGTCTTGAGCCCTAAGCTCCCACCTGGGGGTGAGGATTGAGAGTGTGATGATTCTCTCTATCCCATCTCTTGGGACTTCGGATCTGTATGACAGAAAAGAACACCCACGTTGCCAGCTGAAGAAAGAGCAGGGCAGCTGGTGCTAAACATCTGCGCATGGTGCTATGGGCTGGAGCTCTAGCCCTGGCCCCCCGGCTCTGCTGTGCCTGCCAGTGCACAGGTGCATGTGGGAGCAGAGGGGGAGGGCCCAGCAGGGGGGCTGGGGAGAGGGTCCCACAAATTCTCCCAGTTTTCTCTTCCAGCTCTCAGGTCATGTGATTTGCAGAGGCGAGGAACTGACCTGTATTGGCCAGGACATTTTGGTGGTAAATGACAGAAATCTAGCTTGCCCTTTGAACCCCACCTCTAGAAACCTTGACTGCTAACTTCAGAACTCAGAAACAAGTTTACAATTTCCTTCAAGTATTAACCATTGTTTTTTGATTTTCACAGAAATGCCTCTCATTAAATACTTGATTGCTTGAATAATATGGGCCAAAATTTAAGAGCCATTTACATCACCACTTCCTGAAATGAGTTTCACTAAACAGACCTGTTGTCAGGACTGGGACTGGTTCTTGAGATGAAACTCTATTAACTAAACTTCTGGACTGTGCAACTTCTTGGGAGCTTACTTACCTCATTTTCCAGACTGCCAGTGGATCTCATATCCTAATGGGGCCCCTGTATGTATATAATTAAATTTTATTTTCCTGTTAATATGTCTCATGTCAATCTGAGTATTAGACCTGTCGGAAGAATCTAAAAGGGTAAAGAAAATTTTCTTCCTCTCCCAGCAATATCAGTATATCCATCTATGTATCTATATGTGACATCACTTGATATTATAAACTCTTATTTGGTTAAAAAAAAAATGACAGAAATCTAGCTCAAATTAGCCACACCACAAGAGGATTTATTGGATATTACTGAAAAAGCCCAGGGTGAAATTGACTTAGGCTTGGCCAGAACCAAGTTCAAATGCTGTCAGCGAGGCTTTGCCTCTCCCTCCTTCTTTCAGCCTGGCTTCCATCTAGGTAGTGACTTTATGCTGTGAGCCGACACGCCCATGTGGTGGGAGAAGGACTCCTGGGAGACTCAAGTCATTGTCCCGGCTCTCCACAAGGAAGAGCAGACCATCAGGAGAGATGAGGTATCCCCAAAACAGCGTGCCCACCACTGGACGAACGACCTTGCTGGGAGATGAAGTACCTCAAATCACAGTGTGGTCATCGGGGTGGGGAAAAGTACCATGACTCACAGCACCCACTGAGCCACCTTGAGTCAGGGAAGGATGCTTCACTAAGGGGAAGAATGTTGGGCAAACGAACAAATGTATGTTCTCTGTAGGGTCTTCGTATCCCCTTTGTCTGTGGAGCAGAAGAATAATCACTCACCACGTACAACTGGGCAGCACCCATGGATTACACAGATCGTGGTAAAGGTTCAATAGCCCCACCTACCTGGGCTGGTACGGCACACCAAAGACTTATTCCCCGCTCAGCAGTTTAAAGAAAATAAGTTCGAATGTTAAATCCTAATTCCCAGAAGGTCTGAGGAGTTTGGCTGGAGAGTGTTTTCCCATGATGATGGCCAAGCCTGCAACCACTTGGA
This sequence comes from Proteles cristata cristata, assembly GCA_017311185.1. Taxonomy (NCBI): domain Eukaryota; kingdom Metazoa; phylum Chordata; class Mammalia; order Carnivora; family Hyaenidae; genus Proteles; species Proteles cristata. The sequence continues at coordinate 1,413,734 of JAESUZ010001614.1, forward strand.
ACAGGTACATGCGTGTCTCGATATGAAATCTCAGTTAGTAACCTGAGCAAACTGGCCAACAAACAATAAACTCTTCTTCCAGCCTGTGGGTACGAGTAAGGGCCCCAGTAAAAGCAATACCTCAGATTACACTGTCTCTTTACTTCTGCTCACAGACGACTGCAGCCCTGGGGCCCCAGCAGACCCCCGAGCATTCCCAGTGGCCTTCCCCATTCTGCACCTCCTGCCAGGTCCCTGGATTGCCCCCGCCGTGGCCCTGAAGCTCGCCGGGTGCCTGAGCACTGCTGGGTCCCAGGCAGAGGCCGGCAGAAGGCCCCACTCCCGGACACTGTTGCATGTGCTGAGCTGGGGATCTAGCACGTGTGACCTCCGTGACCACTCTGCAAGAACAGCTCCTTTAGAGCGCACCTACCGTCTCTCCCTCCAAGGGCTGGGATTCCTACCTGGCTGGGGGACGGGGCACAGGGATGGGCCAGATAGCAAATCAACTCCTACAAATGAAGTTTCACCGTTCATCCATCCATTTTGTAATGTAAACATCTGTGCTGATTTTCCTACCATGCAAGGCCCTGTTTCGGTGCCGGAAGCTATGGCAATGAAAAGACAAACATCCTTCCCCTCGGGGAGCTCCCTGTTTAATCTGAAACATAGACAATAAATAAGCCAAGGCAATGGATAACATCATGTGATGTTATGATGAGCAATAAATAAGGTTAAGGAGACAAAAGAGTGGCTGTTTTGAATACAGTGGCCAGGGAAGGACTCTGTGGACAGATGACATTTGAGCAGAGATTTGCAAGAAGCGAGGGACTGCGGCCTGCAGGCTGGTGGCGAAGGGCATCCCAGGCAGGGGGAACCGCAAATGCAAGGCCCCTGAGGGGGGACCGTGCCCGGCTCCTGCACCAACAGGAGGGCGGCCACTGTGATGGAGCCCAGTGGGCACTGCAAGGTGTGGAAGCTGAGCTCAGAGGCAGTGGGAGGCAGATAAGCTAGGCCAGGTAGGACACCGCGAGAGCTTTATTCTAAGGTGATGGGGAGCCAGCCCTGCAGACATGTCTGAAAACACCTTTGAGGCTTAACCGGATCCCCAGTTACAGAGGAAAACTGCAGGGTATGGTGGGGGGACAGAGCTTCCCGCAAGAGGTCACATCTGAGCTAGGTTTTGAGGCAGGACCAGGAGTTTGTCTGGTCGGGGAGAGAGGAGGACAGCATCCCAGACGGAAGAATGTTGTCACGGAGGGAGGAACGGCGAAAGAGCAAAGCGCGTAGCAGGGATGGCCGGTGGTGCATCTGGCTGCAGGTCAGCGCGAGGGGATGTTGGGACAGAATATGAGGCTCAGAAGTCGCTGGGGCCCGATGGGAAGGTCCCGACACAAAGCAGCATCCCCAGCCTTGTAAGCAGCAGCCCACCTTCCTGGAGGGCCGCATTGGTCCCTCACGAGCTGAAGTCATTTTGTTACAGCAGAGTGAATAAGTGCTATTCTGGGAGGCAGATGGCCCATCTCCCCATCCCACCTCCTCACCCAAACCCAGGTGGCCCCCTCGGGTAGCATCGGAAGTGCCAATGTGCTGGAGGCTTTCAGACAGTTTGTCCTTAATAAGACAGGCTCTTAATTTGAGGGAATGAAGTGCTCTTAAATGAATTTCTGAACTGCCATGGCCAGAAAACTTAGGGCAGATGATGGGGGCGGGGGCTGGCGGCGGTGTAGGGAATGGACAAGGCAGCAGAGTGGTGGTGGAGTTTGTGAATTCCTGACCCAGGTCTGCCCAACAAATTCATCCCAACATGTGAGCCTCCTTCTGCTGTATAGGCACTGTGTCGAAGAGACTCAGTGATTAAAATAAGAAATGAGAGTCCCCTGCTAGGCTATTGTACCCAGGACCCTAAAAATGATAGAAAGGTGGCCTGTGCCTGCTAGGGGAGAAGGCAGGGGAGAACCCAAAAGTAATTACCAGGATACTTTACAGATTATCGAAGAAGTTGCTGGAACTGGCACGTTGATTTATATGAGGCCCAGAGATTTCAAGAGATTTGAGAGAATATTAAGAATCAATCAATATTTTAATTTATCTAGGGGTCCTAGAGACTTCAGCTCTGCAGAAAACCTCTGGGAGGAAACTGTGACCTTTGAAATACGACTGGCTGGCAGGCAACAGGGAGGGGCCTTGGACAGGAGCCTGTTTGGCAGCAGCTACAGGGGAAAGACTTCTCCGCTCTGGAATGTTCTTTTGGCATGTTTGGAATGTTCATGGCATCAGTCAGCCGGAGAGTGGAGGGCCTCGTGGGGAATGTGTTCTGGAGCTGTGGCAAAAGGGCTCGGGGCTGAGAAAATGCCGAGCCCAGTCTTCCGGGACAGAGTCCCCAGGCGTGAGAGAGGAGCCCACCCAAGCTTTGTGCCACTTCCTGGGACACACTACTATGATCTAGGGACATCTTTGAAGAGCCACCTGATGACATAACATCTTTGAGGAAGATCTAGCACCTTCTTTCCCAGGAAACCAGACTCCCTAGGTCACCGGCCCCTTGTGCCTGTGAGCTCCCTTTGCAGGGAGAGGAAAGATGGGGCTGTGGTCACCCCAGGCCTGGTGGGACTAAGTGTGAAGCAGCGACAAGGACCCGGAAGGGCCACTGGACAGCAGCTGTGGCGTTTTGCAAGGGAGGCAGGCAGCCCGTGACACCCTGTGGGGAAGGAGTGAGGGAACAGAAACCCTAACCCCAGGCTCCTCCCTTCCTCAGATCTCTTCCTCATTCCGCTGTGGCCAAAGCCAATCAGAACCAGAGAGGCAGGGAGTCCCTTGATTCAGGTGGGGAAGACCGGAGAGAGAACCAAAGGTATCCAGCATGGGACTGTCAGATAATTCTGCCTGTGACATCCTGACTTACCCACTCCTGAGAAGAGCAGGCCCACCTGATAGGCCTAACCCAGTGGTTCTCAGCAGGGGGCAGGTCTGTGCCCCCTTGCTAATGTCTGCAGACAGCTTTGGCTTTACAGTTGGGGAGGAAGGGAGGATGCCGCTAGCATGTAGTGAGTAGAGGCCAGGGAGGCCAAAAAACGGAGGAAAGTGTATAGGCCAGGGCCCCAGAGTGAAGAAGAGGAACTCAGGCTCAGGTGAGGCACCTCACTGCCCTTGCCTGGGCTGGAAAATGCTGCCCTCGCCCTTCTGGGGAAAAAACAGCATGATTTCATCTGATCCAGAGCCATTGGCCAGTAACTGATCTGCGTCCTCCTTTCTCAGGTCCCTTGGGGAAGGTGCCGTGTGCAGATGTCAGCCCCTCCATGCCCATCTCTTCTCACCAACATCAGAGTCCCCGCTGTGGTCAGCATGGAGGCCACCGATCCATGGGTCCCCGGCGCCTGGCTTTGCCTTCTCTTGGAAGCTAAACCTCCCTCTTGTTCCCCTCGATTTCAGTTTCATATTCACACCCTAAAAACATTTGGTAAAAGTGAATCAAGTCTTGCCATCTGTCTCATTCACTTGTATTATGTTTGTAACAAACAGAAGAGTCAGGAGGAAATTGAATCCACACTGCAAATAATGTGCTGCTCCCCGCTCCTCAGGGAAGGGGTTCGTGCAGAAGGGGAGAGAGGACAGCAGGTCTTCCCACCGTGTTCATGCAGTTCTCCCTGTGGCCCTGGGAAGGGGGCAATGTTGTCCCCTCTGAGAGATGAGGACACTGAGCTGTCAGGAGGAAATTCGTGGCCCAGGTTGTACTCCCCACACATAGCAAAAGTGAGATCTTAAACTCTGCACTGAGCCTGTCAACTCCAAGACATGGACAATGTTGATTTCTAGTTCATCCTCACTAACTCATTCCCCCTGAGGTTTAGGGTTTCATTAAACAATAACAATGGAGGGGCGCCTGGGTGGCTTAGTCGGTTAAGCGTCCGACTTTCGCTTAGGTCATGATCTCGCGGTTCGTGGGTTCGAGCCCCGCGTCGGGCTCTGTGCTGACTGCCAGCTCGGAGCCTGGAGCCTGTTTCAGTCTGTAACTCCCTCTCTCTCTGACCCTCCCCTGCTCAAGCTGTCTCTCTCTCTCTTTCTCCTGGAAATAAATAAAACATTAAAAAAAAAAAACAATAACAATGGATACTAGGAACTAATCAATGGTACTGATGGCTACTCTTACCTCCTACTGGCCTGATACCTATTCAATATATCACAGTTATCATCTCAGAGCTTCCTAACAACTATGCGTTTTATATGGAAAGAACTCAAACTTTTGAGAGACTAAACAACTTTTCTGATGTTGCCCCTCGTCCCCTAGCAAAAGGAAGAGCTAGGATTTGAGCCCAGGTCTGTGTGGTGCCAAAATCAATCACATTAGCCCACAGTGACCCTGGTGTCTTGAGGGGCACTTGAGGGATAGCAAGAGTGTTGGGCACAGCCCTGCCTGTTATGTAAATAATCTCAAGTGTGATGGGAAAGAAAATGCCACTGTGATGACCAGGATGATTTAAGATCATTTACAGATTAAAGAACCTGAAAGAATAACCTGACCGATAGAGGGTTTCCATTAGCAAAGCGCATAAATGCATCTAGGAACATCCACTGGGTGTTTGACCAGCAGCTGTAAATAGCAGTTCCCTCATGTCTAATTTCCATGTAATGGCACTTGGTGTAGAGTTGAGTGAACAATTGAGTAATAATAGGAGGTTAATCTGACCCATTATTTATACTTTGTTAACTGTTGATGGGAGGCTTTCAAAGTTTGGTAACAGAAGAGGAGATGTCAACAAGGCATCTATCTCTGCTTTTTGCTGGGGAAAGGGGACTATTTCATTTGTGACTCTGGGTACATTGCAGAGAAAAACAGAAAATAACGCGCCCATAGGGAATGAGTGGTTGGACAGTCCTGTCATTTCATTTTAATGACTGGCTGGCAGAAATGTTTGGAGGGGTGGTGACGATGAAAGCCATCAGTCACCTGCAAGTGTCCGTGAGCTTTGGAACCAAGCTTGAGTTTGAAAATGTGTTCCCCTATGTAACTGTTGGAAGTTGCCAAAACTAGAAGTTTCCAGAGCCCTGTTCTTATCCCTCCCTCCCCGATAGCCTTTTGGTAACGCACTTTATTTAGGAGACTAAAAACATTATTCCCTTAAGCATTCTTTTTCTGTGTTCTAGAGAAACACATACTGGCTTAATTTAGGGGCTGGATCTAGACCTTTAAAATGTTTGGAGATCAGATGTTTCTCCTTCTTTCTCTATTGGTTTAATTTCTAACAATAACCAGGAGACAACCTCCATGATATAATGGAAAGATCATGGGTGTTACTGTGGGACAGAATGGGTACAAATCCCATCTTCCCCCTTAAGCTCTGAGACTCAGGAAAAACAATCTCTGAGCCTTAATTTCTCCATCTGTAAAAAGGTGATGTTTCTGTTTTAGCTTTGTCGTGTAATCCTGAAAACCCACAAAGTGGAATTTTGCTCAGATGGGAGCCCAAATTGTATATAAGATCGCCTACCACCCAGTACATATATCTTCAGCACAGCCCCGGTGTTTCTACTTGAACTCAAGGATAGATTTAAAATATTTTATTGTGAAATAGAAATTATATACAAAAAAAAAAAAAACCTCATAAAACAAACACAGCAAAGAAAAAGAAAAAAATAGAGGGCAGTGATTTGTCACAAAGGAACACCTGTGAAATTAATTTTCAGGTGAAGTATTAGGTCAGGGGTTAGCAAACATTTTCCACCAAAAGCCAGATAGTAAATCTTTCACTTAGCTAATGGTCCCTTTAGCAACTACTTAATTCTGCTACCATGCTGTGAAAGCACCAAGGACAGTAGTAAACTAAACAAGCGGGTCTGACTCTGTTCCAATAATGACAGATTTTAAAAGGGAGTCAGCAAGCCTAGCTAGGAGAGTCTCTTTAAAAATCTGGCCGGGAGGCCCCGGGGAGGAGGAATTTATGCACGTTCTCATCAGAAATGCCCTGAACTTTTTGCCAGCTGCAAGCCCTCAGCCTGGACTTAACTTTGGGACTGTTTGCATCCATCAAAAGCAGTCAACTCCATTCGACTCTTGTTTCAATTCCTCATTTGCAAATTACCCGACCAGTCCCAGCTAACCTGATTTCAACCCATTTGCTTAGAAGACCTGAATGACAACCCATGGCCTTTCTAACTCTGCCCCTCTTTGTCTCCTTGGGAACACACATCAGGTTTTTCTTTCCCTGACTCTGTGTCTCCTCAGCTGTAATTCAAATTGCCTGGATAAATGCCTACTTGCTTAAATATTCACTAAATTCTTTCTTGGTCAACAATCGTTGGCCGAGTCTGTGGGATCAGAGTAACTGACACTTGCCCCTACGCGGCCCCGCAGCAGACGCTCAGATGGCACCTCTGACCCAGCTCAGCTCTCCAAGTGTCCCCACTGGTGAGGAGCCTCGGAGTTCTGGTGGTGAGTTCTCCTGGATCCGAACCTCCTATCTCTTTTAGTCAAGGTTCAGATCAGACTTTATTTAGGCCAAATAACTGGTTCTGTCCTTCCTCCGTTGGAGGGGAGGGATTCACCCTCTGGAATCAGGTGTCAGGGAATTTGCTGTCCGGGTGTCTGGATTTGGGTTTAAGGATATTTACTGGTGGGTGCTCAACTTACTCTCAGGTGGCCAAGTTTTCTTTCAATCTAAAACCTTTCCAAATCATAGGAAAACATACCCTTTCAGATACCCATAAAGGGTCAGCCTCCTTCGGGAACACCAGCAGGATCTATGTTTAAAAAATATATGGGCCTCTTGTAAAGTTTTGCTCCTTTAGACCCCCATTAGCCAGAGTGATTTAAAACTTCATTGGTTGGGGCCTGGCACTCTGCATTTCAGTTCAGGTCATGATCGCAATCATGGGATCAAGTCCCTCATTGGGCTCCGAGATGACTGTGGAGCCTGCTTAAGATTGTCTCTCTCCCTCTGCTCCTCCCCCACTCACACAACTGTCTCAGAAAGAAAGAAGGGAAGAAAAGGAAGAAGGAAGAACCAAGATGGGACACTTTTGATATCCCAAAATTAGTTTACTTGCCTGCACAGTTGGGAGAGAAAAAAAGATTATAAAACTGAACAAGATGAGCGGGAAGCTCATTTTAACTGGCATCTGGAGGCCTCCGAAAGGAGTTCAACCCTCCAAGTAATTAACTCAAAACCTTCGAAAGTGACTTCGGATCTTTTGCGAGGCTTTCAAATTTAGAGAAATGGCTTCGCAAACTCCTCCTCTCCTTCTCCTCCTGCCTCACCTGCCCTTCCTTCCCCTGAGCCTCTCAACCTTTCCTGGCTCCTTCTGTTCCCTTCTCTGCAGTTTCTCCCCCTCCGCCTCCCCTCTTCCTCTCTACCCTTAGCTCTTAACTTAGCTTCTGGATTTTGAAATTTCTAAGGCAGGACTGAGAGAGTTCGAAGCGAGCCTCTCCAACATGTGCTGCTGTGGCTTCTGGACTGTTTGGAGCAGCAAGCCCTTGAGACCCTGGGGGCTGAAAAGAAACCGCTATTGTCTTCCCATTTGTCCCTTTCCTCGGTCTGCCTGGGACACAGGTGGTCCGTTCTTTCTTTTGGACGTCTCAGGAGTGACTGCCTCGTGGGAAGGTATCCTTTCCCTCTTCTTTGGGGACCCGTCTTACCCCAAGAGATGGCTATTTAGTGCCACCGAAAATATTTACTCTTTGTCCCAGCTGAAAACTGACAAGAATTTGTTGTGTCCGAATCGCGAGTCCCCAGAGACCTCCAAGGAGCCGACACTGATGCAAGTACATAAGGGTCTTTATTACAAGCTCGAGCAGGGGTTCACCCGTCTACCGGCACAGCGGCAGCAAGGAGAAGCCCCTAACAGTGGCGAGCAGGGTTTTTATGGGGTAAGGGACAGGAGTGTTACAGTGCACACGTTGTACGTTTTGCATCATCACATAAGCACCAATCATAATTGAACAACACCCATGGTAATAGTTTTGACCACTCAGTATCCGTGAGGCATCCGTTACTTTTGGCGGGACCCAGTCATGACCTTTGAGAATCCTTTGAAAATGACCAATTATAAGGTGAGCTCAAAGGGCCTACCTGGGGTTTAGGCAAGCGGTGAGTGATTGGCTGGTTTGTACAGAGTAACTACATGCAGTTCCCAGCCCTGACTCAGACCACAGGAATGTTACACATTTCTTTTGATTGGCTGATCCGAGGGTGGTCTGAGGGTGGCTTCAGCGGAAGCTTTTCCTGGAACTGGGCTACGTGCAGCCCGAGGTTGCTCTTAATGGAGGACTTAATTTCAGGCTCCTCAAATTTTTTTTTGAAGTAGCTCTGTAGTCAAAATTTGGCCTGACTGGAAGCTGATATTCAGAGCCTGATGGCAAAATTGTAAGGCTTTCTCCCTTTATTAAAACTGTGTACCCAGAGGGAAAGAAGTAAATTGAAGATAATATAGTGGGATCGGTGGATCAAACTATGACGTCATTTAAGTCACAACCCAATTCTTTGATGAATTGAGAGCAACCTTCCTTATCTTACGAATCTTGACAAAACATGACACTGCTCTGGAGACCCATTCCTTTGACAAGCCCCAGACTTTCCTTAGTTATCTCAGAAGGCTTGCAAATGATTGGCCTTAGGAAACCAAAGTCCTTCTTAGACGAGCTTACATTCTTTCTGTGTCCCTTGAAGTTATATGTTTTTCTCCTGTCTTTGAAGTGTAAACACAGCCGGCAATCACCTGAGCCTGAAAGGGGGGGGGGGGAGAGGGGGGGAAAGAGGCCTTTTTAAAATACGAATTGCTTAAATGGCTCTTGTTCCCAAACTCTAGCACAGCCTTCTAAAATTAATGCCAGAGACAAATGGTGAATAATGCAGCAAGGCATATTCTTTTTTTTTTTTTTTTTTACAAATAGTTTATTGTCAAATTAGTTTCCACATAACACCCAGTGCTCATCCCCACAAGTGTCCTCCTCCATGCCCACCCCTCCTCCCCCACATCCACCAGTCCTCAGTTTTTGTCAGCATTCAAGAGTCTCTCATAGTTTGCCTCTCTCCCTTTCCCCCATCATTTCCGCCCTTCTTCTCCCCCTTGGTCCTCTGTTAAGTTCCTCCTAATCCTCCTATACGTGCACACATATGATATTTGTCCTTCTCTGCCTGACTTATTTCGCTCAGCATAACCCCCTCAAGGTCCATCCATGTTGCTACACATGGCCAGATTTCATTGTTTCTCATTGCCGTGTAGTATTCCATGGTGTAGATAAACCACATCTTCTTGATCCATTTGTCCGTTGATGGACACTTAGGCTCTTTCCAGGTTTTAGCTACTGTGGAGAGTGCTGCTATGAACATTGGGGTACATGTGCTCCTATGCATCAGCATTTCTGTATCCCTTGGGTAAATTCCTAGCAGTGCTATTGCTGGGTCATAGGGGAGTTCTATTGTTAGTTTCCTGAGGAACCTCCACACTGTTTTCCAGAGGGGCTGTACCAGTTTACATTCCCACCAATAGTGTAGGAGGGTGCAGCAAGGCATATTCTTATATAAACCTCCTAGTACACATAATGTGGAAAATTTGGGGGTTTGGAGCTGACGGCCAGGAAAGAATTCTTGAGAGGTCTTCAGTACAAAAAGGTGGCTTCTTAAAGCACAGGGACAAGACCCATGGGCAGAAAGAACTGCCCTGGGATTGTGAGGCATAGTTGATTATTCACTAGGGAGCTGGTGGAGGTAAAGACCAAGGGAAGTTTCCCAAAGGACTTTCATGTGCTGAAGAAGAGGCCCGGATACTGGCCCCCATAAGCATTGTGGTTAAGGCTGTGTTTCTCTCTAGGCAAGCGTTAATGTGAAAGCAGTTGGGAGTTCCTAGAGGAAAGTCATACTCTGCCAGCCTCAAGTATTTGTCAGAGAGCCGCAGGTTCTAAGGAAAGTTAATTTTATCTACATTTCCTTTTTGCCTTTGTTTCCCACATCACAAATGTGTGTGCATTTCTGTTGGCTATAAATCTGGGGATGGAACTGTTGGCTCATATGGTATACGCTCAACTTTAAAATACAATAATCACTCTTCTGCCGAAGTTGTGTGAATTTACACTTTTTAAAAAGTTTATGTATCTATTTTGAGAGGGACAGCAGGGGAGGGACAGAGAGCAAGGGAGAGGGAGAATCCCCAGGAGGCTCCCTGCTGCCGGCCCTCCCTCACACACAGGACTTGATCCCAAACACCATGAGCTCATGATCTGAGCTGAGATTAAAGAGTCAGACACTTAACCCACTGAACCACCCTGGAGCCAGGTGAATTACACTTTGACCAGCAATGTGTGCTGAGTGCTAACAGTTCCGAAACCACTCCAGCACTTGGTAGAACCAGACTTAAAATGTATTCATTCTGGGGGCGCCTGAGTGGCATCCAATCCTTGATTTCAACTCAAGTTGTGGCTTGATGGTCAGCTCAGGTCATGGCGTGGTGGGGGCGGGGGCTCTGTAGCCAAGAGCTGAGAAAGAATTCTAGCAAAGTCTTTGGTGAACAAGGTGATTTTATTAAAGCTCGAGGACAGGACCCGTGGGCAGAAAGAGGTTGTGAAGAGGGACTGGTTATATACTATGGAGTTGGAGGAAGTAAACTCCAAAGGGAGGTTTCCAAAAGGACTTTCATATTGCTACAGAGGACTCCTAACATACTGGAGGCCTTGTTATTGTCCAGCTAAGGTTGTTTTCCCTCTGGAAAGGCTTTAGCATGAAGACGGGACCGTTGGGAGTTTATTGAAGCAATGCTTTACTCTGCCTATCTCAAATATTGGTCAGTGGGCTGCAGATTATAATGAAATGTTATTTACATTTTCTTCTTGCCTTTGTTCTCCACATCACTATGGAGGGGAGGGTGGGGTTAGGGCTCCAGGATATTGCATGCATTGGTTTCTGGAGGTGAGGCTACTGAGACAGATTGAGGCTATTGAGAGCCTTTTCTAGAAATTTATTAAGACAGTTGTAAAATGGTGGAGACTCATGTCCTGCAGGACTGTGATTATCAGTGAACCATTGGCTTGTTCCCTTCCTTTATTCTTGGCACCCAGGAATGCCTGACGAATGTCACATATATCCCACCCTGGCGGGGGAAGGGTGTTGTTAGCTTGTGCTTTGCCCTCATCTTGCCTTATGCTCCCTCATCAGTCTCACCATCATGGGCTCGAGCCCCGCATCACATTGGACTCCATAGGGCTCCGTTGAGCTCCGGGCTGAGTTAGCTTGGAACTCTCTCTCTCTTTCTCTCTGTCGCTTCCCCCCTCTCAAAATAAGTAAACATTTTTTTTAAAATGTATTCATTCTGTTTGAATGTAGTGGTATCTCATGCTTTTACTTTACATTCTTTGATTAGTCATGGGCTCCAACACTTTTCATGTTTGCTGGTCATTTAGATAGCTTCATTTGTGAAGTGGCTACTCAAGTCTTCTGCCTGTTTTTCTATTTAGTTGTTTGGCTTTTCCTTATTGATTTGCACAAATTCTTTTTGTATTCCTAGTATCAGCTCTTTGTCTGTCATATGCCCAACAAATATTTTCTCCTGCCCTTGGCTGAATTTTTACCTTTCCAATGGAGTTATTTGATGAACAGACAAGTTCTGAATTTCAATGTAAACTTTATTAATATTTTCCTGTATAGTTAGCACTTTTTTATATCCTAAGAAATCATTCCATACACCCAAGTTTATGAAGATCATCACTTTTGCTAAGTTGCATTGTCCTAGAATATTGCCCATCTAATCTAAACCTAGGCTATGTTATTAATAATAGGCCATTAACATCTTAGTTTTAGTATCAGCAGAATCTAGCAATGCTCCTTTTTCATCCCTAGCATTGGATATGTGACTTCTCTCTTTTCTTCCTGAAATACTCAGTAGAGGTGTATCAGGTTATTAATCTTTTCAAAGGACCAACTTTGGGTTTTGTTGATCTTCTCCATGGTATTTTTTACTGTTGTTTCATTAATTTCTGCTCATATTTATCATTCGCTTACTTTTGCTTTCTTTGCTATTTATGTACTGTTCTTGGACTATCTTGTTGACAAAGATATTTAATTTATTACTTTGTATTATCATAGTATAAAGATACTTACCTTCTTTACCTACCTACACACAAAACTTTTGGTATTTTATATCATTCAGTTCAAAAATTTTCCTAACATCCTTTGTGACTTCTTATTTGGCCTATGGGTTATTTTAAAATGTATTTCTAATTTTTTTTAACATATGGAGAATTTATCACTCCACCTTTGTTATTGATTTCAGGTTCAATTACATCACAGACAAAGAATTTGTGTGATTTCATTTCACTGAAGTATGTTGAGACTTGTTTTGTAACCCAGCATAAGGTCAATTAGAATAAATGTACCATGTATACTTGAAAAGAAAAATGTGTAGCATTAATTTGCTGGTTGGAGTATTTTCAAAATGTTTATGAGGTTGTTTACTAATTATATGTTCAAACATTTATTTCTTGACCTGTTTTTGTTTATTTTGCCTTTCCTATTGAGAGTAGTGTGTTAAAATTTTCTGACGCAAGTGTAGATTTGTCAATCTTTATATATTTTGAAGGTATGTTAAGTAAAATTAGCATTTTTAATTGCTATATCTTAGAGTTGAATTAATGTCTTATCACTCTGAAGTTTGTCTCTTACAATGCTTTTTGTTTTGAAGTCTATTTTGCCTGATATTAATATAATTACAGGAGCTTTTTTTTTTTTGGTAGTATTTAGATGATAAATCTTTTTCTGTTCTTTTACTTCTACACTTTCTGCGGTTTAATATTTTTCTCTGTGCCAAGGTTTGAAATTGTCTAATGACCTCTCTTTTGCGTGTTCAATTTGCTGTTAAGCCCATGCATTAAGATTTAAATTTCAGATATTACATTTTGGGCTCTAAAATGCCCTGTCTAGACGTTCTATCTAGATCTATGGGGAGACATTTTGAGACTGATGTAGTTTGAAGTGCTGGAGTCCGGAGCTGACGTCCAGGAAAGAATTCTTGAGATGTCTTCCGTACAAAAAGTGGTTGTATTAAAGCACAGGACAGGGCCCATGGACAGAAGAGCTGCACGAGGGTTGTGACGGGTAACTGATTATAAACCTTTAAGTTGGAAGGGAGTTAGGGATAGCCTACCTCTCTAGGGAATTTTAGAAACGTTTCCAAGGCCTGAGAGATTAGGAAAGGGTCATTTATTATTGTTTAGTAAAAACTTGGTCATGAGACCCTTCAGATGTGTATCATGGAGCTATAAATTTGGAGGTTGATTTTCAACAGCGATCTTAGGGGTAGAGATAAAGGAAATTTTCAAAGGCAAAGGAATTTTTATATGTTAAAGGAGTCTTACAGGATCCTGGGAGGTTGGGCTAAGATTTGCCTTTTGCCCTTAGCAAAGTGTCAACACTGACGCATCTGAGCTCGCATCTGAGCTCGGAGGGGAATGTCACTCTGCCCTTCTCAAGGACTTGTGTGTCAGTGGGCTCTAAGTTGTCAGGAAATTTAATTTGTTTTTCCTTCTGCCTTTGTACCCCCACATCAGAGAGCATCAGAACATCCTGCTCCTCATCCAAACTCCTTTGACTTAATATCTATTGATGATTTGTGCCTGATCCAACCGTACCTGAACTAATGCGAGTGAGTTTGCTCCTTGGTGAGTTACAGCGGAGACTGTAGCAGGTGGCCTTGTACTACAAAGGAAACTTTATTTGGAGATCAGGGGAATAACTTGTAAAGCTGTGAACCCCCGGCAGGGGTGAACAGGTTCCTTTTATTTAGAATTTAGTATGAATATTCAGAAAGGGGATCTTTGTCATTCCCTGTAGGGGCGGGTACAAGGTTGGGCAGGAGTACTTTGAAAAACATGCCTCTACATGCTAGGTTACATTAATGAAGCTTGTATTCCTCCAAACACCAAGACTTTGACATAATGAAGCAGAGGTAACTGTGAAATCAGAGGAGGGCTCTGAGAGCCAGTATAAACTGGATGGGATCTTGGTCTCCTTATCTCCAGTAAGGAATGCAGGGCCTTGCTGACTGGTAGGCTCGAGTTGACCAGCCTGAATATCAGCTGACCCTGAGTCCAGGCTTCTGCAGAGACTGCGAATGGATTCGTTAGTGGGGCCTGAAAAGAAACAATAACTGATTAGGGAGAAACAGTTCTCTGAAAAACAAGCTTTATATTTTCTGCTAGTTTCAACCTCATTAACCCTACGGGGCATGGTTTCAATCCTACAAAAACAACTCAAGAACGTACATTAGGTCAATCTTTACTTTTGAAATAGCACTGGGAGTTTTACCATTGATTTACTGTCTCTGATATGGTTAGGCTATTTCCTGACGTGGTAGAGACCGTTGGTTTTTGCCTTCCCTTAAAATCCTTAACCTTTGAGGTTTTTTCATTTCTTTGTAATTCTGATCCTCCCAGGGAGTTCTGCAAAGAAGTGTGCAAAAGCAAGTTGAGCTACGAGGACACAGATCCAGGAAAATAGCTGGGATCCTAAAATGATTTTGTTTTTGCCACAAAAGCTTTGTCTCATCTTGCTTTTTCTGGGAATCCCTCACTCTTTCTGCTTACACAATCTGCTCTGATGACTCTAACATGATAATTTTTACCTCCACTACCGTCTTGCATGTTCCAGTTGGCATTCTGTTATTAGACCTCTCCTCTTATCCGTCTAGCCATCTACTATCTATCTATGCATCTATTATGTGAACTTATGATTCCTGTGCAATGGGTTACAATCCATTATTGCCCTTATTGGTTTTGATACTTCAATTGTCATCAATTTGGCCAGTGGGTCTCCTTTCATGGTGGTTTCTATATCTTTGTTGACATGTTCCCCTCATTTTATTTTTTTTTTAATACTTTTTATTTTCTGGCACAAAGAGATGTTCCAGATCTATCTTGTGCTTTCCTGATGCAGCTTTGGAATTGGCTATTTCTCCAAAGATACCTGGTTTCCTCTTAGTGAAGAATGATATTTAGAACCCAGGACTTTGGCAGTAGGCGCACTCATTGCTATTGGAGTAGTATTGCTTCTAGATCCTTTCAATATAAAGAGCTGGGGAATATGTACGTATAAGACATCATGAGTTCCTATTGGTATTTACAATTCCAATACAACCCTACAGATTCCTCCTCACTTCCCCTTATTTAATATTGAGATTTCAATTTTCCACATGTAAAGTCCTAACTCCCTAAAACATCAACCTAGTTACAATTCAGTTTCTATGATGTACTTAAAATAGCTTCAAAATAGTTTTACCCATACCATTAAAAACATTTGTAGTTCTTTTAATTCTCTAGATGGAGGATATATAGTAGAGTCAGAGTTGTGCTCAAAAGTTATTTTGGAAGGGGACCTGGGTGGCTCAGTTGGTTAAGCATCCCATTTTGGCTCAGGTCATGATCTCACAGTTCGTGGGTTCCAGCCCCGCAGTTGGGCTCTGTCCTGACAGCTCGGAGCCTAGAGCCTGCTTTGGATTCTGCATCTCCCTCTCTCTCTGCCCCTCCCCCACTCACACTCTGTCTCTCTGTCTTTCAAAAATAAATAAACATTAAAAATGTTATTTTGAATTCCTAATTCTTTCCCCTTTAATATAGTCATGTTATTAATTCAAAATATAATTGGGTTCACTTATTTCTGTTTGCATTCAATTTTAGTTAATTTCCCCAACCCTAATGACTTAATTTTGCTCTTTTAGTATGTAGAACATTAATATGCTATGCTTCCAAAAGCCAAAACCAAGCATGGGGTGCCTGGGTGGCTTAGTCGGTTAAGCGTCCGACTTTCGCTTGGGTCATGATCTCGTGGTTCATGGGTTCGAGCCCCACGTCGGGCTCTGCGCTGATTGACAGCTCAGAGCCTGGAGCCTGTTTCAGTCTGTGACTCTCTCTCTGACCCTCCCCTGCTCACGCTGTCTCTCTCTCTCTCTCCTAGAAATAAATAAAAAACATTTAAAAAAATTTAAAAAAAAAAAGCCAAAACCAAGCAAAAAGGCATGTACAAAGAAGTGACAGTCTTTCCCTTGCTCTGTTGATCCCATTCCTCCTCATCTTTGTAAGTAATCAAATTTATTTTTGTCTCTTTTGGCAAAAGTAAGCAAATATACATATGCTTCATTATTTCCCTTTCTTTCTTACACAAAAGATGACATGTCGTACATACTCTTTTGCAATTTGCTTTTTGTCTCTTAACAATGTATCCTGGAAATTACTCCCTATCAGTTCATAGAGATAATCTTCATTCTTTTCTTATAGTTCCATGATTCTCCAATACATATATGTGCCATGTTTTTTTCAATGAATCTCCTATATTTGAGCATTTAAGTACTTTACAATATTTGCCATAATTAAAAAATGCAGCAGTGAAAAACCTTGTGCATATCATTGCAGTGCATTTTGGTATTTTCAGGGTAAATTCCTAGAGATGGGATGGCTGGGTCCAAGGCTTAGTGAATATGTAGTTGTGTTAGATATTTCCAAATTCCCCTCCATGGAGATTGTACCCATTTTCATCCTCCTAACAATGTGTGTGAGACTCTTCATTTTCTTGCAACCTCACCAACTGGGTATATTTTCAAGCTTTTGAATGTTTACCAATCTGATGGATGAAATGTGATATCTTACTTTAGATTTTCATTTCTCTTTTATTTTTTATTTTGGATTTTATTTTATTTTATTTTTAGAGAGAGCATGAGTGTGCATGAGCCAGGGAGGGGCAGAGAGAGAGAGAGAGAGAGAGAGAGAATCTTAAGAAGGCTCCATGCTCAGCATGGATCTGTCACCAGTCTCCATCTCATGACCTTGACTGAGATCACGACCTGAGCCAAAATCAAGAGTTGGGTGCTTAAGCCTGATTTGAGCCACCCAGGTGCCCCTTAATTTGCATTTCTCTTATTTGTGAGGGAAGTTGAACATATTTTTATAAATATAAGGGCCATTTTAATGTATTTTTACAAATTGGTGGCTCACATTTTTTGGTGTTTTTTTTTTTTCATTTTTCTATCAGATCGGGGCTCCATCCTAAAACCCTGGGATCATGATGTAAGCCAAAATCAGGAGTTGATGTTCATCAACTGAGCTACCCAGGTGCCCCTCCTTCTTGCAGTTTTTACGGATTCTTGTAGTTTTAGCGATTCTCTTCAGGTTTTTAGAGATCTTACCCGCCCATCCGACTCAGTTAAAAAAAATTCTTTACATATTAGGGATATCACCCCCCATCTGGTAATATGTTGCAAATATTTTCTCCCAACTTGTCATTTGTCATTTGACTTCTTTATGGCAATTTTTTGCCATTATAAGGTGGGGTTTTTGATTTTTTTTTTTTTTTTTTTTGCACTCATACTTATCGATCTTTTCCTTTATTGAATCTGGAGTTTTGATTCATAGCTTGAAAGCCTTCCCTACGCTCAGGTTATAGAAGACTTCACCCATGTTTTCTTTTAGTACATACAGTTTAATTTTATATACTTAGATACCTGATCCATTTCAAGTTTATTCTCATTTAGTGTAAAAGATTATAATTTCCTTACTTTACACATGTCTCATTTTCCCGACACCATTTACTAAAAAGAAATTCTTGGTCCCAGTGATTTGAGATGTTATACACATGATTCCCATATGTACTTGGATCTTGAATTTGTGTTCCAGTTCAATAATCTTTTTGTCTATTCATGTGCCAGTAGCATAGCATCTTGGTTATAGAGCATTCTTAGTATGTTTTAATACTGGTAAAGCTAGTTATACCTCAGTTCTTGCTTTTCAGTATTTCCCCTAGTTATTCTTATATGTTCATTTTTCCATCAACTTGAATATCAGCTTGTCTAGCTCCAGGAGCAAAAAACTTTCTTAGTATTTCACTTGGATCACAATAATGTATGAATTAAATTAGAGGGGCACCTGGGTGGCTCAGTCAGTTAAGCATTTGACTTCGGCTCATGTCATGATCTCGCAGTTTGTGAGTTTGAGCCCTGTGTCTGGCTCTGTGCTGACAGCTCAGAGCCTGGAGCCTGCTTCGGATTCTGTGTCTCCTTCTCTCTCTGCCCCTCCCATGATCATGCTCTGTCTCTCTCAGTCTCTCAATAATAAATAAACATTTAAAAAAAATTTTTTAAGTAAATCAGGGTGGAGTGACATCTTGATGCTGATGAGATTTCCTGACCAGAAACAAGGGGTGCCCTGTTTGGCAAATAACTAGAGCAGGTTGCACGCTGGCATCTCTCCTTATTTCTCAGCCTCAGAGGCTGTTGTCAGATGCATCAATTTTTGAATCATCAAAGTATAATGTTAACTGATATGTTTTTACTCTCTTCCTAATCAATATAAGGATTGTACCTTAACTCTACTTTCTCACTTCTTTACTTTTAATTTTATATATCTTTCAAATACATTTAATCCTTACAACAATATTATGAAGAAATCTGTCATATTTTTTAATAGATAAAAAACTGAACCCGAGAGAGATTAAGACACTTGACCAGGGTCACCCAGCCTAGTAAGTACAGAGCTGGGGTTCAGACCCCAGTAATCTGGTTCGAGAGTCCATAGTCTTTACCTCTACCTAACCCCACCTATCGTGATACAGAGGAAGAAAAGAGCACCAGTTCTGGAAGTTCTGCCTGAAATTCTTGACAGGCTTCCACTGGGTTCAGGGACTATGAAATCCATAAAGGAGCATGAAGAAATGTGCTATTTTTGTGGGCATTCTGAGCTGTTCTGTTCCTTGCACTCCACCGTGTCATCATTCTGCCTGTTACAAATCAGATTGTATTTGAATGTCAATTCGATTAGTAAATATATAATTGCTGTTGCCATAAACCATACTTTGGCATTTAATATGCCAAATATGATCATTTTATGAGCAAACCAAGTTATCCATAATACATTTTTATGTTCTCCAGCTATCAAGATGGCTTGAGATTTACAGAGTGCTAAAAAAGTAACTATATCATAAATTTCAATTTTCCCTAAAATTGCCTTTTTCGAACAAAAAAGGAAAAATGATATTCCTGTCAGTGTCTCTCCCCTAGTAGGTCCAGAATTCCTGAAAAATTGAAACTGTCCAAAGACTGAGGGTCACTGTGCAGTTCTGAACAGTCACACTTATCAAAGTGTATCTTCAGTTCTTTATTCTTCTGCAGGGGGCGGGGGGGGGGGGCTTGTAGAGTTGTCTCTATATTCATGATGTTGGGAAAGACAGACTCACTAAATAGTTTGGATGCTCAATGGTATGCAGTCTAGTTTCATCAGTGGTTGCTGGACAAAAGCCCCAGTTGGTGATGAGAAGAGGTTGTGCTCAAGTTATAGGGTCTTTCTGTGGCCATAGTGGAAGTCTGAGGGCAGGTGGGCTGGAGATGGGGGCACATCCATACCGTGCAAAGCTCTTTCATCTACTGAGTCCAGGACTGTGGACGGTTACAGACTTCTCAGGTCCTAGAAGCCATCTCTGCCCCCATGGAGATACAAATCCGGTGAGAGAACCTCTCAGAAGAATCTCTGAGTGAGGGGCAGATGCAACCATAGAGGGAAGGAGAGTACACATCATGCTTTTTTTTTTTAATAGTTTATTGTCAAGTTGGTTTCCATATAATACCCAGTGCTCATCCCAACAAGTGCCCTCCTCCGTACCATCACCCCCCACCCTCTCCCCCACCCCCATCAGCCCTCAGTTTGTTCTCAGCATTCAAGAGTCTCTCATGAATTGCCTCCCTCCCTCTCCCTATTTTTCCCCTTCTTCTCCCCCATGGTCCTCCGTTAAGTTCCTCCTAATCCACCTATACGTGCAAACATATGGTATCTGTCCCTCTCTGCCTGACTTATTTCGCTCAGCATCACACCCTCAAGTTCCATCCACATTGCTACAAATGGCCAGATTTCATTCTTTCTCATTGCCATGCAGTATTCCATTGTATAGGTAAACCACATTTTCTTGATCCATTTGTCCATTGATGGACACTTAGGCTCTTTCCATGTTTTGGTTATTGTTGAGAGTGCTGCTATGAACATTGGGGTACATGTGCTCCTATGCATCAGCATTTCTGTATCCCTTGGGTAAATTCCTAGCAGTGCTATTGCTGGGTAATACACACCATGCTTTTTAAGGAGCAGGGAAAATAAAGAAAACATTGGATTCAAGGGTAGTTATTGGCTAGGACTGTCACACCCAAAACAGTGAATGGGTTTGGGGTGGCAGGGAGAAGGGGGTATAGGTAAGCAGTGACAAAATAAAATAAGGTAAAAACATAAACTGAAACAAAAACCACAGACCCTCTCAACAAAATCTTGGGGGTGGAGAGGGGTGAGGAGAGTGCATCCACTAATTTTCTTCTCTTTCACGGAAGGTGGGGCTATCTGTAGCTAGTCCTTCATCTATGAAGTCGATAATCAGAGATGAAAAGTTTGTTCAACTGTAGTACTTAAGTGCACTTGCAGACCTGCCAAGCAGTAGAGCTGAAAAGAGACTGTATACATTTCAAGGCAGCAAAACAGAAAATAGAAAAGAACAAACTGACAACAAGAGCAAATGAGTGAAAACTAGGAAACGGGAAGAATTTACAAAGTAGAAAATAGAAATTAGATGACAGGAATAAAACTAAATACATCTGGTAGGACAATAAGTGTTAATGCAAAAAAAAAAAAAGTAATAACCTGGTGCATAAAAAGAATTCTCAGGTTGGTCCAATAAACTAAATCTAGTCATAACCATTCTGTATAAAAGCAATGCTTCTCGCACTAGATAGCTTTCATTTGCCTCTGAGCCCACTCTCTGCCATTCTCCACTGCTGTGCTAGCCAGGAGGCCAGGCATCGCCACCGTATCACCACGTTGCCTTGCTCTCTGGCTTCCAGTTGGCTTTGGTCCTAGGAAGCGGCAACAGGTGCTCTGACAGAGGGAGGACTCTGGGGTCAGGGCATTCATTTGCTTTCCTGGCTCCCGCATGGAGAGTTACCCATGGCTAGCTGCCTCCTACCCCCAAAGGCGCGGCTCCTGTCAGGCACCCCCTTCTCTTCAGGTTCTGGTAACTGATGCAGAGATGGTAATACATCATAAAGTCCGACGGTGCCACACCATCCCTAGTGATTTTCACATACCTGCTCATGCCGCTGCACAGGGTCCCCGTATAACATTTTCATCAAAGTGCCCAGTTTGAGCACGGTACTCTCCTTCCGGGACCCGGACTGCTACACGCCCAAATACATTTACTCAGAAAGCCACAAGCAAAGGATTGGGGAAAAGAGCAGGAGGCAAATATAAAGAGATCAGGGTTTGTCTTCCTCAGAAAAAGGCTGAATTCAAAGGAAAAGCATTAAATGGGATTTTAAAAATCACATTATAGTTATGAAGGGTAAGATCTCCAATAACGTAAAACTGCCTTGCAGCTATATATGGTAAACTATATAGAATTAAAATACATGAAGCCAAACATTGCTGGGAAAGCGAAGAGAAAGAAGTCAGTGGGACTTTTTAATGCATCTTGGTTTTTAAAAATCAAGTTCAACATTAGTGGGAAAACTGGTGAAATCAGAACAAAGTCTGTAGTTCAAGGTAGAATTGTACTGATGTTAATTTCTTAGATTTTACAAATATACTGTAGTTATATTAACTAACATTAAGGGAAGCCCAGTGAAGGATATCTGGGATCTATATGTATTATGTTCACAAACTTTTCTGTAAATCTAAAATTATTCCAAGATTGAAAGTTTAGAAAAAGATCAAGGTAATAAAAGATAAAGATATAGAAATGCTGAATGGCGTAATTGCCAATATCCACCTAAGAACAGAAACTACTCTATCTTTTCATGTGACCATAAAATGCAAAAATTCTGCATATATTATACAAGAAAAAGCTGAAAAGGTCTAAGAAGTAAAAACATAAAATCATATTATTATCCACAATTCAAAACTAAGGTAGAAACACACCAAAGTCTGTGACCATTTTAAAATTT
This sequence comes from Proteles cristata cristata, assembly GCA_017311185.1. Classification (NCBI taxonomy): domain Eukaryota; kingdom Metazoa; phylum Chordata; class Mammalia; order Carnivora; family Hyaenidae; genus Proteles; species Proteles cristata. The sequence continues at coordinate 1,435,652 of JAESUZ010001614.1, forward strand.
AAGTTTCTTCAAATTTAAACAACTCTTAAGTTTAAGAAGAAATCAAAAGCATTTTCAGCATTATTTTCCTTCCTTCCTTCCTTCAAACTTTGTCATGATTTTGTCCTTATGCCCCCTCTTCTCCAGGCAGCCACCTGCTCTAGGTGAAGTGGGCTTTACTCCCACATCCAGGAGGTGAATCTGGATTGTCTGGATTGTCTAAGACAAATCAGCAGTCTCACTTCCACTGCTGGTGATTAGTGTAGAGCTGAACGCATAAAACAATCCTTGCAAATAGGGGCACCTGGGTGGCTCAGTAGGTTAAACATCCAACTTCAGCTCAGGTTATGATCTCGAGGTCTGTGAGTTTGAGCCCCGTGTTGGGCTCTGTGCTGACAGTTCAGAGCCTGGAGCTTGTTTCAGATTCTGTGTCTCCCCCTCTCTCTCTGCCCCTACCCCACTCCCCACCACTCTCTTTCAAAATAATAAATATTAAAAAAAAAAATTTTAAATCCTTGCAAATGAATTTTGAAGGAGTCTGATGAGTGACTTCTGGGAAAGGCTTACTTCACTGCTAAAACAAAGGTCCCTTTTCAACCACAGGGAATTGTCATAAGCATGTGACACCCAAAGCCGCATCTTACCACCATGAAGGGACCAATCCTATATACTGATAGCATAACAGAGCAGTCAGAAGAATGTGAATCTTTGAAGGTGTCATTGAACTACTGGATAAACCAGCCCAGAAACCCTCTTTCTTCAAACTTCTTGTTATCAGAAATAATAGCTCCTTAAGGTATTTGGGTCACTGTTTTTGTTATTTGCAGCTGAGAGAACCCTAGCTGGGGTACAAAATGTCCGGAAAACTGGGCTGCCTGGGTGGCTCAGTTGGTTAAGCATCTGACTTTGGCTCAGGTCATGATCTTGGGGTTTGTGGGTTAGGGCCCCACGTGGGGCTCTGTGCTAACAGCTCAGAGCCTGGAGCCTGTTTCAGATTCTGTGTCTCCCTTCCTCTCTGCCCCTCCCCTGCTCATGCCTCTGTCTCTGTCTCTCTCTCTCTCTCAAAAGTAAACAACATTAAAAAATTTTTTTAATATCCGGGAAATAATGAAAATGAAAACACTGCGTATTAAATCCCATAGAGTGCAGCCAAAACTCTCTTCAAAGGAAAAATCACTTCCTTTTATCTCTTTTATGTCCAACATATACACTCTGCCTCAAATAAATTAAACATTCAAATCAAGAAGTTAGAAAAAAGAAAGGTGATATAATGTCAAGAAAGGCAGGAGAAAATAATTTTAAAAGAAAATTCAGTGTTTGTTGCCAACTATATGCTGCATCTAGGCCTACAATGAACATTTCCTCTTTCTCAGCTTCCCTATCTTCCCTAGAGCCCATCTTCAAATTTTGGCTCTCCTCTACCTCTCTCAAGGGAAAGAGGGTAAATGGCAGTTCTCCTGTTGTCCAAGCCTTTCTGGGAAGGTGAGCCCTTACCAGGTCCCTGCTACCCCTTACTCATCGACCTAATCTGTCCAGCCCCAGATATTCAGGAACTGTGGTATAACTGTGGCTCCTGATATATGAGAAAGAACAATTCCAACTCAAATTCTGTAGGGGGGAAAAAAGCATCAAAAAGTACAGAAGAGAATCTTTCAAATCCAGTAAGAGAAATCCATCCCTATCCCCCTACCCTCTCTAATAAGAGTGCTCATTAGTCCCTCATGAGAAACCAGTGGATGCTTTCATCAGAACACTTTATAGGTCATTCATAATTGGCTGCATCTATTTATGCTAAGGTCAGGGTAGAATACATTCTAAAGCATGAGTTTAGAAATTCTGCAGAATTCCTTTTTTCAACCTCTTCAGATCGTGCATTAAAATGCCATCCAGCTAAAGACATATGTTTGGACTTGGAAGACCAATTGGCTAGGACAGACAATGTCCTGATGTCAGAATGGGCGAAAACAAAGAAGCAGACCCCCTGCCCCATCATCACCACCACCACCACCACACAACAACAGTAGCTGATAATCCTTTCTGAGCATTTGCCATATGGCATAAACTAAGCTAAGCACCTCACCTGTATCTCTTCATTTAATCCTGACAGATGAACTAGAAAATCAGATCTGAGGGGCGCCTGGGTGGCTCAGTTGGTTGAGCATCTGACGCTTGACTTCGGCTCAGGTCATGATCTCACAGTTCGTGAGCTGAAGCCCCGCATTGGGCTCTCTGCTGTCAGCCCAGAGCCTGCTTGGGATCCTCTGTCCTCCATTCTTTCTCTGCCCCTTGCCCACTCTCTCTCATTCTCTCAAAAATAAACATGAGAGAGAGAGAGAGAGAGAGAGAGAGAGAGAGAGAAAGAAAGGAAAGAAAGAAAGGAAAGAAAGAAAGAAAGAAAGAAAGAAAGAAAGAAAGAAAGAAAAAAAGAAAGAAAGAAAGAAAGAAAGAGAGAAAGGGGGAGAAAAGAAAGAAAGAACCCAAGCCTGCTGGCTCCAAAATCTACATATTTGAGCACACCACCAAACTAATCAAAGCAGACTTTTCTCTTTTTTTCTACCTGATAGTGCTAAGTGTTACCCTTCACAGTGGTTTCCACATTTCATCCTCACACCGTGCCGGTGATGCAAGAATGATCGTTGCCATTTTCCAGATGAGGCTCAAAGAGGTGACTACTATTCTCAGAGTACGCACTTAACAAATGATAGAACTGCAGTCTGACCTTCCTTCTTTCTCCTCGAAAGCCCAGGCTTCTTCACGCAGCTTCTTGTGTTGCTAACCATTGCTCTCCTGACTGTGGGGCCACAAGGAAAACAACAACTACCCCTAGGTTCAATGTGAAACTTTTCCTATTCCTTGTTTCCTCACCCCTGGAAAAAGAATTCATTACCACCTTCATTATCTTCAGGTGTTTTTTTATTTTTAATCTTGATGACTTTTTTTTCTTCTCCATTTTCTTACCAAGGATTCACACACTGCCTATAATTATACCGCTCAAGGTGACAGCCACTTCGGAAGTTCTCCACACATTAGCACACCACTTCGGAATTATCAGCAGCCCCAAGGAATGCATACATTCTGGCCACAGCAGTTGTTTAGATAGGGGGACTTTCCCTGTAATGAGATCAGCTCTCTTCTAGAAGCCAACCACTCCTTTTTGAAAGGCAACTCCAGTAAAGTGGTAAATGCTTTCTTTCTACCAAATAATGGAAAGTACTCCCCTCCCTGTCTCTTTCCTCAGCTGAAGCAGCATGAGCTGGAACCGAGGGCTGAAGAGATCAGCATTGTTCCTGCAGAGACAGAATGTGTGACGTGTAAATTGTTGGTCAGTGAAAGTTAAACCCTCAGCATGATGACAGACATCTCTAAAATGCATGTTATATTACCAGCATCTCTTACAAATCTTTCCTGAAACTCCCTAATGTAGGCCCACTAGTCTCCCCTCAATTCCCATGAGTATCATGAGACCTTTCCTACCTAAGTGTCACAGTCCAATTCCTCCCCTGCAGACCACAAGGCAGTTCTCAGAAATGATCTTGCGTTGTATTTGCATATGAAAGGAAGCCTGTGATTTTTGAGGGCCGAAGAACTAGGATGTGGTGGTCAGCCAGCTTCTGGTTGCTAAGCGCTTCCCTCCTTTCTTCTGTAGGAAACCAAAAGTCTTCCTTTAAATTCTGAGACTGTGGGCTTCCTCTGCACAATAAATTAAGCCCAGAAGAATATCTTGAGAAACCCTGTCGTGGGTTCTGCTTCTGACAATGATTGTTTCCACCCAAGTCTCTCTCTAAAAACAGTTATACAATCTAAACAAATTATTTTGAAAATGTGTTGGAGCACAGGAAATCTACTGAGGTTATGCAAGAGAGTTCAGCCCAGCATTTGGATTTCCCTGCAGGCAAGTTACAATTCCAAAAGCAGTGATGGAGAAACTGAGAAACTGAGCAATGTTTTCAGAAATTGCAGAGCTGGTGTGACAAAAAAATAGAGTTCACACTCTTTTGAGAAGAAGTTTTCAGTTCCAGAATTTCCATTCAATTCTTTCCAATACTTCCTAGTTTTCTGCCAAATGTTCCTATCTAGATGTTTAATCTTTAAAATGATTAATATAATTAGTTAAAATCTGAGTGGGATAACTCTACTGTCAAAATCTTTAGTGAATATATTTTTTGTCTGTTTTTCTCCCTTTGTGTTTTTGAACAAACCCGACCTTCTTGCCTAATAAAATGCCTGGTACATACTAGGTCCCATACATGACTAAAAAGCCAGTATTGTACACCAGGATGTCTAATATTATACCCAAACCCGCCCCTATAGAAATTCTAATAAAAATACTCCTAGTGCCTAAAACATACACCACACACACACACACACACACACACACACACACACTTCTAACCAGTAGAGGATAGTGCTTACCAGCATGGTAGGGTTTGGACTCAGAAAGGCCTGGGGTCATACCTCACCTCCTTTATTTACTAGCTGTGTGACCTTGGGAGTGATAGTCTCTAACAGCCTTTATTTCTTTATTTGTAAATTGAGGAATCACAATACTTCCTTGCATAATAATACTGTGCAATATTTTTATAATATATAATGCTATACAGTAATACTTCCTTCCTTTTTTAAGTACAAAATAGAATAATATGTCAAAAGTGCCTAGTATAGTGTCAGGCACTAAGTAAACAATTAATGATAGCAATTAATACTAATAATTATATATAAGAAATGTTGAAAATTATTCCAGAAGATAAGTCAAGAACCACCCCCCCCCCGCTAAAAATTAGAATAAAAAATGCCACCGAAAATGAGTTATCTAATTATTAGAATTATCCCTGAGAATATTACTGTTATGGACACACTTTAAGATGGTCCTGATCCTTGCCTCCTATTCATACTTTTGCACAGCTTCTTCTCCTTAAAAAGTGGAAACTGTGACTCACTTCTAACCAACAGAACGTAGCAGAGAGGAGATCTGTCTGACTCTGTTTACGTGATCACCTAGCACGCATCTTGCTGGAGTCTCTGTCTCCATTGCTGGCTTTGGAGAAGCAGCAGCTGTGAATCCAACAATCATGAGGAAATGAATTCTGCCAAAACCCTGAGGGAGCTTAGAAACGGATCCCTCCCTTGTCAAAGCTCTTGACCCACAGAAAACTGTAAGATAATAAATATGTATGTGAGTGTGTGTGTGTATGTGTAAGAGCTTTATTGAGATGTAGTTCACATACTATAAAATTTACCCATTTAAGGTGTATAATTCCATGGTTTTTATTTTTTTTAAGTTTATTTATTTATTTTGAGATAAAGAGATAGCATGAGCAGGGGAAGGGCTGAGAGAGAAAAAGAGAGAGAGAAAGAGAGAGAGAGAATCCCAAGCAGGCTCCACACTGTCAGCACACAGCCGTATACAGCTCGAACTCACCAACCGCTAGATCACGACCTGAGCTGAAACCAAGAGTCAGACGCTTCACTACCTGAACCACCCAGGCGCTCCTCCATGAGTTTTAGCATGTTCACAGATTTGTGCACTTTTAGAATATTTTTACAACCCCAGAAAGAAACTCCATACCTATTAGCACTTGCTTCCTGTTCCTCCCAACCCCTATCTCTTGGTGACCACTAATCTTTCTGTCTCTATGAATTTTCATGTTCTGATTTTCATATAAATGGAATAATGTGGCCATTTGTGTCTGGCTTCTTTGACTTACAATATTCCCAAGGCTCATCCACGTTGGAGCACGTATCAGTACCTCCTTCCTTTCTATGCCCGAATCACCTTGAATTATACAGATATACCAGTTTGCTTATTGGCTCATCAGCTGATGCGCATTTGAATTGCGTTCACTTCTTAGCTATTATGAGGAAGGCTGCTATGAACATTTGTGTACCAGTTTTTGTTTGGATATATCTTTTCATTGCTTTTGATATAAACCTAGGAGTGGCATTTCTGGGTTACATAACACAATGTTTCACCTTTTGAAGAACTGACTGACTATTTTATAAAGTGGTTGTACCTTTCGATATTCCTACCAGAGTGTATGAGGGTTCTGTCTCCTCCACATCCTCCCTGACATCGGTATGATCTACCTTTTTTATTATAGCCATCCTCAGGGGTGGGGGGAGGGAAGTGAATCCAGTCTTGATTTTGATTTGCATTTTCCCGGTGACTGATGATGTTAAGAATTTTTTCACATGCTAATTGGATTTGTGTATCTCCTTTAGAGAAACGTCTATTCAAATCCCTTGTCCATTTTTAAATCAGGTTCTTTGTGTTATTGAGTTGTAAGAGGTCTTTATTCTAGATATAAATCTCTTCTCAGATACATGATCTACAAATATTTTCCCCATTTGGTGGGTTGTCTTCTACTTTATTGATGGTGCCTTTGAAGCACAGACATTTTTAATTTTGATGAGGCCCAGTTGATTTCTTTTTGCTTCTGTTGCCTGTGCTAAGAATCCACTGCCTAATCCATGGTCATGAAACATAGGAGTGAATGTTTTCTTCTAAGAGTTTATAATTCTTACATTTAGATCTTTGATCCATTATGAGGTAGAACCCCGACTTTTTTTTTTTGCATCTGGATATCTGGTTGTCCCAGCCCCGTTTTACTAAAACACTGTTCGCTCCACCCCCCATGCCTTGCCTTGAATTGTTTTGGCATCCTTGTCAAAACTCTGCTGATGACAGCTGTCATAATGTAGGTGGACCAACTCCATCTTGAATTCATTCTGCCTCAAACACTTCTTCCTCCCTTGTTATTCTACTTTAGACCTATTTGTGCATTATAAGCCCATTGGGGACTTAGTTTGCTTTCAGTGGGAGCACAGAACTAAGATACAGAACACCTTACACGAGGTAACCTAATCAGCATGTCCTGCATGTCCGCTGAAGACATCTGACTGTTGCTCAAGCCTGAGTGGCAGCTATAGCCTGTTTCTTATCCACCGATCCCACCCCCACCTCCACCCTCTTTTTCTCCCCCATTAGAAACACCTGCTTGCAGTGAGCTGTCAGGATGATTTGGGGAGGACATTAGTCCACCATCTTCTTGGCTAAATAAACTCACTTTCCTTTGCTCCAACACTTTGGCTCTCAACTCATTGGCTATCATACAGTGAGCACATCAGACCTAGGTTCGATAACAACAGGGGTCATTTCTGGACTCCTGGTTCTATTCCATCGATCTATATGTCTGTCCTTATGCTAATACCACACTATATCTTTGTAGTAAGTTTTGAAATTGGGAAGTGTCGGTCCTATAACTTTGTTCTTTTTTTTTTTTTTAAACCACTTTCACCAAATGGCTTTTTTTTTTTAAATGTTTTATTTATTTCTAGGAGAGAGAGAGAGAGAGACAGCGTGAGCAGGGGAGGGTCAGAGAGAGAGGGAGTCACAGACTGAAACAGGCTCCAGGCTCTGAGCTGGCAGTCAGCACAGAGCCCGGCACGGGGCTCGAACCCACGAACCGCGAGATCATGACCTAAGCGAAAGTCGGACGCTTAACCGACTAAGCCACCCAGGCGCCCCAACTTTGTTCTTTTTTAAGATTATTTTGATATCCATGGCTCCTTAAATTTCCATTATCATTTTAGGATCAGCCTGGCAGTTTCTACAAAGAAGACAATTGGTATTGTAGGGATTATATGGAATCAGTAGACCAATTTTGGAATATTGCCATTTTAATGGTATTAAGTATTCTGATCCACGATGCTCAGAGAGGTTAAGTATCCTACCCATAGCAAGGTAACTCTTCATACATGGTAGAAGTGAGCCAGCTCTCCCCACTGACTTCTGCCCTGGTTCAATGCTAAGGATTCTGACATATCCCGAGGGCACCATCCCCAAGAGTTGTCCAGGGTGCCATTTGAAAAGTGAAGCTCAACTTCTCCAGAAATGTAACAATGTACAAAAAAATTGTTGAAAGGCCCCTCAAAGAGAGTCCTTCAGTGAATGACCTGACATGGAAGGCAGAATTCCCCAGGGACATCTCCATTAATCTTTAGAGGTGAAAGAAACCTGTTTTCTAGGGAGGAGGGGCCTGTAACTACAGTCTTGTTTTGCTGAGAACATGATAACAGTTTGGGCCAGCGCTGAATTGCTTGAGACAACAAAGGAAAAACTGCCGCTGGCCTAGCACTTTCCAACTCTGCTTTTCCTCAAGACTGCACTCAGCTTCTCCTCTAACTAAACGTTCAACAAATATTTAAAGAATATTTCATTCAGCGCGCCTGAGTGGCTCAGTCAGTTAAGTGTCTGATTTGGGCTCAGGTCATGATCTCGCAGTCCGCGGGTTCATGCCCCATGTCAGGCTCTGTGCTGACGGCTGAGAGCATGGAACCTGCTTTGGATTCTGTGTCTCCCTCTCTCTCTCTGCCTCTCCCCCAGCTCATGCTCTGTCTCTCTCAAAAATAAATAAACATTGAAAAAAATTAAAGAATATTTCATCGAAAAGGTATCAAATTATCAGCCTGCCTGTGGTGCCCATGTGTCTTACTTTAGCCCTGCCTCCCCACATTAAGATGTGTCAAAGCCAAGGGCTCTTTAGCCTATGTCAGTAATTAGCAAGAGTTAAGCTTTTCGCTGCGTCCACAAACCGTATGGATTGTGGTGTTTCTGCTTAGCTGATCGGAAAATTGTAACACTTTGGCTTCAGTGTTTTCAGCAGCTTATAGCTAAGCATTCATTAATTATGCAAAACAGGCTTCAGGGGAACGATTCTATTGAGTTAATTAATATCAAGTGTTTCTAGCCAATTAGCAGCCTTCTCTCTTATTGCAGGGAAGGCTGCTGTGGGACAGGACAGGCAGAGCAGGCTCCCCTCACACTCCTCTGCTCTACTTCTCTCTTCTATTTTGGGAGCATTCCTGATCAGAAGGCCACAGGCAAGGACTTCCTCTCCACGCCTGGACCTCTCTTCATCTTGGACCATTCCAATGTCCATTTAGACACTGTACTGCAGAGTGTGATCTGTGGGCCAGCAGGATCAGCGTCATTGGGGATGTTTTTTGAAATGAAGAACTTGGGCCCAACCCAGACTTCCTGAATCAGGATCTGCCTTTTTAATAAAATCCCTTAGTAAGCCATGGGCATAATCCTAAGATTTGAGAATCACTGATACAGAAGACCCACCTAAGACCCTGACCCTCACAATTCCTGGCCCCCCCCTTTTTAATGTTTATTTAGAGAGAGAGAAATAGAGCATGTACATGCATGCAGAAGAGGCAGAGAGAGAGGGAGAGAGAGAGAATCCCAAACTGTCAGCACAGAGCCCGACCTGGGGCTCAAACTCATGAACCGAACGATGATGACCTGAGCCAAAATCAAGAATTGAACACTCAACCAACCGAGTCACCTAACGCACCCCAATTCCTGGCCCTTTTTAACCCAGAAACTTCCTGATCACTTACATTAGCCACTACAGACACCCATGAACAGATCTGTAAACTTGCCTCCACCACCTCTATAATTTTACCATCCTGTCCTGCTCTCTGACCATTTTCAGATACCAATATGCAAATTTCTCATTCTCTCATGCCCAGTGCACATCTACAGGAGACCAGCCATGATCACTCATCCATCTGTCCCCTTGTAGAGTCCTTTCTTTTTCCATAATCAACAGCACTTGAATCTTTCGGTCGTAATTGTACTCAGTTCCCCTGCTTCCTGTAGATCCTATGACATATGCAAGGCTTCTGTGCTGCTGAGAAATCTTCTACACATTCCAGCAGCTTTCTCCCCGATTCCAGCCACTGTTGCAACCTGCTACCCTTCTTTCCAAGCTCCTCATCTCACCGGGTGACTCCCCTCTTAACCTACAGAGGAAGCCAAGCCATGCAGACAACTCCCTTTCTTGTCCCTTTCAAACTTACCTGCTTCTGCAAGTATCTCATTCTTTTTCCCTCCCTTCTTCAATGAAAAAGTGTCCATCCTTCTGTCTAAAGTTAGACTTTCAGGTCTGCACACCCTTCCCAGGTAGGAAAGGTCCCTGCAGGAGTGTGGTCCCATCAATCATACCTTCTCTTTCCCGTAACTTCAACCTTTACCTCTCCATGGGTTCCCACCCCACAAATTATAAACGTGCACAAGTCTCTCCCTTCTTTGAAAGGAGTGCCTGTCATAACCTTGTAGGCTTCCTGAAGTAACCTCCTTTCCCTAGCTCTCACTTAACAGGCAGACTTTTTCAACTCCCATTCACTCAACTTTGAACAATTCCCCCAAGGCAACAAGTGAGTGATTGTCAGATCCAACATGTCTCACCTTGTGTGGCTTCTCTGGGACATTTGTAGAGCTGGCATGTCCTCCTTCTTAAAACTTTTTTTTCCTATTCAATGGAGTGGCACCAGTCCCTCCTCCCGACCCTTTGACCACTCTGTCATCATTTCACTGGCTCTTATGGATCCTCTTGCCCTGAAATGTTTCCGTTCACCACATGCTTTCTTTAGCCTTCTGCTTTACGTACTTCTTCCCTAAATGGCCTCGTTCATACTTGGGCTTCAATTTCCAATATGAAGATAAACCCAAATCTATTTCCCCAGCCAAGATCTTTCTGCCTTTCCTCAGAATTCTATATTCAACTCCTTACCAAAGGACATTTCTTCGTGGGTGACTTAGAGACACCAAAAGCTTGCGTCCCACATGCATCTTTCCTGGTCCCACTTCTAAGCCTTTTCCAATCTCAAAGAATGAGACCACCCTCCATCCTGAGGCAAAGAGAGAAACATTGAAGTCAGTTCTGTCCATTTTCTTTCTTTCTGTCCTTGCTGGCTGCTGTCTCCTCACACTTCTCCCCATCTCCTCCCCCAGTCTCTTAGATCTGTCAACTTCTCTCTGTCTCCATTGCTATTGTCTTCATTCAGACCCTGTCCCTTCTTCAATGATCACTAAAATATCCATATAAATCTCTCTTCTTCCCGTCAACTGTTCCCCAAGTCCTTCCACATTATTGCCAGAGTGAGCTTTCAAAACTGTAAATCTGATAATGATTCCACACCCTGCTGTTAACATTCTTCAATGGCTCCCCGAAGTCTGGAGAACAAAGTTCAAGCTTTGCCTTCATAGATTCTGACCACCTTTCTCGCTCTGCGTCCCCTGCCACTCTTTATGCTCTCCCACCACAACCCCTGCACTGAATTGATCGGGTTCTATCAATCTATTGGAAGTCCCTCTGATGTAGCATGCTGTATGCTGTCCCCAATAATTGCAAATTCTGTTCTTTTTACCTAGAATGTCTTTCACGTCTTTTTTCTGGTTAACTGCTACTCATCCTATAAAACTCAATTCTAGTATTATCTCCTCTGAGAAGATTTTTGGACCATCTCTCCAGCAATACAACTTGGATGCCTTTTACATGTGCTATTAATGATAATATGTTAAATAACTGTCGGTTCTGTCCATAGGCACCTTATCTGCTTAACTTTATTTAATCCTCATAATAATGCTATTAAGAATTACTATTATCTCTATTTTACAATGAGGAAACGGAAGTTTGAAGAGAATAAGTAACTTGACTGAGGTCATACTGTAAAGGCAGGTTTCAAGCCAAGGACTGTGTGATTCCAGCACCCAATGTCCCAACCACTATGCTACATGCTACCATTCCCCACAGTGCATTTTGCTTGCTTTTACCAAACTATTTATCAATATTGACCTCTGGTCATGTTTGTCTCTACCTGCCCCTCTTAATAAAGGAAATGATGTCTTTGAAGTTAGATACCATGCCTTTCTTATTTGTGTACCACCTCATGAAGACCATGTTAGCCATGCAATGAACATGAGTATGTTTGCCTGCTTGGGCTGCCTCAACAAAATACTATAGACTGGGTGGCTTAAATAACAGAAATTTATTTTCACACAGTTCTGGAGGCTGCAAATTCCAAGATATGGCAGGGGTCAGTTTGTGGGGAAGATTCTCTTCTTGACTTATAGACAGCTACTTTTTGACTGTGTCCTTACACAATGGAGAGAGTGAGCTCTCTGGTGCCTCTTTCTCTTATAAGAGTATTGGTTCTATCAGATCAAGGCTCCCCTCTATGACTTTATTTACCCTTAATCACCTCCTTAAAAGCCCTGTCTCCAGTACAGTCACATTGGGGGTGGAGAGTTAAGACTTTAACCTATGAATTTTCAGGGGACACAGTCCAGTCCATAGCAATGGGCTACATTCCTCCCTCCATTGTTTCAGTGACTGGCATAAATCCTGCCAACAGTGAAGGCTGAGTGGCTTAGGTCTTCAAAGCTATCAAAGTCCTTGAGATGATCAAAATAAAACATTGCAGAGGAGGGATCCTGAAGGATGCATTGACTATATGTAGGTTGAGAGGATGTAGAGAGCATTGCTGATTGAACGAAGAAGAAGCGGGAGTAAGGTGGGACAAAGTGGTCAAAGTTACAGAGCATTCAGGAGATAAGTGGCTGGGAGAGGAGACTTGGACACCAGGTCATGGGCCTTGAAGCCTCTGGCCAGACGCGCAGATCTGGTACAGGTCAAAGACTGCATGGCCTTTCATCTCTCCAAAATTTGATTGGTTGGTTGGGGTTCTTGACACTAAGTCAAGAAAAATTCTAAGGCCGCATCTGAACTTATCAGAAGAAGGTCATGATGGATTAGTAATGTCTGCCCTGGCTCTGAGAACACAGGAATAAGAGTGGCAGCTGGAAAGTTGTGAATTTGCTACCTCTGCTAAAGAAGCTGCTCTCCTGGTTACTTGTAGAACTCAAGTAGACTCACACAGACCTGCAAAAATATCTCCTCCCATCACCACACAGTGTCCACTGTGCACTTCTAGGGTGTCATTTCTCAATGAACCAGAGGATCCAGGATAGTGCTGGGTGCCATAAGGGGTTGGAGAGAATGGCAAGTTCCCAAATCTGTGCTTGGCTTTTTCCTGGGACTCCAAAGTATTTCCGCTTGTGCCCAGAACTCACCAAAATGTCTTATAAAAGTTGTTAGTTCTTTCAGCTTCTGGCCCTCACCTTCCTGACCTTAGGGACTCAGGCATCATTCAGAGGGTGTCGTCTGTTGTCCTTTTCTCTGTTCTTTCCTGCAGCCCCTGACCACAGCTAAACTTCTCATGCCTTCCTCAATTATAAAACAGAAGTCTCCTAATACAGAGACAAGTAGATCTATTGAGAAGATGAGTGTTGACCATACCCTGAGCCCCTGATCCTTCATCAAAATGCCTTATTCCAAGGAGAATTCAATTAGAAAACACACAAAACACTCTGCAAACTCCTTTCCTGACTCTACCACCACTGGTGGCCCTGGAGCACGTTAATAGATCATTCTGCAAATGCACTGTGCTAAGTACTGCGCATACGCTATCTTGTTTAATCTGCATATTAAGTCTCGAGGAGGAAGGTAAATGTTGTATGTGTGTGCTTTGGATTGTGATACTACTGCCAGTAGTCTTAGTGTTTATTTCCCTGCTGCCCTTCCTTAGTAGACTCTTTAAAACCAAAGATGAAATTTATATCTATATCAGAGCCAAGCATTCAAAGGCAAACAGCTTCCCCTCCCCCCAACCCTACATCTGAATCCAAAACCAAAAGGAAAGTGTTACTAAGAAGTATTGATAATAGCCAGCATTTATTGCACCTTATCTGTGATTTAAGAATTTTACATGTATTTAATCTTCCCAACAACCCGAGGAGGTAGATGCTATTTAAGATTAGGAAACTAGGACTGAGAGTGGTTAAATCACTTGCCCAAGGTCAAACAGCTGGGTGGTGATGGAGCCGAAATTCAAATGCAGGTAGTCAGGCATCAGCACACAGACTCTAGGCCAGGAGGCTATGCTGCCTCCTACAAGAAGGTGAGGTTCAAGGAAACTGGGTCACCTCTGGTTGGCCACACCTCCCATGCGAGGTAAACACTCTTCTTGTGAGCAGAGACCAATTCAAGGTTTTGTTCTAACCCCAAGGCCTTCCTGGGCACACCTCACCCTCTCTGCACGCAGATGGAGGCTGTCACCATGCTTATCCAAGTGCACATGCTGGAAATAAATACCACGAAAACACAATTTGAACTATAACTGCCCTGACACTGGGAGGGAAGGGGAGGAGTCAAGGCATTATCACGGGATATCTGTCCTGTTGAATTTCTCATATTTCTGCTGTCAAAGTGAGTCAACCAGAGCCTCCCCGAGAATAAAATGAAGAGGCCTAAAGCAAAGCAAAGACTGAGTGTTCTGGTCAGAGCCCATTAAGGTGACCAGTTCAGGCTGAAGGTGGTGGTGTTAATGTGCAATCTTCCCATGGTTGGTTGGGAGATTCCATTCCTCCCTCTCTCTCTCTCTCTCTCTGGTGTGCACGCACATGCACACACACACATATGGAGATGCATGCGCGCGTGCGCACACACACACACCACTGAGCACGAGGAATTCGGTCGGCCTCAAGGTCCAACCTAAAGTAACTAGAGCAGCAGCTCCCACCAGGTGTTCTGTCAACACTCATGTTGAAGAAGGTTAATAGGCTCGGGCCTCACATATGGGCCTATGCTCTGATCATTTTGGGAATGCTGGATTCAACAAAGTTAGCCATTTCCCCCAGGATTCCTCAGGGCCCTGAATACATTTATGTAGGCTGTGAATCTCCAAAAGAAAGAGTGTGCAGATTTGACTAAATTTCTTTGCCCACTAGTATTAGAGGGAACACACTGTGGGAACTGCTTTCCCCAGCAGAAACTCTGGTCTTCTCCTTCCTCAGAGCTCCCGGTGGTAGGCCTCTGCCCAGCTCGCTTTTGCAGCCAACCTGAGCATCACAGGAAGGCTCCAGTGATCTCAGTGTCCCCAACAGGGGTCTTCTAGAAGATCATGAGGGCAAAGCAGCAGCACCCTGACTCCTAGACACCTGCTGAGTGTAACCCAGTCTTCTTCTTCCACTGACCTTCCCCTTCACCACGGGTGGGCTCAGTCCTTACATATCGGCTCTTATCCAGTTTCTCTGCCCAGCACTGATTTCTATGCTGGACTTGAACTCTGTCCTCAACCTTATCCCACTTGCTGGGACCCTGACCCTTGCTCCTCTTGCTACTCCCTCCCTAGGGGCTGTGTTCTACATCTGGATGTTCTGCTTCTTCCCGAGAACCTCCTACAGGTTCCATGAGAATATATTCATATTCTCATGCAATGTTCCATGAGAATATATTGCCCTTCCACTCTCATGACCACTACCACTTGGGTGACCACTACCTTGTCCAACACTTGGTCCCTGGCATGGATGTCTGTTGTATATATGCAAGCATGGCAAGCCTTTGACCTTTGGGCAATAGAATTTCCACCAGACTCATAGCCAGACCATGTACCAGTTCCCAAACCCACCACTGCTAACTACCTGTCAGCCTTCTTCGGTCTCTGTTGATGAGGTCCTGGTATGCTCAGTGGCTAGGCCTCTCCAAAGTTAGGAATAGGAACTTCGCATTTCTTAGACAGTGTCCCCATCCCACCACAGGCAAACAAGACACACAGCTAAGGTTCAAGACTCATGACCAAGACACAAGTGGTGAGAAGTGTTGGGGCTTCCCTTGTACGTGGTGCTGGCTGAATGATATGAAGGGCATTCTCATGGTTTCAATTTTCTGGGAAGAACAAGACGGTTATGTTAGATCAACGATTCCAGGCATTTGGATGTCATGAGCTATTACAATTTCAGAAATACTCTTTGAGAGACTTTATAATGTTGACAACCAAATAAGGGACAATAAAAAAATAACAATAATCTGTATCAAGAGGCTGTAATAAGAGGTTATATTTTAATACCAAAAAAAGTAAAGAATATAATCTCAGCATTTGAAAATTGAGTTCTGTGGAAAACTTCTACTTTCTCTGTTTCACCAGACACCAGTAGGAATTGATCAGGGATCAGCCCTAACCTAGGCTCTGGGATTTTGGGGCCCTGGCCCAAGAAGCTCTCTGAAATCTCCTCAGATCTTCTCACCCTTACTGCCTGGCAGTCAAACATATTTGACAGCTCAGATTATCAGGTGGCACTTCCTTTTATGAAAACAAATCTGTCTTTCTGCAACTCTTACACCTTGGTCTTGGCTCTGTCTTGAGCTGAAATGGGTTGACTGTCTGATTTCTATCTAAGGCATCTCTTCAGATATTTGAAAACCTGTACCAAAAATCTTCCCTTGGCTCCTCTCTTGGTCCCCTGCCCCAGGTCAGGTCTGGACAGTGAGGAAGACTTCCCAGCAAGGCAGGGAGCAACCCAAGCTCTACGGATGCCTCTATCAGCTCACCTTCCTTCCCCCCAGGCCTGCCTTCAACAGAACAGGAACAGGAAGATGCCAGACAGAAGCAAAGAAGCCAAGGGAGGTGGGACCATGGAGCAGCAGGAGCCCGAGCCTCATGAGACAGGAGAAAGCCTTGTCAGCGGACCAGAGACATCACGGTATGGGTTTCTCTCAGAGTGCTTGGCTCTGTCACTTCCAAACCAGAACAGTTCCAGGGCAGTCCTTACAGCATGAGAGGAGACCTTCCTGCAAGACCTTCTCTCACAAGAGAGAAGGATGCCTGTACCCCTCGTTTGCAGAGCACTGTCCCAGGACACAGCTGTCTATGGGCCACACACTAGGAGCCCTCGGTGGATCTGACAGACCAGGGTGGAGTCCTACTTCTCACCACTCTGTGTGAGCCAGAGCAGCTCCAAGCCAGAAGGAAGACCATGACCTCAGCAAAAACCCAGGGAAAAGGAAGTGATGCTCCTCATGAGTCCCCAAAGCATTCATGAGGCTTATTCCCATGAATCAAATGTTGGGCTTAAAATCCTTCAGTGTCTTCCCATTCTTCTTTAGATAAAAAGCCATATTTTTACTTTAAAAAAAAAATTATTCACTTTTGAGAGAGAGAGATAGAATGCGAGCGGGGAAGGGGAAGAGGAAGAGGGAGACACAGAATCCGAAGCAGGCTCTAGGCCTGTCAGCACAGAGCCCAACAGCAGCCTGGAGCCCATGAGCCATGAGATCATGACCTGAGTTGAAGTTGGACTCTTTTTTCTTTTTTAATTTTTTTTAATGTTTTATTTATTTCTAACAGAGAGAGAGAGAGAGACAGCGTGAGCAAGGGAGGGTCAGAGAGAGAGAGAGTCACAGACCGAAACAGGCTTCAGGCTCTGAGCTGGCAGTCAGCACAGAGCCCAGCATGGGGCTCGAACCCACGAACCGCGAGATCATGACCTAAGCGAAAGTCGGACGCTTAACCGACTAAGCCACCCAGGTGCCCCTGAAGTTGGACTCTTAACTGACAAAGCCACCCAGTCGCCATATATTTAAACTTCGACTGCCAGGCTCTTCTTGACTTCACTAAGACCAGCCACACTGACTGTCTTTCAGTTCAAGTGTGCCCTGCCTTCAGGTGTGGCCTGGCCCCTTCCTGTGAACCCTTCTCCCCACAGACCCCTCTTTATCTCCCTAACCTTTGCTCATCCTTCAGCTCTCAGCTAACCAGCCCGCTCCTAGGGAGGCTTTTTTTTTTTTAACATTTATTCATTTTTGAGAGAGAGGGGGTGGGGGGAAGGAGCAGGGGAGGAGCAGAGAGAGAGAGACACAGAATCTGAAGCAGACTCCAGGCTCTGAGCTGTCAGCACTGAACCAGACATGGGGCTCAAGCTCATGGACCACAAGATCTGAGCCAAAGTCAGATGCTTAACTGACTGAGCCACCCAGGTGCCCCATAGGGAGACTTTTCTTGACCCCCTGGTCTGGAGTTGTGCTGATACAGTAGCCACTAGCCACGTGCAACTACCAAGCACTCGAAAAGTGGCTAGTCCAAACTGAGATGCACCGTAAGTGTCAAATACATGCCAAATTTTTAAAAACTTGGCACAAAAACAGAAATGTAGAGTATCTTATTGATAATTTTTAATACTGATTACATGTTGAAATAAAATTTTAGGTATATCGGGTTAAGGAAAATATTATAGTACAATTTCACTTTTTTTTTTGCTAACATGGCTACCAGGAAACTTATGTATGTGGCTCATATTTGTGTCTCACATTATATTTGTATTGGATAGTGTGGGTCCACAGCATAGCGCCCTGGTGTACGTTTGGATAGAATCTTATATCTTTTCTTCCTGACCCTTATTTCACCTTATAATTTTACACTCCCCCTGGAATATAAACATAAACATAAGGACAGAGACCGTGCTCATGTTGTAGCCTTTGTGACCTTGGGCAACTCTGATCATGGCTCTGAGATAAATGGAGATGAATAGATCTATTTTGAAAGTATTGCTTGGGGGGATTAAATAAGAGGATGTATTATAACACCTAATATAGAGCCTGACACACAGTAGGTACTTGATAAATGGTTGCTGTTATTATCATCATTATTAAAAATAAATGACCAAAAAGCCTTGGCGACAGGCCATCTAATGGTAGCATACTTCAATCACTGGCCAAATGTATTTCTGTGCTGTGGTGTTAGTGATCTGTATGTATGATCTACACTTTGAATAGGTAAATACAAGCACACATGGATTTATGCACTAAATATACACATTACTGACCTATGCAATCTGGGTAATATATGCAGACTAGGAACAGAGTGAACATATATCCATAATTGGTCCTTCACAGAGACACATGATTCTCAAATAGAGCTGTGTCACCTCACAAAAGAGCTTCAACACCACTGCCTCTATGAGCTGAACAAGGGGGCATATGAACATTTGTTCCTCATTAATAACAACAAAAAAAATCTGTCTCACTTATTCTTAGTAACCCATCCTAACCCCAGTTCCTGAGGAGCTGCTTGTCATGTTTCATTTGAGAAAGGCATCATCACGTCTGCGTGGTGCCAAGGAAGGCCTCCAGGTCTCTGCACTGCATACAAAATGGCAGCTCCCACTTGTCATGCATTGGCGCGGCAGCAGGCCAGGGGGACTGGCAGCCCAAAGACTTGGTGACAGCCCAGCACCTGTCAAAGTGGGGGCCAACGAAGCTAAAACCCATAGCGTTTCCAGTGCCGCACTGACCTCTCGGTGGGCCCCAGCTGCGAGGTCTGGGCCTGGAAAGCAGGTGCTGTCCCGCTCCTTCCACCTTCCTCCTGCCCCACAGTATAAAGAGGTGCTGTATTCGCTGGCCTTTCCTCAAGGGGCCGTGAACCCAAGACTGGGGCTGAAGAAGCCTCCAGGTTATGGACAGGCCAGCAAATGGCTTTGAGGATCCCAGGCACCTCCGGTCCTGCGGCCAGAAGCTTTGAAAGCACAAGCTGTTCAGGGACCGCAGGTCTTTCACTCCCTTTCCTCTCTCCTTTCCACCCATTGGCACACTTCATTCATGAAAAGAGGTTTGAAAATCTTCAGCCTGGCTCAAGGTGAGGTTGCTACAGGGGCTCCCAAACTCTCTGTAAATGGCCAGATAATGAGTACTATTGGCTTTGAGATTCACAACAACTCTGCTCTTGTAGTGCAAAAGCAGCCATAGACAATAGTAAATGATGGATGTGTCTGCTTACCAACAAAACTTATTCACAAAAGCAGGTAGGTAGGATTTGGACCATAAACTGTAGATTGCCAACCCCTCCTTTATAATGAGCCAAGAAGAAACAAAGTCAGGTACCCACCAAAACTTTTGTTTTTAAATGAACTAGGATGAGGGGCGCCTGGGTGGCTTAGTCGGTTAAGCATCCAACTTTCGCTTAGGTCATGATCTCATGGTTCGTGGGTTCGAGCCCCGTGTCGGGCTCTGTGCTGACTGCCAGCTCAGAGCCTGGAGCCTGTTTCAGAGTCTGTGACTCCCTCTCTCTATGACCCTCCCCTGCTCATGCTGTCTCTCTCTCTCTCTCTCCTAGAAATAAATTTTAAAAAATTAAAAAAAATTTAAATGAACTAGGATGGGATGAAATAGACTATATTGCATGGGATAAAATAGAATTTATTGCATGCAGAATCATGTTAGGAGTATTTTGTTACAAATATGTTTTATCCAAACATACCATATATGTGTGTGACTATGTTCCAGATAGGAATTATAATGTATTTCTTAGTCTGAGTCAGATTCAGAAAAGTTTGATAAGCCCTGGTATCATGGATGGAATCTTTCACTGGAGGCGGGATGACCTAGGTTAAAAATCTCCGTTCTGCCAGCAGTTGTCACTTCGAAATTTTAGAAGTCACTTCTCCTCCGTGAGCCTCAGTTTCTCCATCTGAAGGCTCTAAGATTTTATGGGGGCATCTTAATCATCTGACATAGCTGATCCAAGACACCCTCAAAGCAGATGACCCAACTCTGACACTTCCAGGCAGTTTAGTTTCATCCCCAGGGTGTCTGCCCATCTCTGACCACGTATCTTTTTAGCTGAGAAACATTCCTTTCATTTCATGGCTTGAAGCTTCATTGAACAAGTTAGCCCCAGTTTGTGGATGAGACTGAAGCCCAGAGAGAGGAAGGAAGACAAATATCTCATAGGTGCCTGAACCAAACCCGCATGTTGGCTTGCTTGTGTTTTAAATCTAAAGCTCTTACCATTTTCTCTTTACCTTTTCTCTTACCTTTTTCTCATCTTTGGGGAGCATAGATTGCTGCGGCCCCAAACCCCAAGCTACAGCTCACCTTCTATTCCTCCTTGGGAATAATTCCTAATCAACTCCTAAACACTTAAAACTTAAGCAGTGGCTGCCAGGAGCCAGTGCAGGCTTACCAAAAATAGGCTACGTCAACTCACATCCTTTCCTTTTTTCATGGGTTATTAAATCTGCAGATCAGGGAAATCAAGTAGAGAGCATGTATCTGAGCTTCCAGAAGATTCTGACTAGGTGTCTCACAAGACTCTGTGGACTAGCTGGTGAGATGAAAGCTGAAGAATGAGTGAGTGAAGCTGGCTTATGCTTAGTAGATCAACATAACCAAAAAACATCATTTAATGAAGCAAAGAGGGTCTCTGATGCCTACACATGAGCGGAAGGAGTGGTGAGGACTCCAGCAAACAGGAAGTCAGCCTAAAGGGAGAAGCCATTGTCACCCTGCTGCAGCATCCTGTGGCCATGAAGGGACTCCAGCAAGTTGGAGCCAGAGCCCCTGGCTTTTCAGAGAAGGTAAAAATCTGGAGTTGCCATTTGAAAATGTTGCAAGCACATTCCAATGGAAAAACAAACACTGGGCATTGCCAACAAGACACATCTGTGGCTCCAATATGACCCCAACCCTGTCTGCATGTCCAAAGAATGTCCATTTGTAATGTCTAGATTAAAAGTCTGCTGTCAACCTAGAGGATTTTCACCAAGAGATGACACAGGGCTCTCTATTCTCTGTCTTATCCTGTTCAACATTTTCATCATAGGCTCGAATGAGGACACAGAAGGCACAATTATCACATAAACAGATGTCGGGAAACTGGGAAGGGGGCTGGCAGGATCAAAATCCAGAGTGATTTTCACAGGCTGAACCACCAAACCCAACACGTCTAGATGAGACTTATTTGAGAAAAATGTAAGGGTGTAGACCATAGTTCAGGTTCCATTCACACCATACTGTTCAGCTCTCTGCTCCTCTGGATGCTGTGTGTGCCCTTGTTTCCATTCCTCTTCCAGTGGGCCTTTTGCCTCCCCTGACCTTCCTGCAGAAAGATGATGCTGTCTCCCAACCCCCAAAGCCCTTCCCTCTCCTTAAGGGATGCTATTACCCTCAGCCTAGGGTCTCTGCAATCCATCTCCTAGAAGCTAGAGCCCAAGCCTTTTCCAGGTTCCTCCTCATCGAAACTGAACCGGCAAACCAGGCTTGATTATTTGGGTTTGGAGTGTTCAACCATCATGGGAACCACCCAGACCCAAGGAAGTTCACTGAGCCAAGCCCAGCTCCAAGATGGGGAGCTCAGCCTTCACATCCTCTGGGCCACAAGAATGCAAGCCTCACAAGGGCAGGATACTGTCCATAGCATCCTTCCCCTTGGGCCTGGCACTTAGCACGAAGCCTGGTCCAGATGAAGTAGGCATAAAATATTAATGGTTGGGGCTCTAAAAATGCGCTTTTTAGAGAAATATGAATATTAACCATGAATTAGATAACAGTAAGACATTATTCATTTTGTTAAAAGTGAAAACTCTTGCATAAGAACATGCCTTTCCTTTTTTTTCCTTTCTTTTTTATGGGGGGAGTTGCAAAGTAAAGGGAATTTAGGAGTGCGATAACATGTCCAAGGTTTCCTTTAATCTGCTCCACCCTAAGGAGAAAGAGGGGACGGGTTAAATCAAACTGCATGTGTGTGTCTGTTGGAACATTTTCGTAAAAACTTAAAAATTTGATGAGGCTGTAACTTAGACCTCCCACCAGTGGAGGTGCTCTAACTAGGATAATGACAGCAACCCTAGCCTGCAACACATGGAGCCCTTCTGGCCGGGGTCTACTCTCCTTCCTTTTGGCTTCCCACGAAGGTGGGAGGAGAGATTCCCACCTTGTGATGAGAAAGGACCTAGGTTTCTCTTGGCACACTGACCGTCCCCCATCCCATCCCCAGCCGGGCCCCAAAGCAGCCTGCCTTGGGTGAGACCCTGGGGCTGAAGTGAATAGTACAGCTGCCAGAAAAATTATCCAAAACTTGGAGACAAAGGGTGGGTGGCATGCCCTTTCAAAGCCACAGGAGTAAAGGGCACTCAAGAAATATCTAGGGGATTGTATTTAGTTCAACCCACTATTTACTAGTGATTTAAAATCTCAGATTTGGTTAAGTTAGATACTAAATTATTGATTTTTACCACTAGAGATGGAAATAATTTCTATCCAGTGAGAAAGACATCCTCAAAGTTTACAGTTATGACCCTATTGGACACTAAATCAGTTTTAGATCCAACCCAGAAATCTTCCCCTAACATTTCCTACAAACATCTACCTTCTTAATGCTCTTGAAGCCAGTTCCAATGTTAATTAGACTGGTTCCCTCATTAATTAATGAGTAGAATAAAATCTTTGACATATGTTCATTTCATATTGGTACGAAAGTGATGTTTTTTAACCTTTTGAAAATTACACTTTATCAACATCCTGGGACCTGCCTCCTGTGAGTCAGCTGTCCCCATTCTGTTGACATGGAGACTGTGGAGCTGGCCTGTTTCCACATGGGATGGTTCCAATCTTTAAGAAAAAAAAACACTTTTTTTTTTTTTTTTTAGTTAGAATCTGTCTCTATAGACCTTTCTTCCTCTGCTAATGCAGTGAACACAGTGAAGGCTTTGGAATCAGGAAAACCTAGGCCCCAATCCCAGTCCCACCATTTATTAGCTCCTTGACCTTGGAAAAAGTACTGGATCTCCCTGAGGCCCTCCTTTTCCTTATTGTCCCAACTTGAGAATCAAATGAGACAGAGCATGTAAATCTCTGAGCACAGTGCCTGGCAGATACTGGGTGAGTTTACCTTCCTCTCAATCATTTCCTCATTCATTCATTCATTTATTCAACATTTATTGAGGCACTGGGGGTAAATGCTGGAGATGCAAATATGCATAACAAATAGCTCCTGTTCTGCGGGTGCATGCAAATTAGTAGGAGAGAAAGAAATGTTTAAAAAGAAATTCTAATACAGCATGATAAGTACAACAATAGAGTCGTGTACAATGCACAGAGGAGAAAGTGATTAGCTCTGAGGCAGAACCAGAGGTGGTTGCCAAAGTAGACTTCCCAGAGAAGGTGATGTCTACAATGTATTCTGAACA
Organism: Proteles cristata cristata; assembly: GCA_017311185.1. Taxonomy (NCBI): domain Eukaryota; kingdom Metazoa; phylum Chordata; class Mammalia; order Carnivora; family Hyaenidae; genus Proteles; species Proteles cristata. Next base: position 1,459,278 of record JAESUZ010001614.1, read on the forward strand.
TAAATAAGGGTTTTCCTGGCACTCAGGGAGGGAGGGAACATCACAGGGACTTGGGGAAATAAAACACAAGCTGGGCCTTAATGGAGTATGAAGAGAAAACAAGAGGCACGGAGATGAATTGAGATGGGTTGCGGAGATGAAATTGGTAAGCAAAGGAGGTTTCACTTTTTCCTTACAGAATGATGGAAAGTTTTTGAAAGACTTTAAGCAGGGTTGATATTAACTTGTGTGTTGAGAAAGATCACAGGGACAGCAATATGAGGAATGAAGAAAGACTAAGGTTAGAAGACATCTCTGAGGGGCGCCTGGGTGGCTCGTCAGTTAAGTATCCAACTTCAGCTCAGGTCATGATCCCACAGTTGGTGAGTTTGAGCCCTACATTGGGCTCTGTGCTGACACACAGCTCAGAGTCTGTGTCTCCCTCTCTCTCTCTACCTCTCCTCAGCTAGAACTCTGTCTTTCTCTCTCTCTCTCAAAAAACAAAAATTAAAAAAAAAAAAGAAGGCATCTTTGACAGGCCAGTCCAAATTATGGTGAAATAGGCAAAACGTGGAAACAGAATGAGGGGGGATGTTTAGGAAATATAATTCACCAGATGTGGCAAACTACGTGGCAACCATGATGACCACCACGCCCAACCTCCCTTTGGAAGGGAACCTCAGCAAACTGGCCCTCGAGAAAAGACCGGCAACTAACTGGACCAGAGTGGGTACCTGGGCCAAGGTCAGCCCATCCACAAATTGCTCAGTTACCAAAAAGGAGCTGGGCGTGAAAAGCTCTGTCCAATAGAATTGGTGGTAATTCACTAGGACTGTCAGATACTTTCCTTCCAGAATTTGAACAGGAAAATGCAAAGATAATTAGTCAGCTGGGAACAGGAGGAGAAAGGAGAATGACATGCAGAGCAAAGTGCAGATGCCATGGAAAAGAGATTAAAGCCAGAGGCAACAATAGCCCTGACACCACTAAAGAGCCAGAGACTCTACAGTCAAGTTGTTGTTCAAGTCTTAGAGTCGTCGGCATCTGGGCATAAACCCACCTAAGTACATCTAGGTTCCTTGCCACCAACACAACCAACATGCTCCTATTCTCTTGCTTTGCAACTGGGCAGATGTTAGGGAAAGAAATGAATGATATTTGGATACAGGCCTCATATCCTCCAAATCTTCCCTTCTTCAGCCTAGAGACCATTTCCTTCCTTTACTCTTTCTCTTTGACCCTGAGAGGGGTCAGGGTGGCAGGGGTCTCTGCCTTCTCTCCTGACTCTGATTTTCTCCATTGCACAAACCTCTGGCTGATCTTGCTTCCTGTTCCTGGGATCCAAAGTCAGGGCACTTGGTTCATTCCCAATTCCTATCTCCATGTGCCTATTTGGAGCTCAACCCTTCCCCATACCTCCCATCCAAACCCTATGCTGCTAGCCGTTCACAGGTCCAAAGGAGAGAAAAGTGGTGAAACGAGGCAGAAGCCCTAGGGAGCTACTCCTGGTCGTAAAGTAGAACAAGGAAAAATTTCTTGCTTGCTGGTAAGAACTACATTCGATCCTTCATTCAGGAATTTTATTCCTCCAGGGCCCTGGTTTAGGAGGTTTGAAACTGACATTTTGAAAAGATAGAGGATCTGCTGGAACCCAAATATTGATACATTCCACGAATGGTCAGAGATATCCCAAAAGTAGACTCATGGAAATTTAAGCTCCATGAGGACTAAGATTTGTTGTCTTCATCACCAAATCCTCAGTGCCTAGAATAATATCTGGCATGTACTAGGAACTCAGTAAATATTTACTGAGTGAGCAAATGTATGGATTCACAGCAAAACTGCAGAGAACCCTCTGATGGAATGTCAGAGTTCTCTGTCCTCAGCTTAATATGATTAATAATTGAGTGAAAACGCAAAGGGATTTCCGGGGAAATAAATAAAATAAGAATGGAGCTGGGAAGAATGGAATGAATCAGTGAATTGACTCAAGATTTAAAATATCTGAAGAAGACAGAGCAGTGATAAATATTATAAGAGATTTTAACAAAACTGTCATACCAGTTGAGAGGCAAGAGTTAGCAACAGTTCACCTGGAGAAGAATCCCGGGTCTTAGTTGACCATATACTCAGTAGGAATTTGAGATACTTAAAAATAAAATCTTAAGGGTGACTCAGTCGCTCAGTCAGTTAAGCACCCAACTCTTGTTTTCAGCTCAGGTCATGATCTCACAGTTCATGTGAAATTACTGTGCTCTGAGGCACAGAATCCAGAAATGTGGGAGGCCATGGTTCCCATACAAGATGGGCTACTCAGACCACCTTGAGAGTAATTGGTTTAGTACAAGAAATATGCTCAGAGGAGCAAGATGAGGGAAAGGATGGAGATCGTATGACATGAGAAACAATGGAGGAACTGGGTGTGTCCAGTCTCAAAGGGCAGAGTAATTCCCTAAGGCTCCATAACAATACCACAAACCAGGTGGCTTAACACAACAGAAATCTGTTCTCACACAGTTTTAGAGTCCAGAGTCCAAAATCAAGGTGTTCACAGCACCATGCTCCCTCTGAAGCCTTAGGGAGGATCCTTTTCTCTTTTCTAGCTTCTGATGTGCTCTCCCCCCCACCCCCATCCACCCCTCCCCCCCTCCCCCGCTAGCATTTCCTGGCTTATAGCGGTATCATCCCAATCTCTGCCTCTGTTTTCCTTTTATGTGTCTGTGTATCTTATAAGGACCCCAGTGATATCTGATTAAGGCCCACCCTACTCTAGTAGGACCTCATTTGAACTAATTACATCCACAACAAACCATATTTCCAACTGAGGTCACATTCTGAATATTGGGGTTTAGACTTCAATATCTTTCTTGGCATGACACCATTCAGCCCATAACAGGGCAAGAGAATTGTCTTCAGATGTTCAAAGAACGCTCTTGCAGAGGATTTTATCTATATGGCCCAATGGGCAGAACTAAGAACAGTGAAGATTATGGGGATGCAAACTGTAGTTACTTATAAGGAAGGACTTTCAAAGTTCAAGATGCCTCCCTTGTGGCTCCCAACCCTGAAGCTGGTGAGAAAGAGGCAAGATAACGATGCGGGTGGCTCTGGGGGAAATTCTTTCCTGGGAAGGGGTCAGGCTACATGGCCTTGTGTCGCTCTCTGTTGACTTGATTCCATGCATCTTGGCCCTTTGGTACTCCGTCACGAGGGAACCATTTTTAACCCAGCAGAGATTTAAGTGGTTGTTTCCAAGAGGTGATATAAGCAGATGAGCTCCATGATAATGCAATCTTCTTATGAGAAATGGAGCGTGAATTGCAAACCCAAGAAATGAATATAAATTCAGCAGCTATTTTAATTTTTAATTGGAAAAAAAAGCTCATCCCAGCCAGGAAGAATAGAGTAAGAGTGTATTTTGCACAGCACTATAGAAAACATTTGTTAGCACTGCCGAGACGAATGGCAAAATCTTGTCGCCTCCGCCACCCTTGCAACTGGGATGGGAAAGGTTTCTACAGAGACTGCCACTGCTGGCCGCCTCCATGGATAATGAAGGTCATGGTTTATGGGCACAAACTATTCTGCTCCAGATACAGTTTCATTGGTATGCAGGCACAGAAACCCAGCAGCCAGCCCCATGTACTGATCAGATATTGGAATGTAGTCATAATATATCCTCTCTCGAACTCCCTCCATTTTTCTGGACAGTCTACCACAGAATGGAGCACTGGAAGAGAGAGAGGGGTCAGAGGAAGAAACTGGCTTTTATTAGGCACCTACTTTATGCCAAGCATTGGTCTCATTGAATTACAGGGGCTTTGCACCCTATGGATGATGCGGTCATCATCACATGTGTGTGCACATTCGCATGTACATGCACAGGTGCACATGTTATCACATTTGTGATCTACATAGAGAAGTGAGGGAGAAGGGAAAGATGCAAAATGCTTAGAAGATGGAAAGATTATGGACCAAAAGCTGAACATCAAGGTGGAGGTCAGGAGTCTCATGAGACCTTGAAGTAGGCAACATCTTTGGGGACCAAATAGAGAGGTTCCTGACTCCGACAGGGGTATCCATCTAGGATAGGATCCACAGGGTTCAGCTCAAACTGGAGTTGTAGGAGTGCCTGGAATCTAAGTGGAAAAAGCTGAAGATCTGAGAGCATGGAAGGTGGACTCAGCCAGATGGACCCCAGCTGGATGCACAGATGTCTCTGTGGAGAAGTGGGTCACTTTTGCTCACTTTACATCCATTTATTTGCTTGGTTTGCTCTAGGACGTCAATAAAACTACCCCCTTTAAGGTTGTAGACCAGTGGTTCTCAGGTACTAGGATATAAGTGGATCAATGGGGAGATTACTTACAAAGCAGATTCCTAAATCCCACCCTCAGAGAGAGCCAGATTCAGTGGGTTTTGGATGAAGCTTGATGATGCATACATATAAAAAGCGTCTTAGGTAAAATAGAGGGCCATGCTTTGAGAATACTACTCAGACCATTTAAGGCTTTGTCAGGGGAAAAGAAAAGGTATGTGTCCATAGGTTGGCTTAAAGAGAAAAAAAAAGTGTCCCTGGAATGGCCAGGTGTGCTGGTGCCCCTGTATGGGAGTCTGAGGGGCCTTGGAGGCTGCCCCACAGCTGTCCAGCTCTTAGAAGTTTTAGAGATTCTTGATTGTGCCTAAAATCTTACCACACTCTCTTCCTTAGGGAAAAAGAATGTTCAGCTTTTTCAGCTATTAACACCTTAGTATGAATTAGACCATACTCAGCCAAATCCTTTCCCAGAAAAACGAAACATCCATGAGAAATGGACTTTTCTAGAATGTTCCCGTGGGTGTCTGGCACTGTGTTCAGCACTCTGCAATGAAGATCATTGAATGAGGCTTGGTCAGTGTTCATACCAGTCTTCTGAGGTGGTATTTCCTGAATTTGACAGATGAAGAAATGAGGCTAAGAGATTAAGTAAATTGTCCATGGTCGCTCAATTGATGGTTGTAGACCCTAGGTATAATCCAAGGTCTGTCTATCTCTAAAAACCATCCTTGGCCCACAGGATCACTCTCTAAACATAGACTCTTGTAAAATGGAGGAAGTGGGGGTAACCCTACTGAGACCAGGCCTGGGTGGGCTGCTACAGAGAGAAGGAGATGATGACCAAGCCAGGACATTGACGTAAAGGTAATGGGTCTAAAGGCAACTTGTACTTTCCTTTCTTTTTTATCTTTTTAGTGCTTATTTTGAGAGAGTGTGCAAGAGCAGGGGAAGGGCAGAGAGAGAGAGAGGGATAGAGAGACTTAAGCTGATAGCACAGAGCCATCTCTGTCCTGATAGCACAGGACTCCATCTCACAAACCATGAGATCATGACCTGAGCCAAAGTTAAGAGTTGGACATTTAACCGATGGAGCCACCCAGGCACCCTGACCACTTGTACTTTTCAATGGTTACACTTTGATCTGGTTCTTGAAGGGAATTCTCTGTCACTCTAAATGGGTACTGGCATTTATCCAGAAAGAGGTAAGGTCACAAAACATCCTTTCTCTAGAGAGCTGGCACTGTGGGAAAGAGAAGACCTGGGTGGTGAGCAGCTGGTCACGCCTTGGATTGATGACAAGGATGGGGTCAAGGCCTGGTAGGTCGGGCTGTCAGCTCTTAGCTAGGCACGAAACGGCCCTCATCAGGATGGGAGGAGGGTCTGCACAAGGACTGAGCGAGAGGGCTTTAAACAAGATGCCGTTGGGACAGGGGCGAGGCCCAGGTGAACCCGCTGTGGGTGTACTGTGGCGCTATGGAGAGAGGGTGGTGGAAACCAGCGGCTTCACCAGCCAGCTCCCAGGGCTGGCTGGAAACAGGCCCTCGCCTCTTCTGGGAGCATCCATGAGGCAGCGCCCAGAGCTGCGGGCCTCTCTGGAATGTCCTGCCGTTCCCTCAGCTGCACCTAGCTCACACGGAGCCCACCTGCCTGCCTCCAAAATCAGTTTCTACTCTGACTTTACTGATACTGTCAGAAGCACCAACGTTCTTGGAGCTTCCGCAGCGGGACCACCTCTTTGCATGCTCCCTCTTCTCCCGCCTGTCACTCACCACATCCTACTGATGGCTTCTATATAACACCCGCCCACCTTCTCATTCTTACTGCCACATGCCTGGGCCCGGCCCAGCCCACACATCCTGCAATTCTAGCAACTGCAGCTGGCTGTTTAAAGGTTTCCATGACCTAGTCCCATCCTACCTCATAAACAACCAGTCACTCTCCCATTGTACACTCCCATGAACCACTCCCTCCCCCCAGCATGGCTGGCTTTAAGCCAGCCTCATTCCTTTGCCCATACCATTTCTGTCACCTGGATTTCCATCTTCCTTGTACATTCAGCCCCCACCCCTTTCCGTCCATTCAACACCCATTAATGAGTGCCTACTGTGGGCTAAGGACCCTTCTAAGTGCTGGGGGGTCCAGTGATGATCAAAACAGAGACCCTCTGCTCTGGGAGCTTACATTCTAGTGGAGACTATGGAAAATGAAACCTGGTAAAGGGACAAAGAATGGCACAGGGTGATCAGGAGAGGCTTCCCTGGGGAGGTGACTTTGGATCTGAGACACGAATGCAATGAAAGTCCATTACATGAAAATTGGGGTAAGAGCTTCAAAGTCGTCTCCTTCCTTAGAGATCAACATATGTTCTTTAGAAATCACCCCCACCTCTGAATTCCAGAACTTGGTCCCTGACATATTCACACATCCCTGAACATACCCTGCCTTGAGTTGCTTTTTACCTTTTTGTGCTTAATCAGATGGTTAAGTTCTGTAAGGGCAGCAGATGGTAAGTTCTGAAAGTGACAGGTTAACGGTGGTTAGCTCAGGCAAGGGTTATTCAGCTATGACAAAATCAACAGGAAATCATTTCACTCTGCTTCCGAAAGCTGACTGTGAGGAAGAAGAGAATCTCTTTCCTGTGACTTGAGGAACTGGGTTGTTGGTGTCATTCGTTCCTAGAGGAGGTTTTCCTAACTGGAGGTGAGGAAGGCAGCAACGGCTGCTCTGATTTCAATCCATGAGCAAGCGATAAACTCCTTACGACTGAGGCAGAAAATGTCACCAGCCACTCTAAGATGGAAGGGCATCTATTGTCAAACTATCTTGAAATCACTGAGCTGGAATTACAGATACAATGTTGTCCTGAGGATGCTTCTGACTTTAGGATAATGACTCCAGGATAAATCAGTAAGAAATGTTTTCATGATGAATAGCAATTAAAGATCAATGGAAAGGATACTAGAATGTGTCTAGAGTTTCTTGAATCAAATCTTGCTTTGTAAATATTTTAAAAGTGTACATTGTTAATATTTAAAAGTGTCCATTCTTTTACTTTAATGCATTTAGCTATTCTACTAAAGAGTTGTATTTTTGCCAATCAGCTAACACCTATTAACTGAGTACATCCAATCACTGTGGATACAGTGTGAGGAAGGTATAAGGAAAAGAATAGATGTGGTCCCCATTCCCAAGAAACTTATAGTCAAGCAAAGAAGACAATTTAAATAAACTAGAATCAATAATTAGATGATTGCAAGTGAGCAAAATACTGCAATATAAGCATGGGCTACTGGAATGTATGGGGAATGTGGTCAGAGCAAATTCTCTGGGGAAGGGGCATTTCATCTGGGACAAAAGTTGGCTAGTAATAGCTGGTGAAGCAAGGTAGCACAGAAGAATATTCCAGACAGAAGAAACCACATGCACCCCAGTTCAGTAGTGGGGAGGAGTATGGTGCTTGAAGTCCAGCAGGACAGGAACGTAGAAGGCACCGGGCTGGCTGGGGGTGATAGGGGAGCAGCAGGAGGCAAAGCCAGAGGAAGGCTTCTCAGGCTTTACCTTTGTAAGCTTTACCCTATAAGCAACGGAAGAACATTTCACATTTGAATGTTGAGGAAGTATACTAATCTCTGCAAAAACAGAATCATGTAAGTCTCCTCTTGAAGAAAGACAAATTTGAGATGAGAAATGAATCACCCTTTAAGAAAGGAATCAGCTGTAATTAAAGGGAAACTGACAAAAATCACTTGGCCCTAAAAGTACTTTTATTTATCCAGACATTATGCTGTAAATTGCTTTTCTTGGCTGATAAAAGAAGCTGGAGGATAAAGATTATTTACAACCTAGGTAGTTAAAGAATCTATTTGCTTACGAATCAGATTGAGACAAGGTCCCCAGTAAAACTAAACTAGATTTTATCCCACTCAAGTGACAGATTTCTCAGCTGCCATTCAACAAAAAGAGATAAGGACTATCTTTCTGTCAAATTGTTTTGACATGCCTGTTTCTGCCCATCTGAACTGCAAACCTTTAGTGTTTACATACAAACATCAAGAATCGTGAGATTAGTTTAGATAATCATGGGAAGTCATAAATACAACTGAGGTTGGGAAATGTGTAATTATTATTAGTAACTCCAGATGTAACTAAATATGAAATGAATTAAAGTTTTTTCTTCTGCTTTCCTTTGCTTAAACCCCATTGTTGACCACCTAAAATTCCAAGTTAGTTTCTGGATTTGAAAGAGTAGCTGTCAGTCTTTTTCTTTTCTTTTTTTTTCTTTTATAGTTTATTGTCAAGTTGGTTTCCATAAAACACCCAGTGCTCATACCAATAAGTGCCCTCCTCTATGCCCATCACCCCCCTTCCCCTCTCCCCCATCTCCATGAGCCTCTTTTCTTTAAGTGTTTATTTATTTTGAGAGAGAGACAGCATGTGCAGGGGAGAGGCAGAGAGAGAGAGGGAGAGAGAGAATCCCAAGCAGGCTCCTTGCTGTCAGCACATGGCTGTCAAGCCATCGTGGGGCTCGATCTCACAAACTGTGAGATCATGACCTGAGCTAAAATTAAGAGTCAGACACTTAACTGACTGACCCACTTAGGCTCCCATCTTTGTTTTTAAGCTGTTAAAATAAAAATAAGAGCTTTGCTTATATTCCACTGCCCCCAGTTAACCCTATCCATGGCTGTTGCCAAATTCCAGCTGCCACACCTTTGCGAGTATCATTGCCTCTGCCTGGAGTTCCCTTGTCACCTCCAGCTCCAGAGCCTGGGATTTCATACAAAATGAATAAGGAGATACTACTACTTACTGGTAAAGAAACCCACATAGCAAATTTAAGTCTTTGGAATAATCAATATGCTTCTTGAAAGTTGCCAGCTCTAAATCCAATTTGCTACCATTTGTTGATTTTCTTCTTTGTGTAAGGAACAATATCCAAAGAGGAACACGTTAACTGAGCAGGTATAGCCAAACGATATGCTCCATAAATCAAAGTGGTGTCCACTGAGCCACTGTTAATAAAGCCTGGGTTTTGTGCTGCACCCTAGTGATTGAGGTGAAAGGGCCAGTGAGCTGCTTTCCTCTTTGCCAGCCCCTCAGAGATCAAAGGTACACAGTGCCGGTGGCCCACATTACAGACACATTTCTGGGTAGTTGGGGCTGCCTGGCTCCTATGTGAATTGAACCTGTTCACCTTGGCTTCAACTAATGCTGAGCTAAATGGAAACAGACAACGTGGGAATGGGATATATGTTCCTTTGTCAATCTGGTAGTATTAACACAGACGCCCAGATCACTTAAGATACTATCAGAAGGCAGAGGTCAGGTGGAGAAGAATATTTTTCATACTGATGGGGAGAGGATGAACCCAAAGTGAGTTACCTCTGGGTTACATTGAATATAGTCCTTTCAGGCACTGTATCCAACACTGTACCCATAAACCACCAACCAGAATAGCACCACGGAAATCTTCTGGTGTTTGATCTGGGTGGACAATCACATCAAATCATCCAAGCCAAGAACTTCTGAGGTTAAAGCTCCATGAGTCTGTTCTGCTAGTTCAGAATCTGCCCCAGAGAGGCAGCCTCCAAGACTCCTACAGTGAGCTGTCGCCCCCTTTGACATTCTAAACTGCCACCATGCAGGACAGCTGCTCCTCCCCACACTGCCCTAATTAGCAGCCTGGCACTCATTAGCAGCTGCTGCGCATCTAAATGTTCTCCCCCACATGGAAAAGGCCTATAAAACCTCCCCAAAATACATCCTCGCGCAAATGTGGTGCACGCCATGGCAGCAGAGGTTGGTGACGATAGACCTGACAATTTCTCTGCCAGGATCTAAGATTTTGATTTCTCCCAGAGCCAGTCAGGGAGGGGCAATGCACCCAGAGGCAACACCACCATCGCACAGACTCGTGGTGCCTAGCTGAGGACCTGGCACATGGTAGGTACTCAATTCATGCTAGGTACTAGTAGAGCTGATATTCTGATAATATGCACCAAGACGATACAGTAGTTGTCAAAACATGGGAAGACAGCCACAGTGAATAACTGCTTCCCCAAGCCCCTGACCACCCAGTGTCAACCCCCATCACCGTCATGGTGGTGTGCTGGCTTTCCCTCAGGGCTCTTGGAACTCCCCACAGTCCAGCACCCCATCTGATTGGTCAGTGCCATAGGTACCGTTAAATTCACCAACATGCCTGGCTGTCATCATCCCCATGGTCTCTGTTATTTTTTATGGACTTATACTCTCATTATACGAGCATTAGACCCTGCCTCCTGCAAGCTCTCCCTCTACCCTGCAGATTTCTCCTTCTCATTCTCCACAGGAGGTTCCTACCCCGTGCCTCTCCCGAGAATGATATTTTCTGGCTCAACACAATCCCTGACTCATCTCCTCCATGACCATGACTTCTCTTGCATTGCATGACAATTTGTCAATCCCCACCATAGGGGATTTGTTGATTTAGCAAGGCTGAACCTCTGTTCTCCATAAATCCCTTCCCTGCATAGTCCTGGGTTAGCATCAGCCACAAAAGACATTTTATGTGAGCCTTGGAAGATGGAAGAGAAGCAGAGACTATTTTTGTTTTACTCTCAGAAAGCCTGCTGCAGGGCAGCAGCTGCTGTTGCTGCTTATCCGCTAGCCCTCCTCACCCGTGGGAGCAAGAGCCAGGCAGATGCATCCAGCTCCTGCCGGAATGCTCCCTTCATCGTGCACTGATGGGCCAGGTGCCTACGAGTTCCACGATGGAGGCCAGCTTCTCCAGCAATGAACACTTAAAGATGGTGACAGAGCAATACGGGTTCTAGCCAGCCTTGTGGGTTCCAACTCATGCTTGCAGATTCCCTTTGTCTTGCATTCCCATGTCACATCTCTCTTCCTTTCCTAACTGCTTGCCCTACAGACACCAGAGTAAGTAACTCCTGGGCACAAACTGTTGACCCAGTTCCCACCTTGTGTGTCAAACCTCTGTAATGAATCTATATCCATGTCTATGTCTCTATGCATATGTGTAGTTAGGCAGACAATAGATGGATAAATTGATAGAGATCAATCTCCTAGTGTTTCTTCTTTTCTGATTGAACTCTGACTGATACAAACATCCACCAGTCACCTAAGATGTAAATCAAGAATCATCCTGATTCCTGTTTCTCCCTCAGTCCCGACGCCTAAGCCTTCACCCAGCACGCCATTCTGCCTTCCAGCCTGTTTTATTCTCCAAGTCTTGGATCTTTTTGTTGTTGTTCTGTTCTGTGCTGGGATTTGACAATGGGACCATGTTTGTTGTATAGACAGCCACTGGGATATCATGGTAGAAAAAGCGAAAAGGAATTCATGAGTGACTGCTACTTAAAGGCTCAAGAAAGAACCATGAATAACCTGAGTGCCGGTCAGCTTGCCTTTGCATCCCCTCATGGCTGTGCAAACATTAAACAACCAGACACGATCCCTTGGAAGGGCAGAGCCGTGGAAGGGGTGCCCACGTTTGTAGGTCAGAGACTTTCACTGCAGGGCATTTGCTATAACCAGCGACAAGCATTGCACTCACTGGGGGCTTGGCAGAAGCTTAATTATTAAGAATGCCTGTTACAGAAATGTGTCTGTATTTATTTATCATAAAGGAGTTGCTAAGCAAATTCATAATGCAAACAGCAGAAGTGTTAGCCGACTGAAGAGCAAGGAGCTTAAGTACTGGCCTTTACGTGCACATAATAAATATGCTCATTACACATCTTCCTACCTCTTTAATAATGTCCTGGCGTGGGTCCCTAACACGTCCTCCCTCTGGCTTTCAGCATTTGTTCTGTGGTGCTTGATTATAATGGAATCGCATTTCTTTACAAATGTTCTGTTTCTCCGGCCTTTCATCATCCATTAAGCCACCCAAACATTTATTAAGTGCCTGTTGTTTGCCTGGTGCTAGGAATATGACAGCCTATTAGTATAGGATTTGCATTTGTGGAGGCTCCATTCTAATGGAAGAAGATCATCTGTCAGGAAGTAATCAAATCAATAATAGAGTTTTATTCAGTGCGCACACTCACACACGAGGTTGGATAAGGGAGAATGGGTGTGAATGGGTGGTCAGAACAGGTCCCTAGAAGGAGTGGACAACTCAGCAGAGATGAGAACAATGGGGAGGAATGAAGCATGTGACCCTTTGGGCAAGAGCTTCCCAGGCAGAGAGAAGAGCAGCTTAAAGACCCCAAGGTGGGAAGGGTCCTGCTGTGCGTTGGTGCTGTGACAGATCATAATAATATTTTTTTATTTAAAAAAATTTTTAATGTGTATTTGTTTTTGAGAGAGAGTGTGTGAGCAAGGGAAGGCCAGAGAGAGAGAGGGAGACACACAATCCGAGGCAGACTCCAAACTCCGGGCTGTCAGCGTAGAGCCCAACGCAGGCTCAAACCCATAAACTGTGAGATCATGACCTGAGCCGAAGTTGGAGGTTTAACCAACTGAGCCACCCAGGTGCCCTGATCATAATAATAATATTAATGATAAGGACTGAATTTTTCTTCTTTCAGTTTCTGGAACACTCCAAGTTATTTTCTGCCTTTGTGCATTCTGTTCCCTTACTGGATCACTCTTGCCCCTGCTCTTATCTGGATGGCTCCTGGCTTTTCAGGTCTCAGTCTTTTCAAACATCCCTTCTTCAGAGAAGTGCTCCCCACCTGTCCAATCTAAGGCAGGTCTTCCTCATGGTTTTCTCTAATAACACTTGCTTTTGCCTTCACAAAAGGGAACTATTTATATGTTGTATTAGTCAGGGCCCTCCAGATATACATACATACATATGCATATACGTACCTAGATGCATGTGTGTACATACACAGAATTACCCATCACATATGTGTACTTATTTAACACATAGAAAGCATTCAAGATAATTGCTGAATGAATGAACCATGAATGGATCTTAAAACAGTTTTCCACAAAGCACCCAAACCAGGCAGGCTGAGAATTGGGAAAAGGGTGGGGATGGAATACAAAGGAAAGAAAGTTATTGAGGCAAAGAAGGATTTAAGGAATTAGGCGGAATGGAAGTCAGCTAGGAGAAGCCAAGCAGAGGGGCTAGGCTGGGGAGAAAGTGGCAGAGAGCAGGCTTGCACAGGGCACAGAATGTCTGATACCAAAACAGCCGCTGCATTGCAGGCCGCCTGCTAGCAAAAGCTTCAGGGACCACTTAAGGGGATGGAGTCATGCCCAGCCTGAGATGCAAAGCCTGAAGGGCCCACCGGGGTCACCTCCTACCTACCACAGATGCCCTTGTGTGTAAACACGCTCAGCAACAAACAGGGTGCTCACTTCCAGACTCAGTCATGCACGGACCCACACACGATGAGTCTTCCCTGCTTGAAGCATCCGCAGTCCCTCAACCATCCTTTCTGGGACAGTGGTCAAACCAGCCACCCTCTGCTCACCCACCCCCATGACAGGTTCCAGTTTGTCAACATCTCCTTTGCAGGGTGTTGCCCACAATAGCACCCACTGTACCAGACGCAGCTGAAGCCTGATGCACTGGGACAAACCATGACATTTGGAACTGTGATGGCATGACCTTCTCGAGGCCTTTGTAACTGATAAACCCGCCAGCTGGGAGAAGGCTGGGGATGGCTTTGAGCCTGCCTGCTTTGACAGGAGAGGTTACAGCAGATGCTCTTATATTTCATTGTGTGGCAAATGAATGCTAGGTGGGAGGAGAGGCAAATAGAACCCAGGAAAGGGCGCGAGCCTTTCTGGCATCCCCAACAGATGGGGCCATGCAGAATGAGATAACACAGCTTCCAATCTCAGGGCCAGCTGCTGAGGCATGACTTCTTTCTTCATGGAAAAAGAAGAAACTCTCCTTGAAATGAGAAATACAAATCAGACAAATGTGCCCAAGGAGAGTTTGAGGATTGAATGCCCCCACAGGGCTCTTTGGGGAGCCAGCTAGTTCGATTGAAAATGTCACTGCAGGTGGAAGCAGGTTCCTTGTTACCTGCTTAGATTGGCTGGAAACCAGACCCTGCGCATTCTGTGTGCACCTTCCGTAGGTGCGGGGCGCCTGCAACTCTGATTGATGTCACTTCAGACAGCTTTCTCCTTGGAGCTATTATCTCCCCAATTTTCTCTTGCCAGAAAAATAACTAAAGGGCTCTGGTACCCTCCTTCCCTAAGACATCTTTCTTTTAATGTACCCATAAAAGTATATCTTAAAAAGGAGTTGTTCAGTTTTCAACATGTGGATAATTGATTTGTTACAACTCACAAAAGAGCATTTGTCATTTTGAAACAACCAGGACCTATGTGCTTCTTCCTCCCGAGATGAGCGTGGAGGCACTTGACTTATTGCTGCCATTAAACTGAAGTGTTTGCCTGATTATTTGGTATTTCAGAATTCCTTATAAATCACCGCCTTATTTGGGTGATTACAATTTTAAAAGGAGACGCTTGATTTATAGGCGACATCAGGGAGGAGGAGGGGGGAAGAGGGCGGGCCAGGAGCTACAGCAGCGGCAAGAGGCTTGATGAAGATACAATTGGAAACATCTGTTTGATACATGGCCCCTTCTGCACACACTGCAGCCCGGGAATATGCCTATGCCTGAGAGATTGTCATTACCAGGAGCTTTGGCAGATAAATGCAAGAAGGGGAAGGTGGGGAGCAGGGAGGGCTGGTGCCCAGGGCTCTTTGAGGATTGGGATGTGCAATTCCACATAGGAATCTGGGTTCTCTGCCAGTTGGGGGTAGAAGAGAGTGAAGCTCCAAAGTGAAATTCACTCTGTTGTGATGCATGAGCAAGCTGTGGGGTCTAGGTCCATGTTCACGGAGGAAATGGGTGAGCTGGAGAACTGGTCTCGGCTGGACACAGCAGGACTCTGAAATGCAACAGAGTGGAAAATGACTTCTTAGGCCCCAGTGAGTCCATCAATCAACTGCATTTATTGGCAGCAAAGAGGGGCAGACGAATGGCAGGAGGCATTTAGGAGAAATCCAGGGATGGTTGGACATGTTGCCCACCCTGGATAAACTTAGTCTAACGAGAGGGACCAGAGTTACATGTAGATGGTCCCCATCAGGTTAAAAATTCCTACAGAATGTGTCATGGAGTGGTTATGCATACATGGTACTTGGTTCATAAATCCCTCTCTCAACTAGAAGCTGGTCTCTAAAATTTCTTTACAAACTCTACTCCAGCGGTGAAAAGTCAAGGTTGAGTTTCCAATGCCCCAGCAGAAGGAACCTGCCTGGTGACATATGTCTAGGCCTGTATTTTTAAAATTGGAGCATGTATAGACACTCAGGGGCCCAAGATGTGAGAAAGCCCAAAACTAGTCCTATCGGAATATGTCAAGAAAATGGGGCATTCTCCATGGAAAAGAGAAGGGATATGAGAGCGCATGCGTGTCTGAAACTCTGTCATAGGAAGGAGGGAGCAGCTTTATTCTGTAATCGCTCCAGAGAGAAGACCGGTGGCTCTTCTGGTGGTGGGCTGCAGAGAAACAGATTTCAGTCCAACATAATGTAGCAATTCTTGCTCGGTGGGTATAAAGAAATAGTAGATAGCGAGCTCCCTACCATGGGAGGTGTTAAAGGACAGTCCACTGGCCATGGTGGAGTCCCTGTTTGGAGAATTCTGACTTCCATGGGAAGCAATGCCAGATGTAGTTTAAGGTCTTTTGTCACTGTAAGATCATAAGACTTGGTGACTTCAATTCACATTCACCTGTGAATTGTTAATAAGTTCTTTCCAGAAAGCGAATTTATAAAAAGGGATGTATGCATTAATGGAACCATGTGTGCCCTAACATGAGAAATGGATAATGACTAAGGATGTCCATTTCAGCACTGATTCTGTTGTCCTAAACTGGAGATGCAACAACACAGAAGGATTAAGAACAAATACGTTAGCATCAGCCGGTGGTTATAGGTTCTGCTTCGAGCACTTACTGGCCCTATGGTCTTGGAAAAGTTGCTTAAACTTTCTGGTCTTCATTTGTTTTTATTGGCCAAATGAGGATCCTAATAGTGCTACTCAGGTAGGGACCCTATGATGTAACTTCTACAAAGAATTTAGCACAGTGCCTGTCGTGTATCAAGCACTCAATCATTTAAGGTATTAAGAGTAGTATTGCATTTTCTTAATTTAAGATGCATGGTTTTCTATATCTTTTTTTTTAATTTTTTAAAATGTTTTTATTTCTAGGAGAGAGAGAGAGACAGCGCGAGCAGGGGAGGGTCAGAGAGAGGGAGTCACAGACTGAAACAGGCTCCAGGCTCTGAGCTGGCAGTCAGCACAGAGCCTGACGCAGGGCTCGAACCCACGAACCGCGAGATCATGACCCAAGTGAAAGTCGGACACTTAACCGACTAAGCCACCCAGGCGCCCCGATGGTTTTCTGTATCTTAATGTTTCTGAAATCAGAACATGTCTTATAATAGATATTCACATTGAATATATTATTTCTCTCTCTCTCTCTCTCTCTCACACACACACACACACAGACACACATGGCTATTCTAAACACAAGGTGCACCTTACGAATGACAGCATCTTGGAACCAAGGCCTGCATCTTTTCATGGCTTCCAGCCTGAACTCCTGCTGGGAGAATAAAACATAAGATCTGCTAAGCCAAGCAGCCAGCTTTACTTGTTTCTTCTATGTCCGTGCAGGCATACCACTCAGAATTTAGCAGACAATATAGGCTACCATTTACCCTCCTCTTTCTGGATCCCTGGCTGTGGTTCTGTCCTAGATGGTCATACATACATCATCTCATTTAATCCTCATGTCCCGATCTGGACACTGAGGCATGCTGTGTCTGACAGGCTCACCCTAAAGCATACAGCTAGGAAATGGAGCATCACGTCTCTGAACCAGGGCTATTTGACTTCATCGCCCGAGCTAATTCCCAGGATGTTATAAGAAAGGTGGGGAATTATAGTTTGTCTTAACTGTCTAGGTTTTAACTCCCAGGCTAACACCTCATATGTGGCTTTTAACAAATAGTGATTCCATGGGTGTTGGGGAGAGGGGGGTGGGGAAACGGAGTCATACAGGCTCCCATCCTGCACTGAGCCTTCACATACTTCCTGAAGGTGTGTGTGGGTGTGCGCACACACACTTGCATTTGTATGCGCGCGCACACACCCGAACAGGCAGCCGTCTGAGGGAAAGGCCTGGGTGAGGGTGGGCCTCACTAGAGCAGGCATATGCTGGTCGTTCCCCGACAGCTTCCCGAGACAGCATTTGCTATTTTGGCAAACCTCTCCGTCCAGTGACTATCCATCAGCCTCATAGGCCTAGAGTCTGAATTGTTGTCAGTCCCAGAGAAAGGGGACTCAGAGAGGCCGATTCAGGCTACCGCTTGCAGCAGTCTGACATCTAAGCCAGTGGTCAGTGTACTAATCCGCAGTGAGAGCTGAGTGGCCTGCGTGTGGGCCTGATTTACTCTGTGTCCCTGGAAACAGCCGAAGTGCCAGCAGGTGGTTCAGGGAGCATAGAGTCAGGGTAGGGTGACTGCGAAGGTCTGACGCCTCATCCCCTAGAAGGACGGCCTGCCAGAGGATCAGACTCGGGTGCGGGCCTGGCCTACTCTCTCCCCCCTGCACAAAGCCCTGCTACCTTTGCCCTTATGGCCACCTTTGGGGGGGAGGGTCCCTGTCTGACTCCGGAACCCATGGGTGCAAACACTAGTCCATTTCCCGCCCCTCCAGGAGTGGCACCTGCCTAGTGGCACTGCCGAGTATGCTGTCGTGGAAGGAGGAGTGAGAGGCTTTATCTCTTCCATAACTTGTTCAAAGGGCTAAGAAGAAAACAGCCATAGTTCATGGGACCAGAGTAACAGAGGGTGCTATTTAGATGGGGCCACCAGAGTTGAGCTCCATCAGTGCCCCTACGCCTTCATATGGGCGACCGAACTCTTCTTGGTTCTGCATATATTGCTATGCAAAAGCACTTGCAGTCCCATTTCAGCCAAACTGTCACCCCCTAAAGCGTCCCTATAGGAGAACTCTGGAACCACCCTCATCTGATTTCTCCATCATCACTCAGGGCTAAGACCACTTCCAGATGAACCTGCCCACCCAGGCGTCCTCTGGTGCCAGCATCTGTCCTCCCTGGAGCCACCTCCCCGGCCAGGACAGCTTTCACCTGGCTGGGCCTCGTGCCCCGGCTAGTGGCACTCTTCTGGGCGCCCCCTGCTCCCCATCCCACAAAGGCTTCCGGCACTTTCTGCTCCTTGTGGAGGGGCATCTCCATTACATCTCCAAACTCCTTCCTTCCCATGGTTCGTCGGCATGGCATCCCAGAACAGGAGAATTGCAGTGAGAAAAAATAAAAGTATGGTTTTAAGATTTCCTGGCGTAACTCAAAGGAAGATTATGCTAAGTTATAAGGAAAAATAAAATCTTCTCATCAAAGGTACATCGTTAGAATTTTCCACATCATTTAAACCTCTGCGATGATTTAAACCAGTGGGTTTATTTAAAGAAATAAATAAAATAATAATAGTAATGTGACTGCCATTCTAAAAGCACACAAAATGTGTTTAAGCAAATGCCCGGGAAGCTGCTGAAGATGTCTTCTGCTGGGTCCCTCTCTTCCAACACTGACAGAGACCGATAATCGTGGCTTTCTGAATAAACAGTATGAAAATGGAATAAGCCAGAAAACCTTGACCAAGGACTGTGGCATGCACACAAGGGAAATGGGGAGAGGGCGTAGAAGATGACAAGACGATGGCACGTCTGTTCAACAAATACATTTTAAGCACCTACTGTATGCCCAGGCCCTGTGCCAGACATTTCTGATGCAGCAGTATAAAAAGACCTGTTTCCTAGCCTCAGGCAGTTCCTAGCGTGGTGGGGGTGACAGACCCACATGTCAGCTGCTGCAGCGTGATGAAAGCGCGGGCACCGGTGACACACAAAGGCAGCCGCTATGGAGTTCAGTTTCTAACTCTGAGTCAGTTGGAAACTCACTGAACCTTTGCACCTTCTTTTCCTCATATAGAAAATGAGGCCATGGGGCACCTGGGTGGCTCAGTCGGTTAGGCATCGGACTTCATTCAGCTCAGGTCATGATCTCGCGGCCGGTGAGTTCAAGCCCCGCGTCCTGCTCTGTGCAGACGGCTCGGAGCCTGGAGCCTGCTTCAGATTCTGTGTCTCCCTCTCTCTCTCTCTCTCTGCCCCTCCCCCACTTGTGCTCTGTTTCACTCTATCTTTCAAAAATAAATGATAAAAAAAAAATTTTCTAAGAAAATAAGGCCATACTCCAAAGTATTAGTAAGCTCAGGTGTGTAAAGGACTCAGAAGAGTGCCTGCTTCCTGCTGTATGTACTGGCCATTAGTGTTGTCATGATCGGCAGGACACCCAGTCTGGTCCCCATCGCCTCACCCATGACCACCAAAGGCAAGGTTTAGGGAAGGATTGGTGAGCTGTGTTCTCAAGAATGGAGTAGTTGGCCAAATGGGGGGAGGGATAGGGAATAGAATGGGCGAAGCAAAGGCATTGAAGAATATGTCGTGTGTGAGGAACTCTATCAGGGATGATGACAGTGAGATTTGGAGTGGAGAGTAACAGCAATACTGCAGGGAGGTACTAAAGGGTCCCCTCAAGGGAGCGTCTTTGTCATGCTAAGGAACTTGAGTACTTTTGTTTGTGTGTTGGAACCTGAAAAAGAGCTTTGCACGGGGAGAGGCTTGAAGTAGGGTCAGCTAATAGATATTTGATGGATCGTCCTCCTAAGAAATGATGACACAAAGTAGGATGGATCATGAAAGGAAATAAAAAAATACTTAGGATTTCCAGTTTAAGATGGTGGATTGGATACGTGCATTTTTATCTCTGTTCCCTTCTGAAACCCCACTAAAACAGCAGTAAATTATTTCTTAAGTATAAATCCCCCAGGCAAGGAGAATAGATGAAGAGTCAATAGCAATAAACTTTTGGAAATCTGAAAGCAGACAGATAGTCCGTAATTGACAAGCAAATCCAATGAAACTGGATTCTACCCAGGCAGTGAGCAAAGCCAAAGCACACCTCATCTGCACCCGGAAACCCATAGGCAGAGGCACGCGCAGCACTGGGACCTCTGCAAGGGACTCAGAAGTGAAGACTGACTGCACGTACATTTACAGAGCAAAGAGACTCCGCCCCAAGCTGAATGAGGCCCTCCTCCCCGCTGGGGCAGCATCCCTAACCTCTCAGACAGCACTGCCCATAAAAACACAGTGTGAGCCACATACATAATTTTACATTTTCTAGTATCCTCATTAAAAAAAAAAGAAAAAGAAAAAGAAACAGGTCAAATTAACTTTGAAAACATTTTTAAATGTTCATTTGTTTTTGAAAGAGAGAGAAAGAGAGAGAGAAAGAGAGCATGCATGGGAGAGGGGCAGGGAGAGAAGGAGACACAGAATCTGAAGCAGGCTCCAGGTTCTGAGCTGTCAGCACAGAGCCTGATGCGGGGCTCCAACTCATGAGCCATGAGATCATGACCTGAGCCAAAGTCAGACTCTTAACTGACTGAGACTCCCAGGAGCCTCTCAAATTAACTTTAATAATGTATTTTATTTAACCCAATATTTCCAAAAAATCATTATAAGAAAATTCTTGATGAGATCTTTTACAATCTTAATTTTCAAAGTACAGTGTGTACTTGACATTTAAACAACACACATCAATTTGCTTTTTGATTTTAATTCCACTGTAGTTAACATACAGTTTCAGATGCACAATGTAGTGATTTAACACTTCCATATATTACTCTGTGCTCATAGTGATAAGTGTACTCTTAATCCACATCAACTATTTCCCCCATCCCCCCCCACCTCCCCTCTCGTAAGCCTCTGTTCTCATAGTTAGAGTCTGTTTTTTGATTTGTCTCTTTTTTTCTCCTTTTCTGTTTTGTTTCTTACATTCCACATGTGGGTGAAATCATATGGTATTTGTTATTTCCCATTTCTCTTAGCATTATACCCTCTATATGCATTCACATTGATGCAAATGGCAAGATTTCATTCTTCTTATGGCTGAACTATATTCCATGAGCATGGAATGTCTTTCCACTTCATTGTGTTATCTTCAGTTTCTTTCATCAATGTTTTATAGTTTTCAGAGTACAGGTCTTTCACCTCTTTGGTTAAATTTATTCCTAGGTATCTTATTTTTGGTGCAGTTGTAAATGGGATTGTTTTCTTGATTTTTCTTTCTGCTGTTTCATCATTAGTGTACAGAAATGCAATGGATTTCTGTATATGGACTTCATATCCTGCAACTTTACTAAATTCATTTATCAGTGCTAGTAGTTTTTGGTGGAGTCTTTAAGGTTTTCCGTGTATAGTATCAGGTCATCTGCAAATAGTGAAACTTTTACTTCTTCCTTACCAATTTGGATGTATTTTATTTATTTTTGTTGTCTGATTACTGTGTCTAGGACTTCTAGTACTATGTTGAATAAAAGTGGTGAGAGTGAACATCCTTCTCTCGTTCCTAATCTTAGGGGGAAAACTCTCAGTTTTTCCTCATTTAGTATGATGTTTGCAGTGGGTTTTTCATATAAGGCCTTTATTACACTGAGGTATGTTCCCTCTAAATTTACTTTGTTGAGAGCTTTTATCATAAATGGACAATGTACTTTGCTCAATATTTTTTCAGCTTCTGTTGAATTGATCATATGATTTTTATCCTTTCTCTTATTGATGTGATGTATCACATTGATTGATGTGTGAATATTTAACTTCCTTTGCATACCAGAAATAAATCCCACTGGATCTTGGTGAATGAGATTTTTAATTCATTGGTGGAGTTGGTTTGCTAATATTTTGTTGAAGATTTTTGCATCTATGTTTATCAGAGATTTGGGGCTATAGTTCTCTTTTTTTGTGGTGTTTTCTTTATCTGGTTTGGTATCAGGGGTATGCTGGCCTCATAGTATAAATTTGAAAGTTTTCCTTCCTCCTGTATTTTTTGGAAAAGTTTGAGAGTAGGTATGAACTCTTCTTTAAATATCTGGTAGGGGTGCCTGGGTGGCTCAGTCGGTTGAGCGTCTGACTTCAGCTCAGGTCATGATCACACAGTTTGTGGGTTCGAGCCCCGCGTTGGGCTCTGTGCTGACAGCCAGTTCAGAGCCTGGAGCCTGTTTCGGATTCTGGTCTTCCTCTGTCTCTGACCCTCCCCTGCTCATGCTGTCTCTCTGTCTCAGAAATAGATAAAACATTAAAAAAATATATTTTTTAAAAAATATTTGGTAGAATTTACCCATGAAGATTTCTGGTCCTGGACTTTTGTTTATTGGAGAAGTTTTGATTACTAATTCAATTTCATTGCTGTTGATTGGTCTGCTCAACTTGTCTATTTCTTCCTGCTTCAGTTTTGGTAAGTTATATGTTTCTAGGAGTTTATACATTTCTTCTAGTCTGTCCAGTTCGTTGACATATAGATTCTCTTACAATCTTTTGTATTTCCATGGTATCAGTTGTTATTTCTCCTCATTCACTTGTGATTTTATTTATTTGTGTCATTTCTCTTTTTTTTTTTATTAGTCTAGCTAAAAGTTCATTGATTTTGTTGATCTTTTCAAAGAACCAACTCCTGGTTTCACTGATCTGTTCTTCTTTAGTTTCTATATCATTTACTTCTGCTTAATCTTTATTATTTCCTTCCTTTTGCTGTTTGTTGTTCTTTTTCTATCTCCTTTAGGTATAAGGTTAGGTTGTTTATTTGAGATTTTTCTTGTTTCTTGAAGTAGTCCTGTATTGCTATAAACCTCCCTGTTAGAATTGCTTCTGCTGCATCCCAAAGATCATAGACTGTTGTGTTTTTATTTTCATTTGTCTCCATGAAAGTTTTGATTTCTCCTTTTCTTTCTTGGTTAACCCATTCATTATTTAGTAGCATGTTATTTTACCTCCATTTGTGTTTTTTCTAGATTTTTTTCTTATGGTTGATTTCTAGTTTCATAGTGTTGTGTTCAGAACAGATGCATGGTGTGACTTTGATCTTTTTTAATTTATTGAGGCTTAGTTTTGTGGCCTAATACGTGATCTATACTGGAGAATGTTCCATCTGCATTTGAAAAGAATGTGTATTCTGCTGTTTTGGGATGGAATGTTCTGAAAACATCTATTAAATCCAGGTGGTCAAATGTGTTATTCAAAGCCGCTGTTTCCTTGCTGATTTTGTGTTTGGATGATCTGTCTGTTGACTTAAGTGGAATGTTAAAGTTCCCAATATTATTGTTTACCATCAGTTAGTTCCTTTATGTTTGTTTTTAAGTATTCTGTGTATCTGGGAGTTTCATGTTGGGTGCATAAATTTTTACAACTGTTATATCTTCTTGTTGGATTGTTTCTTTTATTATTATATGATGTCCTTCTTTGTTGCTTGCCTTTGTTTTAAAGTTTTTTTTTTTAAATAAGTATTGCTACCTCAGCTTTCTTTTGACAATTGTTTGCATGATTAATATTTCTCCATCCCCTCATTTTCTGTTTGCATGTGTCTTTAGGTCTGAAATGAGTCTCTTGTAGGTACCGTATAGATAGGTCTTGGTTTTTTATCCATTTTGTCACCCTATGCTTTTTGATTAGAGTGTTTAGTCCATTTGCATTCAAAGTAATTATTGATATGTATGTATCTATTGCCATTTTGTTATTTGTTTGGTGGTTGTTTTGCAGCTCCTCTTGGATTGTTTTTCTCTGTTCTCTTCTCTCATGGTTTGTTGGTTTTCTTTAGTGACATACTTGGATTCCTTTTTCTTTAGTCTTTGTATATCTATTACTAATTTTTTTATTTGTGGTTACCATTAGGTTTGTATATAACATCTTCTGCATATAGCAATCTATATTAAGTTGATAGTCACTTAAGTTGAACCCATTCTTTACTCCTTTTCCCCAACCCCACATTTTAGGCATACAGTGTCATCTTTACATCCTTTTATTTTGTGAGTACCTCAACTGATTTTTACAGATATACTTATTTTTACTGCTTTTGTGCTTCCTGCTTTTCTTCTTCTTACTTATAGTCTTTGCTTTCCACTCAGAGTCCCCTTTAACATTTTTTGTAGGGCTGGCTTAGTGGTCATGAACTCCTTTAGCTTTTGTTTGTCTGGGAAACTCTTTATCTCTCCCTCTATTCTGAATGATAGCCTTGCTGGATAGGGTATTCTTTTTTATTCTTTAAATTTTTTTTATTTGGGGGGGAGCATGAGTTGGGGAGAGGGGCGGGGGGGGAGGGGAGAATCTCAAGCAGGCTCCATGCTCAGTGCACAGTCTGATGCAGGGCTCAGTCTCACAACCCTAGGATCAGGACCTGAGCTGAAATCAAGAGTCAGATACTCAACTGATTGAGCCACCCAGGTGTCCCTGGATAGTGTATCCTTAACTGCAGATTTTTCCTTTTCAGCACCTTGACTATATCATGCCACTCCCTTGTGGCCTGCAAAGTTTCTGCTGATAAATACACTGATAGACTTATGGGGCTTCCCTTATATGTAATGATCTTCTTTTCTCTTGCTGCTTTTATTTTTTTTTTTTTTCTCTGTATTGGTTTTTGTCTTTTTTTTTTTTTTTTTTTTTTTTACAAATAGTTTATTGTCAAATTAGTTTCCACATAACACCCAGTGCTCATCCCCACAAGTGCCTCCTCCATGCCCACCCCTCCTCCCCCCACATCCACCAGTCCTCAGTTTTTGTCAGCATTCAAGAGTCTCTCATGGTTTGCCTCTCTCCCTTTCCCCCACCATTTCTGCCCTTCTTCTCCCCCTTGGTCCTCTGTTAAGTTCCTCCTAATCCTCCTATACGTGCACACATATGATATTTGTCTTTCTCTGCCTGACTTATTTCGCTCAGCATAACACCCTCAAGGTCCATCCATGTTGCTACACATGGCCAGATTTCATTGTTTCTCATTGCCATGTAGTATTCCATGGTATAGATAAACCACATCTTCTTGATCCATTCATCTGTTGATGGACACTTAGGCTCTTTCCATGTTTTAGCTATTGTGGAGAGTGCTGCTATGAACATTGGGGTACATGTGCTCCTATGCCTCAACATTTCTGTATCCCTTGGGTAAATTCCTAGCAGTGCTATTGCTGGGTCATAGGGGAGTTCTATTGTTAGTTTCCTTAGGAACCTCCACACTGTTTTCCAGAGGGGCTGTACCAGTTTACATTCCCACCAACAGTGTAGGAGGGTGCCCGTTTCTCCACATCCTCGCCAGCATCTAGAGTTCTCTGATTTGCTCATTTTAGCCACTCTGACTGGCGTGAGGTGGTATCTCAGTGTGGTTTTGATTTGTATTTCCCTGATGAGGAGGGATGCTGAGCATCGTTTCATGTGTCTGTTGGCCATCTGGATGTCCTCTTTGGAGAAGTGTCTGTTCATATCTTCTGCCCATTTCTTCACTGGGTTGTTTGTTTTTCGGGCATGTAGTTTGGTGAGTTCCTTGTAGATTCTGGATATCAACCCTTTATCTGATATGTCATTTGCAACTATCTTTTCCCATTCCGTTGGTTGCCTATTAATTTTCTGGGTTGTTTCCTTGGCTGTGCAGAAGCTTTTAATCTTGAGGAGGTCCCAACAGTTTATTTTTGCTCTTGATTCCCTTGCTTTTGGGGATGTGTCAAGTAAGAAGTTGCTGCGGTGGAGGTCAAGGAGGTTGTTTCCTGCTTTCTCCTCTAGGGTGTTGATAGTTTCCTGTCTCACGTTCAGGTCCTTTATCCATTTTGAGTTTATTTTTGTGCATGGTGTGAGAAAATGATCTAGTTTCATTCTTCTGCATGTTGCTGTCCAGTTCTCCCAACACCATCTGTTAAAAAGGCTGTCTTTTTTCCATCGGATATTCTTTCCTGCTTTGTCAAAGATTAGTTGGCTGTATACTTTTGGGTCCACTTCTGAGTTCTCAATTCTGTTCCATTGGTCTATGTGTCTGTTTTTGTGCCAATACCATACTGTCTTGATGATGACAGCTTTGTAGTAGAGGCTAAAGTCTGGGATGGTGATCCCTCCCGTTTTGGTTTTATTTTTCAGGATTACTTTGGCTATTCGGGGTCTTTTGTGGTTCCATACAAATTTTAAGCTAGTTTGTTCTAGTTTTGAGAAGATGCTGGTGCAATTTTGATTGGAATTGCATTGAATGTGTAGATTGCTTTAGGTAGTAATGACATCTTAACTATATTTATTCTTCCTATCCATGAGCATGGAATGTTTTTCCATTTCTTTGTGTCTTCTTCAATTTCCTTCATAAGTTTTCTATAGTTTTCATCATACAGATCTCTTGTATCCTTGGTTAGGTTTATTCCGAGGTATTTTATGGTTTTTTGTGCAATTGTGAATGGGATCAGTTTCTTGATTTCTCTTTCTGTTGCTTCATTGTTGGTGTATAAAAATGCAACCGATTTCTGTACGTTGATTTTGTACCCTGCAACTTGGCTGAATTCTTGGATCAGTTCTAGTAGGCTTCTGGTGGAGTCTGTCGGGTTTTCTATGTAGAGTATCATGTCATCTGCGAAGAGTGAAAGTTTGACTTCCTCTTTGCCAATTCTGATGCCTTTGATTTCCTTTTGGTGTCTGATGGCTGATGCTAGGACTTCCAGCACTATGTTAAACAACAGTGGTGAGAGTGGGCATCCCTGTCGTGTTCCTGATCTCAGGGGGAAAGCTCTGAGTTTTTCCCCGTTGAGGATGATGTTAGCTGAAGGCTTCTCATAGATGGCTTTGATGATGTTTAAGTAGGTTCCTTCTATCCCAACTTTCTCGAGAGTCTTTATTAAGAAGGGATGCTGTATTTTGTCAAATGCTTTTTCTGCATCTATTGACAGGATCATATGGTTTTTATCTTTTCTTTTATTAATATGATGTATCATATTGATTGATTTGCGAATGTTGAACCAGCCCTGTAACCCAGGAATGAATCCCACTTGATCTTGGTGGATGATTCTTTTGATATGCTGCTGGATTCGATTTGCATCTCTTGCTGCTTTTAAAATTCTCTTTTTCACAATTTTTTACCGCTTAATTACTTTGTGTCTTGGTGTGGACCTCCTAGGGTTGATTTTGTTGGGGGATCTCTGTGCCTCCTGAATCTGGATATCTGTTTCCTTCTCCAGAGTCAGGAAGTTTTGAACTGGAGTTTCTTCAAATAAATGTCTGCCTCCTTTTCTCTTTTTCTGGGACTCCTATGTGAATGTTATTATAGCTGATGAAGTTGCTGAGTTCCCTAAGTCTATTATCATTTTTGCATAATTTCTTTTTCTCTCACCTGTTCCCACTGGATTACTTTCCAATATACTGTCCTCCTGGTTGCTAATTCATTCTTCTGCATTCTCTAGCCTGCTGTGTATTCCATCAAGTGTATTTTTAATTTCATTTATTGTGTTCTTCATCTCTGATTGGTTATCTCCTATCTCTCTGTTAAGGGTCTCACTGACATCTTCCACTCTTTTCTCACATCCAGTGAGTATCTTTATTACCATTGCTTTAAATTCTCTATCAGGCATATTACTTATATCTGTTTTATTTAGTTCTCTTGCTGCGGTTTTGTCCTAGTCCTTCATTTGGGACCTATTCTTCTGTTTCTTCATTTTGTCTCTGTGTTTAGGTGTGTTAGGAAGGCCAGCTATGTCTCCTGCTCTTGAAATTAATGGCTTTGGGAAGAAGAGATCTGATAGTACCCTGTTTTTCCAGACCCTGGAGCTTCAGGCACGTCTCCCATGTGTGTTCTTTGTGCCCTGGTGTTGTGTCTTGGCCGTTTTTTCTTTCAGTCTGTTGGTCCGCAGAGGCTCTCTTTGTCTGTTGCGGTGAGTGTTTGATCCCTGTTGTGTTAGTGGACTAACTGCAACAAGGTGCATGCCAGCCTTCATGGGGAGGTGACCTGCCAGTGCCTCCAGACTGAGGCCCCACAAAGCATGTGGGTGGTCTTCTCAGGGAGGGGATCTGCAGCACCGAGGACTGAGGTAAGCGTGACTGGGAAGGGTGGATCCACCAAAGTCCGGTTGGGAGTCGGGGGGAGGGGGGCAGATCTTGGTGTGAGCAAGTTAG
Organism: Proteles cristata cristata; assembly: GCA_017311185.1. Taxonomy (NCBI): domain Eukaryota; kingdom Metazoa; phylum Chordata; class Mammalia; order Carnivora; family Hyaenidae; genus Proteles; species Proteles cristata. The sequence goes on from JAESUZ010001614.1 coordinate 1,487,613, forward strand.
GTAGTGAGTGTCAGCACTGAGCTTGTTCCTGCAAGTGGCCGTGTGTTTATGCTGAGGGCAGGGGAGGAAAATGGCACATACCAACTCCTATGCTTCTGGAGGAGTCTCCCTGCAAACGCTGTCCCCTCTCCCCCCGCAGGACACACTCTGAGATAAATAATAACTCTCCTGTCCCTAAGCTTCTAGATTTTCCAACTACTCCTTCTAGGCTATGACTCTATGGGTTGCTTGTTGTGCTATGTCTGTAAGGGTGGGAACTCAGCTTCCTCTCACCCTCCAGGCTCTCCCAGAGCCAACCCTGATGACTCTAAAGTCCCAGGCTTTAAGTCCTGCTGGTTAAAATTCGGTCCCTTTGGATTTCAAAACCAAATTCTATGGAGGTTCATCTCTGGGCAGGATCCCTGGCCAGAGGCTCTGTTTCTATCCCCTCTCCATACCTGCAGCTCCCTCTCAGGGGCTACTCTGGTCACTTTAGCCCCACTACATGTCTGCCCTGCCCACCATCTTCCACGTGGCTTTTTCTCTACCTTTAGTTGTGGGGTTCGTTCTACGAGTCTTCGGGTCATTTTCTGGGCTATTTACACTGATGTGAGTGTTGTCTCATTGTACCCATGCGACAAGGTGAGCCTAGGGTCCTCCTATGCCGCCCTCTTCCCCACTGCTCCAGCACACATTACTTTGAACACTTTGTTTTCATTGAAAATCTTGATCTACATTTAGATTTCATAAAATCTACAATTTAAAAAGTAGATCCACGTACCTAAGCTGTTCTAAAATATGCAAAAGTTTCCCAATACCAAATAGAATATGCAGTTTTAAGAATAAGTTAAAATTAAACATTTAATTTAATTAAGTTTCCCCATTACACAAGCCACATTTTAAGAGCTGATAGCCCCACATAGCTAGGGACACCGAGTCCATTTAATACCAAGGGCACCATACTAAAAACAGACAAATTAAAAAGTGTTTATCTACATACTGGATGTTGAGACTTTTAGCATTTTTCTCCAAATGGACCCTAGTGATTGCTATTAAGTTAGGCTCATACCCTCTAGGTAGGAAACTGGAAGATTATTCTCTAGGAAATCTAACCAGTCCAAAAGGAAGACTCAAACCTATGATATCTATATATCCACCTAAACAGGCTAGCACAATGACCCTATATTGATGCCCAGAGTTGGTAAGTCCCAGCCACAAATAAGGACAGACAGATAAGATTCCCCAAATGTGTGAGAAATGTCCCCACCCTCGAGACAGACTAAAACAAATGGGAAAAAGTAATGTGAGGGACAGAGACTACATAGGAAAAGAAAATATCCAGATGCCGATTGATAATAACCCTAGAGAGGTATGTGAAGCTTTTGAATCCACTAAATTAGAACAGGATGCTGTTATAAAGCACTATTCAGAAAACAAATAACAAGTACGAGCTCTTGGAAATTTGCAGAAACCTGTGAGGAGAAATGAAAGATTTGACACAAGGGCTGGAAGGTAACAATTGAGTAAATCACCCAGAAAGTACAGCAAAAAGATAAGGAGATGGAAAATGAAAGAGAAAAGGTGAAAAAATTAGCAGATCATCTCAGAAGATCTGGTAGCTAACAAGTAAGAATTGTAGATTTAAAGAAGACAAAATACTGGGAAGGGAAACATTAAAAAAAAAAAAACTTGATGGGGGGGTGCGAATGGCTCAGTCAGTTAAGCATCTGACTTTGGCTCAGATCTTGTGGTCCATGAGTTTGAGCCCCATGTCTGGCTCAGTGCTGACAGCTCAGAGCCTGGAGCCTGCTTCAGATTCTGTGTCTCCCTCTCACTCCACCCCTCCCCTGGTCACACACTCTCTCTCAAAAAAATAAACATTAAAAATTAAAAGAAAAGAAAAGAAAGATACTGGATGGTACACTATGCTGAAATGAGGTAAATTAAGAAAGATGATGAGGGGGGCACATGGGTGGCTTAGTCAGTTAAGCATCCGACTTTCGCTTAGGTCATGATCTCACGGTTCGTGGGTTCAAGCCCCGCGTCAGGCTCTTTGCTGACTGCCAGCTCAGAGCCTGGAGCCTGTTTCAGTCTGTGACTCCCTCTCTCTCTGGCCCTCCCCTGCTCATGCTGTCTCTCTCTCTCTCTCTCTCCTAGAAATGAATAAAACATTTTTAAAAAATGATGAGGTTAGGAAACAGGGGGCCTGATACAGTGAGGGACAAAAGGACTCCTAAACTGCTGGTGAAGAATGATGGGGTATGCCCTCTAGAAAACAGTATGAAGGTTCCTCAAAAAATTAACAATAGAACTCCCCTATGACCCAGCAATAGCACTGCTAGGCATTTATCCAAGGGATACAGGAGTGCTGATGCATAGGGGCACATGTACCCCAATGTTCATAGCAGCTTTCTCGACAATAGCCAAATCATGGAAAGAGCCTAAGTGTCCATCAACTGATGAATGGATCAAGATGTGGTTTATCTATACGATGGAATACTACATGGCAATGAGAAAGAAGGAAATCTGGCCATGTGTAGCAACATGGATGGACCTTGAGGGTGTTATGCTGAGTGAAATAAGTCAGGCAGAGAAGGACAGATACCATATGTTTGCACATATAGGTGGATTAGGAGGAAGTTAATGGAGGACGAAGTGGGAGAAGAAGGGGAAAAATAGTTGGGGAGCCGGAGGGAGGCAAACCATGAGAGACTCTTGAATACTGAAAACAAACTGAGGGCTGAGGGGGGTGGGGGAGAGGGGAAGGGGGATAATGGGCATGGAGGAGGGCACTTGTTGGGATGAGCACTGGGTGTTATATGTAAACCAGCTTGACAATAAACTATATTAAAAAAAAAAGAATGATAAGATATGGTCTCTGTGTAGCAGGCATAGAGGTCAACCAACCCCACTTAGAGTTGGTCAGAAGCTTCACAACAACTTCTTTAGGATGTTGATAAACCACCTATATGGTGAATATATTGAGAGGAGATTTAGACATTTGGGAAAGGGCTTAGGGCCTGAATTACTGATGAGTACAAAGAAAACTATGGGAGAAATTTAATGCAAAATAAATATAAATTCCACAGAGAACAAAAAGTTGTGCAAGAAGGACAAGAAGAAACAGCTGCAAATAAAATGTCCTCAGTCATAATCATAGATGCAGAATCTTGATCAAACTGAAGTGATCACACAAATGTAAAGGGAGAATGGGGGAATTGTAGAAGTGTGTGGTGTGTGTACACAAGGAGATAAGGGTTGACAAAACTAAACTCTCCTCCACCACATGGGAGTCAACTGATGAGACTAACACTGAAGGACCAAAGTAGCAGTGTGAGTATACAGTTCAGAGCTGGAGGTAAATATGAACATAACCACCAAAGGAGAGGGGACTGGATGAGGTGGACTGACTCAGGGTGGGGACTGCAGTATTTTTGTAAAGGACTTGTAGAAATACTTGACTTTTTAAACTATGATCACATTTAACTTTATAAAAATAAAAACCGTAAACAAGAGAACTGTTTAGACACTGGGATTGACAGAATTTTCTAATTGTGGGGAGAAAGAAAGCAAAAGGAAAGGTTTGACATCTCAGGCTCCCATAACAAAATAAGAAAATACCATAGGCTAGGTAGCATAACCAACGGGAATTTATTCTTCCAGTCCTGGAGACTGGGAAGCCAAGGTCAAGGTCCAGCAGGGTCAGATCCTAGTGACAACTCTCTTCTTTCCTTACAGATGGTCACCTTCTTGCTGTGTCCTCACACGCTCTCCTCCTGTAAAGCCACAGTCCTATTGGATTAGCCACTGCCTCCATGACCTCATGCAATCTTAATTACCATTCTGTCTGCAGATATGGTGGGCTTGGGAGTTAAGGGCCTCAACGTTGAATCTGGGGGGTAATGAGGAGCCAGACCTAGATTCTATATGGTACAAATTCTATTTTCACCATAACACACTGCCTTTTCTCCCTCTAAACTATAGAAATTTTCTTGAGCAATAGGGTAGAAGTAGAGGGTGGGTGGTAGTCATTCTTTAAGCTGGTTCCAGGCAGAAGGAACTCCTTCTAATGGCATTTCCATAATTAGAGTGCATTTTTTTCTGATAGTTATAATTTAGGCAATTGCAGTGACATTCAGCTGAAACCTGGCATGCAAGATGTTCATTTCTCTTAAAAGTTCACTTTTAATTGGCCTCAGTTCTTTCCAAGTCTGGAAGAAGGCAGAATGCATACTTATGATGTTTCCAGTGTTAACGTCAGTTTGAAACAAGTACTCAATCCCTGGAGTTTATTCTGAACTCCCTGGTAAAAGACAGGGAGGACTGAGTCGAAGAGGCAGACAAAGAGGAAAGGAAGCAAGGAGGAGAGGAAAGGCCTTGTTGGACAAAGGGAAGGCATACACTCTATAAACAAAATGGACTAGGAAATACTCTGCAAAGGAGATTGCTCTCCCTCACTCTCCAGAGATCTTCAGGGACACACGGGCCACAACCACCATACCTCACTCTATCAGTGTGGACAGTTCTTTCTGGGTCTCCTACCATAATAAAAGAAGGTCCCCTCCCAAGAAGCTGGACTGTGTTTGAACAAAGGAAAGAGGATTAAAATAAGATGTCTGTAGATTCTCCATGCATTTCTGGGCTAAAGGAGTAACCCAAATCCTGCAGTTCTAGGATTTGCATCAAATGAAGAGAGATACCCAGAAAACCAGAGTAATGTGAATGGGAAGAACAAAGGATGAAGTGTGGCTTTAGGTCTCAGCCCAGCTCTGTCACTTGATGTCTGTGTAAACTCCTTAAGCCTCAGTTTCTAGGGCCAACAAAAAATTGAGTTACCAGTCCCAACATTATTGTGAGGACTAAATATAGCATTATATATCGAGTCTAGCTCACACTACCATTTCTTACTATAGCAGATTAGAGGTTCTTCCATACCCATTAACTATGTTAAATAAAGTATGGAAATAAATGAGTTAAGAAGAAAGGTAGAAATTCTCAGAGGCCAAATAAGTAAAGGTGGAAACCCAAGAGAATACTGAAACCAATGTTCCTTCAAGGGCATTTGGCAAACCCAGGAGACCTTGAGCTTCAACATTTGTGGCCTTGCAGCTTATAGGAAATGCGAGACAAAGGCTATAGCCCATCCAAAGTTGAGAGTCCAGTAGAAGAAACATCACCCCCTGCATAAAGTAGGACCCCAAGGAGCTGTGTTCTCAAAGGGTGAAGTACAAATAACAGTCCACCCCTCACCAGCACGGATAGGATAGAAAATTGACTCCCTCAGACCTTGGCTTCTAGGTGAAGAGGACAACATTATCTAAGAATTGCATCTACAGGAACGCCTGGGTGGCTCAGTTGGTTAAGCGTCCAACTTCGGCTCAGGTCATGATCTCGCGGTTCGTGGGTTCGAGCCCCGCATTGGGCTCTGTGCTGACAGCTAGTTCAGAGCCTGGAGCCTGTTTCAGATTCTGTGTCTCCCTCTCTCTCTGACCCTCCCCTGCTCACGCTGTCTCTCTCTCTCAGAAATAAATAAAAAAAAATTAAACAAATTAAAAAAAAAAGAAGTTAAATATATAATACATGAGAGGTTAGGAGATGAGGAGGATAAAGCAAGAAGGTGTAACTTACATCCAACCAGTGTTGCCAGAGGAGAGGAAACAGTGGGGGGAGAAGCATTATTTGAAGAACTGATGGCTGAAACTTTTTCAAAACTAAAAGACATTAATCTTAGGATTCAGCAAATTCCAAGCAGAATAATTAAAATTAAATCCACTCCTAGACATATCTCAAAGGCAAAGACAGATCCTTTAAAATGGGCAGGAAAAAAAGAAAAAGACAAAGACAAACAAACACCAATCAAACCCACAGGTAACTCCTTGGTGAAAGCCAAAAGATGGCGGAATGATACCTTCAGGTGCTGAGAAAAAATTAATTGTACACCCAGCAAAAAGGACTATCAAGAATAGGGGTGAAGTTTTCAGATGAAACTTGAGACAACTGTCATCAGAAGACCTTCACTTTGCCAGTTGTCAATTTATTGTCTCCCACCTTCAAATTTGCCCTCTGCTCTGCAAAAGTAGACTTGGGCTGTATGAATACTTGTCCTGTGCCAGCTGGCATCATGTTAGGCTTTGTCAATGGAGGGCACTGGAGGGATGTTGCAGAACAGTTTTCCCTCCTCGTTCTAGTTCATGACCTCTCAGTCCGGCTTCTCTGGCACTTGGCTCCTCCGTGGCCCGGCAACCAACAGCACGAGCAGCTCCTCCCAGAAACTCCCTCAGCTGGGGTCATCATGGAGGGATTCTGGAAATAACTCCTGGTAAACAGCTTTCCCTGACAACGTAAGAGGTAGATTTCCAGCAAGTTCCATCAGTGTGGTCCCACAGCAACTTCTCCACCATTAAGTGAGCCACAGCCACACTCTCCAGCAAGGTCTGGACCTCAACTCTGAGGGGCTTATTCTAGGTGTTCTATTTCAGCCCTGGGAGGGCTGGAAGCCCTGTGTATCTGTTATTCCCCTATTCTTTGTTTGTTTTTAATTTTATTTATTTTTGAGAGACAAAGAAAGGGGGAGCGGAGGAGAGAAAGGGAGAGAGAGAGAGAGAGAGAGAGAATTCCAAGCAGGATCTGCACTAACAGTGCAGAGCCCAATGTGAGGCTTGATCTCACCAACCATGAGATCGTGACCTGAGCCAAGATCAAGAGTCAGATGCCCAACCAGCTGAGCCACCCAGGAACCCCTGCCATTCCTATATTCTTTAAAGCTGTATTTTATTGCTACTCATTAACCAATCTCTTGTTGCTCCAGTCCCCATTATAGTTAATAATTCTTTATATTAAACTTTCTCTGTTCAAATTAGAACACTGACACTAACTGACATATTCACTGAAGGACATACCTATTGAGAAGAGTGATCACAGATAGAAGGTCTGAGCTACAATAAGGAATGATAACCAAAGAAAGTGGTAAATAGGGATAAATCTAAAAAACATTTAATTTCCTCCTTTCATCTTCCTAAGCTAGGTACCTGCAAACCAAATCTCCAAGACATTCTCCCTTTGGCCCTCCCCTCCTAGCAGAACCCAAATGGTGGTCTGATGCGAGCTTCAGCTTTGGAGTCAGACCAGGGTGTAGGTCACAGCTCTGCCACTTGCCAGCTTTGTGACCTCAGAAAAATTTCTCAACTTCTTGAAGCTTTTTTCCTTATCTGAAAGCTGTCATGGCAATGGCTAAATTGTCCATTTGCCTGTGAGACTTAGCTGAGATCACCTATGTCCTATATGAAAGAGCCTGGAATATAGTAGGTCCTCTGTTTCTTTTGAAGAAACCATTGTGAAAAGACACTTTCACCCACAGATTCTTGAATCACTCTCCTGGTCATGCAGCTCTCTTTCCTCCAGAGAACCTCCATGCTCTTGAAAGGAATTCCCCCATGTTCTTTTCCTAATGGGTTTATTTCATTAGCTGATGTCTCTGCATAGCTCAGGAGAAGAAAAATGCAGAGCCAGCCCTTTCTACCACCTGGTTCTCTTCCCTACCTAATGGACTTCTCAATCTTTAAATCTGAAAATCTGAGCCCTGGGTCTCTGGCCCTTATGCTGTAATTGATCCAGGAGAGACCAACTGTCCTGAGCCAAGAATGAAACAGCAAGGCAAGGTAAATGCTTACACATTCTCTAAGGACATTTGCTGTACTGTGAATTTTAAGTCAGCCCATCTTTGCTGGACTGGCTGAGCTAAAGTGTTATGTAGTATACAGGGCTGATGGGGAAGGGGTGAGTCTGACATCAAAATCCTTCCCCCAAGTCCACAGCATAATCTGAGTATCAGCCAACTCTGCTCACCCATCCACCATGTATTTGAGTCTGGCTCGTTTGAACAGATGCCCACTAGACCCTGTACTACTCAGAAATTCAGCCATTCAGTCATCATGCCATTAGTGACACAAACTGCATTCTGTGGGCAAAGCCCAGCACAAGGACCCAGGCCAAACAAATGAGAAATTACACGTGGCCTCTGTCCCTGGGAGCTCATCCAAATAAAAGCAAGTGAACTCACAGTTTCACAATCTTATGAAGGCCTTGGAAATATGCCTCCTCCTTCCCAATCCAGGACTTTCAGCCTCTAATGGGATGTTTCAAGGGATGGGGAGTATACATTCTCTAGGAATGGGTCTCCCAGGAGAGAAGAGCTGAGCATTAGAAAATTCTTCTGTGCTGCTCCTAAAATTTCCTTCCATGTATAAAAGAGTATATGTTGCTAAACCCCAAAGTGAACAGAGAAGCCAATATCTGAACCACAGATACAAGGGGTCATTGGAGTGTCCCATGACTGGCAGCCAGAGGGACAGTAGTCAGTGAGGGCTTCGTGGCAGAAATGACCATTTATCTATTCACCTGAGTTGGGACCTTCTATTGATATCTTAGGAATCAAAAATTCTCTCTGCAAAGAGACAGACTTCCACTTCTGGGAAGATGGGACAAATGTACTTTTCCCCAATTCCTCCTGCGTAGTAGAACCAAAAATCCCTTGATATTATATTCAAAAACAAATGTAAGAAGCATCTGAAAGATGGACAGAAGTAGGCAGATCAACTAGAGACCATGGAAACAAGGATGAGATGGTGATGAGTTGCCTGACTTTTATTTTTGCCTCATTTATCCGAGACACATGGAGCTAAAGGAGCCAGCAAACTGAAAATGCCAGGAGATACAGAGGGGGAAAGAATCTCGCTCTCTCTAGCCAAAGAATCAGAAAAGGAGCCTAGGAAGACAGAACACTTTTAGCCATAACTCCTCTACTTCAGTCACACAGCACATAAAAAAATCTGTGGCCCCATCCCCATTCGTGCCAAAGAAGGTCAAGCGGAGAGCCTAGACTTCCACTTTTGTGAGGTTGTAACAAGGTACCCTAACAACCCAGTCAGAATAGTGTCAAAGAAGGACAAAGAAAGAACTGAGACTCCTACCTCCACCAGACAGTAACGAGGCCAACCACTATCCCTCTGACAGCGATGGAGGCCACATGGGACTCCTGACTTTCATCCCCACCTGGCAGTAATGAGGCATCCTTCCACTCATCACTGAAAGTGGAATGGGAGGAGTTCTAGTGGAGAACCAGGACTTCACCCCTTCCCAGCAATAACAAGGCCACCCCCTAGGGTGTCAACAGAAGCTGAGTGAGGAATCTGCACTTCTACTTCCACCTGGTTATAATGAGGCATCAACCCTCTTCCCTGTCAGAGAAAACCAATTAAAATAGAAGGTTTCAATGACATCCAGGGTCTCATGCAAACATGTCCATGTTCCAGGCCAACATCTCTCGTCATATCATGAACCGGAAAACTCTCAAACTGGATGAAAAATATACAATCAGAAGATGCCAACCCCAGGTTGAAAGGAATGTTAGAATTAATCGACAAAGATCTTAAACCAGCCATAATTTAAGAAAAAATAAAGTTTAATGTGCAATTACAATATACTTGAAACAAATGAAAAAATTGAAAAGCTTCAACAAAGATATAGAAGATATTTAGAAAGGAGGACCAAATAGAAATTTTATAACTGAGAAAATATAATAACCGAAAGAAAAATTTCAGTGGGTGGGTTCAACAACAGAATGGAGGGCAGAGGCGGAAAAATCAGCAAACTGGAAGATAGAATAATAGAAATTACTCAGTCTGAAAAACAGAAAGAAGATAGATTGGGGAAAATGGACCAAAGCCTCAGGGGCTTGTGAGACTGTGACAAAACATCTAATACTCATGTCATTGGAGTCCCAGAAGGAGAAGAAAAGGAAGAAGGTATGAAAAAGAATTCAAAGAAATAATGGCTGAAAACTTCCTAAATTTGGCAAAAGACATAAGCCTACAGATTCTAGGAGCTTGAAAGCCAAGCAAGATAAACTCAAAGAAATTCCAAACATACCCTATCAAAATTCTAAAAACTAAAGACAACACAATTTTTTGAAAAGTAGAGAGAAATACTTCACTGGTATGAAAAAAAATTAAATGACGGTCAATTTCTCATTCAAACTGTGAGTGACCACTGGAGAATTCTACCACAGATTTAAAAAATAACAACCAATTCTACACAGTCTCTTCCAAGAAATGAGAGGAAGGAATACATCCCAGTTCATTTTATGAAGTTAAAATTACTCTCATACCAAAATCAGACCAAAAAAGCAGTATAAAAAAAAGAAAACTGCAGACCAACATTGCTCAAGAATATAGACACAAAAATCCCTAACAAAATATTAGTGAATAGAATTCAACAATATATAAAAAGAACCACACATTGTGACTAAGGGGAGTTTATTCTAGAGGTGTAAGTCTTGTTCAGTATTCAATAATCAATCAATATAATCTACCATATTAACAGGCAAAAGTAGAAAAGTCATATGGTCATATTAATGCTTATAAAGCATTAGACAAAATTCACTACACAGAATTTTTTTTAATAATTAAAAAAAAAACTCTTAGGAAAATAGAAACAGAGAGGAACATCCTCAGTTTGTAAAGGACATCTACAACAAATCTACAACTAACATTATAATAGTGAAAAGCTAAATGCTTTCCCCTAAGATTGGAAACAAGTCAAGGAGGTGTATTCTTACAGCTCTCTTTTTTGTTGTTAATTTGTTTTTAATGTTTATTTATTTTTGAGAGAGAGAGAAAGTACAAGCAAGGGAGCAGCAGAGAGATAGGAAGACACAGAATCCAAAGCAGGCTCCAGGCTCTGAGCTGTCAGCACAGAGCCCAAGGTGGGCTTGAACTCATGAACTGTGAGATCATGACCTGAGCGACAGTCGGTTGTTTAGCCAACTAAGCTACCCAGACACCCCTATTCTCATTAATCTTACTTAACATAAGAACATAAAAGGCAGTACTGGAAGCTCTCATCAGGGCAATAAGTCAAGAAAAGAAAAGATAAGGCATGCATCAGAAAGAAAGAAATAAAACTGCCCCCCATTTACAGATGGCATGATTACCTACATGGAAAATTCCAAAACATCTACAAAATACCTTCTAGAACTAATAAGTGAGTTCAGCAAGGTCATAGGATACAAAATGAACATTCAAAACTCATTGTATTTCTATGTACTAGCAGTGAACACATGAACACAGAAATTTAAAATACAACGCCATTTAACATCATCCAGAAAATAAAATGTTTAGGAGGCTCCTGGATGGTTCAGTTGGCTGAGCATCTGACTCTTGATTTTGTCACTAACAGATCGTGAGATTGAGCCCTGAGTCAGGCTCTATGATGACAGTGAAGAGCCTGCTTGGGATTCTCTCTCTCCCTCTTTCTGGCCCTCCCCTGCTCGCTTGCTCACTCTCTCTCAAAATAAATAAATAAGCTTAAAAAAATAAGAAAAACATGAAATATTTAGGTGTAAATCTAACAGAACAAGTACAGGACTTAAGTGCTGAAAGCTACTTAATGCTGATGAGAGAAACCAAAGAGGAATTAAATAAATGGAGAAACATTTCATATTCATGGATTGAAAAACTCAACATAGTAAAGATGTCATTTCTCTCCAAACAGATATACAGGTCTAATGCAATGATTACCAAGATCCCAGAGAGGTTTCTTTTAATATGTACAGACAAGATTATTCTGAAATTTACATAGAAAGGTAAAAAAACTACAATAGTTACAACAATTTTGAAAAGAAAAAAAAGCAAAAGAAATCAGTGTACCTCATTTCAAGACTTATTATCTAACCACACTAATCAAGACCCTACAGTATTAGCAGAAGGATAGGCACAGTGGTCAATGAAGTAGAATAGGGAACCCAGAAATAGATCCACATGAAGATGCCCAGTTGATTTTTTACCAAGGTGCAAAATCAATTCACTGGAGGAAAAATTACTTTCTCAACAAATGGAGCAGGAGAATTGGAAATCCACAGGCCAAAAAAAAAAGAATGAATCTTGACTGAAATCTCTCATTTTGCAAAAATTAACTCAAAATGGGTCATGCACATGAATGTAAAACAAAACTATAAAACTTTTGGGAAGAAAAGAGGGAGTAATCTTGGGAAACCAGGGATAGAGAGTGAGTTCTTAATGCCAAAAGCACAGTACACAGAAGGAAAACTTGATAAATTGGACTTCATCAACATGAAAAACTTTTGCTCTGTGAAAATCCCAGATGGAAAAATAAGCTACAGATTGGGAGAGAATGTTTTCCAACCACTTATTCAACAAAGGACTATATTCAGAATATATAAAGAACTCTCAAACCTCAACAGGAGAAAAACAAACAACCCAATTAGAAAATGGGCAAAGGAAATGAAGAGACATGTTACCAAAGAGAATACACAGATGGTAAATAAGCACATAGAAACATGTTTAATCAACATCATTGCTCACTAGGGAAATGCAAATGAAAACCATAATAAGATATCACTGTACACCTATCACAGTGGCTAAAATAAACAATAGTGACAATACCAAATGGTGACAAGGATGCAGAGGAACTAAATCACTCAGGCATTACTGGTGGGAATGTAAAATGGTACAGTGACTCCAGAAAATGGTTCAATAGTTTATTTAAAAAGTCACCATTCAACTACCATACAATCCAGCAGTTGCAGTCCTCTGCTCTTACCCTGGAGAAATGATGACTTTTATTCACACAAAAACCTGTGCATGAATATTTATAGCAGCTTTATTTCCAACAGCCAAAACCGGAACACACTTTGGTTGTCCTTCAGTGTGTGAATGATTAAGTAATCTGCGGTACATCTGTACTGTGGAATACTACTCAGTGATGAAAAGGAATAAACCATGGATATACCCAACAACTAGATGGATCTTCATAGAATTATGCTGAGTGAAAAAAAATCCCAAAAGCTTATCTCCTGTATGATTCCAGTGGTATAACATCCTTAAAATAATAAAATTATAGAAATTGACAGCAGGTGAATGTTGGCCATGGTTCAGGAGGGGATAAGGAAGGAGGGAGAGAGGGAGGAAAGAAGGAAGGAAGGAAGAACAGAAGGAAGGAAGAATGGACTTGGGGCTATAAAAAGGCAACATGTGGTTCTGGATGGAAATGTTCTATATATTGACTATCAATATCCTGATTGTGATGTTGCACTAGAGCTTTGAAAATGTTATCACTGGAGGGCAATGGCTAGAGCAGAGGGTATCTCTGTATTATTTCTCTTCATATGAATCTATAGTTATCTCACAATCAAAGTTTAAAAGTGCTCTCCCCACCTCCAGTACTGCCTTAATTTAGTCATTGCTCAGCATTTTACACCAAGCTCAAAGCCAGACTGCTGGGAGCCAGAGCCAGACCAGCCCTCTCAGCATTTCCTCTCTGCTAACAGTGGAGTCAAGGGCAGTCTAATGGCACCAGCCTATCAGGAAAGTCGAACTCTTCAAAGACAGAATTCAGGGAAAGAAGCAAGCAGGGAGTTTGGGGCAGCAGATGTCCTCATTTCAGTCAGTTTCCAGTGCCCAGCAGAAGGTCACTAGGTCTTTGGTGGCATAAGACAATGCATCCCCTGGCTAACTGTTCTTGTCCCAATAGCCAAATATAAAGTGAGGCCCTGGTTCCTTGGGTCAGTTTTGTTTAGGGTGTACAGAGTGACAGAACACCTGTGGACTATCAATTTCTTTACCAGCTAGCGGAGCCTACATGCCTTGCAAAGCCCCTCTCCAAGGAGTGAATATTGTGAGGGTGATCTGGTCATATTGCAAATATGGTCTAATTCTCTTTTTCAATCCCCTGAGATTTTCTGACATTCTTTCATCACCAAAGTCTCTGAAGCACCTAACACTTTCCCCAGCCATTCTTCAGTGTGGTATATTTCATCAGACATGATCCTGAACTGGATCTTAACCTGATGGCCAAAGGAGTCAGTTTCTGCAGGTCATGAATCCTAGAAGTGGCTCCTCAAAGAAAGTCTATTGGCCTTTGGTGATATCAGGACCCAAATCAGACCACCCCTGGATTGCTTTGGGAACTTTGGGCTAGGATACCTTGCGTGGAAGGTTGCCAGGCAGCTGTGTGTGCAAAAAGGTGGAAAGCAGAGAAGTCTGAAAGAGTTGCAGCTATCTAACCTGGAGAGAAGACTTTGGAGCTGCCTGTTGCCTTCAGAAATCTGAGTGCTGTCAGAGAGCAGGGAGAGATGTTCTGTTACTTCCTGAGTCATGGCTGAAATAGCGTGAGAGAAACATGTTTTTATTCCTAGAGTTTCATCATGGTGGAATGACTTGCCTAGGACCCGAATAAGCTTGTGAAGCCAATGGAGATTTAGGGATGATGGTCTTTTGAAAGGAATGTTAGAGGGCAAGAACCTTCGATTATTTGAAAGTTTTCAGAGAAGGAGTTGAACCAGAATAAACAACTATGAATACTTGTGGCACTAATTCTGATGGCAAAGAAATCTGTTTGGAAAACAGGCCTGTTGGGACCCATGCTGCAGGTGGTGGTCTTCACCCTGGGACCACAACAACCCTGAGTGGCCCATCCTGGAGAACTCCTGAGGTCAGATCCCTGTATTCTTCAGACCCAAGTAACATGTTGAAAACTCCCAAAAGAGGAGGAAACCTCACCTGAGAAGAGCCCAGTTCTCCCCTCTAAGGACACAGCTACCTGGATAGAAATATAATGTCTCAGCTAAAAGCCTTCTATTTTCCAAGTGCCATTAAGGCAAGACTTTCTGGAGCTCCAGTCAGTCTCAACAGACGAGCTAAAGCCAGCTCATCTAAGCCCAGCCTGAACCATGCTGGCTTGAGCAGAAACCACCTTGTAAACATACCTTCAGGACACATGTGCTGACCTGACTGTCCAGCCTCCTACTCTTACTCTCCAGCTGATCTTTACTTTAAACCTAAAATCAGAGAACATTTTCTGTAATGGGACTGACAGTATATATTTTAGATGTTGTTGGCCAAATAGTGTTATCACAAATATTCAACTCTGACATAGCATTAAAGCAGCCAGAAACAGCATACAAATGAATGAACATGACCATGTTCCAATAAAACTTTATGTACAAGAGCAGATGATGGGCCAAATTTGGCCCATGGATCATGGTTTGCCAATCCCTGATATGAACTCATGACCTGGCAGGCCAGATTTGTCCTGATTCTGAGTTACGTCATCTAAAAATCCCTTCTATCCCTCTGCCTGGCCACTCTCCCAACCTCTTCTAGGACTTTTGGCTCCTACCTCCCAAAGGGCTGGCCAAGGCCAGAGAACCTATTCTTGGATATCTCCAGTATCCTCATCCCTACCATGCCACTCCCTGCTTCTTGCTGTGTTCTCTAGGACAGCAAATGTCTCATGGTTGTCTGAAGTTCTTTACTCATGCTGTCCCCTCTGTCTGGACAACCTGCCTCACTCCTCTTCACCAGATGCTTCTTTAACCTCTCAGAAGCACCTCAGCCATCTGATATTCTAGAAGCCTTCCTCTGCACCATCCTCCATCACTCTGCACTCTGGACTGAAGAAGAAGCCCCTCCTCTCCACTCCCATAACACTCCATGATTTCTGCATTGTTTGAAAATTGTCTGTTTATTGGTCTGACTCTCTGATTGGGTTGTGGATTCCTAGAGGGCAAGAATCGAGTCTTACTCATTTATGTATCCCTAGGACCCAGCCCTGACTCAGAGTAGGTACCCAGTTTTGGCTGAGAGAACAATCAGCTGGATGAATGAATCACTATGCATAGCCTTTTTCAGGGAGTTACCATGCTCTGTATACACATTTCCTCATCTCTTTGCATATTGCCCTGGAGTTCTGTGCAGCCATTTTCCCATATCTGTCTCCCATTTCCATCCCCATCCCATCTGCATGTCTAATGTTTTCACACTCAATTCTTTTCCTGGAGGATAAAGCCTGCCTGCTTCTTCCCTCTTCTCTGGACTTCAGGAGATTCCCGCACCCCTCTGCCACCCCAGCCTCTTCTTGGAATTGAGCATTTCTCTATAGCAGGCATGATTAGGGGCTTGAGGTATTTCATACATGGGAATAAATAAGAACTTTTAAAACTTAAGAGCATCATCACCATTAGAAGATGCTCTGTTGGCCATTAACTAGAGGAGTCTGTGAGTGTCAAGAGGTTGGCAATGTAAGAAGGAGGAAAAACCAAGCCCAGATCCCAGCCAGAGAAGCACAGTGCTTGGGGTGAGAGAGACACAAATGGTGAGTTATGGCCAGCAGGAAAGTTCATGACGTTGCTTTCTCCAGTTCCTCCTACCTGTCAACCCTCAAGCCAAATTTCCATGCATTCATCCCTGGCCAGTCCTTAAGGTTTCCCTGAAGCAGGGAGGCTCAGCTCCATTAATAGGTGGGGCCCAATAGAGCTCTGGACCTCCATAGTCTCATAGACTCGTTGACATCCCCAAGCTCCTATTATGTAGACCCAGGCCACAAGACTGGGTTTCTACCTCCATTCCCTCCCAGCATGCCACTTCTCTGTTGTAACTGCTTGCACCCAGAGCCCTAACCTCCAGGACTATAGTATAGTTCCTGACTTAACTTTTGACTGCATATTCTCTGGGGCCCAAGATCCTCTTCCTGTACTCTGCCATCACCAGCTGCTTGACACTAGATGCTATACCAACACACAAGAAGGGCTCATTACATGTCCATTCTGCCCCTCTCTGAGTCCCACCACTTCCATGACATGCCTGTTGCCCATCCTTCTAGGTCCCTGGATGGTGATACCAGCCCATGCCAGGCTTAAGTACCCTACACCCCACAAACATTTCATTTGGTACCTGGAAGTCACCACAGAAGCAGCCCAGCAGCCCTGCCAAGCTCTAGGCCTAATCAGTCCTTGATACGTCTCCTGCCCACAGGCCTGGTCCTGCTGTGCCTCCAGAGCCCTCCCACTGACCTGTCAATCATGCCAGCCAGCTACTCTGCTAGAGGAGAGGCAAGGAGAGAACATCCCTCTTAAAGGGATGTTTTAGGGACTGGAACTCTGGGGAAAATGTCAGATCTTCGAGCTCTGAGACTACAACCCAGCAGCCCACCCCACCTGGTTCCAGGGCCCAAGGCCTCTCCTGATCAAGCCAGCAGAGAAACTTGACCATTCTCTGCTCTACGAAGGGCTGAGGCCAGGCGGAAGTCTACATCTGCAAGGCACCAGCACTGAGCTGCATCCACTTCCCTGGGCCTGGAAACAAAGTGGGAAAGCATCAGAGGAAAGAGAGTGAACAGAAACCAAGACCCAGGGTGGACTTGTGTAGGAAGCGGTCCTTCTCACCTCCCTCAGACCCGGTCCCTCTTCTCAGCACAGGGCAGTTAGCTCACAAGCAATAATTCCCCAGGAAGGGAAAGGAGTGAGCAGGACCCAAGAGTTCAAGATCAGAGCCACCCTGCTCTGAGAGTCAAGTTGGAGAGGAATACAAGATAGGGATGGGACCAAGGAGTCACCAGATTCAAATGGCCCCCTCTCACTGAGCAGTTTCTCAGAGGTTGGCCTTGGGCTGGGAGGTTTCCAGACCTGATCCTCCCTCTCTTCCCAACTTTATATGGTGGGTCCATTGTCCTTATTACACATTTGATAGGAGGGAGGTTCAGAGAGGGTAAGTGGCCTAAGGTAACACAGAAAGTAATGAGCTCTGGATTCAACACTGCTCTCCCCTCTTCCCAAAGTGTGACATGACCTTCCTGGGAAACACCTCCAAGAGGAAGGCAGGGAAAGCAGGAGTCAGCACTGGTGGGAATTAGGTAAGCAAATACCTAAGCAGTGTGATGCAGGCAGGCCTCCCACAAAAGACACCAAATCTCCAATATATCTTAGGCTCAGGAGGCTAGTAGGCAGCCAGTCTCTGCACGACATATCCAGTAAGCATCATCTCCCAACAGCAGTACCAGAGGCCAGGTGTTTGGGGCCCCTGCCTGCCTAGAGGCACTCCCTCCCTCTCCAATGAACTTTCTCCTCTAGAACAACGTTCTCCCTTCTTCCAGTGCTCTCTGTTTCCCAGAACCCTGGAACATAATCCAGACTCTGCACCATCCCCCTTTTGGCAGGGTTTCATCAATTAATCTTTCATCCACATTGATCCCCTGAAAAATGATTTCCTCATTATCCATCTTGCAGAGTTTCCACTTGGCAGTCTGAATGGCAAATCATCTGTCAAACTCTGATGCTCCCCAGTGGGGTGCGAGAGCCAGGCCTTTGGACTTAAACAGCCTGGAGTGGAAGCCCAGCTCTGCCACCCTCCAGCTGCTTGACCTTGGGTGGGTCATTTGGTCTCTCTCAGCCTCAGTCTCCCCATTTTGAAACCAGGTTAAAAGAATCCCCTTCATGGGGCTATTGAGAAGACAAAAGAACACAGTTCATCTGAGGTTTTTATTAAACTGTTCCACAAATGTAAAGCCTATTTTCATTATTATTGTTTCTCACTCATTCCTGGGCAGATTGAGGCTGACTTCCAGCTTCTAAGCCTCAGAGAGGCAAAATTGAAGGCACAGGCTTAAGAGGTGTCCCTCAATGTTCCCCCTCACTCCACTGGCAAAAGAAGTCACAGTGTACCCTGCAGGCAAAGGCCCGGATGTAGTGGAAGCTCGGAGGGAAAGTCAAGAAACGGAGGCTCATTTCAGCTGCAGAAATAAAGATATAGGGTGGCATGCTCAGAAGCATGTTTGTTACCCCTCTTTAGACCAGCCTGGAGCCTTGGTGCCATCTTAGAATTTTCAGGCTGTGGTTTCCCACAAGGGAAGAGGCACAGGGAACCCACAAGAAACACTGGTTTCTTTGTCTTCTGTTCATACACAACAGAGAAGAGCTGGAAACTCCACAGCATGTGTCATTGTGGGCCCATCCCCTTTTCTACTCCCTCTCCTCATGCCATAGTGACCAGAGTGGACACAAGCTTTGGTGTCAGAATCATAGTGTCAAGTTCTGGCTCCACCCCTGCTCACCTCTCAGGGCTTTAGACTCCTCTTGTAAAATGGGGATGAAGGATGCCTGGGTGGCTCAGTCAGTTAAGCACCAGACTCTTGATTCAGCTCAGGTCATGATCTTGCGATTCGTGAGTTGAAGCCTCATGTCGTGCTCTGTGGTGACAGCATGGAGCCTGCTTGGGATTCTCTCTACCCCTTCCCCACTCATGCTCTCTCTCAAAATAAATAAACAAACTTTTTTAAAAACTGGGATGGGTGCCTGGGTGCCTGACGCAGCCAATAGGCATCTGACTTGGGCTCAGGTCATGATCTCACAGTTCATGAGTTTGAGCCCTACTTCAGGTAAAAACATGAGCCCTGCTTCAGGTGAGCCCTGCTTTTCTCTCTCTCTCTCTCTCTCTCTGCCCCTTGTGGGATTCCCTCTCTCTCTCTCTCAAAAAAAATGGGGATGATAATACCCCTCGTGTCAGGATTCTATAAAGACTGAATGGATACAAAAATGCTTTGTTAACCATAAAGTGTTACCTAAACATTTACTTCATTCCTTCCTCTTTGACATCCCCACCCCCCCCCCAGTCAGGCCCAGGGACCCCTGTTCTCTGAACTCCCCACCCACCTTTTCAAGGCAGGAGTGGATCAAGTCAGAAGCATGGAGACTGAAAATCAACCACAACAGTGTGTTTCCCTCCCAGAGGAATATGCACTCAAAGTTTTCTCTATGCAGAGAGAAGAGATAGAGACCTTCTGTTACAGGACTTCAGGCAAAATGAGCAGATGGAAGAATTATTTGGTGGTTAATGGGTTCCTTGCCTCTGAATCCTACCAGGACCATGGCTGGTTCTTGAGGAAAGCTGTTGCAAGGTACCTGGTAGTTGAATCGGAAAACACGGCAGAACGGGGACAGGCTCTTCATGCTCCTAACACCACCTTCCCTTATCCTATGCTGAGACCAGAACTTATTCCCCCTGTGAAACCCCCTGTTTCTAAGTCTACTTGTTGCTTTCTGAGTGATCTACACATCTCTACTACCAACGTGGAGATGGAAGACAGTTCATCCATAGAACTAGAAACAGCGCCATCAGAGAGAGCTAAGTAAAAATTTTCATGTCTGTCTGAATGGCCTTCTTCTGAAAAGTTGCCATTTGGGCAAGAAGCAGTCATGGTTAAAAGCCCAGATTGTCCAGGTTGTCCAGGTTTAGATCGTTGGCTCAACTTACCAGCCTGAGTTAGTTGCTCTTCCTGTGTGCTTCAGCTATCTCATCTCCAAAGTGGAAGTGAGAATGAATAATATATTCTTAGAAGGATTAAATTAGTTAATATAACTGAAGACTTAAAATGGCTCCTGGTGTTAAGTAAGCATCCTGTGTGTTTGCAACAGGGGCAGTTGTTATTGTTGCTGTTGTATTGTGGTTGTGTTAATGCAGTCAAGGTGGCAGACTGAAACAAATTGAACCCAACGTTCCCAGTACCCCCAGCATCTGTTGTAACTGGCCCTCCAGGGCACCCTGAGGCATGCTAAAGTTTTAAACCACTGGGCTAGAGGAGTGAGCAGTAGTAGCTTCCAGAAAAAAAAATGTGGCACTAGTAACAAGATGAAAAACAGTGCAAACTCACTTATTATAGGAGAAATGAACATTAAAATTATATTGAGACATTTCTCATTATCCAATTGGCCAAAATCCAAAAGTTTGACAACACGTCTGTTGATTAGTCTGTGGGGAAACAGACATTCTTATACATCACTGGTGGAAATGCAAGAGATTACATTTGCCACTATCTAGCGCAAGTACATACTGTTCACCTCAAAAAATTTTTTTAATCTTTATTTTTGAGAGACAGAGACAGAGAGTGAGAGAGAGAGGGGCAGAAAGAGGCAGACACAGAATCTGAAGCAGGCTTCAGGCTCTGGGCTCTCAGCATGGAGCCTGATGCGGGGCTTGAACCCACAGACTACAAAATCAGGACCTGAGTCAAAGTTGGATGCCCAACTGACAGAACCACCCATGCACCCCAATACTTATTCGCCTTTTAAGCCATAATCCCATCTCTTGGAATTTATTCTAAAGGAACACTGGTAAAATATGAAAGGAAAACAATGGATGAAGAAGACTCTTCATTGCAGCAGATCTGTAAAAGCAAAAGATTGGAACACACTCAAACATCAAGAGGGGACTGATCAAATAAATGATGGTACATCCATCTATACAAAGGAGGACTAGGCACCTATGAAAAGGAATGAAGATCTCTATCTACTACTGTGGCATGATCTCTAAGATGGCAGATTAAGTGAAGAAAGCAAGGTGGAATAAGGTGTGTAGAGGATTATTTTACTATTTGTCTATGGGAGAGAGAGAGTGTGTGTACTACACATTTGCTTCTTGTTTAAGCACACACACACACACACACACACACACACACACACACACACACACAAACACTGCAAGGATATGTTAGACTCTCCACAGCCCGCCTTCATCTTTCCAGCCCACGTTTAACTCCAGATGGCGCAGACACCAGCTGTGAGCAGCTGTAGGCGGCCTCCGCCCTTGCCCAAGCTGTATACTGCGCATCTTGCATTGTCCTTTGAGCTGTGTTGGTCACTGCTGACAACCACTTTGGTTCATAAGCACATGTGGAAGCTCCAGGAAGTTAACACCCCCTGAGGCCATCCTTGACCAATAGGGGGAAAGGGAACAAGAGCCGTGGATCCTCCCATCTTCTGTGTCTTAAATAGACAATTCTGAGGCACATTCTATGTGGTTCCTCAGAAGGTCCTCTGTGGTTTGAGCCCCAGTTGCCCGTTGTAGTTATCAGCTTAATAACACATTTTAGATTGACCTTCTTCCCTCTGTTTTCTTTTCCCCCTCTCTCTCTCTCTCTCTCTTTCTCTCATTACTGTCCCCTGGGGTCACTTCCAAAACTTAATTACCTGCATACACTCATTGTCTCAGAGCTGTTTCGTGGGGAAGAAAAAAAACTAAGGCAAATAATAAACTATAATTTTTTTTAAAATTATTACTTACAGGATCAGGAGAAAATAAGTGGGAAAGAATAGTAGAAACTAGATTTTGTGAATGTACCTTACCTTTTAAACTTGACTTTTGATATATTTAAATATTTTTCATAATTATATTTTCATAATTATAAAGCAAAATTAAGATTCAAAAGTCACCCTTAAAACTGAAAGTAAAACAAAACAAACAAATGTGAATGTGTATAATGTTAGAGGCATAACCACACAGACAACGATTCCAAGTGACTTTAAAGCACATAAACACATAATTTAACTGCACTTGCCTCATGAAATCAGCCCTAAAAAAAAAAGGAATAGAAAAATAATCTTAAGCTGATTGTTGTTAACAATCTTAAATTGTGTTAATAATCTTAAATTGTTACTTTGAGACTGTTTGTGTGTGGTATGGGATAAAGCAATGCAAATTATATTGTTGTCCTTGGGATCTTATATTTTTTTAATGAAAAAATGATGCAGATGAAAGGAGATGCAGATATAAGATTGATGAGATTTTTTAAGCCATAATGTTTCATTTGAATTGGAAGTATCCATTTAGAAAAAAACACCTCATCGTATATTTAATGTTTAAAAATAAATACATATTTTCCAGCTCCTTCACACTATAAGACCTAGAAACAATAATTAGAAACAGTGTTAATGATAACCGTAAGCACTGAAATTGTAGGCAATTAAAACCATTTCCCAATTAAAAAAAAGCCAAGAAACTGGACCCATTCACAATTGCACAAAAACCCATAAAATACCTTGAAATAAACCTAACAAAGGATACAAGAGATCTGTATGATGAAAACTATAGAAAACTTATGAAGGAAATTGAAGAAGACACAAAGAAATGGAAAAACATTCCATGCTCATGGATAGGAAGAATAAATATAGTTAAGATGTCATTACTACCTAAAGCAATCTACACATTCAATGCAATTCCAATCAAAATTGCACCAGCATTCTTCTCAAAACTAGAACAAACTAGCTTAAAATTTGTATGGAACCACAAAAGACCCCGAATAGCCAAAGTAATCCTGAAAAATAAAACCAAAACGGGAGAGATCACCATCCCAGACTTTAGCCTCTACTACAAAGCTGTCATCATCAAGACAGTATGGTATTGGCACAAAAACAGACACATAGACCAATGGAACAGAATTGAGAACTCAGAAGTGGACCCAAAAGTATACAGCCAACTGATCTTTGACAAAGCAGGAAAGAATATCCAATGGAAAAAAGACAGCCTTTTTAACAGATGGTGTTGGGAGAACTGGACAGCAACATGCAGAAGAATGAAACTAGATCATTTTATCACACCATGCACAAAAATAAACTCAAAATGGATAAAGGACCTGAACGTGAGACAGGAAACTATCAACACCCTAGAGGAGAAAGCAGGAAACAACCTCCTTGACCTCCACCGCAGCAACTTCTTACTTGACACATCCCCAAAAGCAAGGGAATCAAGAGCAAAAATAAGCAATTGGGACCTCATCAAGGTTAAAAGCTTCTGCACAGCAAAGGAAACAACCCACAAAACTAACAGGGGCACCTGAGTGGCTCCATCAGTTAAGCATTTGACTTTGGCTCAGGTCATGATGTCACAGTTCGTGGGTTCAGGCCCTGTTTGAAGCCTGCTTTGAGTTCTGTGTCTCCCTCTCTCTCCACACCTCTCCTGCTCACTCTCTCTCAAAAATGAATAAACATTTTTTAAAATTTTAACAAAAAAGAAAGAAAGAAAAAATAACAGAAGTAGAATATCACCATTGTGCAACCATTACTGAATGAATGGATCCCAGTCAATAATTATCAACAGTTGTAACATCGCAGAGTAAGAGACCACTAGATATTACCTACCTCCTGATGGTTGGCCTTTGAAAAATCCTGCAAAAATTCAAACCCGAATCTAACCACATCTCTAGATCTATCTACCAAGTTACAGTAAAGACACAGAAGTATGTGTTAAACGACACCACAGGGAAACAAGCAGCAAAATTCATGTGAGAAACTCTACACGACAAAATGCTCAGCTCATTCAACAAGTCAACTCTAAGGAGAAAAAAAGGGACCTTAAAGATTAAAAGACTTAAGAGATGTATCAAGCAATTGCAATGTATGGACTTTATGTGGGTCCCAGTTAGGTTTGGCATGAAAAGCAGGACTCTGCTTTGGCCATGGTCACAGACTCACCTGTCCTGGTGGATCAATGGAGACTTTTGGAGGGACATCCTGAAATGAGAGTATACTATCGCCAGTATTCATGTTCCCTGGCCCTTCAACACATCATCCCTCTCCCCTCTTACACCCTCCAGCCTTCCCCCACTTTCCTGGCATCATACTGAACTGTGTCTTGCTCTTTAGCCTTTATTCCATCCTGTCCTTCAATCCCTTGCTTCTAAACCTCATTGTTCTTTCTCCTGTTTCTTATTTCATACATCTCTCCAGAGGCGACACCCAATACTACCTGCTTCTAAGGTGCCTGTGCTCCCCACCCCATCACCCCCTCCCACCAATAAGCTGCCACACACTGTCTTGAGTAAATGGCATTCCACTGGCCCCTCAGCCTCCAAACTTCATAGACCATTGCCCAGCTCACTGCGCACAACCGGACCACCCAAACAGTCCACATGCTCTTCTGACTACACCCACCCACTGCAGCCCAGCCATCTTTCAGGGACTTGGAGAATGTCTGAGTGTGAGCTCTCCTGCTTTCACTGATGGGTATTGGTCATGGGCTTCCAAGGGTAGATTTAGTCATAGATTCTGAGGAGTCTACCATAAAGGCTCCACACCCTGTCTGTCAGGATAGACTAACGGAGGTCTGGTTCATTAGAAGCCAAGAATGGGGTGGACGATGGGCTGCCACTCACACATTTTCAGAGGACTAGACAGCTCCAACAGCTCCCGAGATAGCTCTCAATCCAGGTTAACTCTCTCGGTGGAGGTCAGGGCAGCGCTATTGACCTCTAACTCCTTGCAGGACTCCGGACAGAGGCTTCAAGGATGGGCTGGGTGATCCACCATAAGAATGGGAAGTCCATGGGTGCCCGGGTGGCTTAGTCGGTTAAGCGTCCGACTTTCGCTCAGGTCATGATCTCGCGGTTCGTGGGTTCGAGCCCCGCGTCGGGCTCTGTGCTGACTGCCAGCTCAGAGCCTGGAGCCTGTTTCAGAGTCTGTGACTCTCTCGCTGACCCTCCCCTGCTCCCGCTGTCTCTCTCTCTAGAAATAAATAAAACATTAAAAAATTAAAAAAAAAAAAAAGAATGGGAAGTCCATCATAAGAGTTGAATGGGCCTCTTCAGAGGCACCTGGGTGGCTCAGTCTGTTGAGTGTCCGACTCGACTAGGGTGTTGATCTCATGGTTCGTGAGTTCGAGCCCCATGTCAGGCTATGTGCTGACAGCTCAGAGCCTGGAGCCTGCTTCGGATTCTGTGTGTGTCTCTCTCTCTCTGCTGGTGCTCTATCTGTCTCTCTCTCAAAAATAAATAACATTAAAAAAAAAAAAAACAGAGGCCTCTTCAGAGCTAAGCAAAGGGACAGCCAGCCCCTGAAAATAAGCAGTCACTAGAACTAGATGCCTTGCACATGTGTGTTCTGTTTCTCACTTTTAAAGAAAGATGAAGGGGCGCCTGGGTGGCTCAGTCGGTTAAGCGTCCAACTTTGGCTCAGGTCATGATCTTGTGGTCCATGAGTTTGAGCCCTGCATCGGGCTCTGTGCTGAGAGCCTGGAGCCTATTTCAGATTCTGTGTCTCCTTCTCTCTCTTCCCCTCCCCTGCTCTCTCTCTCTCCCCCTCTCTCTCTCTCTCAAAAATAAATAAACGTTAAAAAAAATAATAAAGAAAGATGAAAAGTAGCTGAATAATTTATATGAGGAAATGCGAGCAGGCAGGCCACAAAGAAAGGGAGTAAAAGTGAAAGCATTCTTCTGGGAGGAAAATGTAAACATAAACAAAGCAACAGAAAAAGCAAGTCAGCTTTCTAAACCAGCTGTGGTTGTTAGAGAGTTTGCCCTTGCCTTGGGCTCACACTCTTCCTCTGCAATTATGCTCCTTTGCAAAGCTTCTGTCTTCTCGGTGCTGTCTCATCCCGACAGTGCTGAAGAAGCATTTCTGTCCCCGTTTTACTGATCAACCACTGAATCTCAAGGAGGTCCCATGGTTCCCCTACTGCCACCCAGCAGAACGGGAAGGAACCAGCCGTGTAAACCCAAGTCTAGCTCCAAAGCTCGTGCTCTTTTTTCACCTCTTAGCTGCCTTCGATCCAAGTCAGAATACCTAATCTTCTCTTCTTACAAGAGCCCTTCGCATTTTCAAAAACAACCTTTGGCTTCCTCTTCCACTCTTTCTGCCTTGCTCCCAGACCAACACGCTGCCGCCTGGCAGCCCCAGGCTCATCAGACAAAACCTGACCTGGTTTCAGATCTTTGCATCTTCCTTCCCTGAATTATGTTCCAATTTGCCCCCAATCCCTGTACACATGTGAGCCCCAGAAGTGGACACCGATGTTCAGATCTGGCCTGATG
Source organism: Proteles cristata cristata (assembly GCA_017311185.1). Lineage (NCBI taxonomy): Eukaryota > Metazoa > Chordata > Mammalia > Carnivora > Hyaenidae > Proteles > Proteles cristata. The sequence continues at coordinate 1,514,019 of JAESUZ010001614.1, forward strand.
GCTGACCAAAGCAAAGCCTGCAGGGATTATCTCTCGCTTTGATGTGGAATCGAGGTTGATGATAGCACAGCTTTAGATGGATTCATTAGCCCCGCTGACAGCCAAGGCCCAGAGCTGGTGCATAATGAGTGCTCGCTCAGCGAAAGCTCCCCAGGGGCTTTGTGCCCTGGCCTCTGCTGGGCCAGTTCTCTTCCTACACTTGAGCAGTTCGTTGTTTGCAACTTCCGTTCAGGACTTTCCCCTTATTGATTTCGGTCTCATTCAGCAAACACCCACGGAGCCGAGTTAACAAGGTACGGTGGCTCTCCATGCTGGTCTTTTCCAGCCACAGCTCAGCTCCGAGGTCCTCTGGACACTCCTCCCCCCTATGTCACCTGCCGGTCCGGAGGGTACTCATCTCCTGTCAGCCACCGAGGCCTTCCTCAAAAGCAGAGCCACGCCTCGAAAACTGCCAGGCCTCTCGAGTGCTGTTTGACTTGACCATAGCTGTGCCAAGCAGGGTATTTTTGTTAGTGAGTGAAGAGCTGCCAAGAACATTTCAAGAGATGATTTACTCCTTCTCCGAGGGTTGTTTACGCCAGAGCTCTCTGTTCCCGTCAGAGCCTGTGCCTCCCATGAAAAACCTGTCATGATTTGTGATCTGAGGGGGAGCCCGCTTGCCTGAAGGAAAAAACTGCGTACATTTTTTTCCACATAGGAAATAATACCATGTTTTCCCAGTTGTCCAGGATATGTTTCCTGGCCTAGAAATGGACACGGAAGTACAGGGAGCCTTAGCTGAGCCAGACCTAGACCCTGCTCCAGTCAGAGGTTATCTCTGTAGCTGGAGGTGCTATTTCATGTGAAGCATATTCTCTGTCAAGCTGATAGTGCCTGAGCTAAGTTATGGTATACCGAACCCCAGAAGGCGAGGAGTATAATTCTAGTCCATTCCAATTAGTCAACACAAGACTTGAGTTTTAGCTAAAATGACTTGAGACTTGGTTTGGTATAAATGGTGGCCACATGGTACTGTCACAAGGAGCTCTAAGCTGGGAGCCAGAAGGCCTGAGTCTGTGTGCAAACTTGGCCACTAACCGATCATGCGGCCTTAGGCAAGTTGTTTTCACTCTCTGGGCCTCAGTTTCCTCATCTACCACAGTAAGACAGTCAGCATACAGGCCTTCCAATGGTGCTTCAGACTGTGGTATCACACAGTGTCATATTATGAGCATGGCTCATACAGTGTAAGCACGGCTATGGAGCCAGATGGCCCAGGATTATACCCCAGCTCTGCCATTCACTAGCTGTTTGAACTTATCCAAGTTATTTGAGTTCTTTAAACCTGTTTCCTCTTCTGTAAAATGGGAATAATACTGTATTTATCTCAGAGGATTCGTATGAAGATGAAATGAGCACATAAAGTGCATGGAACAGCGCTTGGAACAGCTCGCACGCAGTAAATTCCCAGTAGTTGGTGGTACCATGCTTGTCTTTATTACTAATTACCAACCTGAACCCAGCTTCATTATCAATATTAAAATAAGCTGCTCTATGACAGTCAGTGGTGTGGAGGCTCTGTGCCTCTGAATGTTCCCCTGATGGAGGTTATCTGCTATTTGAGGCCCCTTAGAGCAAGAATGGGGGAGTATCCGTGGTCTCCAAGAAGCCCCAGAAGGGACAGGGGACCTCAGTTCAGAGTGCAGCTCTTTGGTCCCAGTAGCTTGCTTGGTTACCTGAGACTGTTCAGTAGGTAGCGCACAGGAGAGCTCTCTTTCTGGAAGCTCTCCATTCTCAGTCTCCACTTAGTGGTGAAACAGGAGTGAGGAAAGAGGCTGGGAGGCTCTGAGGTTTTACAGGGATTCCTTCCCGGGTCCCCAGTGTGGGCCGAGGGGACTGCTTCTGGGTGTGAGGGTCCTCCTTGCTTCCTGCCCCACCAAGGGTCCCTGCAGGAAGGTGAGTTGTCTCAGGGAAAGGCCCCTTTCCCCTGGAAAAGGCCCGTTTGAGATGGTGGTGGGAGCTGGTGAAGAGCGGCAAGGCTTCTGGCTAACTGGATTTGGAAAACTAAGGGAAGAAACTGAAATTCCTGGTACTTTCTTGAGGTTTAGCACTGCCTGTTGGGGGCGATTCCAGGACAAGGCTTAGATGGCCTGAGGGCACCAATTCTTTGCGGTTGCTAATTTACTTTGTGTCTAAAATAGCCTGAGGGAGGCCCATAAAGGGCAGTGCTCTTCCCCATTTTCTCACTGAAATCTTGACTTACTGACTGCTGAGACCAAAACCTGAGCCCTATTCCTGTAAAAGCTGATACAGGAGCGTGTGGCTTAGGTATAGACAAAGGACTTCCTCATTCTGAGGCCCAGAACCGAGTGGACATGGACAGGCTGCACACCCCTCACACAGAGGCCTGCCTCGGGAAATGCCCCGCCTCATTCCTGCCTTAAGAGAAAAGGGCACATGCCCATTTCCTCATCCCCAACATACCAGTCAAGGAAGAAGCCAGGAAGGTTGTACTAACTTGCCCTCTGCGTGAAAGGAAACATCAAACGTGGGGAATAAGTGTTCCCCAAGACACCCACCTGCCTACTTTGCCAGTTCCTACCCAGCCCTCCGCACTCAGTTGCCGGGCCTGCCTTTGTGACTCCGGTCCACATTAGTGGCTTGTGCTCCACTGAAGTGTAAGGTCCTCACAGGCTGAAACGGTCTTCTTAATCCATGCTGTAGCTCAGGGTGTAGACTGCGTGGCTCTGACATTTCCCAGCTGTGCAACTTTGTACACATTACTTACTTAGCCTCTGTCTAGAGATCACAAGTACCTTTTCTGTAAAGGTGCAGTAATAGTCTAGGCCTAAAACCTGCTCCCTGCTGAGAAGCTCTAGGGTCCCATGCCGGGTTGGTTTACAACCAGACCAGTCTTCTCACTGAGCTTGACGGATGGGGGTGTCGGGGTGCTGCCTATAGAAACAGCTGGACTGGCCTGTCTTCCTGCCATGTTTTTTGACATGGATTTCAGTGATGGGAAAACCAATAACCTGGCAGCCAAGTTCAAGCCCAGCCCCAGACCAAGCCAGCCCTGGACTCGCCCAGGCCTGAGGTTTTCTCAGCTGGGCCCGACACCAGACTCACTCACTCCCAAGCTTGGGCAGACTCCTGGGCCTGAGGAGTGGGTTTGTACATCTGGACCCCACAAGCCCGGAATCACTAGGTGATTAAACTCACCTTTTACTGTGGTCCTGAGGGCTATAAATAATCAGGCCTGACATATGGGTCATTCCTGAGACTCCTGCTTCGTTGGTTTTAAGGGCCCCTTGGCAGTAAAGAATTTCAAAGCTGCTAACTCCATAGTATATTAAAGTGGAATAAATTCCTCTGAATGGTCCTCAGGTGAGCCGCAGCACTTAGCAAGGGCCTCTTGGTTTCCTCTGGTGGTCTCGAGGACCAGCTGAAGCCAGCCTTGCCAGCGTCTGCTCTCGCTTCCTCCCTGTCTGAATCTGGCTCCTCTTTCTCCATGTCTGTCTGTCTATCTGTCTGTCTGTCTCTGTCTCTCTCTATCTTTCTCCTCCTCCCTCCCTCCTTCCTTCTCTCTCTTCCTCTCTCTATGTCTCTCTTTCTCTTTCTTCCTCCCTCTGTCCCCGCCCTCAGTTTTGGTCTTTCTTTCTGTGTACCTCTGTGTATATACGTCTTTCTCTCTGTGTCTCCCTTTCTTCTTTCCCATGAAACTCCCAATTCCTTAGAAATATGAGGGTAATAGGAAATCACAATGAGGCTCTTCTTGCCTTAGTTGCAACTGCAGTACCAACATGTGAGAGCACGAATAGGGAGATATCAAAATGAGTATAAAATAAGCCTCCCCAAATATGCAAATTTACTAAGGATAGAATCCCCCAAATTTATTCTGTAGTGTTTAGAACACCTTAGTCGGGTTCAAAATGAGGTTGTCCTCACTAACCTTTCCAGGTTCATTTCCATTACACGCCCACACTCTGTATGTTGTATTGTTGCTGATGTACTCATCTCTGTTCCCCAGCTGGCCAGAGGATTTCCAGGCTCTATGCCCTGGTTTATCCTGCCCTTTCTTCATTGAATACGTTTCCCTATCTTGCTTCTTCCAATCCTGTTTTTCCTTCAAGGCCAACCTCAAATGCTTCTCCTTCCTACAGCCATCCCTGGTGCCCAAAAGATGAATTGTAACCTCCTCTGGGGTCCCGCCTGGGCTTTTACTACAACTCTCAGGTCTTCCCACCTGGTATCAGAGAATGTGTGTGCACACCTGTCTCCACTGCCAGCCTCTGAGTTCCCTGGGACACGGGCTGTCTCTGCGTCACACCTGGCAGGACATGCTCACATTGCTAAATGCTTGGTGAATGAGTCAGTGAGTGGATTCTGTTGACATTGATGCTTAGGAGAGTTTTCTCTGTTCCGAGCATCAGTGAAAAGACAGGAAGAAGTGACTTCCCAAGTCCCTTTGGGGGTGGGAGTGGGGTCGTAAGGAAAGCTCCAAGCCATTACCCAGAGCAGAGTGACTCAGGGCCACTTTCCTGCCTTGCAGACATCAAAGTCTCTCCTGGCACATGAGTGGGTAGCTGTGGCTGGACTGGTGCCATACAACCTGCCCGGGACTGAAGAGTTTGTCACAGGCTGTGTCTGCATGACTGAGGCCTCAGAGCCAGTGTCTATACTACAAACTCCATCTATAAATAATAGATAATAGTAAATAATCCAGACTGCATTCTGTGCTTCTGAAACTCCTGTCAGTAAACTCTGTGTCTCTACAATCCCATTTCTGTGCCATCCTTGTCTCCTCAACTTTTATCGCTACGGTGGGTCTGTGTATCCCATGTCTTCTTGCCTTCCCTGTCCCTGATCTCATCCTGGGTGGCCCACGTTTACACAGCAGGCTGTGCTGTCACCATGAGTTTCTGCTCACAACATGTCTGGGTAAAGAATGGGTAACCAAACAGAAGTTTTGTTTGTGACCTACTGGAAAAGGCACACCTTCCTGCTTGATTCAGGTGCCAAGACAGTGATTGCAAAATCCATCTGAATGATTCCCTCTGGAAATAGTTCCTTTACCTCAAGACATTATAAAGATGAGAGAGAAAGAGAGAGAGAATGAAGGAGGAAGGAAGAAAGAAGGAAAAAAGCTGAAATGTTTATCTCAAGACTTTATAAAGAGGGAAGGAAGGAAAGAAGGAAGAAGGAAGAGAGGGAGAAAGGAACAAAGAAAGGAGCTGAAGCCTTACTGAAAAATGGCTTAAAATAGAGATTTTCTATTTTCAAGGTAATCATAGTCACTCTATTTGACTTGTAAAATAAATTTTAAAATAAGACGTTTATAGCTATGTTTCTCTTTATAAATAATCTATAGTCCTTTTCACTAATTAATTAGCACTATATCAGTGAAATTATAGTTAACATCACACAAAGGTTGACGTTAGGTGAAGTGAATAAGATCAACCTTCTATGGGGGCGCCTGGGTGGCTTAGTCGGTTAAGCGTCCAACTTTCACTTAGGTCATGATCTCGCGGTTCGTGGGTTTGAGCCCCGCGTCGGGCTCTGTGCTGACTGCCAGCTCAGAGCCTGGAGCCTGTTTCAGTCTGTGACTCCCTCTCTCTCTGACCCTCCCTGCTCACTGTGTGTCTCTCTCTCTCTCTCCTAGAAATAAATAAAACATTAAAATTTAAAAAAAAAATTTTTTTTTAATTAAAAAAAAAAAGATCAACCTTCTATGGCAAATGTAGTTTATTATTGTAAGCGGGGTGGGGATGGGGGGGAGAAGATAGAAACACAATTTTCCACAAAAGGAAAACACATAACAAATATGCTTTACTAGAATAAGGACATTGTAATAAGTGTTTGTTTCCTTTAATAAAATTTCAGAGTCCCAAGCTTAAAATTCTTAGATGTTAACAAGAATTTTTAATATTGAGAGAAAATTCTTTGCCCGTCTTAATAAACAGGTTTGCAAAATCAACTTTATGAAGACAAGATACAGAGTAAGAATAGATTTCATGTGGGGCGCCTGGGTGGCTTAGTCGGTTAAGCGTCCGACTTTCGCTTAGGTCATGATCTCGCGGTTCGTGGGTTCGAGCCCCGCGTCGGGCTCTGTGCTGACTGCCAGCTCAGAGCCTGGAGCCTGTTTCAGTCTGTGACCCCTCTCTCTCTGACCCTCCCCTGCTCACGCTGTCTCTCTCTCTCTCCTAAAAATAAATAAAACATTAAAAAAAAATTAAAAAAAAAAAAAGAATAGATTTCATGTAAATTTTAGAGCATATAAAGAGTTGCTAAGCAAGTATTCTCATCAGAGTATCACTGGCATTGGGGGTAAGAACATTCTCGTTGTGGAGGATGCTCCCTGCATTGTAGCATGTCAACATTCTTGGGCCTGTATATTAACTATCAAGGACACCCCATGGTCTGTGTGACACCAAAAACACTCCCACACATTTACAAATACACCCCCAAAAAAGTGTTAGTGACTACAACTGAGAATCACTGGTCTAAACCAATGATTCCAAACATTTTTACTCATTTACCCCTGAGCTGTCCTTTTTCCCTAGTAGCCCCGACTTGATGAAATGTTAATACCACAGGTATAGCATATATCTATATATATATATATATATAGATATATAGATATATATATATATATGTACTGCTGTATGTTGACACACTATATCCTTTGGTGAACCACCCTTGTAGTATCTAGAGTTTTTGTCCCCCTGTCACAACCAATTTTCACCCCCTTAGAAGTGATATTGGAAACAACTGGTCTAAACGATTACCCAGGCTAAATGATTACCCAGGACTCTATTCTCAAAGCAGAAGAATTGATGGCTCCTTAAAGTTTCTCTCAATGTTTTTGGTAGAAAACTGTCACTTTGGCTTTAACTTTACTTTTTTTTAATGTTTATTTGTTTTTGAGAGAGGGAGGGAGAGAGGGGGAGGGAGAAAGCACAAGCCAGAGAGGTGCAGAAAGAGAGAGAGACAGAGGATCAAATTGGTCTTCACACTGACAGCACAGAGCCCGACGCAGGGCTCACACTCACAAACCTGAGTGAGACCATGACCTGAGCCAAAGTCAAACTCTTAGCCAACTGAGCCACCCAGGCGACCCCCTGTGTTTTCTACAGTTGTGTGTGATTCTACAATTATCTCAATAAAAAGTTCAATTGAAGAAGTCAAGTTAGGGGAGCCCCAGTGGCTCAGTCAGTTAAGCATTCAACTTCCACTCGGGTCATGATCTCATGGTTTGTGACTTCCAGCCTTGCATTGACTCTCTTCTGTCAGCCCAGGGCCTGCCTGGAATTGATTCTCTCCCTCTCTCTCTTTCTGCCCTCACCTCTCAAAATAAATAAACTTAAAAAGAAAAGAAAAGAAAACAGAGAGATCCTTTGTGCACTGTACCCAGTCTCCTTCATGGATGACAAAGTTTTTTGGTTTGTTTTGCACAACTGTAGCTGAATATTGCAACCAGTATATTGACATTGATGCAATCCACCCATTTATTCTGATTTCACCAGTTTTATCTGTATTCATTTGTGTATGTGTGTGTGTGTGTGTGTGTGTGTGTGTGTGTGTATTAAGTTCCATACAACTTTATCACCTGCATGGGATCATGTATCTACCACCACAAGCAAGGCATTGAACAGTTCCAGCAACACAAGGGTCTCTCCTTAGCACTTTTATAACCACACCCATGTGCCTCCCACATCTGTACCCTGTTTTCCTTCCCTAACCCCTGGACACCATTAGTCTGTCCCCCCATTTCTAAAATGTTCTCATTTCAGAAATGTTATATAAATGGGATCATATGGTATGTAACCTCTGGGAATTGGCCTTTTATGCTCAGCAAAATTCCTTGTAGATTCATTCAAGGTGTTGCATGTATCAATAGTCTGTTCCTTTTACAGCAAACTAGTATCCATGATATGTATGCACCACAGTTTGTTTAACTGTTCATCTGTTGAAGGACATCTGGGCTCATTCCAGTTTGGGGCTGTTACAAATAAAGCTGCCATGAATTATTTGTCCACTGACTTTGGTGTGAACATAAGTCTTCATTTTTCAAGAATGGAATCGCTGGGTTGTTTGGTAGTTGCATTTTATTTTTAAGAAATTGTCAAACTGTTTCTAAGAGTGGTTATACCATTATTTTGGCTTTATCTATCTTCTGTCTTCCAATTAGATTATTTGGGGTTTTCTACTGTTGAGTTTTAAGAGTTATTTATTTACTATAGATACTACTCTTTTATCAGATATATGGTTTTGCAATCCCCCCACCCCCCAGTTTATCGTTTGTTTATTCTTCCTCCTTACATGGGCTTTCATGGACAAAAAGTTTCTGATTTTGGTAAGGTCTAATTTATCCATTTTCATATTGTGCTTTTGTTTTCAAGTCTGAGAACTCTTTGTCTAGCTTTAGATCCCGAAGATTTTCTCCTAGGTCAGTGTTCATTTTGGTTTTGCCTTGGACTATCCAGTTGCTCCAATACTGCTTGTTGAGAATGTAGCTGCGGCACAGGGGTTCAAAAGCACCTGGATTCATGGGTCCCAAACAGACCAGGTTTGGCCACTCATTGCTGAAAAAAACCCAAAGGCAGAGAAACAAGTGGTGGCAAAAAAAGACAGGAATTTATTTCAGTGAGGCCTGTACCAGGAAGATAGTGAACCTGAGTCCCAAAGACTGTCTCCAAAGTGCTGAAAATACTTCCAGGTTTATATAAGGAAAATGTGGAGCAAAGGTCAATGAGTATAAGCAGGTGGGCAGTGAAGGTCAAGTTGATCATTATCTGGGGATCGAACATGCAGGGTCTTTATGGCTCAGGGCAGTCCCGGATGCTTGAGGGGGCAGTTTGGTTCCCATCAGGGGATGCTTTGCCTGCAGGGTCTTTTGCTTGAGTTGAGATAAGCTGGAAAGAAGAACTTAATCAATTAGAAAGCTTGAGGTCAAAAGGTAGGTAAAGTCCTCCTTCAAAAAGGCTATTTAACTTTTTTGTTTGTTTTAGAGAGAGAGCACAGAGGAGAGAGGCTGAAAGAGAGAGAGAGAGAGAGAGAGAGAGAGAGAATCCTAAGCAGGCTCCACATTCAGCATGGAGCCAGAAGCAGGGCTCTATCCCATGAACCTGAGATCATGAATGGCCTGAACTGAGTCAAGAGTCTGACCCTGCTCACTCAAATGAGCCCCCAGGATCCCAAGGCTATTTAGCTTTAATTTTAATCTAGACTGAATCAAGGATATTTAAGGTTTATAATCATTTCAAACACACACACACACACACACACACACACACACACACACAAGGGTAAACAACATAGAGTTTGTTAGTGGTCAACAGAAGCACATGTATTTTTTTAAATGTTTATTTTGAGAGAAGGAGAGAGAGAGCACAAGTGAGGGAGGGGCAGAGACAGGGAGAGAGAAAATCGCAAGCAGTCTCTGGGCTGTCAGCATAGAGCCCAACACAGGACTCAATCCCACAAACCTTGAGATCACGACCTGGGCCAAAACCAAGAATCAGAACTGACTGAGCCACCCAGGTGCCCCACAAGCATCCATACTTATAGCTAGTTTCTAACCATATAAAATAATAGTATTGAATATTTTTTTCAAAACAAAGTATTTGCAACATATATCACAGTTGAGGTCTAATAGCTATAATATATAAAGAACTCTTTTTTTAAAAAAAAGTGAGGAGTGCTCACTTCAGCAGCATGTATACTAAAATTGGAACAATACGGAGAACATTAGCATGGCCCTGCGCAAGGATGACATGCAAATTCGTGAAGCGTTCCATATTTTTTATGAAGAGCAATGAAAAAAAAAAGTGAGGAAACAGGGCCAAATACCTGATAGAAAAATGAGCAAAATTTGTGAACAATTTACCCAAAAAAAGACATAAAATTTTACTTAAACTTATGAGAAGTTGTTCAACTCATAAAAAGAGAAATGCAAATTAAACCCACACTGAAATACCATTTATCACCTAGCAAATTAGCAAAAATGTAAAAACTTGGCACCAAACTGTGTTGGCAAGGCTGGGGAGAAATAGGCACTCTCCTACATTGCTGATAGGAATGCAAAATGGTACAGCCTTCTGGAGCAGAATTTGGCAGTAGTTAACAAAACTATACATGCATTTACCTTTTGTTCTAGGAAGCCACTTCTAGGAATTTGCTCTGAAGATACACCTGCAACAATACAAAATGATAAATGCACCAGTGCATTCATTGCAGCATTATTTATAATTTCAAAATACAGAGAACAACCTCCACATTCATATGGAAGGAGATGTTTTAAACTAAATGATATCCAGACAATGTAGTGCTGTACAGTGCTAAAAAGGGATGGTCTCTATGCAGTAATAAGGAATGACTTCCAGGGCATATTTTGTGTGTGAAAATGCAGGCTGCCAAAGGGTATATATATAGTATTGTACCTTTTGTGTGAAAAAAGGAAATGAGAAAGGTACATGTGTTTCCTTTTTTTTTTAATGTTTTATTTATTTCTAGGAGAGAGAGAGAGAGAGAGAGAGAGAGAGAGAAAGAGACAGTGTGTTCAGGGGAGGGTCAGAGAGAGAGGAAGTCACAGACTGAAACAGGCTCCAGGCTCTGAGCTGGCAGTCAGCACAGAGCCCGACGCGGGGCTCGAACCCACCAACCGTGAGATCATGACCTAAGCGAAAGTCGGACACCTAACAGCCACCCAGGCGCCCCCATGTGTTTCCTTTCTTAAAAGCAAAAGGAAATCAAGAAAAAATAAACCAGAAACTAATGAGAATAGTTACCCACGGGGGTGGATGGGAACCAGGTGGATAAGGGAGTGATACTTCAGTGAGAATAACTGTTTGCACTTTGGGATCATATTAATATTTTAAATACTTTTTTAAATTTTTTGTTAAATGTTTATTTATTTTTGAGAGACAGAGAGACAGGGTGTGAGTGGGGGAGAGGCAGAGAGAGAGGGAGACACAGAATCTGAAGCAGGCTCCAGGCTCTGAGCTGTCAGCACAGAGCCCAATGTGGGGCTCAAACTCACATACTGGACTACAAGATCATGACCTGAGCCAAAGTCAGACCCTTAACTGATGGAACCACCCAAGTGTCCCTAAATACTTTTTCAAAATTAAGCCAAATCTATTTGGATACCAGTTTTACAACTTTGAAATGGAACATAAACAGAAAAGAAAAAAAAAAGAAGAAGAAGCCCAATTAGAATTTAAAAGAATAACATAATCATCGTGAAAGGGAAAAAAAAAGAGAACAAACCCAGGTAACTTTTGAGCACAGTACTTAGACTATGTACTGCAATCTAAACATAAAGAACTGTTAATAAATAATTCTACTTGGTTCTTGCGGTGGGATGGGTCAGCAATTCCGAAACTGCTTTCTGTGAAAACTAGGATTGAGCACGTGAATAAATAGATTGAAATGGTGGGAGCCAAGTGTCTCTCTGTGACAGACAGCTGTTACCAATGTTGAATGGGAAATGCTAGGGATGAATTTTGTGGTGTAGGATTGGAATTAGAGATACAGAATAGACGTGTGTGTGTGTGTGTGTGTGTGTGTGTGTGTGTTTTCTAGATCTGAAAGCTAAAAAGGCCTCAAAGCAATGTTATACTAGTAGCAATGAACAGACCTACCACCCAGGTCTTCTTACTATCATTCCTTATAATAGTATAAGGAACCAGGTTTCCTTGGAGAAATGGCTGATTCCAAGGCTGAAGCAAGAAGGGCCTAGAATGAATGTCTTGTCACAGAAGGTAAAGAAGTGCTCAAAAAAATTATAGCAACATATCACAAAACATTAGGAGCCATCTTTATGCAGCTCCCATTGGCCAAATCTGGGTTAATGTGAGCATCAAAATGAACAGTGATAATGATTACTGATTACCCATGAATAAAATAAGATCTGTGAGTGTACCTGACATAACTAAATACATGAATGAATAAATGGGAAATAAAAGAGTTTTCTTATGCAATTATGCCAACTAATGCATACAGAAGGAATGATGAAGTTAAGAAAATCACCACTTGGCAATCATCGTAGTAATAATAGATTCAAGTAAGAATTATCAATGGGTGTTAAAATAAGTGGGTGGCATTCTGAGGAGTAACAGGAGATTTACCTAGTATTAAGGTATCTTTCTACAAATTACTTAATGACAAAGGAGAAAATGAAAACTTACAGCAGAGAGACCTACAAGGTGCTACCATTCTCTTGACCAAGGGATCAAGGTCACTATCGCCAACAATGGGACAAGGCAACATCACATCCTTTCCAAATACAATGTTCTGAAAGGAGCACAGCATCACTTCTGTCGCATGCTAAAGCTAAAACTGCATGATCTGAATCCCAACGTGAGGAAATACCGTATAAGCTGCAACAGAGGGGGTAATTCACCAAATAACTGGCCTGTACTCTTCAAAAATGTCAAGGCCATGAAAGACAAAAGCTGAGGGAAAATTCCAAATTAAAGAAGAGAGGACAACCAAACGCAAAGTGTGAACCTGGATCCAATCCTGGACCAGGAAAAAATAGCTATAAAGACATGCGGCAAAATTTGAATTTGGACTGTGGATTGCATGACAGCATTTTGTTGATGTTAAATTTCCCAATTTTGATAATCGTACTCTAGAACAAATCACAAAATGTACTTGTTCTTATAAACACTGACATATTTAGGGGTAAAGAGATGGATATAATGCCTGCTTATTCTCAAACGGTTGAGATATATCTATATACAGAAAGAGAGAACAAATGATCATACAAATGTGGATAGATACTGAGTCTTGGTGAATCTGTTTAAAGAGTATATGGGAGTCCTTCGTATTATTGCAATTTTCTGTACTTTAAAATGATATCAAAATTAAGTTACCAAAGGGGCACCTGGGTGGCTCAGTCAGTTAAGCACCCAACATCGGCCCTGGTCATGATCTCACAGTTTGTGGGTTCAAGCCCCGCCATTGGGCTCTATGCTTATGGCTCAGAGCCTAGAGACCGCTTTGGATTCTGTGTCTCCCACTCTCTGACCCTCTCCTACTCGCTCACACTCTTGCTCTCTCTCTCTCTCTCTCTCAAAAATAAATATTTTTTAAAAAAGTTTGTAAATTAAGTTTCCAAAAAATCGTTTCCACCAATAGAATATTTACTTAAATGAAATCCCACCTGGAAGCTCAAGCTGTCCAATTCAGAGTTATCCTGAATGGGGATGGTAGATCCAGAGATTCACGCACTCAGATCTCCTTCCACCCTCTATAGGAACACGCGAAGGGTGAGACCAGAGAGTCTTGACTGTTCACTGCCAGTCGCTCTACACCAGAGCTCTCAAGTGGCTAAGGTGAAGCCTCTGAGCTCTTTCCTGTCCGGATCCTCTTCCTTGCTCACCTCTGCTTTGCACCCTCCTCTGACCTCTGCTCTCTGTGCTTACTGGCCTTTTCCTAATAGGTATGTAAATATCCAACTACCCAAGCGCTCTCAGTATGCTATTGTATGCTCTTGCCTACTCTCTCTCTGTATGCTATTGCCTACTGTCCATGATTCTCAGAAATGTTCTTCCCAAACCTCCCAGAGCGTCCTAGCTATTGTTTCCATGTCTACATCCAGCTGCAGGAGGAAGTCTCTGAGAGTATGAAGGCCCTGTGCCGGTCCCCTCTGGCTCTCCTTGCCTGTGTAGGTTACCTCTGTCTGCTGGTGTCGAACTTTTCAGCATCGGGCAAGGAAAAGATAACTGTATTAGTTCCCTATGGTTACTGTAACAATACCACAAAAGTGGTGGCTTAAAATAATACAGATTTTGGGACGCCTGGGTGGCTTAGTCAGTTAAGCGTCAGACTCCACCTTGGGCCATGATCTCACAGTTTGTGAGTTCAAGCCCCTCATCCGGCTCTGTGCTGACAGCTCAGAGCCTGAGCCTACCTCAGATTCTGTGTCTTCCTCTCTCTCTGCCCCTCCCCTGCTCATGCTCTGTCTCTCTCTTTCAAAATAAATAAACATTCAAATTTTTTTAAAAAAACAACACCAACAGCAATACAAATTTCTTCGTTTATGGTTCTAGTAGTCAGAAGTCTAGGATTAGCTTCGCTAGACTAAAGTCACAGTGTTGGCTATGCTGGTTCCTTTCGATGGCTCTGAGAAGAGAATCCATTTTCTTGCTTTTTCAGCTGCTACTGCCTGCCTGAATTCCTTGGCTTATGGCTCCTCACTCCATTTTCAAGGGGTCATTCCCATCTGTGTTTCTGTCATCGCCTCCCCTTCTCCTCTTCTATCTAATCTCCCTCTGCCTCTCTCCTCTAAGACCATCTGCAATTACATTTAGGGCTCACCCAAAGAATCCAGGATACTCTCCCCTTTGCAAGAGCCTGACCTTAATCACATCTACAAAGTCCTCTTTGCCACATACAGTAATTTTCCCAGGTTCTAAGGATTAGGCTGTGGACATCTTTGGGGACCATTATTCAGCCTACTACAGATACCCAGACAGATTATTCTCCAGCAGCCTTACCCTATTACCCAAATATCCCCAGATTAGTTGATTTACTTCACTTAATTGTTTCCTGAAGTACGCTGATTCAAGTTCAAAACAGCTCATTTGCAACAGACACTGCCTTACTCTTGCTGCTCAGCTCTATTATGGCCCTACCTACAGGTAAAATTACAGAGCTGTGTCTGCACAACCTTCCTACACAGTCCTTTTTATCAGCTTAAGTGATGAATTATGTTAGTCTTGTATAGCCCTAGTCCAGGATGGAAGCTTCTATAAGCAACAGAAAGGGATTGGGCAGAAGAGCGTCTACTCATTTTCCAAAGCTATGGTAGGGGTGGGCTGAGGTCTCCCCCTGGAACTCTCATCAGCAACAGCCGCACAAATAAATAAAAAAGGAACTGAGCCACAGTGCTCCTAGAGAAGGGAAGGGGAAAAAGAACATGGGTTCGTGTTTGGGCTGATTCTAAAATATATGGGAATGAAAGTCTTTGGGGTGATGAATTTCCCTTTAATGCTGTCACGTCTGTAGTCCTGGGGGTTTAACCTCTGATTTTTGGCTGTAAAACCAACATTATTTCTGCAAACTTGACACCAGATGCTATCAGGGAGATATAGCTGAAGTGATAAAAATCTATTTAACAGATTTAGCAAAGCAAATACAAACTAATTAACAATTTTGGAATTGGGATTAAACACTAATTCTTTTAAGCCATAAAAACTGAGATGAACAAAAGAGAAAAATGTTTTCCCTCTGAATAACTCAAAGGAGCCATCTGTTTGTCATTGAGAAAATGGCCCAACTGATAGATTTTGAACAAATTTGGACATATTTTTATCTAGATTTGAATGTGTTATGGACAGAAGAAGAAAGAAGGCACATTACTTCCTGGCTAACATGTCAATCCAGGCTTCCCTGAAGCTCCAGAAAACAAGCTATTTGTGTACTGACTCAGAAATGAGGAGACAAAGAATGAAACGATATCTTTATAAATTCTGCTTGAGACATATGTTTCCAGCCATTAGGAAGGAAAGATGGCCTGGGGTTCTTTCCAGCTTCATTGTGCGGTCGCCATTGGCAGGACACCGCTCCTGCGCTGTCGTCAGGGTCATCTTCCAATGAGGGAAGAGGGAGACTTTCCAAATTCAGTGAAGCCTCGGCTATGAAACGGTGAAAACTGAGCTTACCATCCTCCCATCTTTCCCCCTCGCAGCCTCGGTGTGCAATCTAATTCTGGATCACAGGCTCTAGAATAAGTCCTACCCTAATCAGGATTGGGTGATGGTGGAGGATTTTGTGTGTCCTGCCCCCACATTCAGGTCGTTTGGCATCAAATCAGTTTGATAGTTGATCCAACTCTGGGTGGCTCCAGAGAAGACCTCAGAACTTTTAGAAGCTATTTGAGAATGGAAAATTTGATAGCCCTTGTGCCTAATGCAAAGGCCCATATGCACAACTGATAACAATAGCAATAATAGCAATAATAATAATAATAAACTACAGCTGATTGAGTACTCATTGGGTATCTCAGACACTA
The DNA here is from genome assembly GCA_017311185.1 of Proteles cristata cristata. Classification (NCBI taxonomy): domain Eukaryota; kingdom Metazoa; phylum Chordata; class Mammalia; order Carnivora; family Hyaenidae; genus Proteles; species Proteles cristata. The sequence goes on from JAESUZ010001614.1 coordinate 1,530,019, forward strand.
ATATCTCATTTAGTCCTCTCAACATTATGAAATACATCTTATTTTTTAATGTGTAATTATTTTGAGAGAGACAGAGCACATGCAAGTGGGGGAGTGGCAGGGGGAGAGAGAGAGAGAGAGAGAAAGAGAAAGAGAGAGAGAGAATCTTAAGCAAGCTCTACACTCAGCATGGAGCCCAACATGGGGTTCAATTTCATGACCACAGGACCATGACCTGAGCCAACATCAAGAGTCGATCGCTTAAGAGACTGAGCCACTTGAGTGCCGCAATAAATATTATTTTGATTCCTGTTTTACAAATAAAGAAGCTGAGTCCTAGAAAGAGCAAGCAATTTGTCTAAGGTAATAAAGCTTTCAATTGGCAAGACAGTTAAAACTCAAGCCTGAGTCCAGAACCCATCTCTAACCACCACACACATCCCACCATATGTGTGCACATAATTCATCCATTCACATCCCACTTCATTCTAAAATATATTTGAGATGACTTCACAAATGTGGAACCGATACGACTCAGTTCAGACCATTGAGTTTTAGGGAAAACAGGTGGGAGGGTCCAACTGAAAGGCACATCATCAGTTCGGATAAGGTTGGCAAAACTTGGAGGAGAGGGATTTGAATCCCTCCTTGAGGTTTGGTACTTGAACTACTTGAACTCTTGGGGCAGGCAGAGCTGTGGACAACTGGATCCATGGGAAGAAACAAGAGAAAGTCCTTCCCGGGCTTCGATGACCACTGATAGACTGGCCAGCGACCTTGGAGGGTGGTTGCAGGTGAACCACGCCTATCGGTTGGACTTTGGGGACAGGCATCGAGGACCAAGCATTCCACTGCCTCAGTTTTCCCCAAGTGAATCAGTACTTGGAGACTGAAGACAGCATGTTTCAGTAACAACTCAGACTTAGAGGTTAACCACTGCCAGTCACAGAGTAACACATACTCTTTTTGTCTGCCCATCATGGAAAAGGCAACTGAACTCATAGATTCCTGGTAGTTGTTTGAATATATCCTCAGTCAGGGTTTCTTCCTCACTCTGAATAATTCTATACAACTGGAATCTATGCAGTTCTCTTGGGTCCTCCCAATGGCCATTATCTAAAATTCTCCTGGTGAAAAACATCCACATTCAAACATAATAAATAGCATAAAAAATTTTTCAGACTTAAGTTTCCAATCTGTGTTTCTGGACACTGGGTGACCAGAGTCTGCTACACAAATGCCCCAGTCCTGTCCCCAGCACTAGGTGGGATTGTAAGTCCTCATTGTCAGGGAGGTATGGCAGCACAAAGCCAGATGGAGAATGATAGTTGAGGACCAGAATTCAAGTGAGCAGCAGAACTGTCTCAGTTTCCCCAGCAAATCTGAGAACGGACCAGCTTTGAGGAGATGTAGACTAACGCAGACAGAAGCTGATCTGGGTGCCTCTAGACAGTTTAAGCCCTGATCCTTCCCTCCGCTTGCTCTCCCGTACCACAGAATAGCCAGGTTATCGGGCCTTTAACAGTGGTGTTTCTCAAATGGGAGCCTCTGAACATTTTCATCTGGGTTCCTAATTTTTTGATATATTTTTTTTTAGTTTTGTGGGTTTGTCTTGATGAAAATCTAAAAAGAATCAATATAAGCATCTTGTGGATCAACTGGCTGGCCAGCTCAGGCCACGGACTTTCTGTATCCACATGTAGGTTTGTGGCACAAGGGCCACAGAGAACTGCTTTAACTGTCTCAGGCTGATGAAAAATGAACAGGAAGAACTTCAACACAAATGATCTGATCGAAGGGAAGAATAAACAACCTCACTGCATCCTGTAGAAACAAAGGTAGCATGATATTTAAAACAAAGGACACTTAGAATAGAGGCATTTAATCGGTGTTGTGGACCTGTTTGCATTACATAAATTTGTGGAAGTCTATCTGAATGTTTTTGTTGTTTATATTTAAATTTACATTTGTTTTAAGAAGATCGTACTTAGGTTAGTATCTACACATTTGAAGTTTAGGTAATAATTTGTCAGCTTTTTTCCCCACTAAAAGGGATCTATACATTGCTTAAGCTCAAAGCCCTATTACTTTCTAACGTTACATAATCAATTTCTCTAATACGGTGGGGTTTGTCCTACACTTAGCCAATGGGTGTGGCTGATACTTTCAATTGGTTGGACTAACTTCTTTACTTTCTGTTAGGTTGGATGCATTTTTTAAATTTAATTTATTTTTTTAATTTCTATCTAAGTTAGTTAGCATATAGTACAACAGTGATTTCAGGAGTGTTCCTTAATGCCCCTTACCCATTTAGCCCATCCCCCCTCCCACAACCCCTCCAGCAACCCTCTGTTTGTTCTCCATATTTAAGAATCTCTTATGTTTTGTCCCCCTCCCTGTTTTTATGTTATTTTTGCTTCCCTTCCCTTATGTTCATCTGTTCTGTGTCTTAAAGTCCTCATATGAGTGAAGTCATATATTTGTCTTTCTCTGACTAATTTCGCTTAACATAGTACCCTCTAGTTTCATCCACATAGTTGCAAATGTCAAGATTTCATTCTTTTTGATTGCTGAGTAATACTCCATTGTGTATATATACCACCTCTTCTTTATCCATTCATCTGTTGATGGACATTTGGGCTCTTTCTATACTTTGCTATTGTTGAGAGTGCTGCTATAAATATTGGGGTGCATGGGCCCCTTCGAAACAGCACACCTGTATCCCTTGGATAAATACCTGGTAGTGCAATTGCTGGGTCATAGGGAGTTCTATTTTTAATTTTTGAGGAACCTCCGTACTCTTTTCCAGAGCGGCTGCACCACTTCTTTACTTTCTTTGTGACCTCCTTGTTCATGGCTAGGGCCATCAGCTCCAGTGGGGAAACTGACCGTCTGACCGCACTGACTGTTCTAAACAGAAACGGGAAGTTCTGGAAGGTCCTCGAGAACTAGCATTTGGTCAGAGGGACGGAGCAGAAGCCCCACACCAGATCTGGGTAAAAGTTTGATTTATCCAGGCAGCAGGACAGCCTGAATGTTCATCCCCATGGTTTCTTCATCTGCTCCCCCCACCCCCCCACGACTGGAGACAGAATGAGCTCCAGAAGGAGAAGGAGGATGAAGACGGCAGAGCCTGAAGCTGCAAATCCATTTTCACGGCTGTGAGCGGTGAGGGCTGGGAAGCGGAGCCAGACTCGTGAATTCACAGATCAATTGCTGGCACAGAGAAAACTAATCGCTTTAGACATAATTGTAGACAATGAAACACTAAGGCTGTTCCAACAAAACGTCATATTCCTTCTGATTTGAGCTACACTAAAGAAGAGAAGTGAGGATCCATCAGAAGAAATTGTTGAAATGTTGAAGTTTTGCCCTTACGTCCCATCCAGGATATTCTAAATATGGCCAGCCTGCTCGTAGACAGTGCTGGGATCCCGGGAGGAGGCGCTGTTTTGAAGGGAGGTGACAATCAAGATCAACAACACCTGTTCTGGGACACTGACCAGGGCTGCTCCCGTCCATCCTGAAGCAAATGCTCACAGAATCCAAGGAAATAATATGAATGAAGGAGACAGACAAGGTCTAAGACACAGACATACTTGGCTTATACATTAAATGCATCTGAATTTTTTTAATCCCACAAAGAAACATGCTTTGCACCATTTTTCATGAAATACACTACCCCTTTCTGGTCTGTATTTCATTGCTATTACTAGACAGGAATACAGAGACATGTTTCTCTATCATAAAAAGAACAACAGTGCAAAGTCATGCAAAAGATAATGACACACACTTGAAAATCAGGAGAGGATGGGGCCAGGTGGGGACTGTGCTGAACTGGAGGGAACTCGCTCCCTGAAGATAGCAAGCCCTGCTCAAGCCCACTGCAGCTATGGTATGCTCTGCTAGGCAGATGTCGGTTCTGTGGGAGTCTGCAAAGGGAACAGAAGATGATTGCTAGACCATCCATCCTTCAGATGTGGGCCAGGCACTGCCCAATTTAACCAGTTTGCTGCTGGGCCTTTTTTCTGTAGTACATTTATCAATTAACAACCTGTAACAGGTAATAGAAGTAGATTCTGGGTACAGAACACGATTATGTGTCTAGCTGTATATAATGAGGCCATTCCCACATCTTGGCCAACGGCCCACGCTAACACGACTCTGCTGATGTGGGTATAACGAATTCTATTAAGTGAAGAACCCAACATAATGGTAGCTATTAATATCTTCTAATATTAATAGGTAGCATTAATCTTGTACAATAAAACCTGACCACGTAGCAGGCACTTCATTTCATAGCTCTTCCCTAGTTCCTTCAAGTTTCCCTTCACCACACTGACCACTGTGTCCAGTTTGTCATTCTACTAAGGTGGGGACTGTAGAGCCAACAATGCATGTGACAACACAGAAAAAGTAGCCTCAACCAGGCACTAGGGCTCTCCTTTTACCTAGAATCCCATCATTCAGATCTCAGTGTAGGTGCTGCTTCCATCTGGAAGCCTCCCCTGCTTGTATCTTCCACCTCAACAATAACAGGAACTGAATTAAGTGCCCTCCATCAAGTTTCCCCAGAACTGTTGGCTTGTCATATCTATCGTCACTCTCTGTAGGTTCCTTCCAAGCAAGGTCCTGGCATCTTCCAGACCAAACCATAGAAAGCATTCAAACAAATAAACAAATTATTAAGTGAATTTCTACATGAATGAATGGATAGATGTATGGGAGAGTGGGTGGATGGATGGATGGATGGATGGATGGATGGATGGATGGATGGATGGGTGGGTGGATGGACGGACGGACAGATGCTATCTGCCTTTAATTTAGAGGCTCTGTGTAGGGAAAGGAATATTCTCCAATATGATGTTTTAATAGAGATCTCACCACAAGATGGCACTCATAATTTTCTTTATGATTTCTATAGAAAATTTTCAAATTTCAAATTTTAAGCTGTCTTAAACATTGTTATGTATGTTTCACAGTGAATTGAACTTATTTACCATGCTGTCCATGTTTTGTGTTCCATCACATTTCACACAATTACAAACACGTTCTTTCCCATGGGACATCAAGACAACCCTATGGCATTTTGTTTTGACATTGGGGGTGCTGCTTTGCAGCTTGTCTTGGTTGTTGCAGAGTGTAAGGAACAATGTCGGTCCCCAGATAGTGCAGGAAACAAAGGCGTTCTTTCTCCGCAGCTCCATCCACAAAACAAGAGTCAGCAAAAAAACAAAACCTTGGCTTGAAATAGCCATTAGCCTTTGGATCCATGAATTTTGCCTTAATAAAATAATAACCGCTCATGCTGTACAGTGCTTTGTGCTGTACAAAGCAATTTCACATCACAATAACAGTTTTGAGCTCCTACAAAATATGCCAGCCTCTTTAGATTTATTAGCCCGTTTTACCCTCATACTAACCCCGTGAGTTAGGTCTTAATACCTCCCATTTTACAAATAATGAAATGGAGGTTCAGAGAAGACATGTCATTCGCCAAAACCACAGATGGTAAGTGGCAGGGCTATAGCTGGGACCCAGGTTTGTCTTTACATTAATTTGCCTCCCATTACTCCCTATGACATAAGCCATTTCGGTCCCAAGGAAAGGGTATTAGGCAGTAAGAAGGAACGGAAACTTCTGGGTATAAGTCCCTACACTGTGCCTGTTAGGTGCATACACACGTCAGAGCCTCTCCATAAAAAGGGTAATAACTACTATTTTCAAGTACCCAGAAGCAGGCCAGGCACAATGCGAACTGCTTTCTCAAACATCGTTTCATCTCTATCTCCTTCTGTGAGGAAGATAACATCCCCATTTTACAGATAAAGAAATTATGGTTCAGAGAGGTTAAATGGCTTATCTTATGTCACAGAGGACCCAAGTGCCAGGGCTGAGATTCAAACTCAGTTGCACCTGACTTTAAAGCCCTGGGGTGCCATGTGAGGTTGCCAGAGGCCACCTAAGGGGGGATCACTTGGGAATTCTGGGCAGGATTCCCGGAGCTGCCACTTTATTTGCTCTTCTAGAACTGCCCATGTTCCTCCAACATTCTCTGGCCCTTTGGACATTCTGTTCCTGTGCCAGCAATGCCCTTCCCTACAGAGCCTGCTAGGAAATCTCCTCCTTACCTTTTGAGATGCAGCTCAAATGTCATTCCTTCTATGGTCACTCCTCTGACAGCCTCCCTGTTAAATATATTCATACATCCTAGTGACATATCCATTGTCCTTCCTCTGAGTCCCACTATGCCCACACTGCCCCCCTACACACACACATTCACCTTGTGGCTCCCTATAGAATAATACATATACCACTGCATGGTATTAAGAACTGTGATGAGTACGCGATCTCCCCTACCTGCAAGATAACGGCTTGGGCCTGCCACAGCTACACGGATCCCAGGGGAAGACAGATACTGTCTTCACTGCCTACCTCCAGCAGCTTTAACCTGCTTATCAATGATTGCTGACTAACTGAGAGAATGAGTCCATAGGAAGGTTCAAAGCCCAGATCTTTGTTGGTAGGTAACTATGGATACAGATGATTGGTGTATCTGTGAGGAAATGAAGAAGGAAGGGGCAGTGATGAGGACAGGAGCAACAGCAGTAGATAGAGTCAGAAGAGACAGGAAGCTTCCTATCCATGGGCCAGTTAGTGGTCATGTGTCTATTTGTAAATACTTTAAGTCCCCGGCTAGAAAATTCTTGTATATTCTTTTTACAAACACGTGTAGCACTTTCTCTGTGCCAACAACTGGCTTGAAGAACTTCATGTGTATCAACTGTTCATTTTCAGATCCTTTGTGACTGACACAGGGAATTGAAGTGGATGCATAGGAATGACACTCTATGAGATCAGAGGTTACATGAGAAAACATCAGGCAGGTTGGCAAGTTTCCCTTGGAAACTTTAGCCAGTGAGTCACTTTGGAAACCTTAAGCTGGTAAGAAGTTCCAGTTTCCCTGAGGCCACCATGTGGAAAGACAGAGAGAGAGTGATGCCTGAAGAGCCCTCTAGTGTTTCAGATTCAGCCACCTGAGTGTTCCTAGGGTCACCACCATGAGAGAGCCCCAGAAATGGCTTTCTAGCTGAACCTTGTCTACTCCCAGATTCCAGAACAAAATAAATGATTGTAATTGTCTGTTTAAACCACTTTATTAAGATATAACTTACATATAATAAGCTGTACATATCTCACATATACAATTTGATGAGTTTGGAGATAAGTCTACCTCTGTGAAACCATCACTACAATCTATGCCATAAACCTATCCCTCACCTCCAAAAGCTTCCTCCTGCCATGATGATGATGATGATGATGATGATGATGATGTGGTGTGTGTGTGTGTGTGAGAGAGTGAGTAATAAGAATTTTGAACATAAGATCTACCTTCTTATCAAATTTTTAAGTGTACAATACACTGTTATTAACTGTAGGTTCTGTTACTGCATGGTAGATCTCTAAGACTTATTCATCTTACATTACTGACACTTTGTACTCTTTGCCTAATACTTCGCATGTTCCCCCATCCCTAGCACCTAGTAATCACCATTGTACTTTTTGCTTCTGAGCTGGACTATTTTAGATACCTCATATAAGTGGTATCATGTAGTATTTATCCTTCTGCGTCTGACTTATTTCTCTTAGCATAATATCCTCAAGGTTCATCCATGTTGTTACATATGGCAGGATTTCCTTCTTTTTTAAGGTAGAATAATATTCTGTTATATGCCACATTTTTTTTCATTCATCTGTGAATAGACATTTAGTTTGCTTCCTTGTCTTAGCTATTGAGACCAATGCCTCAATCAACATGGAAGTGCAGATTTCTCTTCAAGATCCTGATTTCAAACCCTTTGGATATATACTCAGAGGTGCCATTGCTGGATCACATGGTAGTTCTATTTTTAATTTTTTTAGGAACCTTCGTATGTTCTCCATAGTAGCTACACCAATTTCCACCAACAATATGCAAGGATTTTCTTTTCTCCACATCCTTGCCAACACTTATTCTTTTTTTGTAATAACCACCCTGATCAGTGTGAGGTGATACATTATTATGAATTTCATTTTCATTTTCCTGATGGTTAGTGATGTTGGGCACCTTTTCATGTAGCTGCTGGCCATTTGCATGTCTTCTTTGGAGAAGTGTCTCTTCAGTTCCTTTGCCCATTTGTTAATTGGGTTATTTAGTTTTGTGCTGCTGAATTGTAGGAGTTCCCTATATATTTTGGATATTAACCTTTTACCAGGTATATAGTTTGCAAATATTTTCTCCCATTCCATAGGTTACCTTTTCATTTTGTTGATCATTTCCTTTTCTGTGCATGAGCTTTTTAGTTTGATGCAGTCCCACTTGTCTATTTTGGCTTTTGTTGCCTGTGCTTTAAAGGTCATATCCAAAAAATCCTTACCAAGACCAACATAAAGAAGTTTTCCCCTATGTATTTTTCTAGGGGTTTTATAGTTTCAGTTCTTATGTTTAAGTCTTTAACCATTTTGAGTTAATTTTTATGTTTGGTGTGTGACAAGGTCTTTATTCTCTTGTAGTTTTCCTAATACCATTTATTGAAGACTGTCCTTTCCTCTGTGGATCTTGGCACTTTTATCAAAGACCAGTTGACCATATATATACATGGATTTACTTCTCTGCTCTCTATTCTGTTCCACTGAAATATATGTGTGTTTCTATGACAGTACCATACTGTTTTAATCACTGTAGTTCTGTAATGTATTTTGAAATCAGGAAGTATGATGTCTCCAACTTTGTTCTTGTTCAAAACTGCTTTGGCTATTCAGGGTCTTTTGTGGTTCCATATGAATTTTAGGGTTTTTTTTTTCTATTTCTGTAAAAAATGTCCTTGGGATTTTGATGGGATTACATTGACTATGTAGATCACCTTGGGTATTATGGGCATTGTAACAATATTAATGTTTCCAATCCATGAACATGGATGCCTTTTCATTTAATTTTCTCTAATTTCATTCATCAATGTTTTACAGTTTAGAGCATGCAAGTCTCTCAACTCCTTGGTTAAGTTTATTCAAAGTATTTTATTCTTTTTGATGCTATTGTAAGTGGGATTGTTTTCTTAATTTCCTTTTCAGATAATTCCTATCAGTGTATGAAAACACAACTGATTTTTGTGTGTTAATTTTATATTCTGCATTTTTTACTGAATTCATTTATTAGTTCTAACGTGTGTGTGTGTGTGTGTGTGTGTGTGTCTGCATACACACATGTGTATAGCCTTTAGAATTTTCTATATATATAAAAGCATGTCATCTGCAGAGATAATTTTACTTCTTTCTTTCTGATTTTAATGCCTTTTATTCCTTTTTATTGCTTAATTCCTCTTGCTAAGGCTTCTGGTACTATGCTGAATAGAAGTGATGAGAGTAGAAACACTTCCCTTGTTCCAAATCTTAGAAGAAATGCTTTAGTTTTTCACCATTGAGTAAGATGTTAGCTATGGGATTTTTATATACATCCACAAGCTGATGGGATCTGTAAGTGAGCATGTTCTCTCTTTCTCTCATAAGAAAATCCATGACTCAGGGGATCTCTCTCAGAGCTGCACTGTGCCAAGTTAGGAGAGTAAAATGAACCTTTTGTCTTACCTTTTTCAGTGCGTCTTTTCTCATTTCTCTGTGCCACTGGGGTGCTGTAACATCTCACCTGCACTTTGGAACTTTCATAAAGATATTTTTGTCCATGGATGTTTGTTAAATTGATGTTTCTAAAGGAAGACAAGGGCTGAGACCACCTATTCCACCTGCTGAGATCCTGTTGATGTCACTCCCGATTGTTACTGCCTTTAAGCCACTGTTCTTAATGGTTACTATGCTGCAATAGGTAATTGAAACCAGTGTGGGTTCCCCCTGAGATAGGTGCTATAATTAACCCCAGAGTACATATGTATCCCTAACCACTGCACAAGCTGCCTCTCCATTTAATCCCATAAAATGAAACTAATTAGATAATTCTGATGATATGCTGGATTTCCAAGTCACAACAGTCTACTAATGATGCCAGCATGTTTCAAAATGTCTGCTAATACTTCACTGTTTTGTTCATTCTGCTTAGCCTGGGCAAGAGGTAACTCTAGGGTTGCCACACTTTCAGCATTTTCAAAGTATACATACAAACAGGCTAAAGTGAAGCCTTGAAAGACCTCTAATGTCCACAGCAAAGCAAAGATGAAGATGGATGAGGATGCATTCTTCAGCCACTGTACTTTGATTGGTGGTGAGGAAAGTCTGAACAACAGGCTGTCAATCAAAGTCCTATCAATCAATCTGTAGTATTGCAGGTTGGGAATACAGCTATACCACAGAACCTTATTTAAAACACATTCTTGGGGTGCCTGGGTGGCTCAACCAATTGAAGCATCTGACTTCAGCTCAGGTCATGATCTCACAGTTTGTGGGTTTGAACCTTATGTGCAAACAATTCAGAGCCTAGAGCCTGCTTCAGATTCTGTGTCTCCTTCTCTCTCTGCCCCTCCGCTGCTCGCTCTCTCTCTCTCTCTCTCTCTCTCACTCACTCTCTCTCTCAAAAATAAATAAACATTAAAAAAAAAAAAAACCATGTTCTTGGGGAAAGAAGCATGCCTGATAAGTAGATTATCTATATCAGGGGTCAGCAAGCTAGGGCCTATAAGTCAAATCCCACTGGCCACCTGCTTTTGTAAATGAAGCTTTATTAGAACACAGCCAACCATTCATTTGTATATTCCCTATGGCTACTTCTAAGCTAAAACAGCAGAACTGAGTAGTTGTAAGAGACTGTACAAATCGTAAAGCCTAAAATATCTACTATCTTGCCCTTTACAGAAAATGTTTGCCTAATTCTGCTCTCGATAAGTGACATTTAGCTCCTTTTTTTATGTTCTAAATGTCTCTCAAATCATTCACACTTTCCTTCATTATTGCCTTTGAATTTTTAATTATGAGATATTTTAAACATACATAAAATTAGACCAAATAGTAAATAACTCACTCACGTACTTACCACTGAGATTAAGCAGATGTTAACATTTTGCCATATTTGTTTCATCTTGACTTAAAAATGAAAAAAAAAATACAAATACAACTAAAGTACTCCTTCTCTTTCCCTTCTTTCACCCCCAGCCCCAGAGGCTACCACCATCTTGAAGTTGGTGTGCTTCCTTCCTATTCATATTTTTGTAGTTACTATAAACTTCCACAATTTGCTACAGGCTTGAATAATTTTTACATAAGTACTATCATATTGTATCTTTTGATAACGTTTTTCCACTCAGCATTATCTTCCTGAGATTTATAGATACTGATACATGTTTATCTAGTTCATCTGCTTTAATTGCGTTATGGCATTTCATTTTATGAATAAATCATGGTGTATATAACCTAGTTATGTAACAACCTAATGAGGGACAATTTGGTTGTTTCCACTTTTTCTTATTTTTAACAATGCTGTAACAAACAACTTTACATACATCTTTTTGCCTACAAGCATATGAATTTCTCTAGGGTATGTTCCTAGGAGTTAAGGAGCTGGTCAAAGGCCATAAGTGTGTTTAATTATCTTCTGCTCACTTTTCCAGATACCACTCTTCACCACTTCCTTTCCTGCTCTAGATCCCAGGAGCTGAGTGATGTGGACTGATCAGCCAGGCTCCCTTGCCTCCTGCTTCCCACTGTGTGTGGCCAAGGAAGGCAACCAGCAGGTAATTGCAGGGAGGAGGAAAGTAGGATCAGGGTATTAATCCCCACCCCACCCCATCTCTCTCTGTGGGATTTCAGCAGGCTGGCTGGGTCCCTGCAGTTAAAGTCACAGGCTGCCTTCTCAGAGTCATCTCTGTCTCCAGGTTCTAATGACTGGTCCCTCAGCTTTCATCAGACCTGAGGGTGATTAAGTCCACTAACACTAGTTCCTAGGGGCTGCCCTAATCTTTGTGCCTCTCCTGTACCTTGTCCATAATTTTCTAAATAATGTAAAACCTTGGATTGCGAGTAAGTTGTTCTGTGAGTGTTCCGCAAGGCGAGCAAACATTTTTAATAAATTTTAACTTGATAAACGAGCGATGTCTTGCAATACAAGCCGTGGGTGATGCCGAATGTCACGTGATCACAAATGAGCCAATGGTTCTTGAAGTTCACTTTGATATGCAAGTGTCTTGGATTACAAGCTTGTTTCTGAAATGAATTATGTTTGCAAATCAAAGTTTAACTATACCCCCATTATTAAATGCTCCTCAAATTATCAATTGGAGTGTGCCACCTGTTTTCTGCCAGAACACTGGCTGGTAAGATACACGTCTTCAACTTTACAAAGTTTGTAATGCTCCCCAGAGTAGCTGTCATAACCTGCATTCCCACAGATTTGTGTATGAGTTCCTATTTCCCTACATTCTCCCCAAAACTTGTGATTTGCTTTACAGCTTTTGCCAGTGAGACTGAGCATGAGCACCTTTCTCTGTTTATTGGCCATTTGGGTTTCTTCATCTGTAAGTTGCCTACTCGTGTTCCTTTCCTGATGTTCTGCCTTCCTCCTTTTATTTAGTGATTGAAAAGAGTCCCTTATATACATACTGAATGCTATTTCTTGTTGGATTGAAAAAAAAAAAAAGAAAGAAAGAAAACAACGACCTTCTCCCAATCTACATTTTGTTTGATTTATGGTGTGGCTTTCAGTTCTCAGGTGATCAACATGGTCAATCCTTTTCTGGCTTTGTTTTTTCTAACTTAAATTCTTTCCTAACCCACTGCTGTAAAGATACTCTCTTATATTTTCTTCCAAAAGCTAGTTTCTAGTTTTGTTTTTCTATTTAGATCCTTCATCTATCTGGGATATATTTTTGCATTTGGTGAAAGATGGGAATATAATTTTATCTGTCCATGTAGATAACTAGTTAGTTTCTTGGATCATCCCTCTTATCTTCACCAATTCATGATGCCACATCCACAGTATTTCAAGATTCCATGTGTACATGGAGCTGTTCCCTTGTTCTGTTTCATTGGTTTCTTCGTCTGTCCCTCTCCTGGTGCCACACAGGTTTTATATACCACCAGCTGTCTGGTGGAGAAGTAGTCTACCACGTCTCCCAAATTTGCTGTTTCTTCAAAATTTTTTTAATTAAAAAAAATTTTTTTTATGTTTACTCATTTTTGAGAGAGAAAGAGCATGAGCAAATGGGGGAGGTGTACAGAGAGCGAGACAGAATCCAAAGGAGGCTCCAGGCTCTGAGCCATCAGCACAGAGCCTGATATAGGGCTCAAACCCATGAACCATGAGATCATGACCTGAACTGAAGTTGGATGCCTAACCAATTGAGACACTCAGGCACCCCTTCAAATTTTTTTAAAGATGTATTTTGTTATTTATTTTTTAAGATGTATTTATTTATTTTGAGAGAGAGAAAGAGAGCAGGTGAGTGTGAGCAAGGGAAGGGCAGAGAGAGAGTCAGAGTATCCCAAGCAGTCTCCATGCTGTCTGTGCAGAGCCCAATGCAGGGCTTGATCCCATAAGCCATGAGATCATAACCTAAGCTGAAGTCAAAAGTCAGATGCCTAACCCCCTGAGTCACCCAGGCACCCCTGCTTCTTCAAATTTATCTCAGGTCCACTTTCCATGTGCGTTTTGGGGTTCTGCTACTCTATACCAGATCATGACAATTTCCTCCTGGCTCTGATTTTCTAATAATTTTAATAATAAATTAAAATAATGTGTTTAAAATATATATAATAAAGGATAGATAAATATTTATAGAATAATTTTTTGCATTAAGAAAATCATGACTTCTCTTTTAATTTCTTAGTAAGGTATAATACACCAGCATGTTTTCTAATATTGAACTGTCTTTGAATTTCATAGATGAGTCTTAACTTAGTTGTATGATTTTTCTTAATACAACTGGCTTAGCTAGGATTTTTGCATCTATGTTATTAAGAGAGATAACTGTATGATCTATGTCCTATGTTCACCTTGTCTTTTTGTGTGTGTATGTGTGAAATAGCTCACAAGTGATAGCCTTCTCTCTTTTTGTTATCTGAGTTAGCTTTAAAAGGATTCTCTAAATTTTGAAGATTTTCTACAACTCTCCTGTGGGGGGGAGGGAGCAGGGGAACCTATGCCTGGTAGCTTTTGAGTTGCATTATTAATTATTGTTTTAGTTTAGTTAATAGTTATTGGTCTAGTCAAGTTTCCTGATTCTTGCTGAGTCATCTTTAGCATGATACATTTCCTAGGTAACTATCTATTTCATCCAAGTTTGCAAATGCATGATGGGGACTAGCAGGTCTGCCATGGCAGCAAGATGACCTTGCACCCATCTTCACAGTCTGACCCATGTCTTCACAGAACACCCTGTTGGCTTCCCAAGAACACGGGGAGATAGGCATCCTTGTGGGGTGCTGTCACAAGCCTATCTACCATCCACCTCTATGTCACAGAACACTCCCTATGTTGTGACAGGCTGCCACGGGACAACAGAGCTGAGCTAAGTGAATGAAACTCAGACCTTCTGTCTCCAAATCCAGCAAGCTTCCCTCAGTCCCATGCTTGCTCCTTGTCATCCCAGGAAGGACCAGAGCCCACCTGGACCAGCTCCGCACCCAAGTGCTCCTGAGTCCACGCTCCTCCTCCCAGGTGAGGGTCTAGTGAGGCTTTGCCCTGGACAGTAGGGACTATAGCCACACTGCTGTGTCATTCTCTGGGCACAGTGTCTGGCTCCTCTCAGGTGCTCAGAAAGCCGGGGTGATTGAAATGGATTGGCTTTCTGATTTGAGAGGCCTCAGACACTGAACAGTGCTGACTCGGGGAATCACAGCCTGCAATGGCTCATACATCAGGATCTCTTTAATGGGAAATTATGGAAATGTGCTGCCTGGAGCTGTCTTAATTAAGAACAACCTAATATTGATTGCAGCCTCTAAGTGGAATCTCCTCCCTCTCCTCCCCTCTTCTTTTCTCCTTGATGCCTAGGGGAAGAATATGGCTGCCTTCAACAGGGCTTTCCTTCTCCCAGCATGGCCGCTGATAGGCTAGGTTTGGAAACAGCTGAGCTAGTTGGGGATGGTGGCCTTCAGCCAGCGTGAGTCTCCCTAATGGGAAACCTAAATCAGTGAATAAAAATTATCTCGCCGCCCTGTTCTGCTCTAGCTCTGGGGAAAGGTTGGAGCCGAGGTTGAAAATAGGCAGAAGAGAGATAATCAGGTTGGTTATTCTTCCCAGCACCCACTCAAATCCTAAATCCAGTTTGTCCTGGAGACTGTATTTCAACCAGAGAATAGAGATGGACTCCCTCTACCCCCTACCACCTGTCAGCTCCAGTCCCCAACCAGAGGGCAGGCGGGGCCTGAGCCTCCAAGGGAGGAAGGGTGTAGCCATTCTTTCTCTGCACAAGGACATCTTTTTACTGTGCTCAGGGACCACAAAAGAGAACCAGGCTCCGGGAAGGTCCAGCTTCCCGAGCCAAGATTCCAGACTTGGCCCAGAGCCAGATGCCACCTGACAGCTTCCTGTCAGCCAAATTCCCTCCCTCAGACTGGCCCTGGATCCTCCATCACCATGCTCAGTCCGCTTATCACATCTTCATTCAGCAAACGTTCACGAACGTGTGTGAGGTCTTGACACTCTATAGTTCCACGTCCATCTTTCCCCTCCCCTCCCCTCCCTTCCCCTCCCCTCCCCAAACACACACACACACAGAGTTTTACAGTTTACACAAAAGAGTTTTCAAAGAAGCTTTTTCACCAGTGTGACTTCTCTTTTATTTGGTGCCTGTAGGTTTCTCTGGTCCCCAGCTTCTCCAGGGAATCATTTAAAAATGTAAACAGATATTTAAATCATTCGGGAGCTCACTATTTAAAAGCTCTTGGGGTGAGCTTCTTGTAATGACGTGGCCACTCCTTACGTCATCTGTGGGCAAAACCTCCCTAAACAGAAGGACTCTTGGGTCGAACTCCTATCTGAGTGAACAGAACCATTGGACACACCTAACAGGACAAGAGGGGGTGGTGTGCATCCACTGTCCTTGAGACCCTCAGCTGTCCTCCCTGATTCACAAGGTATATCAGAAACCCTAACCCCAGAAAACAGATCCTTCTCACCTGGGGCTCTGTCTCTGCCTCTCCAACCTAACGCTTTCCAGTGGCTTCCTGTTTCCCAGATCAGTACATCTTTGAGTGCAGTTCCTGGGCCGGTAGCGTCAGCATCTCAGCATCGCTTGGAACATATAAGAAACGCAAATTTGCAGACCTTACCCAGGCCTCTTGAATCAGAAACCCTACGGGCAGAGCCAAGCAATCTCTGCTATAGCAAGCCCTGCTGCTAATTGTGATGCACAGAGTTTGAGGACCACTGCCCTAGATAGACATACACCCTTAGCAAGATCTGCAAGGACCTCTGCAGTCACTGCTGGTCCGCAGGAGCCGTTGTGTAAATTAGAAGTAGAGCCTCCTCTGGGAGGTTGTAACTACGCGTGTGTGCTTGCCAAGTGGATCCAGAGCTGTATTTCGGCTCCTCACCCCTTTGGTAGGACACACTTGTAAAGCCGGCATCCTGCACAGCCATACCTGGTGGCCCTGCCCCCAACCCAGACCCTCCAGCCTTGCCAACCCTATGCTCCAGCCACTCCGCACATTTTACAGTTCCCTGAACACATCATGGTACCTCATGCTTCCTTCATGCCTTCGCCAAGCCCTTCCCTCTACCTGGAATGCCTTTCCCCTGCTCTTCCACCTGGATAACTCCTACAACCTTTAAGACCCAGCTTGGCTTCTCTTCCAAGAAGTATTTGCTGACTGCGGGAGCATGAGATTCCTCTCCTCCAGTCCCCCTTGTCGCATTGTGCTCACCTCCCACGTTGTCCTTGCCTCGCTGTGTTCTCACTGTTCCTTTTGTTCTCTCTGTCCTCCTCATGGGCAGGAGGGGTGTCTGATCCATCTCCCTATCACAGCATCAGGACCGTACCTGGCACATTCATACAATGACAGAATACTAAGTGTCACTTCTCTGCCAGGCTCTTGGCACTGGAGGTACAGTGAAGGTCATGTCAGACAGGCCAGTCTCATGGAGCTAATTCATAATTAGGTGAATGCTGCAAAAGCAGGGTAGGAGGGAAGGAAGAAGCAAGGCCTTTGCCAAAATGGGGAGAGGCCAATGTTTTTCTGAATGATTTAGAAGCTGCCTTGAAAATAGGGTGACTTCTTATGGCTCTGGGAGGATGAATCCCTGTCCTCGCCAGATTCATCTGTGAAGTTGAAAAAAATCAAGACCAGCCCCAAGCAGGAAAAAAGTCTCCTGTGGGGATATCTGTCCTCCCATGGGGCCTGGTTCAGTCCCAGCCATTGAAGGGCCATCTTGCAGTCTGGAATGTTCAGTGCCTCTCCCATGGCAGCTGCAGCCAGGAGTATGAAGAGGGATAAGCCCAGATGAGGAGACTTGATGCCTCTTCCTCCTTATAATTAAGGCTCTAATCACTGTGTCAGGACTCAAATCAGGTTGGCATGCCCCTCCTCAATTAGCAGCTTATCTAATTATAAGACATGAATTGCAAGTTTCCGCTCACTGCAGTAACGCAATAATGGGGTTCCTCGCAGAAGCCACTTGACTTCCAAACTAGTTTCTACACCCAGAAAGCAATGGAGGAGTAAACTAGGAGCTCAGTTTACAGGCAGAAAACATGGCTTTTTTTCCAAAGTAAAGGAATAGGTTTGAAAGTAGAAGGGGAGTGATCTGAAGAGGCCCTTGCCATCATCCAGAGAGAAAATGAGCTGGGACAAGCGGTGGGGATGGGAAGGTCATCCCAGATGGACAGAGAGATGTTTGGAATATAGGCCTGGGTGAGGGAGAGAGACCAAGAGAGATCAGGAGGAGGCTTGGGGCATCTAGTCTGGATTCTGCAGGTGCTACAAGGATAGCTGGAACAGACTTTCTGATAGCCTTTATTAGCACGCCGTGCAGCCTGAGCCCAGGTTCGCCTGCACGTGCACGCACACACATGCATATACATGCACACACGCCCATATGCATACTCGCCGACATTGGACCCAGCTCCATCTCCCTTTACTGACAAGACTGTGCTGTAAGAGACCGTCTTTTGGAAAGCTCAGCAGAGCTAAGTCAAAGACCCTTTCTGTAGCCCCAGCTTCTTCAGTTTCTCCCTATAATAACAAACTGTGGCACTCTGCTCCCTGGTGCCAAAAAACGTTTCCTGAGGCTGGAAAGCAGATAATGTGGCCAGCAGAAAGGGAAGAAAAGCTCAGTCATGGGGCTTACCCAGGGTGCTAAGAAAGGCCAATTCTCACATCCTTATTAAAATTTGGAGTGGACCCCTACAGACATGAACAGAAACCCACATATACGTGCAATATATACAGAGACACTCCTCCAACTTGCAAGACGCACGCACACGCACACAACATAGGGTTTTCTCACTCACAAAATCACATACAAATACAGAGAAAACAAACTTGTCCACACAAACATCACACAAGAAACAGGTACTCTCTGAAATTCATCCACTCACTGAAAACAGAGTTTTGAATTAATTACTCAGAAAACTAAAGCGAAAATAATTTCGTGTTAATTATCTGGAGTTTTAAAATAAGTTTATTTATTTTGGGGAAAGAGAGAGTGTGAGTGAGCGAGGGGCAGAGAGAGACAGAGAGAGAGAGAGAATCCCACACAGGCTCCTGCTGTCAGTACGGAGCGAAGGGGGGCTCGAGCTCACCCAAAGAAGGACTTAAACTCACAAACTGTGAGATCACGACCTGAGCTGAAGTTGGATGCTTAACAAACTGAGCCACCTAGGTGCCCCAATTATCTGGATTTTTTTAAATAAAAAAATGAATTGGTTCATTGAATGTGCTGAACATTCTCTGGCTATAGAACATCTTGTATTGGTGTGGCACGTTTTACTCAGCAAAGGAAAGTCACAAATGTTACCTCCTTAACACCCTACAGGGCTTTTCTGTTTGCATGTTTTCTTGTCATTCCAAATGCCCTTTGTGCTGGATGCTGACCATTAGTACGCAGCACTACCCCAGCCCTTCTCAGCTCTTTCTGTAGCATCAGAAGCCTGAAACCAAAAGACTACATTTCCCAGATCCCCATGCCAACAGAGTTCTATTGATTCCACCAATAAGAGGCATTCCCGTGAGATTTGGAAGGTAGAAGAGAAACAGGAGCCATTACTGATCCTCAGACATTTAGCAGGCAGACAAGCTTTGGCAGGTGCAGGCAGGAGGCTTTGCAATATCTGCCCTACACCCCCCTGTGAATTACCCACATCTGCTTCAGGCAGCAGAGATCATCAGTGGTGGGAGTTTTTGTAATCTTTATAACTGCCTGATTTTCTACGACCATCGGCAGTTTTCTCAAGCTTTGCTCTTCCCACCCTTTAAAATATTTTTTAAGCTTCAAGTTTTGTGGATCCATTTCTACCTGCATGTAATACCTTAAGTCATTTTCCAGATGAATACAAATTTGTGTATTACATACATAAACATCATGTTTCCCCTGTCAGGTTAAACACATTTCCACAAACCATAAATTAAAAGGAACACTTTTCTGTAGTGTTATCAGATTTGTTTGCTTGTGCTGTCTGTATCCAGGGCTGTCAAACCAAAGTGTCACAAACTGACAAGTTCAAGCAATAGATATGTGTTGTCTTACAGTTCTTGAGGCCAGAAGTCTGAGATGAAGGTGTGGGTAGGGCTAGGTCCCTCTGAAGGCCATGAGGGAGAATCTGTCCCATGCCTCCCTCCCAGCTTCCGGTGGTGTGCTGGCCATCTTTGGGATTCTTTGGCCCCTGTTGCATTACTCAGATCTCTGCCTTCATCTTCACATGGTGTCTCCTGGTGCATGTATCTCTGTGTCCAAATTTCCCCTTTTTATATGGACACCAGACATATTGGATAGGGTGCCTTCATGACCTCATTTTAACTTGATTACTTCTGTAAAGATCCTATTCCTGAATAAAGTCACATTCTGAAGTACTGGGGGTTGGATTCCAACATATCATTTTGAGGGGGACCCAATCCAACCCACAGCACTATCCAAGTCCAGGTGAGTGTCCAGCAGCAATCAGTGGGATGGATTGCTCAGGAATTCAGAGATGATTTAAGCTAGAGATACCGCATTGGAAGAATGAGGAAAAAGTGGCTGCTGACGTCACTGGAAGGTTCAATCAGAGAGAGTAAAAAGAGTAAGAAGAGAAGAGGTCTGAAAGCAGAATCCTGGGGCACGTTGACGTGTAAATCAAGGGTAAAGGAGTAGTGACTGAGAAGGAACAGAAGAATGAGAAACACAAAGAGAATTCAGTGTCCCAAAGCCAGGACGGGGTAACACGAGGCAGGAGAATGGAGAATTAGAACATGAAGTAGATTGGCCTTCAGGCTTGCACAGAGGTGCGTGCAATAGACTGTTCCTGGAAACTGTCCACCGGGACCCCTGCACTAGCCGGCCTCTCACATGCCACTCGGCCTCCACTCATGGCCCTGGACCTCCCTGACTCTCCACTCCTGGGTCTGGGTCCCACCAGCCCTCTGCAGAGGGCCTTCTAGGTTGAGGGAGGAGGCAGTTTCCTCACTGGACTAATTGGGAATCTTTCAGAAGTGCTTTTGAGGTTAGAAGTAACAAAAGTTAAATTTGAACAAACTTTTAAGCAAAAAAAAAAAAAAAAATTGCAGCTTCAGAAGCCACAATGGGTTGGAATCCCTAGGAAGTGGAGTCTCAGATGGATATTAGCATGGAGGAAGTTTGGTGGGGAAAGCGTGGGACTGGAGTGGGTGAGGGTGAACTGACGTCCCTGTCATTCTTGACAGAAGCCCTGGACTACCCCGGAGAACTTCTGAAGCTGAGATGACCCTTCAGTGCTGGGGCAAGGAGGCCAAGGCTCTACCCTGGCATGGTTTGCCGGTTGTCCTGAGTTGAGACAGGCCTTTGTAACCCACCAGAAAGGGGGACATGACCTTAGGCAAAGAAACCCTCATGGGCTGAGGCAATCCCTGAAAGAGACAGAATGCTCAGAGCCTTCTGCCAGTAGCTTGAGGTAAACAGTCCTTCATTCCTGTTATGAACTAGAAGGGTGTGCCCCCCACCCCCCGAATTCGTATGTCAAAGCTCTAACCCCAATGTGACTTTACTTGGAGATAGGGCCTGTGAGGTGGTAATTCGGGCCCAATGAGGTCATAAGAGTGGGGCCCTAACCCAGTTAGGGCTGGTGCCCTAATATGGAGGGGAGAAGATACCACTGCTGTCTATCTGCCACATGAAGGCACAGTGAGAAAGTAGCCATCTGCAGGTCCAGAAGAGAGCTGTCACCAGAACCCGGCCATGCTGGATCCTTGGTCTTGGGCTTTTCAGCCTCCAGACTGCTGAGAAAATGAATTTCTGTTGTTTAAGCCACCCAGTCTGTGGTATTGGGTTATGGCAGACAGAACTGACTAATACAATTCCTGAAGGAGAATGTGGACAGCACATGATAGGGCCCAGCCTAGGTGCTGAACCAGGGACCCAGCTTCCATCAGCACTGTATGTCCATCTGCTTTCTCTCCCTCTCTCTCCACCTCTGCTCTTTTTCCCCAAGTTGCAAGATAGAACCTGCCTACTAGTAGGTCCTCACTCTTCCAAAGCCATGATCCAAGAAAGAAAAGAGCCATTCTTCAGGCTGCAATTTGGAAAACCCCAGGAAGCCCACACCATATGTAACCTCCCTGACTGATTCCAAGGCCATTGACATGGGTTACCATGACTAACCTTGCCCTTGGCCAAATAGGCCAGATTTGCTATCAAAAGACAAAACCATGATGGGAAGACTCCAAGCAAGAAAAGGAACTAGATGTGAACCCTGAAAGTTACCAAGAATCTGTTCAAATTCCAGTTACTCAAAAACCATGTGATACTAAGCAAGTCACTCTGCCCTTCTGAGTTTTGCTGTCCTCACCCATCCCAAGGAGATGGCTGCGGTTTTAATGGGAATAAAGAGTATAATGTGCGTGATAGGCCTACCCAGCACATTACATCCTGGCTGGCACATGGTAAATGTCCAGTAAAAGGTAGCTTCCATTATTTTATTGCCTGGGTCATGCTACAAAAAATTTTGCATCTCAAATTTCAAAACATGGAGGAAAAGCAAAATCCCATTGATGGAAATACTACTTGCTCCAGGTCCAGAAACTCATAAAGTCACATGAAATATGCATTTTTCAGGTATGGAAACTGAAGCCCTGAGAAGTTAATAACTGGCCCACGGTCTCACAAAGTAAAGAGATAGGGCTGGAGCAGAGACCCTGAACTTTAATGATGTACCCAGGTGCACCTCACCCTGCCTTCGCCTCCACGGGCAGCCCTCAGCCAGGCCCCTGACTCCTTCCAGCACAGGTATGCAACCTCCATTTTCTTCCTTCCCTGACACCTAGCCTCTATGGTCCAGCCCAGGGCTACTCAGCAAGTGTCACTGCAATGGAATTGAAACCCAATGGTGCATCTGGAAAGCAAGTGGGATATCTGGAAGTAATAAACTTCCAACCGCTTGTTCATTTGGCACCCAGTGGGGGTAAGCACAGACTCCTCTCATCTCTCTTTCTTAAGAATCAATAGAAGTTAGTGATGTGTTTAGCAGAGATCAAATAAATGAAGTTGGGTTCCTTTTTTTAACCTTGTATGGGACTGATATTTTGGTCACATTTCTAAAAATTGCTCTGGGTCAATCTGACCCATCATTTGGTAATAGCATTGCCATTTGGAAAGCTGAGTCTTGGTGCACTGAGAAGGGGGAGCACCACTTGATGGGCCAGGGGAAGTGCGAGCAGCCAGGAGGAAGCAGCATCCTTGGCTGAGCTTGGACAGATGGATGACCAAGTGGGGGTGTGCCTTCCAGGCAGGAGGAACCAGCGCGACAAATATGCAGAAGAAAGGACCACGGATGTGCTTGAGACTGAAAGGACTGGATGAGTTTGGAGATCCCTTTGGTGAGCATCAGAGAGGGCAGGGATCAGGCTGAGGCTGGGGGCAGTGGCCCAGCTCTGCCCACGGGCTAAGGCAGAGGTGGTGAGGCTGCAGACAGGGGCATTTCAGAGTCAGAACCAATAGCATTTGGGGATAAACCTGTCCTCTCTGATGCTAACATGGGAATGCTGGAGGAAGACGGGCCTGACTTCAAATCCACTACTGCCGTCAACTTGGTGTGAGATTTTACACATGTGTTTTTTAACCCCTTCAGGAACCACTAGCTTCTCTGCAGCTGGAGACGGTAATGCTCCTCTTGGGGGCTGCAAACGCAATGCGTACAGGTGCCAGGAAAGGAGAACAAATGACTTGTCCCCGGTATAAATGAACACGTGCTTGCATTAAACTTCTAATGCTAAAAAGTAGTCATACTCAAGATTTATTAAAAAGATAGTACATGCTAAGCAAAGCACACATGGCCAGCATATAACCCGTACGTGAATTCCTGACTACCTCCTAAGATGGTTCTGAGAATCAAGTGAATGATGTGTACGAAGGGCTTCACATCGTAGAGAAGCTAGGCAAAAAAAAAAAAGAGTCCATCTACTAGGATTTATGTGAAGTTCAAGAACAGGTTGAAGTAACCCATGGTGACAAGAATCAGAAGGGTGTACCTGGGAGCAACAGGAGTCTTGACTGTGGACGATGTAAGAGGGGCTTGTGGTGTGTTGGGAATTTTCTATTCCTGGTTTCAGGTTTGGGTGCATGTCTATAAACATGTATAAATATATAATGGGCTATACACTCAAGCTTTGTAAACTTTACTGCATAAATATTAGCCTTCAGTCAAAAAGGAAATTTTGAAAGAGGTCCTTCACAGAGAAACAAGTGCTTCATAAATAGTGGTTGTATTTGTTATTACCATTACTACTTTTACTATTCTCATTAGGAGGAGGAGGATTTAGCCACAAGGTCAATAAACCAACTAAATGAACAGCAAACATTCATAAAAGACCCACTGTGTGCTGGATTATATTATGTTAGATTGTATTTTCCAAAAATATCTATCATCTGTCTATCTATCTATCTATCTATCTATCTATCTATCTATCTATCTATCTATCTATCTATCCAGCTCTCTCTTGGAACACATGCCTTAGGAACCCTTATTGCCAACATGTAAAAGTTTAGCTGCCCTGAAGGTGCCATGCTGGAGAAATCATGTGGAAAGACTACACAGAGAAAGATGCCCAAGGAGACTTGGCTGTCCGGCCCCTAGCTGTTCAAGCCTTCTTTGCCTAGGACTTACACACAGGAGTCCAGAAGCCTTTAAGAAGCTCACACACCACGTGGCTGCAATCTCACGTGAGAGGCTGAGCCAGAACCGCTCAGCCAAGCTGCTGCTGAAATTGAGAGATAACAAGTGACTATTATTGCTTTAGCCAATGAGCTTTGGGGTGTTTGATCTATGTTCGCATCAACAGATAACTAATACAGATTTTGGTCCCCGGAAGTAGGGGGAGGATGGTGCTATAACAAAAAAACCCTAAAAACAGAGCAGTGGCTTTGAGGGCAGAACTTAGCAGTGTATGGAAGAAGCCGTGGAATCCAATGTTCTGCAAGAAGGCTCCCCACGAGGGCTTAAAGGAAAGTAAGGAAGATCATATTGCAAGATGGAGGGAAAGGGATCATTGTGAGATAGTGCATTACTCTGCTCGGGCCGCCAGAACAAAATACCACGGGCTGGGTGGTTTACACGATGGAAATTTATTTCTCATAGTTCTGGAGGCTGGAAGGCCAAGATCAAGGGGTCAGCCAATTGAATTCCTGGTGAGAGCCCTCCTCCTGGCTCGCAGATGGCCACTTTCTCACTGTATCCTCACATGGCAAAGAGACAGAGCCAGACCTACAAATTAGGGCCCTGCTCTCCGGACCTCATTTTACCTTTATCTCCTCCTCACAAACTCTGTCTCCAAATACGGTCACGTTGGAGGTTAGAGCTTCGATATATAAACTTTGAGGGACATAACACTCAGCCCACAACATATAGGGAGGGAAATTGTAGCAACACTCTCTGCTGTGACAAAATGGAAAATGGGAAGTGTACTGTGTGAACTGGATGATGTGGCAAAGAAAATTTCCAGGCAGAATGTCAGACATGCCATCTGACTTCTAGTTGCTTATAATAAAACATGAAAAGAGAGAAGACATGTTAAAGAAAGAACTGTTGAGAACAAAGAAGCCAGGACTTGCTGGGTTTGAAAATAAAAATGTCTCATTCCCAGACTCTCCAGACAGAAACGATACTAAAATTTTAAGCAGCCTCCAGGCAAAGATAAAATCTAGGAAAATATCAGGAAAATGTGGTTATAAAGATGAACCTGGGAGAGACAATATAAAACCATTTATTAAGACCTTGGAAATATTTAAGGTGGTGATTCAAAGAGGGAAAAAAAAAGTTCCTTACAGATCCTTACCAATAAACAATAAACAATAGGGCTTCTGATAATCTTAAGTGTGGTGTCCCACAGCAGCCTTCTAGAAAATTCAACGTAGAAAGAGGCTGGTCTCGTTGATATTTGTGGTTGTGACTTTTATATAAGGAATGAGTGCCTGTAAGATTCACAGAGAGCTCACAATGATTGTAAAATGACTACTTTGTGTGAAACATTACCTGTTTAGACTAACGGGTAGAGAGGCAGTACAAAATGAAAATAGATCTTATGCCCTCCAACCTGTTGTAAGAAAGCAGCCTGAAGAAAAGACTTAGCTGTAAATAATGGCCATTTCTTGGAATGGCCATTCCATAAGAAATTGAAAAGAGAGTGTGACTCAGAGGGCTTCTGCCTCTGAGCCCATAGGGTAGAGCCAGGAGCCCTCGAGAACCGTCCCCAAGCAGTCGTGCTGAGTTCTAATCCAGAAAAGGCCCATGTGTCCAGCAGAATTTCTGACTTGCTAAGGTTCCCAATGTATCTCCCATTTTCCTCCCTCATTTTTTTTTTATAAAAAAGAGGACCTACAACAGTTACCCTATGCCTGTCCTGCTGCTGCATATCATGCAGAGGGAAGGTAACATGTTCCTATATGTCACAAGCCCACAGATCAAGAGGAACTCTACAGGAAGAGCTGTGTTTGAGAAATTAGCCCAAGGGGACGCATCTGAACCTGGACCTGATTAGATGACAAGGCCCAGGACTTGGAGTTGATGCTGCAATGTAATGAGACTTGGGGACCTTGGAAAGGGGTGAGTGTATCATGTGGGAAATATATGAATCATCAAGAGACCAGCAAGCAGGCAGAAGTAGCCAAGCTCCAGTGATCCCACTGGTATTCTTGCCCCATGCTTGCCCACGACGATCCCTCCTCACATTGCCTCAGGGTTGGCCTTAAGAAAAATCAGGCAGGCCTTAAGGCCTTACAGCTTCTTCCTTCTAGACCTTTTGCTCTGAGGGAAGCCAGCTGCCATGATGTGAGAACTCTCCTGCTGCCCTGTGAAGGGGCACGGATGCCACCGCCAATCGGCAGCACCGTGCCCGCCATGTGAATGGACCACCTCGGGTGAAGACCCTCCAGGTCCAGTCAAGCCTTCAGATGGGAACAGCCCTGGATGCATCTGACCACAGCCTCACCAGAGACCCTGAGCCAGAGCCATCCAGCCACATGGCTCCAGAATTTCTGCCCCAAAGAAATCATGAGAGAGAGAGAGAGAAAAAAACGATTATTGCTGTTTTAAGCCATTACGTTTTAAGGCAACTTTACCAGTAGAAAACAAACACAACTCTATAGGGTATGAAAAAGGGAACCTAATGCCATCACTGGCAGTGGAGTAAAAAGGAAGTGGGCAGACACAGGAGAACACACAGACACACTCAAGCAGCATGAGGTTCTCTTGGCAAGTGTGACAAAGGCAGCTTCTCCCTTGGGCCGAAGTGTTGACATCGAGGAGCAGGAGATGAGGTGCCTGGGGGCGGTAAGACCTTGGGAGACCATTTCAAGAGGTGAGGTGAACTGGCCAGCCGTGATCGATGGGATTAAACCCGCCCCAGGTCCTGGCTTTGTTGTTGCAAAGGAGGTCTTTCTATTTACCTGTGACATCCATCTATCACCTGCAACAAAGGCAGGTCAGGGATCTCCAGCCCCATATCACAGAGGACAGAAGTGAGGGTCCCACTGGGGAATGGGCTGGTCCAGGCCCCGGGCACTTTCTGTTCCCAGAACAGCTTTCTGTTAAAGCCGCCTTTGCCTGCTAGAGGAATCAAAGAATCCCAAGTGTCTCAAGCCTGGGCCGGAAACACGCATTAAGGTGCAAAGTGGAGAGAAAATGCAGGCCAACTGCTCTGATGGGGACTCTCAGTCAGTAATAACAGACTTTGGCTGCCTTAAAACAATCTTTCACACCTATTAAAATCTGTGCCTTGGGATACAGAAGCTGAACTCATATCAGCCTTCAGATTATGTCCTTGTTCACCATGTGGCCTCCGGCCTTCCTGGCTCTTTGAGCTTCATCCATATTATTTGAGGTTTGACTGACTGGTCTCTTGGGCTCTGGGTGGCTCTGACAGTGTAGGATCTGCAAGGGATTTCTGGGACCTTAAATACTGAGGTTGGCCCAATAATACCAGGTTGTTCCCATTTCAAGTCTCCAATCTGTAAAATCAATGCCAAGCAAGAAATTGCAGGTGGTAATTTACTCCAAATTTTCCCACCATGGGACTTACTTTATATACATTGCTACATGGGCTCTAATAAAATATTAAACAGAAGAGGTTTCTTCCAGCTTCCCCAGTCCCCTGACATATGCTTCCCTTTCTGCCAGACACCTCTGGAGAGGGGATTTCCCCGGGAATACAGCTGTGATCAAGAATAACTGCAGAGAGCCAGGCGGGAGGTCGTTTGCAAAAAACCACACAGCCTGTAAAATAAAATGGAATGACATAAAATAAAACAACACCATATGAAATAAAATAATAAAATGGCCAAGCTACATTAATGTCAGAGGACACAACACCCAACACCCACTCTTGGTCTCGGAGTATCTACCTGTCCAGCCTTAGCCAGTTGACGCGGTCCACCCGGGCCCTTAGGGCAATGGGGGTCATCCTGGCAAAACAGTAAGATGAAGTGGGGTCTGTGTTGACCCCACAGCCCATGCTAGCAACTGTTCTGCTGCACGTGGCTCTGGGGGCCCAAGTGAGCACCGAACTGATACTGCATTTGATAGCAGCCATTATCTCTTCCTACTGAAGAATAGCAAGCCTCCACTCTCTCCCTGTTACATCAATATCTGCAGTAGCACAGAGGATTAAAAATAGCTAGAAACCCAGAAACATAGTAATGAAAACTCAAGAATGTGAAGACTCAACTTTGATCACCCTCCCCCGCCAAAGCAGTCATGCCTGGGAGCTTTGGGTTGGGGATGCCTCCGCTCTGAACAAGGAAATGATCAGCGTGGAGCTCAGCATGTTGTGAACCGGCATAGGAAGCAGAATGGTTTAGCAGAATATGCACAATCATGACAAGGCAGGAGACAGGGGAACTGGATGGTGCTTAAGTCACTTGTGTCTAAAGAGGTCAGTGTCACCCAGGGTGGACAAGGTCAGCAGTTAGCACACAGCCCTCCCTGAAGTGGAGCCTCATATTGTATGTGGCTGATGTAAGCACAGTTATGATTAGATTAATTGTTGGGGTAAATGAAATACAATGGGCTTGCTTCTTAGCTCATCTACTTGTTGTCTTTATAAAGTCCTAAACAAAGGGTGCTTGCTGATGCCTTTAAGGCACTAAGTTATGGTGTGTACAGTAGCTACCATGATGCTCACCAGAAACAAACCTAGGAAGCAGATCCCCATTCCTTCCCCTGACAGAGGGAAGAGGGAGAGCTCTCAAGTGTGTGAGCCTCTCCTTACCCTTTATGTCCCCCTTTCACTTAGTAAAAGGTACACCCAAGATGAGATCTCATCTGTCTTGACTCCTAGTCCAGTGCTCTTTCGCTGAGACATGAAGAAGCAGAACTCAGAGCCTGGGCTGGAAAATGACACCAACTTTCTGTCTGGTGAAAATGGAACACCAATGACCCCGTTTCCTGTCTTAGGTCTGCACCCATGTGCACACACAAGCCTACCCACTGCTAGGCATCAGCACCCTAATGTGGAATATGGGGTGAAGATGTGAGGACAGAGCCATGGGATTGGCCCAGCTCCCTGGAAATACAGAGGCATGAGTGCAGAGAGTACGAGGCCTGGACAGCAGACACTGGGCCTCTCCCACTGAAGTGACTACCCACCCGGGCACATGCCAGTTCCCTCCCAGCCCATAATGGTTGTGTGGCCTATAACTGACCTTACTTCTCATGACCCTGCCTCTTCTCTGACTTCATCCCCTGTCACCACCTTCACCCCCACCCCC
Source organism: Proteles cristata cristata (assembly GCA_017311185.1). Lineage (NCBI taxonomy): Eukaryota > Metazoa > Chordata > Mammalia > Carnivora > Hyaenidae > Proteles > Proteles cristata. Next base: position 1,559,345 of record JAESUZ010001614.1, read on the forward strand.
ATTCCAGCCCTGGAGATATTGCTTCTGTGTAAGGATGCTGGTCCCAGGGCCTCACTTCTGTCCTGTGCACCATGACGTAGCCACTGTGAAGGCCCAGGGCACCCAGTAGCCTCTTCCATCTCCAGCCCTGAAGACACCAACTCAAATCCCATCCCCTTGGCCAATGTCTGCACAGGCCCAGCTGCCCCAGGCAGGGTGAAGACAGACAGCAGGACCCTCCTCCTATTCCCAACACTGCACCCAAGAGACCAGCAGTGATATTCCCACCAGCAATACATAAGGGCTCCAGCTTTTGCACATCCTCCCCAATACTTGTCATTTGTTGTTTTATCACTAATAGCCATCCTAATGGGTGTGAAGTAGTGTCACTTTGAGGTTCCAATTTTCATTTCTCTAATGACTAATGATGTTGAGCATCTTTCCTGTACTTATTGGCCATCTGTATGCCTTCCTCGGAGAATTATCTATTCAGACTGGATATATAGGTGTATAGACCCCAAAGAACTGAAAGCAAGGATTCAGATACCTATGCACAGATACTTGTTTACAGCTGCATTATTCACAATAGCCAAAAAGTGGAAACAGCACAAGTGTCCATCACAGATGAATGGAAAAGCAGAAAATGGTATACTCATACAATGGAATATTATTCAGCCCTAAAAAGAAATGAACTTCTGATCCATGGTACAGTACAAATGAACCTTGAAAATATGCTAAGTCAAAGAAGACAGTTACAAAAGGACAAAGATTGTGTAGCTCTACTTTTTTCTTTTTTTTTTTTATTTTTTATTTTTTATTTTATTTTTTTTTAAACATAGTTTATTGTCAAATTAGTTTCCACATAACACCCAGTGCTCATCCCCACAAGTGCCCTCCTCCATGCCCACCCCTCCTCCCCCCCACATCCACCAGTCCTCAGTTTTTGTCAGCATTCAAGAGTCTCTCATGGTTTGCCTCTCCCCCTTTCCCCCACCATTTCCGCCCTTCTTCTCTCCCTTGGTCCTCTGTTAAGCTCCTCCTAATCCTCCTATACGTGCACACATATGATATTTGTCTTTCTCTGCCTGACTTATTTCGCTCAGCATCACACCCTCAAGATCCATCCATGTGGCTACACATGGCCAGATTTCATTGTTTCTCATTGCCATGTAGTATTCCATGGTATAGATAAACCACATCTTCTTGATCCATTCATCTGTTGATGGACACTTAGGCTCTTTCCATGTTTTAGCTATTGTGGAGAGTGCTGCTATGAACATTGGGGTACATGTGCTCCTATGCATCAGCATTTCTGTATCCCTTGGGTAAATTCCTAGCAGTGCTATTGCTGGGTCATAGGGGAGTTCTATTGTTAGTTTCCTGAGGAACCTCCACACTGTTTTCCAGAGGGGCTGTACCAGTTTACATTCCCACCAACAGTGTAGGAGGGTGCCCGTTTCTCCACATCCTCGCCAGCATCTAGAGTTCTCTGATTGCTCATTTTAGCCACTCTGACTGGCGTGAGGTGGTATCTCAGTGTAGTTTTGATTTGTATTTCCCTGATGAGGAGCATGCTGAGCATCGTTTCATGTGTCTGTTGGCCATCTGGATGTCCTCTTTGGAGAAGTGTCTGTTCATATCTTCTGCCCATTTCTTCACTGGGTTGTTTGTTTTTCGGGCGTGTAGTTTGGTGAGTTCCTTGTAGATTCTGGATATCAATCCTTTATCTGATATGTCATTTGCAACTATCTTTTCCCATTCCGTTGGTTGCCTATTAATTTTCTGGGTTGTTTCCTTGGCTGTGCAGAAGCTTTTAATCTTGAGGAGGTCCCAACAGTTTATTTTTGCTCTTAATTCCCTTGCTTTTGGGGATGTGTCAAGTAAGAAGTTTGTGTAGCTCTACTTTTATGAAGTTCCTAGATGGGCAAATCCATAGACACAGGAGGGAGAATAGTGATTAACACGTGTTGGGGTCAAGGGGAGGGAGATATGGGGAGTTACTGCTTAATGGGCAGAGAGTCTCTGGCATGATGAGACATTTCTAGAAAGAGATAGTGATGATGGTTAGCCACCCTCATGTACAATGAATGTACATCAGGCCCCCTGAATTGCATGCTTAAAAATCATTAAAATGGCAAGCTTTATGTTATGTATATTTTGCCACAATTTAGGAAAAAAAACCAATAAAATGCCCTTTACCATTTTAGGAGCAAACATAGATGGACTCCCTCCTGATTTCTCCCACTGAAGGCTTCGAGGAAGATAGACACAAGTGGCCAGCTCTGCTCTAGGGACTGGGACTTAAGCACATACAGAATTAAATAGGAGGCTCTCCTAGGAATTCTCAAGACAGGCAAGAGCTCTGGGGGGAGTTCTTTAGGTGGTGACCAGGTGGCAACCAGGCCCACACAAAAGGAGAGGCAGAGAAGCTTCCGGGATAGGGCAGAGCAGGTGGAGGCAATAGAGTTCACTCCATCTTCGGGTCAAGGCCTACGCACTTTCTCTAGGTTTTTCACTGGCAGGCATTTGATCCCAAACTAGCCAGAAAATTGCTGCTGCACAGTGTTGAAGCCAGAAGAGTAGACAAGCCCCCCCTTGCCCATCAGGGGTGAGGCATCATAGGAGGAGCTCAAGTCTGGGCATCAGATGGACCTGAGTTCAGGTCCTGACACCAAGAATATGACCTTGAACAAGTCATTTAACCTTGAAAGGACCCTAGCTCCCCACTGCAGAACAGGGACAGTAATATCTTTACAGTGTGCATTTGTCGTTGTGCTTGTTTCCTATATGGTATGATGATCTGACATTATAAACTTTTCTGACCAGGGAGACACTGCCCCTCAGGACAAGCCAATGCTTAGCGATAACAAAGAACTCAGCTGGGCGCACAGTTTTGACGTGCAAACTAACCAATCCCGACAGCCTCGGCTCCTCTATCTTACCTGCCTGTATAACTCAAGAGACAATATTCCTCTGCTTTAACCATCCCAGGGCCGGGAGCCAGGCAAGTAGGGACCACCCTGTAGCTTAGAGCCTGTCCAAAAGATTCAAACTAACCAGTCCTAAACTGTTTCCTCTGCCTACCTTGTCTCTGCCATGGTAATCCCAATTGAAGGCTCTGGCCTAATGCTTTCTCCTCATTCCCATCTTCCCCACCTGACCCAAACCTGGCACTCGCCCTGTGACCCTGTGTGGCACACAGCAACCCCCTGTCAGGATCTGTGAGTGTAATGAATTTTGTTTTCTCATGGCTCTCCTATGTCCCCACTTGTAGCCATCCCTGACCAACCATCCCCTGAAAGGACCGCGCAACCCATCACACAGGACTGACGTGAGACCAATAACTGAATACCTGTTACATGCCACATAGAGTCCTGTCAACAGCCCTATAAAATAAATGCTACTGGCTGTCATTTATTGATGAAGAAAGTAAGGCACAGAGAACTAAAATAACTTCATTGTTCATGCATCAAATATTCTTTAATGCCTTCCATGATTCTAGGCTGTGGGGAAACAGCAGTGAACCCAACAGTCTGTCCTCAAGCAACAGCATCTATCCAAGCAAAGAAGACAAGCCAGGTGATTTCAGATATGTTTCCTGAGTAGACGGAGGGGAATGTGCTGGGAGCTTTAGGAGAAGCAAGGGAGGAGGGCTGAGCCTGCAACATCAGGCAGAATGTCCCAGAGGCAGCAATAAGAAAGTTGAGTCTGAAGGCCAAAAGGAAATTAGCCAGAGGACAGTGAGAAGAAGAAGGGAGCCTGGCAGGTCACTGGGCTGGGATGCAGGTAAGGATGGGATGAGGCCCAGATACGCCATGTGCTTGGCATATAGCAGACACTGGGCAGGGTCATCTCTGCCCTCCACCAAATTAAAGAGAGAACAAAGAACACTGGCTGGGGATTCAAAGACATGCATCTGGTCCCAGCTCTGCTGCTCATTTGCTGACTGGCTTTGAGTGAACCACACCCTCACTCTGGATCTCAGTCTTCTACCTGTGAGGAAACAGGTTGGAACATTTGGCCTCTGAAGATGGGTCCACCTCATTCATTCATTCAGCCAGCATGTATCAAGTGCCTTTTTTGTGTCAAGCACTTATCTGGAAGGTCAGAATATGTCACTGAGCGAAAGAGATAACCACTGGGGTGCCTGGGTGGCCCAGTGGTTAAGCGTCCGACTTCAGCTCAGGTCATGATCTGGTAGTTCATGGGTTCAAGTCCTGCATCAGGCTCTGTGCTGACAGCTCAGAACCTGGAGTCTGCTTCAGATTCTGTGTCTCCCTCTCTCTCTGCCCCTTACCTGCTCACTCACTCTCTCTCTTTCTCTTTCTCTCTCAAAAATTAAAAAACATTAAACAAGAGAGACAGAGAGAACCACTGCCCTGATGAAGCTTATGTAGTAGTTTATGTATTTTTAGAAAGTGCTAGGTGCTATGGAAGGAGAAAAGTAGACTGGGTTAGCTTTCATTTTAAACAGGGAGATTAGAATAGGTTGCAGTGAGGAGGTGTAGTTGAGTGGTGAAGACTTTAAGGAGGTAAGATTTCAAGCCATAGAGAGATCCGGGTGAGGAGCAATTGGGACAAAGGAAAAACAGCAAAGGCTGTAAGCAGAGGGTGCCTACCGTGTTAGAGAAATAGCAAGGAGGCCAGTGTGCTTGCATCAGAAGGGAATAACAGCAGAAATTAGGCCACAGAGGTGAAGGAGGTAGCGAGGCAGGTCACAAAGGCCTGGATGGCTGCTATAAATTCTCTATAAACTCGTTCTGAGGCCCCAAGGCTCCCAGGCAGCCCCTTTTAACTTACTTGGTGCCCTGGCGGGAACTTCAGGGCACCAATTCCAGCCCAGCTGTTCTGCCAGAGGCGGGCTGTGGTGCTATCTCAGGAATGGCTCCGTGTGTCTTGGCATTGAACTTGGCAGTCTAGAGTCAGGCTTGCAGTGTTGCCCTCCCACAGAGAGACCATGTGTCCAGGGCCTCTCCTGCCCCATCCCACCCCTCAGCAGGGCTCCCTCTCTTCTTGTAGCTAGCTCAGCCTATCTCCTTCTTGCTGGGCACAAAGCAGAAAGGAGGAAGCCACTGGCTGTGTTCTGGGTTGTTGGTGCTTTTCCCAGCCAATGCCATTACTGCTAATTGACCTTTATTGTTCACTCTGTCACTTGGAAACCCATTTCAGCCCCCAATTGCTCTCTGCACTTCTGAAAAGTAAAAAAAATCATGTAGGCTTGTACTGAGCAATAATTATCTTGGCATGGTGAAAGCCAGCTAGGTCCCTCACCCTAGTGCATTACCTCTCTTCTCTTTCCAACTTGGAAAAAAAAATTATGAGCCGATGTAAAAAAGTCATTTATTCTCCACTTTACAGGCTGCACCTCGAATAGTTTGTCAAGGCCTTTTTAAAACCACTCTCCTTGCTCACATTCTGCTCAGAAGGTTGCTTTATCTTTTCCTTGACCATTGATTTTTGCATCTTGTTAGGATTGTTCTGTGCTCCTCAGGAATTAATAACAAATGAGCCCAAGTCTAATGAGCCGCAGCTCAGACAGCTGGGCTTATCTGGATGGCCAGTCTGCACTCTGCTTCTCTTCCTCTTCATGCCCAGAGAAGGGGGTGCCCCAAGGATGGAGCCCAGGCTGGAGCACAGCCTGGGAGTTCTGGTTTGACTTTGCATTGCCCAGGAAGAACGGGCAACTGCTCTGCTAGATCTTGGAGTTCTGAGGATAGAGTGTAGACCTCTGGAGATGAGGGGAGATCTATGGAGAATGGTGGATGGATGTGGTTTTGGAACCAGACTTGAGTTTGCACCCATACTTAACTAGTTACTGGCCATGTGGTCTTAGGCAACTGTCCTGGTGTTTTGAGGTCTACAGGGCATCCCAAGGGAGCATCCAGCTGCAGGTCGTGCTGGGTCTCAGTAACGGGAAGGACTGAGGAGGGTGATGGAGGAAGTACAAGTCTGGAGCTGGGGCCATAACCTGACTAGAGCACAGACCCCTGAATGGGGAAACAGGAATCTGGAGCTCAGTGGTAAGTCTGCGGTCACCAAGTATTCAGGTTCAATCTAGGCTGGTATCAGTGACTGAGAAGTTCTACATGGGCCCTTGGGGTTCTGAGGACTCTAACTGGGACCCTGTACTACAGGCAAACAAGAAACAGTGCAGTGGCTAGGAGCAGGGACTGGGAGGCATACTTTCTGGGCCCAAATCCTGACTTGGCCACTTACTACCTGTGTAAGCTCAGACAAGTCTCTTGACTTCTGTGCCTCAGTCTCCTCATCTGTACAATGAGGTTAATCATTGTGCCTCATGGAGCAATTGTTAAGATCATTGGATTAATATATATAAAGGGCTTAGAGAAGTGCCTGGCACCCGGTAGGTGCTATAGAAGGTTAACAAAAAAATAAAAGAAGAAGTTGAGCACTGAGTGTTATGTGGAAACTAATTTGACAATAAACTATTTGCAAAAATAAATAAATAAATAAATAAATAAATATAAAAGAAGAAGAAGGAAAAGGAGAGGAGAGGAGAAGAAGAAGGGAAGGAAGGAAAGAAAGGAGGAAGGAAGGAAGGAAGGAAGGAAGGAAGGAAGGAAGGAAGGAAGGAAGGAGAAAAGAAGAAAGACAGGGGCTGCCAGGACAGAGCATGAAGAGAGATCTTCCCTGGAAAAAATAAAAGACAAGGAGGATGATTTGGCCCCTTGGGGAGGTTTGCAATTTTATCTCCCTGATGTTTCTCAGGCCTGAAAGGGCCCCAAGTCTGAGAGCTCTCTTTGTAACTAACACTTACAGGTGGTTTATACCATATGCCAAGCACTGTTCTAGCTACTATGCACGCATTAACTCATAAATCCTCGTGATAAACTCTACACATGAGCAGAAAAAGTCAGACTCAGAAAAGTTAAACGACACAATACTCTTTCTCCCCGTGGGCTTATTTTCCATTTGTGGAGCACCTAGAAGCCCCAGGACAAGGACGGTTTCAGCCTATCTTCCAGAACTTCTGTCAGAAAATTAGGTTTGGGGCAACAGCAGAGGTTTGACTTTCTGGAGGCCAAAACAGTCATTTTGGAGGCTCCTTACCCTCTCTGAACCTCATGGCTCAGGTACCAGGCCAGTGGCCTGAGAACAAATTTCCAAGATTATTCTTCCCTTTTGACTGCTAAGCATTTTCAAGCTAAGAAAGACTGAACTTTTCATTAATGTTTATGTTTTACAATGCCCTTTGGTGAAATTAAAAAAACAGGACAGGTTGGAGCCAAATAACAAATTGCAAGCCTCCAAGCCCATCTCAACATGACACTTGCGCGGAATTAACAGTGGTAATATTATGACAGGAGACTGATCTCTCTACACACATCACCGGAGCCGAATACCCAGAGGCTGGCGGTGTGGAAACACAGCTCCTTTCGGCCACGCTCCACGTCCCGTACATCGGGCGTTTCCATAGTCTTAACCAGATAAAAACCACAGCGCCTCCTGGGAAATCACTGCTTCGGAAATGTTTTACGCTGATGACAAGAGAAACAGCTGTAATTTGTCATTATAGAAATATCCAATTATCAGGCCACTGAGTGATGACTGCAGCCTCCTGTCCTCACTGTCATCAGTCTGGGCTCTGAGCTACACACCTGTCATAGCCAGGACCTGCAGGGCACCAGTCGTGGGAGAGCCCAGCTTCCCTTCCCAGCACCTCGGGAGGGGCCAGCACCCCCTGCCCCTGGAAGAAGCAGGTGCCTCCAAGGCCTCCTCCTGATGCAAGCGCAGGAAGAGCAGAGTATGAGTGACAACGCCTGGCTGAACAGCCGCCTCCTCCAAGGAGGATACCGGAATCACTCCCCCTTGGCTTTCCCTCCTTAACACAAAAAGTTAAGGGCCTTAGACTCTAAAGCCAGGTATGCCTGGGTTCAGTTCATGTCCCCAGGATATCCTAGCTGTGTGCCCTATGAGGCACACTGGAGACAGGGCCTTCTGTGGGTGGAAGGCACCAGGGAAACAGCAAGGGAATGGAGAGCAGCTGAATCTGGTACAATGGTAATGAGCCAGCACTTACAGGGACTAATCGTATTACACGTCTTAACCATTTTTATCCTCACAACCGTCCTACACAGTGGCCTATTATTATGTCTAATTTACATTTGGGGAAACTGAGGCAAAGGAAAGTGAAGGGATTTCAACAAGGTCACCTGGCTCTGAGGGGCAGACATGGGATGTGCAGCCAGCAGTCTGGTTCAGGGGCTGTGCTCCTAATGTTTTGTGTGCCTCATACCAAATATTACTGTTGTCTATGTCCCAGGTGCTCTGTTAAGTTCTTCATACATATTATGTCATTTAATCCTCACAATACTTTATCCCCAGTGTATGGATGGGTAAACTGAAGCACAGGAAGGTTACATCACTTACGCTAATTCACACAGCTACTAAGCGGCAGAGGCAAAGCTCAAATCCAGGCCTTCTGGCACAGGCCAGGTACTAAGCCACTATCTACCTATTCATACTGCCCCTGTGTGTCCCTGATTGCTTTCTATGTAGATTTGCATTTAATTAATTCGCCCAACAACTTCGGAGAAAAATACTATGATTAACTCCAATTTATAAAGTGGGAAGGTGAAGATCATAGAGCCTAAGTAGATTACAGTCAGTAGTTGAGGATCCAGGATTCAAATCCAGATGCCAGCTGGCTCCCTCCCTGCTACACTAACCTCCTACCCTAACCCGATGCCAGCTCCTATACAGAACATGGGAATTTGAATTCAGTTGAGCTGAAGTGTGAATGAGCTGCTCAGCACCTGAGTTAAATGCTACCTCCTTCTAGATGGCCTCTGGAATGGCCCTTAATCACTTCTATCGACAGCCATGCTACGATGGAGAGAAATGTCCTATGCAGAGAAGTTAAATGTGGTCTGGCCTGGCCCCAACCTCACTGCAATGACACTGGAGAACAAAGTCAGTGAAAAGAGGGAAGGCGGCCATGAGAGAGCCTGGTCCATGGCGCAGGACCAGAGGCCTTGTGAGAAACAATAGTGACAAAGATAGGAAACAGAGAAGAGAAATCACAACACAGAACTTGGGGAAACAGTGAACAAAGTAGCCACTGACCTGGCAAGGCCTAGGAGACTGGATCCTAAAACTGACATGGGGGAGCTGAGAATTAACACAAAAATAAAAGGCACAAAAATTAGCAGCACCGATACCAATGGAGTTGAGGGTGAAGGGGGTAAAACAGGTTAGATTTGTTGCAAATTATTCAAGAAACAATTAGAACCTAAGCTCCCTTCGCCCAATTCTGTGCCCCCAGGGGACTGCCCTCCCCAGTCTAGAGAAGACTAGAGGTTTATTCTTTAGAAAGGACATCACAGATGGTATTTGGACTGAGGAACGACAGAGCCAGTTGAAGGTCAGTATCATATTGAATCAAGTGACCACAACAGACAGAATGTTCAGGTTCTCATCTTGCTTCCTGCACTGGACTCCCAGAACATCAGCAAGCAGGACTTTTTTTCTAGGCAGGAGCATGAAAGAGTCAATAAGGATAATCTAGCTAGTTCAAGAGAAAAGATTTTTAAAATTGACATTGGCGTTTTTCCCAATAAGCGGTACCACTAGATTACCCTGCAGGAGAGTTCCCAGTTGACAAGCACCAATGATGGGCTCTTTAGAATCCCACTCATAAGCGTGAAGACATGCAGGAATCACCAGGCTCCTCAGAGAAGTTTCCAGCATGAAGGACAAGGACAGAGACCAAAAGTACAAGGGGCCGAGGAACAACCTGAAGGAAACAGAATGTAGTTGAAGTATGTAATTGACGTTCTGCCCCTCCCGAAAGTGTGGAGAAGAATCTACCTACCAGTTTGGTCGTATGAGATAAGCCCTCCCTGAGCATGTCCTGTTCACTCTAAGTCACCAGGAATTTGGAGGCAGCTCTCCTGTCCTGCCATAGAGAGCCTGTATCACCTCTTCTACTTGGGAAACAATTTGGACCTTCTTGGCAATGGCATCTTCCATGTGAAAAGTGTCAGCTATATGCCAAGCCACCACTGAGACTGCCTTGGGATCAGGGTGCACGAGGGCACAAACAGTGCCTCCACATGCTAAGAATAAAGGGCCAGCAAGCACCTGTGACAGCAGGGCCATCTACTTTACCGTGGAGGAAGACAGGAAAGGAGAAAGGAAAAGAGGCGGGTTCAAAATGGAGACAATGAGGAGCTCTCCCTCTGCAGACTGTTTAATATCACACTTGGCTTCCCATCACTCTTTGTTATAGATTTTCTGAATCACAGCCCACAGAGGAGGCCCCGGTCAGCCCTGAGATTGCTTGTTGCATTCGCCTATTGTAAAAACTACATTTCACAACCAAAAGATGAGCTAATATTCTACTTCAGTATCAGTAGTAAAAAGCAAATAACTTTGGGCACGAGAACCAAGAAATATGAAGGGAAGTTTAATGCTCCCATAGAGAAGCAAATATTTGTACTTATTAATATCCTGAAACCCATGTTGCCATGAATAGTTCCTTCTCCTTTTATCTCACGCCTTTTGTCTAACACAGTGATATATTGCCACCCTTTCAGAATCCTGACACAGATGACATTGAAGCAAATTATGTACCTCAGCCAGATTTCTCAGTTGAAATGGAGATAGCTGATGTGTACATTTTTCCATCTAATTAACATTCCGCAGTTTGAATAGCTGTTATCATGCCCTGGGTCCCATATGAATGGGTGAATAGATAGAAAGATCCATAAACAGCTTGGCTTGCATAGAATGAGATTTTTCTCCAGACAAAGAGAAAATGGAATGAATCATTGTCATCTGGATGGTAGCAGCCATCAGAGACTAACACAAGTGCACTTTCCCCTGTGCACAGAACACAAGTGTGTTGCCTAGCACCAGCAGCCATCTCTGGAGGATCTTTTCTCACTGCCAGCATCTATCTTTGGGCATGTAACTTTTTTCACCCAGGTCTTTGTTTACACTGTATGGTAGTTTCCAAAAATCCGATTTTTATTTATTTATTTAATTAATTTATTTATTTATTTATTTTACAAATAGATTATTGTCAAATTAGTTTCCACATAACACTCAGTGCTCATCCCCACAAGTGCCCTCCTCCTGCCCATCCCTCCTCCCCCCCACATCCATCAGTCCTCAGTTTTTGTCAGCATTCAAGAGTCTCTCATGGTTTGCCTCTCTCCCTTTCCCCCACCATTTCCTCCCTTCTTCTCCCCCTTGTTCCTCCGTCAAGTTCCTCCTAATCCTCCTATACGTGCAAACATATGATATTTGTCCTTCTCTGTCTGACTTATTTCGCTCAGCATAACACCCTCAAGGTCCATCCATGTTGCTACACATGGCCAGATTTCATTGTTTCTCATTGCCATGTAGTATTCCATGGTATAGATAAACCACATCTTCTTGATCCATTCATCCGTTGATGGACACTTAGGCTCTTTCCAGGTTTTAGCTATTGTGGAGAGTACTGCTATGAACATTGGGGTACATGTGCTCCTATGCATCAACATTTCTGTATCCCTTGGGTAAATTCCTGGCAGTGCTATTGCTGGGTCATAGGGGAGTTCTATTGTTAGTTTCCTGAGGAACCTCCACACTGTTTTCCAGAGGGGCTGTACCAGTTTGCATTCCCACCAACAGTGTAGGAGGTGCCCGTTTCTCCACAGCCTCGCCAGCATCTAGAGTTCTCTGATTTGCTCATTTTAGCCACTCTGACTGGCGTGAGGTGGTATCTCAGTGTGGTTTTGATTTTTATTTCCCTGATGAGGAGGATGCTGAGCATCGTTTCATGTGTCTGTTGGCCATCTGGATGTCCTCTTTGGAGAAGTGTCTGTTCATATCTTTTGCCCATTTCTTCACTGGGTTGTTTGTTTTTCAGGTGTGAAGTTTGGTGAGTTCCTTATAGATTTTGGATATTAACCCTTTATCTGATATGTCATTTGCAACTATCTTTTCCCATTCCGTTGGTTGCCTATTAATTTTCTGGGTGTTTCCTTTGCTGTGCAGAAGCTTTTAATCTTGATGAGGTCCCAACAGTTTATTTTTGCTCTTTATTCCCTTGCTTTTGGGGATGTGTCAAGTAAGAAGTTGCTGCGGTGGAGGTCAAGGAGGTTGTTTCCTGCTTTCTCGTCTAGGGTGTTGATAGTTTCCTGTCTCACGTTCAGGTCCTTTATCCATTTTGAGTTTATTTTTGTGCATGGTGTGAGAAAATGATCTGGTTTCATTCTTCTGCATGTTGCTGTCCAGTTCTCCCAACACCATCTGTTAACAAGGCTGTCTTTTTTCCATCGGATATTCTTTCCTGCTTTGTCAAAGATCAGTTGGCTGTATACTTTTGGGTCCTCTTCTGAGTTCTCAATTCTGTTCCATTGGTCTATGTGTCTGTTTTTGTGCCAATACCATGCTGTCTTGATGATGACAGCTTTGTAGTAGAGGCTAAAGTGTGGGATGGTGATACCTCCCGTTTTGGTTTATTTTTCAGTATTACTTTGGCTATTCGGGGTCTTTTGTGGTTCCATACAAATTTTTGGATAGTTTGTTCTAGTTTTGAGAAGTTAGGTTTGGTTAAGTTTGGTTAGGTTTATTCTGAGGTATTTTATGGTTTTTTGTGCAATTGTGAATGGGATCAGTTTCTTGATTTCTCTTTCTGTTGCTTCATTGTTGGTGTATAAAAATGCAACGATTTCTGTACGTTGATCTTGTACCCTGCAACTTTGCTGAATTCTTGGATCAGTTCTAGTAGGCTTCTGGTGGAGTCTGTCGGGTTTTCTATGTAGAGTATCATGTCATCTGCGAAGAGTGAAAGTTTGACTTCCTCTTTGCCAATTCTGATGCCTTTGATTTCCTTTTGGTGTCTGATGGCTGATGCAAGGACTTCCAGCACTATGTTAAACAACAGTGGTGAGAGTGGGCATCCCTGTCGTGTTCCTGATCTCAGGGGGAAAGTTCTCAGTTTTTCCCCGTTGAGGATGATGTTAGCTGAAGGCTTCTCATAGATGGCTTTGATGATGTTTAAGTAGGTTCCTTCTATCCCAGCTTTCTCGAGAGTCTTTATTAAGAAGGGATGCTGTATTTTGTCAAATGCTTTTTCTGCATCTATTGACAGGATCCTATCGTTTTTATCTTTTCTTTTATTGATGTGATGTATCACATTGATTGATTTGCAAATGTTGAACCAGCCCTGTAACCCAGGAATGAATCCCACTTGATCTTGGTGGATGATTCTTTTTATATGCTGCTGGATTCGATTTGCAAGGATCTTGTTGAGAATTTTTGCATCGTATTCATCAAGGATATTGGCCTCTAGTTCTCTTTTTTTGCTGGATCTCTGTCTGGCTTGGGAATCAGAGTGATGCTGGCTTCATAAAATGAGTCCAGGAGTTTTCCTTTGATTTCTATTTTTTGGAATAGCTTGAGAAGAATTGGGATTAATTCTGTTTTAAATGTCTGGTAGAATTCCCCAGGGAAGCCATCAGGTCCAGGGCTCTTATTTGTTGGGAGATTTTTGATCACTGATTCGATTTCTTCACTCGTTATGGGTCTGTTCAGGTTTTCTATTTCTTCCCGTGTGAATTTTGGTAGTGAGTGTGTGTTTAGGAATTTGTCCATTTCTTCTAAGTTGTCCAATTTGTTGGCATATAATATTTCATAGTATTCCCTGATAATTGCTTGTATTTCTGAGGGGTTGGTTGTAATAAGTCCATTTTCATTCATAATTTTGTCTATTTGTGTGCTCTCTCTTTTCATTTTGATAAGTCTGGCTAGAGATTTGTCAATTTTGTTTACTTTTTCAAAAAACCAACTCTTGGTTTCATTGATCTGTTCAATTGTTTCTTTGTTCTCTATGTTGTTTATTTCTGCTCTAATTTTTACTATTTCTCTTCTTTTACTGGGTTTAGGGTGTTCTTGTTGCTCTGCCTCTAGTTCCTTTAGGTGAGCTGTTAGATTTTGGACTTGCGCTTTTTCTAATCTCTTGAAATAGGCCTGGAGAGCAATGTACTTTCCTCTTAGGACTGCCTTTGCCGCATCCCATAGACTTTGAATTGTTGTGTTTTCATTTTCATTTGTTTCCATATATTTTTTAACTTCATCTCTAATTGTCTGATTGGCCCATTCATTCTTTAGAAGGGTGTTCTTTAACCTCCATGTTTTTGGAGGTTTTCCAGACTTCTTCCTGTAATTGATTTCAAGTTTCAAAGCATTTTGATCTGACAGTGTGCATGGTATGATCTCTATTCTTTTATATTTATTGAGGGCTGCTTTATGTCTCAGTATGTGATCTATCTTGGAGAACGTGCCATGCGCACTTGAGAAGAAAGTAAATTCCCTGGCCTCAGTATGTAAAGTTCTAAATATATCCATCAGATCATTCAGGTCCAATATGTCTTTCAAGTCCATTATTTCTTTAGTGATTTTCTGTCTGGTTGACCTATCCATTGCTGTAAGCAGAGTATTAAAGTCCCCTGCTATTAGCACATTCTTATCTATAAGCTTGTTTCTGTTTGTGATTGTTTTAGATATTTAGGTGCTCCCATATTCGGTGCGTAGACACTTATGATTGTTAGTTCTTCCTGATGGATGGACCCTGTAATTATTATGTAGTGCCCTTCTTCATCTCTTGTTATTGTCTTTAATTTAAAGTCCAGTTTGTCTGATAGAAGTATAGTTACCGACTTTCTTTTGATTTCCTGTAGCATGATATATATTTCTCCATCCCCTTACTTTTGATCTGAAGATACCTTTCAGTCTAAAATGAGTTTCCTGAAGACAGCATATAGATGGATTTTGTTTTTCAATCCATTCTGCTACCCTATGTCTTTTGATTAGAGCATTCAGCCCATTTACATTCAGGGTTATTATTGAAATATGTGGGTTTAGAGTCTTTGTATCTTTTGTAGGGTTCATGTTTGTGTTGGTGTCTCTAGTAACTTTGTTCCTTACAACCTTTCCTTCAGAGCGTCCCCCTCAGGATTTCTTGTAGGGCTGGCTTAGTGGTGACAAATTCTTCCCATTTCTGTTTATTTGGAAAGGTTTTTATCTCTCCTTCTATTTTGAATGACAGGCTTGCTGGATAGAGGATTCTTGGCTGCATATTTTTACTGTTCATTACATTGAAGATCTCCTGCCATTCCTTTCTGGCCTGCCATGTTTCAGTAGATAGGTCTGTCACCACTCTGATAGGTTTCCCTTTGTATGTGAGGGCCCTTTTCTCCCTAGCTACTTTCAAAATTCTCTCTTTGTCCTTGTATTTTGCCATTTTTACGATGATATGTCGTGCAGAAGATCGATTCAAGTCTGAGGGGAGTCCTCTGAGCCTCTTGTATTTCCACATTTACTTCCTTCCCCAGGTCGGGGAAGTTCTTTGCTATAATTTGTTCCAGGACTCCTTCAGCACCTTTCCCTCTCTCTTCCTCTTCTGGGATTCCTATGATACGGATATTGTTGCGTTTGACCGTGTCGCTGAGCTCTCGAATTCTTCTTTCCTGTTCCTGGATCAGTTTGTCTCTTTTTTTGTCAGCTTCTTGTTTTTCTATAATGGTGTCTTCTAGATCACTTATTCTCCTTTCTGCCTCTTCAATCCGTGCATTGGAGGCCTCTAATTTATTATGTATCTCATTTATCACATTTTTTAATTCTTCATGCCTATTTTTATTTTCCATTCTGTCTGTAGCCATAGTTTCTTTGATGTCCCCTATGTTTTTTTCAAGCCCAGCTATTAATTTTACCATTATTATTCTAAAATCTTGTTCAGTTATGCTGCTGATATCTGTTTTGAGCAGTTCATTAGCTGTCATTTCTTCTTGGAGTTTCTTTGGAGGAGAGGTCTTTCGTTTCGTCACTTTAGTTAGCTTTCCAGCTCTTGTTGGTTTTAAAGACCTGTTATGCTCTCTGTATCTATGAGCGCTGCTATATCCAAGAAGACTCTGACTTTCCAAGGCCTATCCTTTCAGAGAGTGTTTTTTTGAATGGTATCTCTTGGTCTCTCTTGTTGGGACCTTAGTTATTTTATTTTCCTTTTCGTAGTGATATTTGGGACACTCCACCTTGTGTACTCTGGCTTGTTTCTTGGGGTAGCCGTTAGGAGGCTCTCTCAGTGGATTCTGCGTCCTTTTTCTCCAAATCTCTCAGGTTTTGTAAGGTTTCCAATGGCTTCAGATCTTTTCTGTGTGATGTATGGGCACGAGTGCAAGTACAGAGCTCCTTACTTCTCCACCATCTTCCCTCCCTCTCCCAAAAATCCGATTTTTTTTTAATACTCTTCCAATCAACAGGAGTTTTGGAGTTTTGCTGTGGTGGCTGTAGTAATTTTGGTAGATGAATTCTCCTTCCCCTGTAATTAGTGATTCAATTCTAACAGAATATGGAAGAAGTGATGATGTATGACTTCTGAGACTAGGTCAAAAAATTCATTTCTCTCTCTCTCTCACACACACACAATTACTCACTCTGGAGAAAACCAGTTGCCATTGCTAGAGGTCAGCCATATAGACTCATGGAGAGTAACTGAGGCCTCCTGCCAAGAGCCATGGGTATAAGCCATCCTGGAAGGGGATTCCCAGCCCCAGACAAGCCTTCAGATGAGACCACAGCCCCAGACACCATCATGACTGCCACCTCATTAGAGACCCTAAGTTAGAACTGCCCAGATAACCTGCTTCTGAATTCCTGACTCTCAGAAACTGTATGATATAATGTTTCTTGGGTTTTTTAATTTTTTTAATTTTTATTCATTTTTAAAAGAGAGAGAGCATGAATTGGGGAGGAGCAGAGAGAGAGAGAGAGACAGAATCTGAGGCAGACTCCAGGCTCTGAGCTGTCAGCACAGAGCCCGATGTGGGGCTTGAACCTACAAACTATGAGATCATGACCTGAGCAGAAGTCAGGCACTTAACCAGCTGACCCACCAAGGTGCCCCCAATGTTTGTTGTTTTTAGCTGCTAAATTTGGGAGTGATCCTATGCATTACCAGATAACTAATTCACACTATGAATTCTGTTGACTCTTATCACCATATTTATGGAGGTGGGGGGAGTCTTTTCTCCCTAATTTTCAAAGACCAAAATTACTACAGCCACCATAGCAAAACTCCAAAGTCACTGCCAAGTGAGAGGACCAGAAGCTTGCTCGGACCTGCGACAAACCAGCCAGCTCTCTGGGAACCACACAACTTGCTGGAAAAGGACAAAGAGAAATAGAAGGAAAATGTCAAGAGTATACCACATGCCACTCATTACTCACTCTCTCTTTCCTCCACACTTCCTCCAAGCTGTGTCACCTTCTCACAGACCTCACCACGTTCTGTAGCCTCTTTCATCAGCTGTGTGCATGCTCTTGGCCCTGCCTAACTCTGGTACACCAGTCTTCCCCCCAGAAACCTGCAGAGGCATACTCGTGCTCACTCCTGCAGACCCTGGCTCATGCCAGGACCTGAGCCAACTCGGGCCACAACAGTCAGTGTCAGAGGTCCCTCGGTGCTTTTAAATCAAGCTGGATGTGGAAGTCCTCATGGGTGGAGTAACTACAAATTAGCAGAGTGGTTAAGGTCTTCATTTTGGAGGTAGACAGAAATAAGTTTGATTCCAGAATCCACTGTTGACTTGCTAATTGGCTTTGGATGAGATAGGTAACTAAGACTTGAGTTCCTCCTCTGTCTAATGGGAGCTTACTATTATCTACCTTAAATAGAATTAGATTAAATCTATGTAACCTCTTAATACAGGGCCTGGTGCCTTACTCAATAAATGTTGCTGTTCAGACCAGGAGTGGAAGGGTTGATATCACAAGCTTGGAATCCCTTCCTCTCCCTGTGCAGTTACTTCATTCCATCTCATTGTAAATTCAAGCAATTTCTCATACCTGGTGTGGGTGGTTTGGGATTTTGTTTTTTTCCCTGCTATTTTGCCCATTCTTCCCTGGTTTCCATCAGCTCTGGCCCTGGTTTCTGGCTCCTGCCCTGACTCAAACTCACTGTTAGCCCCAGTCATGCTCTGCCTTTGCTGGTACCTGTCCACATCCATCCTCGCACACCCTTGTCGCACCCTGACCAGCCCCAGCTGGTCCACGGGACACAAAGCGGAGCTCAGCACCCCTACCATGACTTGTCTCTATGCCTCTTCAAAAGGTTTCCTATACATTTCGTCTTTAGGAGAAAAGAGGAAACTAGTCACCTCCTTTCATGCAGGCAACTGTATATTCTGGGAAAGACTAGCTAAGGTAATTTATATGCCCGGCTTAATTACTTCATTACTAGACTCCCAGCTAAGTTGCCCTAGCAACACCTAGCAACTGGCTACTGTCACCAGCTGCTTCTGTAAGAGATTTCTTCTAGTTGTGTTATAAAGTCTTTTTTTGGTAGCCTTGATACAGAAAAGAACAAGTGAAACAGGACTCTGAACACTGTGTAAATCAGTTCTATGCACCCCTCTGCTTGGCTTTGCCTCCATTTTCCTGACTAGGTATGGTGGCATGTCTCCAGCACGCCCATTGAGAAACAGCTGGAGGCAGCAGCGGGCACTGTTTCAGAGCCCATCTGTAGAGTCAGATGGATGTTCTAGCTGTGTGGTATTGGGAATAGTATGTAACCTTGCTGTGCCTCAGATTTTTCATCTGCAAAATGGGGTGATAATACCCCCGAAGGTAATGCACACTCCCTGGCATGTAATACATATTCGGTGCTGGCTGCTATGATTATAAATAATCCCAGATGGGAAAACAACAGCCAACGTTCCAAACGACACTGCCGCAGAGCCGCGTGACTGGAATGCGTGGTCTGCCTCTGGGGTTATACAAACTGTGCGCCTCGCCTTCCTCCCTGGTCCCCTGGCTGCCCCCCACCCTGTGTCCTATCCCCACTCCCACTACATGTGAGCTCCATGGGGCAAAAGTTTTTATCCCTTTTGTTCGCTATTGTACCCCAGCACCTAGAACCGTGCTTGACATGTAACAGGTGTTCAATAAACATTTGTTTGATGAATGAATGTTTGCAGAATTGTCTTGCACATGCAGTTTCCCTCAAGACCTCCATGTGCTGAGATATGGGAATTCCTGCATCCCTAGCCTTATCCATCTTAATAACACACCAACCCCTCACAGCTGCTGAGCCTGGTCTTTGTAGAATGCCAAGTCTAAGTAAGACCCCAAATGTAATATCTAGGCCCATTCTAAGTGGTCATTTCATTGCCCGGACTATGTGGATAGGTCTCCCAAATATATTTCTTTACAACTAACGTTACAACCACAACAGGAAAACTAAAGTGGAGTCCAAATCCTCAAGACCTGGTGTGAGCTAGAAGTCAGGGGCAGAAAGAGGTGTTCTCAGTGTGCCATTCTTAGGTGTTTCTCTCCCTCTAAACCGGTAGATCTGTCCTAAGCAGGGGATCTGGAGGGAGAGGGAGAATGAATGTCCAAACCACAAGGAGAGAGCTTGTCCAGGGTGTGCAGAAGATGCAGAACTAGGGCCAGAGCCAGAGCCTGCCAGCTTCTGGACTCAAGAAACCAGAATTCTAAGAGAGGCCAGAGAATCAAAGCTGTGTATTTGGAGCAAACAGAGGAAAAAGCCGCAAGTACAGGTAACAATGAGGTTGTTGCCAAAGTGATCTGGAAAGTGTGAGAGGCTACTCCTACCGATGGTAAGGCTGTTCCCAAACAGGCATCTTTGGAAGGCCCCGATTCTAGCTGGTTTTTCCCAAACCTGGGTCTTGTATTATAAAGAAGAGCTTTCTGAAGATAGAGGGAGCAGCTTATGCCTCATACCAGGGCCAACTTCTTGTGATCCAGCCCATGCCCCTCCAATTATTCATTTTGGAAGCAAAATTGAGAGGAGCCCAGAGTGGTCTATTAGTTAGCAGGGGTCCCTGACCTCTGCGAAGGATCGTTACACAGAGGGGAAATGAGCTCTGCCCTGCCCAGTGCCCGGTCCCTTTGGATATGATCCGGGAAACAGCCTGTCCCCGCTGAGGGCAGAATGAAGACCCTGCTGCTGGGGTCAAGGGCAGGGGCAGATGCGTCTGAGCCGAAGGTCCAAGAACAGCAGCCAAACACACCTTGGCGTCCCATGCCTCTCTCTCCACACTCCAACCTCAGAACCCACGTTTTGTCTCCTGGAGTCACCACCTGTGCGACCAGCCAGTGAGAACGCCTATTTATTAGATCATGAAACAGAGTCAGAAAGGGGACCATGTCACACACCAAATCTATGGGCAAGCTGGGATGGGTGCCGGGACTCCTGACTCCTGGTCTCAGATTCCTTTTCCATTGCTCCCAGACTCCACACTAAGTCCCCCAGGACCTGACAATGAATGCCCTGCTAAGTCACCCAGGGGATAGTTGGTGCATGAGTCTCCTCTCAAGTCCAGCCCCTCCAGGGGAAACGAGCACAGTGGGGGAAACTGGAGATTAAATGTCAAAAGACCTGACTGATTAACCAGCATCCATCACTAGCTGTGTGATGTAGGCAATTCACTTAACCTCTCTGACCTATAGAGGGAATAAGCGTAAAGTGGGAGCAACATTAACTGTACTTAATGAAGTTGTTTGAAGGACTCAATGGAAAAGGTGTAAAAATGTTCTGCATATTCAAAAGTAATAATGTGATTATTATTTTCTTCCCCGGGCTTTTCAGTATTTTCTGATTTTCCTACAGTATTGGTTTTAAAAGAAAGAACAAATTGTATATAACTATTAAAAAGAAAACTTTTGGGGCGCCTGGGTGGCTTAGTCGGTTAAGCGTCCGACTTTCGCTTAGGTCATGATCTCGCGGTTCGTGGGTTCGAGCCCCGCGTCGGGCTCTGTGCTGACTGCCAGCTCAGAGCCTGGAGCCTCTTTCGGTCTGTGACTACCTCTCTCTCTGACCCTCCCCCGCTCACGCTGTCTCTCTCTCTCCGAGAAATAAATAAAAATATTTAAATAAATAAATAAATAAATAAATAAAAAGAAAACTTTTTTGAAAGTTGGCAAAACTTCCATTTCTTACTCTGGTGTCGAAGGATTCAGTGAGATCAACACTCTCATGCGCTGCTAGTGGGAGAATAAGTTGGAATTCACTTTCTGGAAAATTATTTGGCAACAGGCATCAAGTGGCTTTTTTAAAAAAAATTTGTATCTCTTGGGGCGCCTGGCTGGCTCAGTTGGTAGAGCATGTGATGCTGGATGTCAGGGTTGTGGGTTCGAGCCCCACATGGGTGTAGAGATTAGTTTAAAAAAAAAAGTTTTTATCTCTTGACCCAATAATTCCACTTCTCAGAATCAGTGTAAAGAAAATTATCAGCTGGGCAGTTAAGAGTAATTCTGAAGGCAGTTTGTAGCAGAATTTTTCTCTTAAATATACCTAAAAACTAAAAACACCTAAATGTCACCAAATGAGAAATTGTTACAAAAGTGTGTACTACTTAAATGAAATATTGTGAAGCCCCTAAACATCAGCTTTCCAAACAATATTTAATGAGCTGAGCAAATAGTCACAATATAACATAAAGTAAAACAAATAGAATATTAAACTGTATATATAATAAAACTCATTCTTTAAAATACAGAGAGGTACACAGAGAAAGAGAGAAAAAAACATTAACAGTTGCCTCTGGATGATGGGATTATGGGTTTCATTTTCGTCTTTATGTTTTTTTATTTTGCATTTTAAAATTAATTATAATAAGCTTGTGTTCTTTTACAACCTGAAAATGCTATTACAAATAAATAGGCAAATAAATAAAGTTGTATGTTTTGCATTCCGTTTTGTCTCTGTGGTAGTAGTTATTTACATTTATCTGTATCAGCCTTTCTCTTGTTAGTGGTTAGAAGTTTTATTAACTTTTTATATCTTTAACTGGTTTTAGAGCTTGCTTCTTTCAAACCCTAAATTCCCTATCTTACCTTCCTATTGTAATTCATTTTTATGTAATTTGGAGACATTTTTTGAGTCATTCTTATAGAAAAACTACTTGAGTGGTACCTTTTCTTAGCTTTTTTTTTTAAAATTTTTTAATGTTTTATTTATTTCTGAGAGAGAGAGAGAGAGAGAGAGAGAGAGACAGCGTAAGCAGCGGAGGGTCAGAGAGAGAGGGAGACACAGAATCCGAAACAGGCTCCAGGCTCTGAGCTAGTTGTCAGCACAGAGCCCGATGCAGGGCTCAAACCCACGCAACCATGAGATCATGACCTGAGCCAAAATTGGACGCTTAACCAACTGAGCCACCCAGGCGCCCCTTTTCTTATCTTTTGAGATCAGAGAGTGCTGTAATATACTGATGACAACGTGGCTAGGTGTCTTAGTTCATTTGGGCTGATATAACAAAATACCACAGTTGGATAGCTTATAAAAATTTATTTCTCAACAGTTTTAGATGCTGTTGCTGGGCAAGGTGCTGGCAATTCCATGTCTGGTAAGGGTCTACTTCCCGGTTCATATAACCTCACATAGTGGAAGGGGGGAGGGACTCTCTGGGGTCTCTTTATAAGAGCACTAATCCCATTCATGCGGGCTCTACTCTCACAAACAAATCACCTTCTAAAGGCTCCACCTGCAAATATCACCACACTGGGAATTATGTTTCAATACATGAATGGCGGCAGGTGGGGCGGGGGGCAGGGAACCAAACATTCAGCCTATAGCACTGGGTAAAAGCTTTCTATTTCTGTAGATATTATACTGGTAACTTCCGGAATTTAGTGTTCCAGAGAAGAAATCTAACATTACTCAGATTCCTCAAAAGCATCCTTAGTTTTTCAGCGTATTTGCCTGTAGGACTCCCACATCCTTACAATTAAATTATAGTGAAATTCATATTGATCCTGAAACGCAAGCATCAGGAGCCAAGGCAATCGCCAAAGCCCAGCTCACAAGAGTAAGCTTCCATAAAAGGTTTCAGAGACCAAACCCTTATCGCCAATGTAGAGCCCTCCGCGTTCTATTCCGAGCACAGATCGGCTCTCCTCACCAAAACAACCTCCATCATCCCTCTTCCACTTACCCTCCTCCTCCCCATCTCCTAGTAAAATCAGCGTTAGAATACTGGTGGTTGCCCTTAACATCTTTTCTGCTATCACACATTTGTGCAATTAAATGACATACGTACTTATATAACACACACATTTGTGCAATTAAATGACACACACACATTCGTGCAAGTAAATGACACGCACGTACCTAATTGGGAGACTTGAGCATTATTTTGCACACACACAAAAAATAGGATTCTACTATAGGCACTTCTCTACACCATGTTTTTAGTTAGCTCGCCTAACTGGCAGCCCCTCTAGGTTATATCTAGGTTGGTATAGATATAATTCACTTTTTCAAGGCTTCATAATGATTCAAATTATCCATATACTGCAATCTGTTCAACAGTCCCTGTACTGACGGATATTTAAATTACCGTTTATTATCCTTTTCTGTAGCTTCATTTTGTTGTTTTTGTTTGCTGATACAACTGAAATGCTGCAATGAACACATTTGTAGACATAACCTTATTTTTCAGTCCTTTTAATTTCTCCAGGAGAAAGCCCCAAAAATGAAATTGTTACATCATGAGCATTTTTTTCTTTGTGTAAACGCTCTGACTATTCACATTTCTACCAGTAACATGAGTGCCCTTTCCCTAGCAAAAGCCTCTGCTAGGTGTTACCTCTGTGTAATTTCTCCCAACCCGATGTGTGAGAGGCACTATCTCCCTGTCCCTTTGATTTACGTTGCATAGCATCTTGCACAGGGTGTTTGATTTCCTCCTGACTGCATTGTCTATTCATATCCTTTGCTTATTTGCCAACTGGGACGTCTTTCTTCATCAGTTTGAAGTGGCGTTTCAATATTTTAAATGTTAATCCTTTATCTCTTTATATGCTGCAATTTTTTTCCTAGTTTATCATTTGTCTTTTGGCTTCATTTATGAAATATTTTGCCATACAATTTTGTAAGCTTTATGCAAGTAAACATAGCTATCTTTTCCATTATAGTATCTGCAAGTCTATCGTCTTAATTTAAAGATCTCCCAAGCCACCAGGTTATTTGTATGTTCTCCTAGATTTTGCTCTTGTATTCTTTTGTCCATTTCTTCCATTTAAGTCATTAATCTATCTGGAATTTACTCTGGTATGTAGACGGAGTTAAAGGTCTCCTCATTTTCTTCTGAGTGGATAGAGTCAGTTAAAAAGCATGATATAATACGGAAGCCATTCTTTTTCTACCAGCGCTGGCCTCACAGAGGTGTTACACGGGCAGTGGCCCAGGACCTTATCCTCAGAAGGGCCCAGTGTGCCTGGTTTAATGCTCTGCCCCCACCATCTCGAAATTCTTACCAATTTGATCTTCCAGTTTGTGTGTTATAAGTGAATTCCGACAGGGCACTGCTCGGGGGGCTTGGGTTCTCAGTCCTGCCTCCCACTGCCTCTCTGCTTCCTTGGGATTGCACTGGGCCTCCATCTCCCAGCCCCCTGGTGCTGTGGCCTCGCCCAGCGTCTCTCTCCCCCACGCTAGTCCCTTATCAGACATGCAAAGACTCAAGAAACTTAGCCGCAGGCACCTTTTCTGAAAAAGGAAACTGGAGGATACTCCAGCCAAACTAGAGAGTAAAACGAGAGAAGGGAAAATACTGAGTTCTTTCTAAAAGCAAAGAGCCAGCGTGGGAGTGAGGAGAAAGGTGAGCAGTGGAGGTTCAGCTGGTCTGAGGCCTAGGAAACAACAAGCAGTACAAACCAGTGCAGGACAGGGGGCCGTGGAAGGGACGGATCCAGGGAAAGGAACGAAACTGCTGGATCCCTGTGTGCCTGCCTGACCTCGCTGAGGGGACTTTTACAGCCCTGTGGAAGAGTTTGGGGGAGGGGCTCCTGGGTGGCTCAGTCAGCTGAGTGTCTGACTTCCACTCAGGTCATGATCTCGAAGTTCTTGAGTTCAAGCCCCGCTTCGGGCTCACTGCTGTCAAGCCTGCTTTGGATCCTCTGTCCCCTTCTCTCTATCTCTCTCTTTGTCTCTCTCTCAAAGATAAACATTAAAAAAAAAAGAGTTGAGGGGCGCCTGGGTGGCTCAGTCGGTTAAGTGTCCGACTTCAGCTCAGGTCATGATCTCGCGGTTCGTGGGTTCGAGCCCCGCGTGGGGCTCTGTGCTGACTGCCAGCTCAGAGCCTGGAGCCTGTTTCAGTCTGTGGCTCCCTCTCTCTCTGATCCTCCCCTGCTCGCGCTGTCTCTCTCTCTCCTAGAAATTAAAAAAAAAAGAGTTGAGAAAAACGGGGAATGAGTTCACAGACAAATCCCTAGCAACAGAGAAAATAAGATAATCATTACCTCCAAGAAAGAGAAAGTATTAAAAGGAAGGAAATATATTCATAGGTTACTTCTTGGCCAGCTGCGATATAATTAAATGGCCATACAGAAGGTAAATATTGACTATTGATCTAACTTTATTGGGAGGGTGATGAAGGAGAAAAGTTTGAGGGAGGGGGGAGAAGAGAACTAAAAGGTATCTTCCATAATGAGAAGTGAATAGGGAAAGTCTAAGATCGAAAGTTTAAGAAACAGTAATATAAGCATTTTATTTTTTTTTAGAAACCTTAAGATAGATACCGATGAAACAGCCAGAGTTAAGTATGTAATGAGGCACGGGGGCATGGGGGCAGGGCATAGAATGATTGCTTTTTATTAGAATCTGTATAGCACTTTTTGCCTTTTTAAACTCTATGTGATCCTTGTTTACAGTAAATGTTAAAAAGTTTTAGTGTTTATTTTTGACAGACAGAAAGAGAGAAAGGGTGGAAAAGGGTATGGACAGAGAGAGAGGGTAAACAGAGCCTAATATGGGATTCAAACTCACCGTGAGATCATGACCTGAGCCAAAGTTGGAGGCTCAACCAACTGAGCCACCCAGGTGCCCCTGAATAAAAGATAAATTTTAAAAAAACTAACAGGCAGCGGGAATTCAGGATGTAGCCCACTTCACATGAGTGAGAAGGGTTCTTGTCATTCAAGGCAGGGCTTTAATGCCCAGACCAGTGTAGCTTCAATGCGACACTTGGTGTTGGTATAAGCAGATCAGTTTTGCTTCAAGCCTTTGAAACCATCAAAGGATTGGATGATCCAAAGACGGTTAATCTCTATTTACAGGATGTTTTAAAAATTAGCAAAATGGTTTTTTGGTAATACTTTTCATAACAGTTCCTGAACTGCTTCTTAGTCTTTGACTTTCATACCCGTTATCACCTTTTCCCTCTCTTTCAGCTCAAAATATTTTCTTTAATTTCTGGGAGAGCTTTTCAAATTTGACCTGTGCTCCAAAGGCAGAATTTTCTTCTGCTTTCAGCATTTTGTCAGTTTCTCAGAAATGACCTAGGACTTTTTAGCATTGAGAGTCAAAGTTAAGGAGAGCTCAGGGTCTCTCCTTAAAGCAAAATAAAGAAAACCAGGATAGGGGCGCCGGGGTGGCTCAGTCAGTTAAGTGCCTGACTTCGACTCATGTCATGATCTCATGGTTTGTGAGGTGGAGCCCCACATCATGCTCTGTGCTGACAGCTCAGACCTTGGAGCCTGCTTTGTATTCTGTGTCTCTCTCTCTCTGCCCCTCCCCCTCTTGTGCTCTGTCTCCCTCTCTCAAAAAATGAATAAACAGTAAAAAAATAATAATAATAAACCACAGGATTATAGAGAGCAATCATTGATAGCAACTGAAATCTGGCACAAGAGAATTTCTACATTGTACCTAGGTGGCTATATTTATTTAAATGTTAATGCTGAATTATCATTTTATGTATATTTAATGACAATTCAGCTATTGTAATATAAGATTTTGATGAGGAAAGTGTAAGTGACTAGACCAGTGCTTTTCAATCACCTGGGAAGCTTTTGAAAACACTGGTGCCTGGGTGGGTCCTACCTGCAAAGATTCCAATTGAATGTGAGTACAGCATAGGTGTGGGAATTTTCTTAACTCCCCTTCTATTCTGACATACAGCCAAATCTGGGCACCACCACACTAAAATGTCCCCAGTGTTCCCTCTGAGTTAAAACATCCAAGAAAAATATCTAATTCAGTAACCATAGTCCAGGTAAATTCACCTTGTGGCAAGCACCCAGAGGGCATATGAATTCCTGGAGGAAATAGCCAGTGGCTCTTACAATATTAAACTTCAAAGTGACAGCAACTATCACACAGTCATCCCTAAACCTTCTTCTCAGTTTGCAATAGATTCCCAAAATGCCATGCCAAGGGTAGCATGTCTGGCTGGTTACTCTTCCTCAGTCCAACCTCCCCACACACAGACAATGCTCATTTCTTGTCAAGTGGTTTGTTTGAACTACAACACTGCCCATTTTAGAGCCGCCCTCTTTGCCCACACAACCAGCTTCTCTGTACTCTTTAATCAAAGAACTAGATGCTCCAAACATGGTTAATTCTAAGTCCTTTTTTGTTCTGGTCTGCCACACCAGATGAACAAAGGTTTCATGGAGCCCATTTCCTACATGGAATTGGAGGACGCTTTGTGAGCATATGTGAAATGGCTCTTCAACAACTACAATGGCATCTGCCCCCTTAGATAAGCATGTGTTTGGAGGGGATTAATCCAGTCCCAGATCTCAGGATCTGGGATTGGTAATTGCAGTCCGCAGTTGGTGCCTATTAGTGAAATAGGTGAGGGGGTTGTTAAAAGGAGCTGAGGTGGGGGTCTGCTGAACCAATAGTCACAGATCAGACTAGAGCACGGAGAGCATTTTTGAATACAGACAGGCAAGGGGTAGGTGCCAACGTGCTGATGGGAGTTGGGTAGAAGGCTGACATGGGGCCATACTGGCCTGACTCCCAGAACAGAATCACTACTGGACCTCCTAGGAGTGCAAGGGTGGGCTCAGGGAACAAAAGAAGGAGCTAGAGAGGGAAGAAAGCCATGATCATCTTCCTATGGATGATCAGAATTCAAGTGTAATTCCTGGAGGAGTCGGGGTGGGGTGGGGGGAGAGAAGACCCAGGAGCATCTCTGGGGCTGTCACGTCTCAGAGCCAAAGACCTCCAAGAGCAGGAAGGGAGTCCTTTGTGAAATACCCAAGTCCTAAACCAAAGCCATCAACTCTAGCTGCAACCTATAGCTCTGATGCTGTGCATACTCCGGTGGGTTGTCCCAAGCTGCTCCATATCCATTCTGAGTGCAGCCAGGACATTGTGCAGGAACCCAGTTCATGCCTGAGCAGTAGAGAGCACACTCAAAAGACCCCCTGAGTCTGGGCCTGGCAGAGGCAGGAAATCATCAGTGGGTAATGACTGTAATCAGAACTTAAGTGGAACCAGAAGGGCCTGCCTATTTGGCCCTTTGAAGGCTGGACCAGCTTCTAATTTTCCCTATTATACTAAAGAACCAACACTTTTGAGCTAATGTAGGAGATGGAACATGGGTGCAAACTCCATCTTAATTCATTAATGAAAAATGTTATCCTCTTCCATATGCACCTAAAATAATCCTGATCCATAGGTCTTAGAGAGCCAAACCCAGTCCCTTTAAACCGGTCCCTTTATGTCAACAAATCCTTTAA
Source organism: Proteles cristata cristata (assembly GCA_017311185.1). NCBI lineage: Eukaryota > Metazoa > Chordata > Mammalia > Carnivora > Hyaenidae > Proteles > Proteles cristata. Next base: position 1,587,824 of record JAESUZ010001614.1, read on the forward strand.
GCAAGGCCAAAAGCTACAGAAAAAAAAAAAGTATATATACTGTTTTTCTCCCTCTAGGTTCTAAGTGTTGAGAAACCTCTACTACTCCACAACAGATATTAAACAGCTTCCGGAGCTTTGGGCTAGACCTTAGTTCATCAAATGTTTAATGAGCACCTACTGTAGGAAGTAGATGCTAGGAGCTGAGGATAGAACTTAATCAGATCCAGTGCCTGCTTCCAGAGGCTATCTGAGAGAAAAAGATCATAAGCAGATCATTTTAATACAATACAATATATGCAAACCACAGAAGTATGAATAAGTGATAGAGAGATTAGCCCTACATAAGGGAGGAGACAATCAGCAAAGGCCTCATGGAAGAAGTAGCCCTTAAGACTAACAATGAAGAAAGAATAAAATAAAAGTTTAAATGTTAACCATGTTATTTTCTAAAATGAGAATAAAGTCATTCTTTTTTGAGCATAATAGAAAAGTAATAAATAGGGGAGCCCGGGTGGCTCAGTCGGTTAAATGTCCAACTTTGGCTCAGGCCATGATCTCACAGTTCATGGGTTCAAGCCTCATGTCAGGCTCTGTGATGACAGCTAGCTCAGAGCCTGGAGCCTGCTTCAGGTTCTGTATCTCCCTCTCTCTCTGACCCTCCCCTGCTCATGCTGTCTTTCTCTCTCACACACAAATAAAAACATTAAAAAAATTTTTTTTAAAGAAAGAAAAGGAATAGTTGGGGAAGGAAACTTCCCCCACCCCAGCTCAATAATCATTTGAGCAGAGAAACAAGATGGCAAAAGATTAAGAGGAATAGCAGCAACATCAAAAGTGACCAGTTAGGGGTGCGTAGGTGGCTCAGTCGGTTAAGTGTCCGACTTCGGCTCAGGTCATGATCTCACAGTTCGTGGGTTGGAGCCCCATGTCAGACTCTGTGCTGACAGCTAGCTCAGAGTCTGGAGCCTGCTTCGGATTCTGTGTCTCCTTCTCCCTCTACCCCTATCCCACTCACACTCTGTCTCTCTCTCAAAAATGAATAAATGTAAAAAAAAACTTTTGTAAAGTGGCCAGTTCATCACTGGTGATGGCCAGAGGCTGAGATCAGCATGGAGGAGAGATGTTTTTGCGTCACATGGGGCCAGGTCATGTCTAAGCAACTACGGTAAAATAGCAGCTGTCAAGGCTTGGGTGTGGGAAGGTGTAACCCTGTTGAGGTCAGGAGGATGTAAGTGGTGGAAAAGCTCACTTGAGTCTCCAGGACCCCACAAGGCAGGGAAGGTGTTTGGGGAAGAGGCCCAAAGACCTAATCACTTCACCATGTGTCTGTTGTGGGACAGGGAAAGAAGGAGCTGGGAGCAGGCATGCTTTATTCGATGTGGTGGCTGTGAATCTAAGGCCACAGTTCAAGTGCACAAGAAATAGGACTTCACTTTTCTTTTTTCTTTTTTTTAATATTTTTATTTATTTCTAGGAGAGAGAGAGACAGACAGCATGAGCAGGGGAGGGTCAGAGAGAGAGGGGGACACAGAATCTGAAGCAGGCTCCAGGCTCTGAGCTGGCAGTCAGCACAGAGTCCGACGCGGGGCTCGAACCCACGAACCGCGAGATCATGACCTAAGCCAAAGTCGGACGTTCAACCGACTAAGCCACCCTGGCGCCCCGGGACTTCACTTTTCCATAACTGAGTTTCTTTTTAAGCCCCAGAGAACCAGGGCTTTGGAGTGGGGGTGGTGATCTGGTCTGCAGTTTCCATCTACCCACACTGGTATATAACCTCCAATTTCTTTTGTTACCTCTCATTCCCAACTAAACACCCGTTCAGGTTCAGCTGGTCCAGCCACTTCCATGCCACTCTCCAGTGCCTAGGAACTCTGCTCCTCCCACACCGTGCTGGGCCTCCACAACTGTGAAGCTGTGTAGGACCTTGTGACATCCCGGACAGGCTGGCCTCAGGAGACTTAGGACCAAGACACAAAACCCAGCCATGTCTTCTTTGGGGTCTTGCCTCTGGTCTGGGGCTTCCAAATGAAATAAATACAGTGGCCCCAGTAAAATGAACTGTGTTAGATTCCCTGTTAAGCTTCAGTGATTTCTTTCCCTTAGCGGATAAGCACGTATTTCCAAGTCTAGTCACCCTAAATGGATTCGGAAGGCAAAGCGAGGGGATATCATGACTGCTGGTCCTTCGGGAATATAAAACACTGGCTAACCCATGGCTGCAGGGCTGATTCTCTGCTGAACACTTACCCTGGTTTATGGCTTCCCAAACCAAGGACTTGTACCGAAGCTGTAGCCAGGCTGTGGTCATTAATAGAAACCAAGCCTCACTCCCGTCTCAGGGCCTGGGTTTCCTCATCTGTAAACTCTAGAGACCTCTAGTATCTGATGGTGACTATAAAGTGGGCACATCTGACCCAAATCAGTTCCACAATTAATGTGTCACCACTTGGTATCCCTTGAGACCCGCAGGAAGGCTCATTAGAGCTATTAAAGCAGCCCCCTTGGGGACAGTGTGTATTCTGATATGCAGATTCCAAACTGACATAATAAAGAAGCTACTGCTCTTCTCTTCACAGGAGCCAGTGCTTTGTATTCATACAGGGTATCCTGACAACCAGCAGACACCCCTTCCCACACATATAAAATCATCATACGGGGATGCCCGGGTGGTTCAGTTGGTTGAGTGTCCGACTTTGGCCAGGTCACGATCTCAAGGTTCGTGAGTTCGAGCCCTACTTCAGGCTCTGTGCTGACAGCTCAGAGCCTGGAGCCTGTTTTGGATTCCGTGGCCCTCTCTTCTCTCTGCCCCTCCCTGGATCACCCCCTGTCTCTCTCTCTCTCTCAAAAATGAACATTAAAAAAAGTTTTTTAATTACATGGGGTGAGAACAAACTGCAGGGGGAAATGTCTGAATCACAGAAGAGTTGGCTTAGCTCACGCCACAGAATCACTCAGAAGCCAGGGCTCTCTTGGCTTCAGTTTGGCAATTGCATAAAAGCTAAACAGCTTTCCCTACAAAAGGAAAAGAATCTGTGACCCCGCAGGACAGAGACTGGAACAACACACAGTCACAGAGGCCTGCAAGGGGTCAGCAGGAGCATCCAAGAACCACATCCAAAGGCCACAGGGTCCTTTGGGGGCAGCCACATCAAATCCATAAATCAGCAATGAGCCCATTCAGGAAGGCCCTGCTCAGGGCTGGAGATGGAGAGCATAGGAAGGAGCACTGAGAGGACTCAGCAGAGAATCAGGACCCAGACATGTGGGGTCAGGGCTCCCATCCCAGCCTGGAAGTCCACACCCAGCAAAGAATTGAACGGGATGACTGTTGACTGAATGGGAGTTGTGGGGGGAGAACCCAATGCAAGCCCCGTCAGGGGGGAGGAGATCCTTTGACTTGGTGGCTCTGGAGACCTGGAGCTCCCCCTACCATGTGAAATACCAGGTCCCTGAGTAGCGATTCCAAACCCACCACTGGGCCTCTGGGCCAAGTAGGATGGGTCCAGGCACGGCTGGAGGGCAGAGACGGGCATGGCACCCACTTTGACCTGTTCTTCCGGGGCCCCAAGACAGGGCATTCCTGTTCCACCGCCTCCAACCAATCTTCATCACATGCCATCTGTTGTTTAAAAGCAGGGAGGCAAAGAAGAAAATCTGGAATCAGATGACCAGACTTGAATCCCAACCTTGCCACTCGACAGCTTTGTAAACCTGGGCAAATTATGTAACCAAACTAAGCCATTATATCTTCATCTGTGAAAGGGAAAATAATAGTACTTGCTTCCCAGGCTTGTTGTGAGGAATCCGCAAGATAATATACATAAGTAGTATAAGTGGTTACCATAGTGCCTGACACACAATATGCACTAAATATGTATATATTCCCTCTCTTATGTAAAAAGGCGTGCAGCTTGCGGGTAAGGTGAGGGTTGTCTGCAGGACAGAACCCAGAGGCAGTCTAAAAATCCCTTGATTTGACAGTGAATATTCCATGCAGCCTGTGGCACTTGGAGTCCCCAAGACAGTTTCATGTCTAGAAATAAGAAAATTAGAAAACAGGAGGCCTCTTTTCCTGCATCAAAAGAGGCTTTGCTCATCCCAGTAACAGTAGTTCTGGGAAAAGGTGCCCTTTCCATGCCTCACCTGCTAATTAACACCTAATTAACAACTGATCTCGATGCTGCCCCCAGGAGACTGACTAGGGTCCCTCCTTCACCCTAGGAGATGGGAGGGGAGCATGCCTCAGGGAAGATGCTGCTTGTATCCCCTCACCACCCACCCCTCCTGCTGAAAACAGAAGATGCCAAAGGATGTGCATCCCCTGGTGGACCCCACATGGCTCCAGAAACAGGCTGCTCAGAGACATGGCCTGGCATTACAGTGACCCCAACACCGTAATCTATGATAGACTCCCCAGAGATGTCCACGTCCTAATGCCCAGAACCTGTAAATACATTACCTTACAGGATAAAGGGAACTCTGCAGATGTAATTAAGGGTCTAGGTGAAGAGAGTAGTCAGGTTATGCAGGTGGGCCCCATGGAATCACAAGAGTATAAGAGAATCATGATGGTCGGGGTCAGGAAGGTGAGGTGTGACGATGGAAGCAGAAATCAGGGTGATGTCCCAGGAGCCAGGGAATGCACTCAGTCTCTAAAAGCTGAAAAAGGCAAGGAGTGAATGCTCCCCTAGAACTTAGAAGGAACGCAGCCTTTGACTTTTTTTTAATGTTTATTTATTTATTTTGAGAGAAAGAGAGAGAGAGCATCAGCAGGGGCGAGGTAGGGAGAGATGGAGAGACAAAGTCCCAGCTGGACTCCAAGCTATTAGTGCAGAGCCCAATGATGATGATGGACAACACAGGGCTCAAGCTTACCATGAGATCATGACCTGAGCCACAATCAAGAATTGAATGCTTAACCGACTGAGCCACCCAGCTGCCCCTCACAGCCTTTGATTTTAGTGCCATATGATTTGTTGTGGACCTCTGCCCTCCAAAAAGATAAGATAATAAGCTTGTGCTGTTTTAAGCTATGGGGTTTGCATGTTTTGTTAAGGAGATTGGCAACTGCTGAAAGACCCAAAGAGGTTAAAAAAAAAAAAAAACCTCAACATCACACAGCTGGTATCTTTAGGGGCTGTGACCAGAGAGAGCTCACTCTCCTCCCAAAAGCCCTGTCCAAAGGGACAACTCGGCCTGGTGTCTGCACCCCTACAGGGATGTGGACTGTTAACACCTCTGCCAGTCGTTGCTATCAAACTGCCTCCTTGCGCTCCTCAGCCCCCTTCCTAGGGATTGCAGATTGCAGGGTGGTGGACAGGGGACAGTAGAGGGACCAACAGGAATCAAAAAGCATTCTCCTTTGGGATCCTCTGTTCTCCAGCCACCAGTATCTTTATAGCAGATCACTGTCCACAGCAACAAGGTCTGATATCCTAAAACAGTAAAACGGTGACAAACAATATCTAAAATACGAGTTCTACCATCTGTAAAACTGCCTACAGGTGCTTAAAGAGCTGAATCTGTTGCTGCAGCTGCTGTTGTTGTTGTTGTTGTTTTTAAGAGAAATATGATTCACGCAGGGATAGCATCCTAGGACTGTGGACTTTGAGTACCTACTGCTTGGCTGTATTTATATATTTGGATGTCCTACCATATTTTAGGCAGCCTTAGTACATGTACACTGCAAATGCCTTTCTGAGCAAGGCTGTGTATGTGGAGGGAAGAACCCATTGCCCAGGAGACAGGAACTCAGAACTCTAGTTCTTGGCTCTGCTAACTTGAGTGTGATCTGCGTTCACTCAGTCCCCTCCATGCTGCTACAGTGGGAGATCGCGCAAAGGAGAGATCGAGTCAGAGATATTGCCTGCAAACAACAGAAGGGACTCTGGTTAAGCTAAGTAGAAGGAAGTTTACTGTAAGGGTCAAAATTAAGCTCCGTCTAGACCCCATAGAACCCAAAGTAACCCAGTCACTGGAAATCCAGGCAACATACCAATAGCTATGGCCCAATCAGCTGGAAGCTGCTATTGCCCTGAAAAACCTCCCACCAATCCAACTTAGCCTCACATGTGCTCCAGACTCTCTGAAACACTCTGCTCCATTGGCCAAGCTCAGGTCACAGCCCATCCCTGTCTATACCCGGGCACCCAATGGAAAGATTTCGAGTCTTCAGCTTTTGTCTTTAAAAATAGAGGGAACAAGGGCACCTGGGTGGCTCAGTCAATTAAGCATGTCTCGGTTTTGGCTCAGGTCATGATCTCTGTGGTTAGTGAGATCAAGACCTGCATCGGGCTCTCCAATGACAGCATGGAGCCTGTTTGGGATTCTCTCTTGTGCCTCTCTCTGACCCTCCCCACTTGTGTGGTCTCTCTGTCTCTCCCCTTCAAAATCAATAAATAAGCATATAGACAGATAGATAAAATAAATGGTACAATGGCAAACCATGTGAGGAAAGTAATTCCTTTTCAGTGGTGGTTCTCAAAATGTGGTCTCGGACCAGCAGCATCAGCATCGAAGAACTTTTTAGAAATGCACCTTCTTGGGCCCCACCCTAAACCTACTGAATCAGAAACTGGGTGGGGCCCAGCAATCTGTTTCAACAAGCACTGCAGGTGATAGTGATACACACCAGTTTGAGAACCACTGCCCTACAGAAGTCCAGACGCATGGGCAGTGTTGGTGGTAAAGTGGTGAGCATAGCTGTCTTCCACATGCTACTAAAAAGGTTTGAACGTTGGCCGACAAACCAAACCTTAACAACTGCCAGCATGTAGGTTAAATATCAGAGCTTGGAGCCAGACTGGCAAGAAAACTACATAAAATGTTGGGAGAAGGGACACCTATGTCTTCCTTAGTGATGTGTGACACAGTGTGCTTGCTGTGAGCTCTCCTACAAAAACCCTGTCCCCTCCTGTTTCTCGGCCCCCACTTCAGCCTCCTTCTGCCCTCCCTCAAATTGTTCAACCCCGAGGATGCAGCCCTCCTACTCTACAAATCTAAAACTTTCCACTGCCTTCCTTCAGACAATCCCAAGTTTCTCAAGAGTGAAACTTGAATGTCAGAACGGTCCATTGAGAGCCTTGCAAGCAAACACATCATTGTCCTCCAGCCTGGGAGTCCTCCTCCGTCCCTGCCAGCCCCAGCACTTAGAAGTTAACTAAATGGCTTAGCGTTCTGTCCTTTCTCGCCTAGCCCTTGCCACTCTGCCCGGCTGACTGCTGCAAATATAGTCTCAAAGTCTTAGACTGAGCTGGGAGGACACCATGTGGCCATGCCCGGTATGACACCTCAGACCAGGGAATCTCTTCTTCATGCGGTATTTTGTAAAGACTACGAAGCAATAATTATCATAAGGATATTTTTGAGACTTAAAGTTCTCCCACAACTCTGACCACAGGATTATTTCTATTCCTACTGTTAAATATTTTCTGACCAGGGGTTTCAGGGTGGCTCAGTTGGTTAAGCGTCCGACTTTGGCTCAGGTCATGATCTCGAGGGTGATGAGTTCAAGTCCCACATTGGGCTCTGTGCTGACAGCTCAGAGCCTGGAGCCTGCTTTGGATCCTGTGTCTCCCTGTGTTTCTGCTCCTCCCCTGCTCACACTCTGTTTCTCTTTCTCTCTCTCTCTCTCAAAAATAAATATTTTTTTCTTTTAATATTTTCTGACCATTGCAGTGAGGCTTCCTTTCTTTTCCATGGAAATTGGATCATCAACATTTTCTATGCTCATTCAAGTTTCCTGCAATCATTCTTTTCATTGATTGCCAAGAGCAGCCCCTCTAATGTTCATGCAGTGAAGTGGAATGAAAAAGCAGTGAATTTGGGAGAGGCATGTGGTTAAGAGCTCCATTTCTGGAGTGGCCCACGCAGGGGTTCAAAACTCAGCTCTGCTACTTACTGGCTGTGTGATCGTGAGCTTGTTTCTTACCCATTCTGTATCAGGAAGAAGAATATTACCTACTGTACAGGGTTGTTACGAGACCAGTGTGTGAGGAGACCGTTGACCCAGAGCCTGGCCACAGCCTTAACATGGGCATCCTTACAGTCACTTTAAATGCATCCCTATTGGAACCATCACAACTGATGCCACCTGAAAGCCTTTCTCAGATGGGACCCCTGAATCTGTGAATCTATGAGTTGACTCCTATCTGGAAAAAAAACAAAACAAAACAAAACAAAACAAAACAAAAACAGAAAATAAGGCAGCCTAGACTTTAGCAACTAGGACCTTTGGAACAGGCAAACAGAATTCCAGGCCAAGTGCCCCTGGTCCCACTCCTCAGGGTCACTGTGAAGCTATATGTCTCTGGTCCAGGTTCCTCATCTACAAAGGAAGAGATTACCTATTATTACCTTCATCTAAAACACAGTGTACTCAGAAGAGAGGAAAGAAGCTTAGGATTCTCTCCAGACCACGTTACCCTACAAGGTACTCTGTGTGCCTTGTGTACTCTGAGTACACAGGTGCCTGCTGTGTACTCTGTCCAGAAATTTCTTCCTACAGGAATTATTACTTGCTACCAAGTAAGCCCCCCAAAAACAAAAGAAAACAGAAGGAAGAAAAACCCAGAGACCCCTAGAAGAGCATGTAAGGGGATTCTCGCTCACTGACATCTCCCAGAGAGCTAGAAAGCCCCTTGGTGAACAATTCTTCATGACATCCCCCCAACAGGTGTCAGACCAGAGGATAAAAGATCCGTCAGGCCCCGCCTGCGTCCCCAAGATCTCATCTTTTTGTAGAGGACAGGCATTAAGAGAGACAGAGACACGTACACCAACAACTCTGATCATTTCAAAATTACAGGAATACAGAGATGTTCAAAGTGCAGCGGGAATGGAGAAGTGGGCCATTAATTCTGCTCCAAACAGTCAGGGGAGGCCTCACAGAGGAGAGAGCCTTTGAAAGAGGGTCAGATTACAGGTAGAGAGGCTAAAGCAGGCCTGGACCCATAAGAAAGCTGTTTAGTCGACTGAACACCATAAACCTGAACCAGGACAGGGCCTTGGGCTAGGGTGAAGGGAAGGGGTGCATCGGAAATGTCTGGGAGAGCAAGTTAAAATTCCGATTCCCAGGCCCTGCCCAAAGACCTAGATCTAGTAGGTCCAAGGGGCCCAAGAACCTGAAGTCTGCAAGGCTGTCCCTCTGGGTGATGTTACTACAGGGAATCCGCGTGCCTATGGTGCTCATTAGTCCTACAAGCATCCTAGCCATCCCTCCTATGGCCTCTGGGGCCTCTGCCTGAAACATTCTTCCCATTCCACTCTCACTTGACAAATGCCTTCTCCTTCAAGACCTAGCAGCTCAAGCACTGATAAACCCTTTTAGAGTAGATCGGTTTGTGCCAGGCACCAAATTACTACTTTCTGTGGATTATCTCATTCAATCCTCAAAACAGTCCTACAGGGTAGGTCTCCTACTAAGTCCCATTTTACAGATGAGGAAACTGAGGCGCAAAACGCTTCTGTAACTTACCCATGGTCACCCAGCTGGGGTGTGTGTTTTGTCTGTATCCCCCACTGGGTTGCTCACAGTGTGAGGCTAAAGTTCTGTTTCTGCGGCCCCAGAGCCTGGGGTGGTGCCCAGCACACTGTAGCCGCTTGGTAAATAACCGTCACAAACACTACCTCCTTGCATCTGTGCTCCTCAGCCATGTTCAGGCCACAAATCTGCCTTCTTCTGCTCTCATTCCTGTCCTCCCCACTGCCCTCTCTTTTTCTTTTTTTTGGTGGGGGGTGGGGGTCGGGGAGCACAGCAGAGACTGGGACACCCTTTCCTCCAGTCCTTCCACCTCCAGGAAGCACTCAGCAGCCTCTGAGCCCCGCCTGGCCCTGTTGTTGACTCAGTGACAAGCGTCCCCAGGAATGCGCTTTCCCTGTCTGCTGAACTCCTCTATTCGGTAGTATCAGAGCGGGAGCTCTCTCTCCCCGGCCAGCCTCGCCTCCTCAAAGTCTCCGCCCCCGGGGGCTTCCGGCCACGCCTCCCCCAGGCAGCTGCTCGGGCGCCCGTAGGGCCCCCTTTCTGCTCCCGTCCCTGTTTCCTTTCTACCTTCCCTCCCCTTTTCTCCTTCCCACGTCTCTCCAGATTTTTCTTTTTCTTTCCTTCTCTCCTTCCATTCTCTGACCCCCCACCCCTTCCTTCTCTCTTTCCCCCCACATTCCTCCCTTCTGTCTCTCTCTCTCTCTCCTCCGCCCCTCCCCCCAATCTCTGCTGATCTCTGTGTATGTGTCTGTCTCTGTCTCTCTCTACCTCTGGCTCTTTCTGTTGATCTGTGCGGTTTGGGGTATTTCTGTCTCTTTCCACTGATCTGAGTGTGTCTCTCACTGCCTCTTTCTTTCTGCCGCTTCTCCTCTCCCCACTTCCCTTCCTCTTCCACCCCCCTCCTCCCCTTCCCTTCGGCTCCCTCCCCCCATATTGGGCTCTACGTCCTTCCTGGCCTCTCCCACACTCCCGAGAGGAGGTCAGTCCGCCACCCTGGCTCCCGCCCCTCTGCGTCAGAGCTTCCAGGTCCGCGGGGACTCTGGGCCCTGCCCTCCAGCATCCTGGACCTGTGTCCCCCTGGCCCCTTTCTCCTGTGAGTCCTCATTACTGCCTTCCCACCTCAAACTCTGCCCCACCACGCTCCCAAGGGCTGCCTGCTCCGCCCTGCTGGGGACCTTCTCCCCACAAGTCTGCCTCCCCAGCAACCTCCAGTTGAAAAAAAGTATTTCTGCGTCAGGCCAGGGCCCCCCACCCACCCCTTCTACTGTCCTCAGACAAAGTGCACAAGACCCGGAGGGGAGCCGAAGGGGTCCGGATGGCATCTGGAAGTCACCCAAGTCAGAGGCAGAGGGGTCTCCTGCACCCACCCACCCCGCCAGCTGCAGAACACTGCCTAAACACCCTGGTCTTTTCCCTGCAGCCTCACCCAGGCCTCTAGGGCCTGACTGGCTCACAGTGGCCGGGGGTTTCCTGCTGCGCCTGGCCGGGCCCCTCTCTGACGGTGGGAGGGGCCCACCGGCTCCTGGCTCGCGACTCAGGCCTGGAGTCCCCGGTCACCCCGCCCCTGCCCCCACCCGGGGCAAGGCAGGCGCTCACAGACGTCCGTTGAATCATGACTGTTCCTGCCCTGGCCTCCTCCCTGCCTGCAGCCCGCCGCCTGCGCCTGCCCCTGCCGAATCTTTGCTCCAGGGGCAGAAGCTGTCAGGGAGATTCCAAACTGGCTTAGGGTGACAGTGGGGCCGGAGAGGGCCTAGCGAATGATCCAGCTGTGGGGGAAGAGGAGAGCCGTTAGAGCAGGTGCCCCTAAACCTTCAAGCAGTTCACTTGGTTCCTTTCTTCAATAAACACTTCACTGAGAGCCTGAGATATGCCACCTCCTGGGTATCAGAGATAAGGGAACATTGCCTCTGCCCTTTGGGGCTGGTGGGAGAGAAAAGCAAGTAAGCAGCAAATGCAGTGTGATAAATGCAATCATTGAAATGGATAACTATGGAAGGAGTCGTTTATTGAGCACACATTAAATGCCATAAACTGACCGGAGCATCTTTCATAATTGATTTCAATCTTCATCTGTTCAAAAGCTATGATTATCCCCATTTTATGGAGGAGGAATCAGGATCAGTTAACTGCACAGCTAAGGAGTAGTGGAGCTAGGATTAGTAAACTGCCAAATTGACCAAATTTCAGCCTCCTACTGAAGAAGTTACCATGGGTAAACAGTCACTTTTGTTTAAACTCATTGTGGGCGGGATACAAGTGGGCAAAATGAAGGGGAAGTCTTTAAAGAGAAGATGAGGCCTGCTTGGTGTTTGATTAGGATCCCCCCTGATAACCGGAAACAAAGGCAGTCCAAGCCAAGGAGTAGTTAGTGTATGCAATCTCCTTTGATTTGTGTACATTTTTTCTCTGATGAAATTTTTAAAATCTGAAATAATTTCTGGTCACGACAAATTGTAAATAACTTACTTAATATTTAATTCAGAAATCCCCTTAGGATCCCAACATGATTGAGCTCCTTAAAAAACTGCCAGTTAGTATTTAACAGTAATATTAAAATCAACTTTAAATTTTTTTAATGTTTGTTTATTTTTGAGAGAGATACAGAATGTGAGTGGGGGAGGGGCAGAGAGAGAAGGAGACACAGAATCTAAGGGAGGCTTTAGGCTCCGAGCTTTCAGCACAGAGCCTGATGTGGGGCTCAAACTCACGAACTGACATCATGGCCTGAGCCGAAGTCAGATACTTAACTGACTGAGCCACCCAGGCGTCTTTTTTTTTTTTTTTAATTTTTTAATTGTTTGTTTATTTTTGAAAGAGACAGTAAAGTCAACTTTAAAGAGAAAAAATAAAACATCCTAATGTGGCTTTTTAGTTGCTTTTGTTTCCTGCCAATTCTTGTCAGTAAATGCATGAACACTTTACAGTATGAACACCCCATTAGTTTGCTCCATTCATGTGGCCAACCAAATGTTAGCGAGTCCTTGATGGGATTTATAAATGTTCCCTAAGGGGCAGTTTTAGCATTTCTCTGAGTCCCTTTTTTTATTTTTTTATTTTTTTATTTTTTTTATGTAGGAGAATCTAATATCTCTATGGAAGTCATTCGATTGTTGCTTTACAAAGAAGGCCCATGCAGCATATGTGTATGTGCTTCAGGGAACTGTCTTCATAGAGGATGCTGAGTTCTTAGCTGGTGGCCAAGGCCCAGGCCTCCTTCCCAAATGAATCTTTTTTGTGTGTGAAATTTATTTATTTATTGGGGGTGGGGCAGAGAGAGAAAGAGAGAGAGAGAGAATACCCCAAGCAGGCTCTGCACCATCAGCACAGAGCCCAATGCAGGGCTCAGACCCACAAACCATGAGATCACGACCCGAGTGGAAACTAAAAGTTGGTTGCTCAACCACCTCAGCCCCCCAGATGCCCCCCCAGTGAAACTTTTGCTCCCCAAACTTCTAGTGTCAAGCAGCCATGCCAGCCCAGTGTTCTTAGAACATTCCAAGGACACGATCCTCTCCAGGTCTTTGCTCTTCCCCTTGCTTCCAGTATCTTTCCTCTTCTTTCTGCCTTCCTCAGATTCTGCAGGATCCAAATGAAGTTCTGTTTTGTCAATAAAGCTTTTTCTGAATCCTCAGGGATTCTTCCTGCCCCTGAACCCCACCGGTTCTAACAATCAATGCCACTCATTGCTTTATACTGCTGTATCACATACAGGCATGCCCCATCTCCTAGATTTGAGGATCTCATAGTCAAGGAGTACATTCTATTTCTCTTCCTTGGCCTTCTGCTCACAGCTAACACTGCCAATGTGTGTTGATTATAATGACATTAGTCACATGTAATATAAACACTAGCATTTCTAGCCATGAGAGGAGCATGGACTCAGAAGTCAGACTGAGCCAGATTTGAATCTTAGTGCATCCACTGACAAGTGATATGACCTTGGAAAAATCCTCTGAACCTCTCTGAGCCTTAGTTTCCTCATCTGTAAAATGGGAGCAACAGAAGAGTTACTGGAAGAGTCTAATAAGGTTAAAGCTTAATGCAACATAAAAAGTTCTTACTGTATAATAAGAACTGAATATGTAGTTGATGTTATTATCTTTTCGTTATTACTAACAAGGAAAAATAACAGATTTGAGTTTGCCATAGATCTAAAAGAGCATTAGTTTAATAAAGTCATAATCTACCAACATAATAAAATTACCCATGAAAGAATTTCACATTTAAAACTAGCGGCAATTGAGTGGTTCTAGGGACTTTGCGTTTGAGTGGAATTCCATAGCTCTGGGATTTCACTATCCAGTGTCCAATGTCTGTGATCCCTGCTCAGCATTACCAAGGACATAGTAATTTTTTTATTATATTTATTTATTTTTGAGAGAGAGAGAGAGAGAGGACACCAGGGAGGGGCAGAGAGAAGCAGACTCCAGGCTCTGAGCTGTCAGTATAGAGTCCGACGCAGGGCTCAAACCCAAGAGCAGTGAGATCATGACCTGAGCCCAAGTCGAACACTTTACCTATTAAGCCACCCAGGTGCCCCAAGGATATACTCATTGGAACAGTCATTACATTGTTTCCAGATTTTTTAATAATCTGCCAAGCTAACTCAGTCTTCTAGAATGTTGGAAGTGGGAGCAATTCTGTGGCCAGCCCAGTCACCCTCCTTCAATGCACAAGGAAGCAGTAGCCCTCAGGGAGTCACCTAGCAGGTGACAGAGCCAGAATTCTGAACCCCAATATCCCAACCTCCAGATAAGAGTCCAGTATTCATCACATCATACTGATGCCTTGGAGAAAGAGCTGCTCTGAGATCACCAGGGGCTCAGGGATTTGATTTCAAAGTGTGTTTACTCCTATGAGCTCCCCTGAGTGGTTGTGGTTATAGACTACGGGTAAGAGTGTGACTTGTTCAGAAGCTTTTAAATGTAACACAATTCTTTTGCTAAAAGCTTTGACCTCTTCCAGTGACTGCTACAGAAACTTCCCATTTTCTGATAGTGAGAATAATTCATGCACAAAGATGTTAAACAGCAGTTGTAACGTACATCTTCTCAAGTGCTCATGCTATTGGAATCCAGCCTCTGTGTTGTAACCCCACTGCCTTTAAAGGCACCTCTGGGGAATATAAAAGAATACCCAAACTGCCTGGGGTTATGTGTGTGTGAAAGCAAACAGGATGACAGAGCCTGCATAGAAGAAGGACAGGGGCATCTGGCTGGCTCAGCTGGTTGAGCGCCTGACCTCAGCTTAGGTCATGATCTCATAGTTCGTGGGTTCAAGTCCCACATTGGACTCTGTGCTGACAGCTCAGATCCTGGAGCCTGCTTCTGATTCTGTGTGTGTCTCTCTCTGTTCCTACCCCATTTGCACTCTGTCTCTCTCTCAAAAATAAATAAACATTTAAAGAAGAAGAAGAAGAAAAAGAAGGAGGAGAAGAAGAAGAAGAAGAAGAAGAAGAAGAAGAAGAAGAAGAAGAAGAAGAAGAAGAAGAAGAAGAAGAAGAAGAAGAAAAAGAAAAAGAAGAAGGAGGAGGAGGACATGCTCCCAGCCTCCAGGGCAGCCCGTGGCTCCTGTGTCAATGTTCTGGGGCTTTCTCAGATGACAGATTGTAGGAGTTCCTGGCGTGTAGGACTTGTGATAAAATTTGCCCAGTGGTGCATCTTGCCTGAATCAAATTTAACAGTCACGAAGGCTCCATAAAGGCACTTGGCAGGGAGGGTCTAACCCTGCTGAGCAGAAACATGCCTTGATTGATGAAGTAACCCCGTCAAATTTGAGACCCAGACTAGACCCAGCTGAAGCTCCCTTCTGTCTCTCATCTTCTATGAAATCAGCCATCACTCATTCTGAGAATCAAGCAGATCTGCTTCTGGCTCACTGTCCCTTTACCACAAGCCCAGCCCTGACCTCATCCCCAAACAGGTGACCTCAGAGTCTTTCTCTCATGATTCATGACCCCCATACGTGACCAAATAATCCTGAGTGCTATCTCCAGCTGACACAGCAGGGTCCAGTATCCACAATGCCACCTCCTTTCGAAATAGTGATCTGTGCTGTTCCTCCCAAGCCAACTTTCTGCGTCTATTGCTTTACATCTACAGATACATAGAATCCCAGCTGGGCCCATTTGTTCAACACTTACTGTGTGCCAAGGGCTTAGCTAAACATTTTGCAGGCATTCTGTTATTTTCCTGATAGCCAAATGAGGAAGATTTTATTATATCCATTTTATATGTGCAGAAACGGAAGCTCCAAGATCACGTAACTGGTCTGAGGTCATGCAATGAACAGGTGGCAGAGCTAGGATTGGTGCCCTGATGTGTCTGGCTCCAAATCCCAAGCTTGTACCCTCTGTGCTCTACAGTGGCCTCTGTCACATCGTCTTTCATTGCTCAAGTACAGCATTGTGCACCCATGCATGAAGACTAGGCAGGCAGGACTGGAGGCACCTGGAACTGGTCCTAGCCTAGCCTCATCCATCCATCTGTTCATCTATCCGGCAGATGTTGGTTACTACTGTGAGGGGGTGGGGGAGGCGCTGCAGCAAAAATAAACAGCACAGAGGTCTTGCCCTTCGATGAGGACTTCAAAGACAAACAAGGACTTCTTTTGGAAGTTGCTCAGCCTGTGATCCGTGCACGTTCACTTTTACCTCCAGAGATCATCTCTACCAGAAGCTGAAGGGTTGGGTCAAGTTGGTGCGGAGATCTGGATCATGTGAAGTGCAGAGCACAGGGCCAAGTGTCACTGCTGTTGATCCCATGCCAGATCTTTATCCCAGGGGATCTCAAATAGTGGAGTCATCCAAAATGTCTCCTTTCCACCTGTCTGGAATTGCTTCTTTGGCCACACCCTTGAATGACTCACTAGTAGCAATATTTCTGGAGCCCTTACAATTCAAGTGAAAGTATTTGGTGTTTCTTCAGTTACTGGTTTTGCCTGACACAGAAGGGCTGGAAAGCCCTAGAAAAGTTCTGCTCAATGGGCCCTAAAAGCCCCTAACACTCACATGCTGGGGCTTTTTCCCCCAAGTTTACTTATTTTGAGAGGGGGTAGAGGCAGAGAGAGAGAACCCCAAGCAGGCTGCATGATGTCAGCACAGAGCCCGATGTAGGCTCAGTCTCACAAACCACAAGATCATGACCTGAGCCAGGATCAAGAGTTACTTAACCTATTTAGCCACCCAAGTGCCCCAAAACTCCCGTACTGTTGATATTTCCTTCCTTCTCATGGAAAACCAAAAGGATTAGACAACTGTGACACATTCTTATATTTAAGTCACATCAAGTCTGTGTGCACCCTTCCATAAGACAAATGGAACATGAAATGTGTTCCTCTTACAACAAATGGAACATGAAATGTGCTTAAGATTTCTGTAATAATTTCTCTGTGTCTAGAAATTATATTCACTTTAGTTACTCTTATAAAAGAGAGAGAAAGCTTGCACATTGGGACTCCTTTCCTCAAACATAGGAGCATTCCAGTTTCTTCCCCAAGGGAGGTAACCCAAGGAGCTTGACAGAGCTCGCAGGATTTGGCCAAGAGTTGCAGGCAAATGACTTGTTTTCACCCACTCAGACCAAGTGGGCCACTCCAGCTATGGGGTGCAAAACCATTGTGTTCTTGTGCAAAGGAGCAATATACTACTGATATTTCTTTCACTTATCTAGCAGCTATGAAAAGAGGATTGCATATGGCGATGCTGCTTTTTTGAGGAACAAATCCACTTCTAAAAGTTATCCTAAGGAATTAACTGCAGCTATGTACAGAGATGTCCATCGCTTTATTTATATAACAGGGGAAAATGTAGGGAATGTGTGTAAGTAAATCACAGTACCATTAGAAAAATACCATGTGGTCATTAAAAACCACATAAAATGATATCTAGGGGTGCCTGGCTGGCTCAGTGGGAAGAGTATGAGACTCTTGATCTTGGGGTTGTGAATTAGAGCCCTGTGTTGGATGTAGAGATTACTTAAATAAATTAAACTTTAAAAAATATATATAATGATATCTAAAAATATGACAAAATATTTATTACACATTGTTAAATATAAAAGATCTCATAGTATGCATGGCATTATCCCAATTTTGCACATGAGGGAGGTTTATGGCATATATACGGGGGGGGGAAGATGACAAAATTATTTCTAGGTTTTTCTTTATTCCCCAATTTTTCTGCCAGAATATGTACATTTTCCCTTGTCATTTTAAGTAAAGAAAAAGTTCCTATTTTAAAAAAAGATAAATGACTAGTAAGAACTTGGAAAGAGAGAGGCTCTATAATTGAATACTAACAGAGCTTTAAGCTTACTAACAGCTAAGAAATGGAAAGTTTTCATGTTTCATAGTAATCATTAGATAACTGTTTATCTTCTAAAAAACACTTTTCTTTATTCTTCCAGTGAACTTGTTAGTTAAGCTTCTATAACAGGAAGAAAACATTTTTATACTATAAACTATTCTAAGGGGTAGAAATGGGGAGGATGATCTGAAAGTACTGTTTGTACTATGTTCCAGTTGTTTTCACTACACAGTGTACATTTAGCTTCTGGCAACTACCCCCTGATTTTCCTCTCTGGGACCACCGCCACCTCACTCTCATGAGGTCCATGTACAAAGGGTGTGTTGACATATCCCTAATTCCAGAGATGGGCATTAACTCAGGCTCCATCAGTTACAGCATCACAGTCCTCAACCCAGAGTGATTGCTAAGGGACAGACTTTAACCTAATCACACCCTATGAAATGCAATTTGATTTTTGTGGGGCTGCTAAGAGAGAAAATCACATGATCTTTTCTACCGTATTTAAATCTGGGAGGACAAAAGGCCTGAGCCTTCTTTTCAGCACTTATAGTCTGAAAATGAAGCCAATATAAAAAGAATGAGTACCAAGAAATAGTTAAATTTAGATTTGACATTGGGCCCCTGGATCAACCTATACCTGAAGTTCTGTCTATCCTTGTCATTTTTAGTTGCGTAAATCAGTAATCCACCCCTTACCCCACACCTTTGTTTTTTGCTTAAGCCAGGTTGGGTTTAGTTGTCTGTGAATTGCATCTAAAAGAGTCCTAAATGATATGCCCTCAAGTTCCAAATCTCACAGGGATGCAGGGATGGTCAAACACACCTTGGAGAAATTATAAATCTCCTGTAGAGGCTGAAAAACAGCTCCTGAGAGTAATTAAGGGAAGCTATGATAAAGAAAGTCTCATTACTCCTATACATAAATCTCAGACCAGAAGTATCTTTTTTTTTTTTTACTTTAATCATCCTCTTTGACTGGATAATTATATTCCTGAATAATAACTCCTCCCTCAGAGTGTCATTATGAAAAATAAATGAGGATAAAAATATATTAAAACGCTTAGAACCAGGTCTAGAAGCCAGAGGGGTCCCAACAAATTTTAGTTTCCTTCCAATATTGTTGTCAAGAAACAAAATGCACACAGACAAGATGCCTGTAAATTATCAGACCTCCACAGTTGTCCAAAATAATGTTCTTTGGGCCTCCTTTGAATTGAAACATGATCATGCATAGGATATTTGCAAGAAAAGCTTCCCAAAGCAGTAATACTGCTGTATTTACAAATGATGGACCAAAGTGCATGCCTTACGAGAAGGACCTCACAGTGGGTACTTCTGTGGGACAGTTGCGGCAACAGGAAAACTGACTCTGGACAGTTTGTCACAGGAAGCAGGAAGGGCCTACTAAGCACTACGCACAGTGATATGTTTGATGTGCTGGCTAAGAACACAAGAGCATGAAAATAGGAGCTCTTTGCCTCCAAGTGTGCCAGTCATTAGGGAAGCTCACAGATAGTCCTGTTCTCATGCCAGGTTTATGGTAAGGCTGCCCTTCCCTATCCCCCTGAAAGCTGGGTGTGTCCTTGTGGTTTGCTTTAAAAAATGAAATAGGAGCAGAAGTGGCTTATATCTGTTGAGATGGAAGCTTAGGAACTATGGTTTGCTAGGTCCCCTTCTACCTGATGAGATGATTCTAGAACCAAGTTTTGAGACTGGACCTCTGTCAGCCTGAGGTACCTGGTGTCTATAATGAACAAAACTTCCTGGCTGAACTGCACTGGATATGGATCATGAGTTAGAAATAGATTTTTTCGGGGGTACCTGGGTGGCTCAGTTGGTTAAGCAGCCGACTTTGGCTCAGGTCATAATCTCGCAGTTGTGGGTTCAAGCCCCATATCGGACTCTGTGCTGACAGCTCAGAGCCTGGAGCCTGCTTCAGATTCTGTGTCTCCCTCTCTCTCTGCCCCTTCCCCACTTGTGTTCTGTCTCTCCTTCTCTCAAAAATAAATAAACATTAAAAACCTTTTTTTAATTTAAAAAGCTATGTTCATTGATGTACTAGTTATAAGGGTAAAAAATTGGAAGATCTAAATGTCCTACAATAAGAAGCTAGTTCTATAAAACATGGTAAATGTATATATATATACTGCCGTGCAGCCAAGAAGAACAATGAGGTCAATCACATTTTTGCATACAAATATATCCATGATATATTATTTGTAAAAAGCAGAGTAAAATAGCATATAGTGTATTTCTTTTTTCATAAATAAATATATATATATATCTTTTCAATACTGAACAAGCTACTTAAGCATGACTAGTGACTATCATTCTATAATAGGCTACAGTTGGTTTTCGCTTTCTTTTTTTCCTTCTGAGTGTCTGATTGTTTTCTTTTTTGTCACAATAAACATATACTATTACTTTTGTAATCAGAAAAAATAATGAAGCCATTTATTCCAAAACTGAGGGAGATAAGTAGGAAGTGAGAGTTAGAGGCAGAGAGTCAGAGTGACATAGGGACCAAGAGACACATCAACCATCACCATCCACAGCAGAGGTTGTCTGTAAATCATGGCCAGTGAGACTGGGAAACACCCCAAGTTCTGCCTGGGAAACACCCCAAGTTCTGGTGAGAAAAGTTAGGTAATTTTTCCAATGCTTTATTTATTTCTGAGAGAGAGAGTATGTGAGCAGGGGAAGGGCAGAGAGAGAGGGAGACACAGAATCTGAAGCAGGCTCCAGGCTCTGAGCTAGCTGTCAGCACAGCACCCGACGCAGGGCTTGAACTCATGAACCACAAGATCATGACCTGAGTCAAAGTTGGACACTTAACCAACAAAGCCACCCAGGCGCCCCAAGAAGAATTAGGTTTAAAGCAATGATAACTAGAGTGCCTGGGTGGCTCAGTCAGTTAAATGTCTGACTTTGGCTCAGGTCATGATCTCACAGTCTGTGGGTTCGAGCCCTGTGTCGGGCTCTGTGCTGACAGCTCAGAGCCTGGAGCCTGCTTCAGATTCTGTGTCTCCATCTCTCTCTGCCCCCTCCCTCACTCGCTCTGTCTCTGTCTCTCAAAATAAAATAGACATAAAATTTTTTTTAATAAAAAAATTTTTAAAAACGATTGTAACCAAGCAATGCCAAAAGCTGATCAACTATATTAGGCCCTGAGAAGAGACATTTTATAAAGGTTGTTCAACATGGAGTGTAGAGGAAAAAAAGTCACAGCCAAAATGTGTCACTGTGTCTAGAGCTGCTCTATCCACTAGGACAGGCTCTATCCAATAGCCACATGTGGCTATTGAGTATATGGAGCAAGGTTAATCCAAACTGAGATGGGCTTTTTGATGTAATATAAACACTGGACTTCAAAGACTCATATGAAAAAAAGAATGTGGGGCGCCTGGGTGGCTTAGTCGATTAAGCGTCCGACTTTCGCTTAGGTCATGATCTCGCGGTTCGTGGGTTCAAGCCCCGCATCGGGCTCTGTGCTGACTGCCGGCTCAGAGCCTGGAGCCTGTTTCAGCCTGTGACTCCCTCTCTCTCTGACCTTCCCCTGCTCACGCTGTCTCTCTCTCTCTCTCTCCTAGAAATAAAATAAAAAATATTTAAAAAAAAAAAAAGAATGTAACCTATCTCAATAATTTTAACATAGATTTTGTGTTGAAATAATATTTCATATATATTAGGTTAAACAAAATAGATTATTGGATAAACTTCACCTGTTGCTTTTTTTTAATAGTTTATTGTCTAGTTGGTTTCCATATAACACCCAATGCTCATCCCAACAAGTGCCCTCCTCCATGCCCATCACCCCCCTTCCCCTCTCCCCCACTCCCATCTGCCCTCAGTTTGTTCTCAGCATTCAATAGTCTCTCATGGTTTGCCTCCCTCCCTCTCCCCCACTATTTCCCCCCTTCTTCTCACCCTTGGTCCTCCATTAAGTTCCTCCTAATCCTCCTATACGTGCAAACATATGGTATTTGTCCTTCTCTGCCTGACTTATTTCGCTCAGCATAACACCCTCAAGTTCCATCCACGTTGCTGCACATGGCCAGATTTCATTCACTTTTTATTTTTTTAAGGTGGCTACTAGAAAACTTAAAAGTCCGTATGTGGCTCACATTTCATTTTCATTGAACTGTGCTAGTCTACCTGATTGTCCAGAGGAAACACTGTCAACTCTTGTTTATTTCACCCAGACAATTCATCTATAATTCACATTTATCAAATGTATAATGTTAGACATCTGATAGAGTGATTTTCAAAACTGTTTTTTTTTATTTTTTTAATAATTTTTTTATCTCTTTATTTTTTATTTTGAGAGTCAGAGACAGAGAGCGAGCAGGGGAGGGGCAGAGAGAGAGGGAGACACAGAATCTAAAGGAGGCTCCAGGCTCTGAACTGTCAGCACAGAGCCTGACGCAGGGCTCAAACCCATGGACTGTGAGATCATGACCTGAGCTGAAGTTGGACACTTAACTGACTGAGCCACCCAGGCACCCCCAAAACTGGTTTTTAAAAGCTGGACTTTTTTTCTATTTGCCCAGCTTTGAGCGCCTTCAGTGTATTTAAGCAAATTTATGTAAGTCTACTTCTGTCTCAATTTTAAGCTAAAATACTAATCAGAAGGTAAGGCTTTTTGGAGAAAATTAGCTGTATTCAGAAAAAGGGAAACTTACTCCCTGTAATTAGGGAAACAACATAGCATTTCATGCCTTTCTGTCACCTCTCATTTCTTTTCAGAGAAGAGGGGGGAAAGGCAGGTAGTGTAGGGCAGAGAATTCAGAAGTACAAATCAGACTCTTCTTGCGGGTAAAATTTAAACAGTAGTCAGAGCCTATCTATAGATTTTATACCAACATAAATTCCAGATAGATTAAAGAGATACTCTTTAAACTGTAAGAAAAACTAGAAGAATATTAAATGTACTATGTAGTTAGCCATTGAGACAAGAGGATTTTTTTTAAAAAGGAAAGAAGTGGGGCACCTGGGTGGCTCAGTTGGTTAAGTGCCCGACTTCGGCTCAGGTCATGTGTGGGTTCAAGCCCCACATCGGGCTCTGTGCTGACAGCTAGCTCAGAGCCTGGAGCCTGATTCGGATCCTGTGTCTCCCTCTCTTTCTGACCGTCCCCTGTTCATGCTGTCTCTCTCTCTCTCTCAGAAATAAATAAAACATTAAAAAAAATTTTTTAGAGGAAAAAAAGAACATTTAGGTTAAACCATGTACAAATTTAAAACCTCTAGACATAAAGTATAGAAATAAGAGACAAGAAAAAATATTTAGAACAAATATCAACAAATATTAAATGAACATTTTAAACGTATAGATCTTAGACAAATTGGTTTAAAACATACTTTGAAACCCGAAAGTAAAAAGCCTGAATCAATAATTCATCAACGAAAAATTGTAACCAGTAAATAAGCCTGTGAAAAAATATTCACTCTCCCTTGTAAACAAATGAATGGAAATAAAAACAAAAGTAAGTTGTCTGTTCCATCTATCTGATGGGCAAAGATATTATCATGATTGTTGTTTTGTTTGGTGCTGGTGAGAATGTAGTGGAATAGTTACTCACATAGATCTGATGGTTCTGAGAATTTGTGTAGAGGTGCCTGGATGGCTCAGTAGGTTAAGCGTCCAACTTCAGCTCAGGTTATAATCTCATGGTTTGTGGGTTTGAGCCCCACATCAGGCTCTGTGCTGACAGCTCAGAGCCTGGAGCCTTCTTCAGACTCTATGTCTCCCTCTCTCTGCCTCTACCTCCTTGCTGTACTGTCTCTGTCTCTCTCTCTGTCTCAAAAAGAAAATTTGTGTAAACCCTTTGAAAAAAATTTTCTGTAAGAAGACCGATAAAGTAATTCCACATCCGGGAAATTATTTCAAGGAAGAGCAAAAACACTTGTCATAGAGTTGTTTATAATATTTCAAGGGGAAAAAAAGGCTTAGTTCCCAAAAACCAAGGAAAGGATTAAGTAAAATGAAGTATTTACTCAATAAAATATTATAGTCAACAAATGTTTGCTCAGACTATGTACTAACATGGAAAATAGGCTATGATACTACGTTTAGTGAAAAACAGAATTTCAAATTGTATACACAGTATAGCTAGAACTATAAAAACTGTTCATTTTTAAAAAGATAGAAGGAAATGCTGATTGTGTTTACCTTTCAGTAGGCAAACCATGAGTTGTATATTTCTCCTTTCTGTTTTTCTGAACTGTATTTTATTGATGCCTTGTGAATGGGTATTATTAGGGTGGATAGTATAAGTGAGTATTGTACACTCTCCAAAGATGTCCGTGTCCTAATCCCCAGAACCTGCAAATATGTATCTTGCATGATGAAAGGGACTTCGCAGATGTGATTAAAGATCTCAAGACTTGGGGATTATTCTGAATCATCTGGTCCAATGTAAACACAAGTTTCCCTCTAAGAGGAAGGCAGGAGGGTCAGAGGAAGACGGCAATGCGATGACAGAAGGAATAGTGGGCAGAGAGAGAGATGTGAAGAGTCTGCATTCAAAGATGAAGGAAGCAGCCATGAGTCAGAGAAAGCAGGCAGCCTCTAGATGCAGAAAAGGCAAGGAAACTGATTTTTCCCTAGAGTCACCAGAAGAAACACAGAGCTGCTAACACCTTGATTTCAGGACTTCTGATCTCTAGACCTGTAAAATAATAAATTTGTGTTGTCTTAAGTTGTGGTAGTTAGTTACAGCAGCAATGGGAAGTGAATACAAATATATACCTTTTTAATGTTTATTTATTTTTGAAAGAGAAAGAGAGAGGGAGGAAGAGAGAGAGTCAGAGGTAGAGGGAAACACAGAATCAGAAGCAGGTTCCAGGCTCTGAGCTGTCAGCACAGAGCCAGATGCAAGGCTCAATCCCATGGACTGCGAGATCATGACCTGAGTCGAAGTCAGAAACTTAATGGACCGAGCCACCCAGGTGCCCCATACCATTTTTATAGTGGAAACAAACTTCATTTACTTACAAGAAGCTTTAAAAATAATATGTGGGTTAATATTTGCAGTGCAGCATGAGTTCATCATTTAAATGTCACAAAATCTAAAAGCAATCAAGCTCAATATGTTTCTGATAAATGTGTCTCATCTCTTCATTCTCCCTGTCAACACAGAAATGCCTCACTACAGAGCAATAAACAGTGGATTTGAGGTAATTTGCTCGATAATGAAATCTACTACACAAATGTCTGAGATGCAGGCAATAAGCAGTAGGAAAGAGAAGCTTAAAAAGGATAAAGCTGATGAATCACAAAGAAAACACCCCCTGAGTTGAGCAACTCCAGATTTATGCAAATTCAACATTGCACAAAATTTTCCAAAAGGCACGTACTACAGTTTTAAAGGAATAGAAAAGTATAAGATAGCCAAGGGGCAATGGAAACATAGCATCACTATTACTATCTCATCACTTGCTTTCAGCCCATTTTCAGTCCAGTGTCTCGTCCCATTCTGGACTCCTGGTCTGATTTCAAGTTAACAGTCCTCCTCCTGCTGCTTTGGTCTTAGTGATTTAATCACCCAGACCCATCTGGCTCCTGGCCATTGGCTCTCCCTCCAACATCCCTTCTCTCTGGCACTCTAGGTTTGCCCTACCCATTTTCTCCATTGGGCACTATTTCTGGTCTTAACTAGCTCACCTCTGAAGACCCAGCCTCCAGTCTTGGGCTCTAGGAGATGAAGGTGTGAGGAGATAGACAACCTTGGACGAGTGGGCAAAATATCTTTGAAATGACGGTAGAAGAGAATAAAAGTAGGAAGGAGAGAAAGAGGGAGGGTAGGGAGGATGTGAGGAAAAGAGGAGGAAGGGAGAGAGATGAAAGAAAAAAAGAATGAGAGGGGATAGAAGTGTACAACATAAAACAGTCACTTGTCACCTTAGGGGGAAAGTATTCAGAAAGCTGTGGAAACCATTCCATCATACATGAAATGCTTTGACAAGTATTAATTTTGGGTAAACAGCTCCTTAGCTGACTTGGCTTATGGGTGAACTGGTTTTAGTGAGTTGGCCTATTTTCCAAGCATGCCCTTGCCCACGCACATATGTATACCACATGGAAGACTCAGCATATCCTGCAAGTGGAGAAAAGTGCCTCTGGCCATCGTAATGTGCAGACAGTCTGCTCAGATCCCCTAATTGTCTGGTTCTGTCTGCGCTCATCAGGCAGCCTTCTCATTATAATTTGGCTTCCCGTGTATATTTTCCTACTGGGAGAGAACAGGCTGACCTGTAAGCGTGAGTATTCTGGTCCCACTGGCAGTTACTCTGCATGGAAATTTAATAAACCAGCATTATCTTGGAGCTTTGATTTGCATGTCCATTCTCCAGAGTCTAAAGAACTCTACTGCACTTAAAGTTATTTAAGCGTCTTCGTTAAGGCCTTTTGGGTTGCAATTCAGTGAAACCCACTTTACCAAGCATTAACACAATGTGGGGACTTATTATAAGCTGGTAGTGGTGTGTCCCAGAACTCAAGGACAGAAAGGGCAGTTAGGAGGAGGACCAGAAAGCAATGAGGACTGATGCATCTGGCCTTGCCTTGGGTCTACATCTCACACTCCTGCGATTGCTCCCCTTCCTTCTCACACCCTGAGGCTGCGTGGACATTCGTTTCTATTTTTCTCTTCACACCTGCCTCATTTTCCTCTCTCTGCATACAGATCAGCTATCTCTGCTTCTCAGCCATGCAGCTGAAGAAGGCTACTTCTCACCTGCCTAAGTGCCAGCAGCCAAGAGAGACAAACATCTGTGAACCCCAATTCTAAATTCCCACAAGGAGAATACGGTTTGCCCAGTTCGGGTCAGATATCCACCTGGAGCAAATTCACTCTGGTTGAGGGTTGGGAGACCGCTGGGAGCAGGAAGCCAGGATCAGGCCCAGCTCCATGAAATGGAGAACCATTTTCAGAAGGAGAAGGAAGATTATGGAGGGGACAAGCATCCCCCCAAATTGCCACAGGTCTGCATACTCAGAGAGTCAGAAGGGTTTCAGAATTCAGAGTTTTTTATATTCTAGAATATGGTTGTGTACTTCATATTACCACACCCCTGCAGAGTCAAAAGCGGCTTCTATAAACAAGTACCTCAATATTTTTACAATGAAAACAGGAATATTCAAACAAAATAAGAAATAAGGATTGGGGCACATGGACAGCTCGGTCAGCTGAGAGTCCGACTCTTGATTTCGGTTCAGGTTATGATCTCACAGCTTGAGGGATCGAGGCCTGAGTGGGGATCTATGCTGACAGCATAGATCTCTCTCTCCCCACCCTCTACTCCTCCCCTGCCCCCGCATGCACTCTCTCTCTTTCTCTCTCTCTTTCTCTCTCTCAATAAATAAAAATATTTCCTAAAAAAAAAAAAAGAAAGAAAGAAAGAAAAAAGGATTATAAATAGCCTCACATGAGTTCAAACCAGGTTTTGCCTCAAAAGGAATTATAGAGATGCTTTCGGTTTTCAGAGTTTCTGGACTTCAAAATTGCAGATGATAGATTTAGACTGCACTGCTTTGGGCTTAAAAAGCTGAGAAGCAGACCATGAGGTATCAAGGCACTTCCTCCAAGAGGTTCCATAGGTTATTGCTCTTCCAACCTGAGACCTGTTGGAAATATTCTTCCTCAGGCCCCATCCAAGATACACAGAATCAGAATTTGCATTTGAAAGAGATGCCCAATGTCTTAATCTGTTCAGGCTGCTGTCACAAAATGCTATAGACTAAGCAACGTATGAACAACAAAAATTTATTTCTCACCATTCTGGAGGCTTGGGAATCCAGGAGGAAGGCACCAGCAGATCAGGTGTTTGGTAACAGTCTGCTTTCCGGCTCATAGTCTTTTCAGTGTTGTCACTGCCAGGAAGAGTTAATGGAGTTCTGTGGGGTCTCTTTGACAAGGCCATTATTCCGATTCATGAGGACTCTACCCTCATGACCTATGCACCTCCCACAGGCCTCACTTCCTGATACCATCATGTCAAGGGTTAGGATTTCAACATCGGATTTGGGGGAGCCATCAACATTCAGTCTAGAGCACCCAGGTACTTTGTGTGCATAGTAAAGTTTGAGAAGCATTGCCCTACATGGCAGTCAGCCTCCCTAAATCACCAGGCTGCATTGGTGCACGTGAACTGCAACACACATTCGTATAACCATCCCTTCTTGTGTGTGTGTATGTGTGTGTGTGTGTGTGTGTGTGTTGACAAGAGCTCCATAGAATAATGTGTGTTCATTTTCACAGTTAACAAACCATAACTCTTACAATAACAAAGAGCTCCACTCACCACCCTGCTCGACCCATGCACGGTTTCTCTCACTGTCACCCAGCGTCACTTAATGAACACTTCCTCCTGCACTAGTATTTAAGCATGTGCACCTGGGTAGAGCCTTCTTTTTAGGAAACTGTATCAGAGAATATTTGAATAATCTTTCATGAAAATGAATCCAGTATGATAAACAGCAGCTAGAGCTATCATTAAGAAATTATTCAATAAAGAGTACATGCAAGTGAAACCCAGAGCAGTAGCCCCAGTATTTGTTTTTTTATCCCTTTTGCATAAAGAAAAGAATTTTCTAGAAGGACATACAATACAGAGCCCAGAATGCTTTTGCAATCTGGCAATGGCCTTTTGATGTAACACCTTTTACCCTGCACCCTGTTGTTTTGGAACTCATGAGGACAGTAAGAAAGGAGTTTTCTCAAACAGTAAGATGTGTTCATTGAATTTACTTTTAGGTTCTTTGGGAATAGAAGAAAACTCCAAATTCCAAAGAAAATATAAAAGTTATGAGCACAGAAGCACCTCTCAGGCTATAACTGCTTCCTGCCTGCCAGAAACACCAAGAAGAAAATCATTCAAAGAACCAACCTGTGATATTGGCAACTTTTAGGAAAACTCAGTCAAGGTGGAGAACACTCTGAGAATCTGCTAAATGTAAGTGATCCTTCAGCAAACTACTATCAATAAGGGGTAACTGACCCAGCAACAAAAGCAGAGGTATTTTACTGGATGCTTGTCTACCCTGAGTCTCCCACTGTGCAGTGTGTTTTTACCCCCACCACATGTCTGCTATGGCTTCCATTAGTTTTTCAAAGGGGTCTGCGACCTTATAAAGGGTAAGCATTACTCTTCTGGTAATTCTGAACTATTTATATTCTCCACACCTTTTTTGTGCTTATCCCACTTCTACAGATCTCATTCTCTCTCTCTCTCTTTCTCTCTCTCTCTCTCTGTCTTTAAGATTTTATTTTTAAATAATCCCTATACCCAACACGGGGCTCGAACTTCCAACCCTGAGGTCAGGAGTCACGTGCTCTACCAACTGAGCCAGCCAGGTGCCCCAAGACTTTTATAAATTCACATCTCCCATGTGCTAGATGCTGGGAAAACTACACTGAACAAGATGAAAGGGTTCTTCTCACCGTTTGGCATCTGGCTTTTGCTCACCCTTCAAGTCTTAGTTCAGGCCTCAGCTCCTCCAGGAAAACTAAGATATACCCTTCATTTTTTACCTCTGGACACCTACTTTTTACCTCTGCAATTTTATGGTGGAAGTATCTGTTTATGTGTCTTCTGCCCTGCTGTAAGCAACGCGTGGGCTCCAACTAACTTTGTGCTCTCTGATGCACAGCTCCTGGTGCACAATATAGGCTCAATAAACGTTTGTTGAACTGAAAAAAAAAGAAAAAAGAAAGAGTTCAAGATTGATTTTCTTTCCACGAAATGGAAACAAATGGTCCATTCCCTACTGATTTCCTGAGACCACTAAAAAAGTCGCCACAGGAGAGAGACTATTATGAGACTTGATTCAGAATCAAAATGAATTTCATAGTTAGATAATTAATCCTTCTACTAATCTCTAAGACCCGAGTCAACAGAAAAAATGCTAAGGATGATGGCACTGCTAAGAAATATGAGCAGCTGCAAAATAAGCCTTATCCTTGGGACCTGGTTTTGGAAAAGGACCCAAATTGCATATTTTCACATGATACAGATCAGGAATGGAGAATTCTGTAGAATGTGTCCCTCCAGCTCAGTGGCGCAAGACTTTTGGGGGCATGACCTCTCACCTGCTCCAGAAAATGGTCATCCATTGGGGCGCCTGGGTGGCTTAGTCGGTTAAGCGTCCGACTTTCGCTTGGGTCATGATCTCGCGGTTCGTGGGTTCGAGCCCCGCGTCGGGCTCTGTGCTGACTGCCAGCTCGGAGCCTGGAGCCTGTTTCAGTCTGTGACTCCCTCTCTCTCTGACCCTCCCCTGTTCGCGCTGTCTCTCTCTCTCTCTCTCTCCTAGAAATAAATAAAACATTAAAAAAAAAATTAAAAAAAGAGAAGAAAAGAAAATGGTCATCCATGGAAAATGGCAGTGTTCTTGGAAGGCATGATGCGGTAAGCCCCTAAACGTAGTCAAGGTGCTTTTCTCTTTTGCATTTTCTTGGACTCCATTTCTTCCCAGGAGCAACTGTGCATTGCCACAGGCAGATTAGGAATGTTACAGCTTACATACAAAGAGAAGCTTCCAAACTGGGTTGATGAAATGCTTCCGCAGTAATAGCTATGAAAAAAAAGTACTGTGCCAAAGCTAAGCCTTTTGACAGAAAAAGGGAGAAAGAGAAATGGCTGAAATTCAGAAGACAAAGCCATAAGGGAATAGAGAATGATACTTGACCATTTAAAAAAGAAAAAGAAAAAGAAAAAGAAAAGAAAATTGGCCACCCTACCAAAATTGTTAACCAAATATAATGAAGCCTTTAAAATTAATTTCCAGTTTACAAAAAAATGTAAGAGCTCTGTTAAGAGAAATTAAATAACACCAGAAGGAAGTGATCAAGTAAGTCAGAAGGTGAGACATACTACATGACAACTGGCCTGGCTCCTCAAATGACAATGCAACTTTTAAAAAGTGGGGAGGAATCTTTTAGAATAAGAGATAAAATCCATAACTAAATGCAATGCATGAATTCTGACCGGATCCTGAATCTAAAGTATCAGCTAAAAAATTCGTGATGGAGAGGCTCCTGGGTAGCTCAGTCAGTTATGTGTCTGACTCTTGATTTCAGCTCAGGTCATGATCCATGGTTCATGGATTCAAGCCCCACATTGGGCTCTGTGCTGACAGTGTGGAGCCAGCTTGGGATTTTCTCTCTCCCTCCCTATCTCTCTCTACCCCACCCCTGCTTTCGCTCTCTCTCAAAAAAAATAAGTGACTTTCTAAAAAATCCATATTGGGGACAATGGGGAAAATTAAATATATAACTTAAATTAGATTATATTAGCAGATTAATATTAGCTTTCTTAGATGTGATCATGGTATTATTATGTATAAGAATATCCTTAGGGTTGGGGCGCCTGGGTGGCTTAGTCGGTTGGGCGTCCGACTTTCGCTTAGGTCATGGTCTCGTGGTTCATGGGTTTGAGCCCCGCGTCGGGCTCTGTGCTGACTGCCAGCTCAGAGCCTGGAGCCTGTTTCAGTCTGTGACTCCCTCTCTCTCTGACCCTCCCCTGCTCGCGCTGTCTCTCTCTCTCTCTCCTAGAAATAAATAAAACATTTTTAAAATTTTTTAAAAAATAGAATATCCTTAGGGCATGCACATAAATACTGAAGTGTTTAGGAGGGAAAAGTCTACAATTTACTTTGCAGTATTTCATGTATAAGATTTTCTATGTAAGTAAATATGACAAATGTTACAATTGCTTTAATTCAGGATAAAGTGCATGCAAGTGTCACAGTTCTGTTCTTTTAACTCTTCTGTATGCTTGAGGATTTATGTAATAAACAGTTTTAAAAAATAACTTGAGAAAAGAACAGATAAAGATCACCAGATCCCCGCTGAACATTGTACTTGCCATGGGTGGGAGGATAGGGGCGTGAGAAGCGAAGTCAGTAAAGCTTCAAAAGCTGAAGGGGCCACAGGAAGATGAGCGTCAGCATCAAGAGACTGCTGCACCTGGGCCCAAGTGAGTGCTGTCAGTGGGAGTTCAGTCGAAGCCCAGAATTCAGCCAATGTTTGCTTGTGCTGATGAGCCCCTGCCGCTGCCCACACTGTCCCCAACATGGTGGGCTGTCCCCATGCCATCAACAGTCGCCTCCATGTAGCCATGCATGGTCCAACAGCAACAATGCCCACCCATGTCTCAATGTTTTTCTTAGCCCAAGAGACCTACCTAATGAGAAAAATCCCATTTACGATGGTTCGGGACACCCATAAGCCCCACGAAAGGGAAGATGGGGATCTGAATAGGTCCTACCCTCCAGTGCCTGTACTTGAACAGGATTGAATGGAACCATTTCAACAAGTGTAGTTAATGCTGGTGAAGATGCAGAGAAAGAGGAACCCTTTTGCATTGCTGGTGGGAATGCAAAAAGGTGCAGCCACTCTGGAAAACAGTATGGAGGTTCCTCAAAAAATTAAAAACTATCCTATGACCCAGCAATTGTACTACTAGGTATTTATCCAAAGGATACAGGTAAACTGTTTCAAAGGGGCACATGCAATGTTTAGAGCAGCACTATCAACAATAGCCAAAGTATGGAAAGAGCCCAAATGTCCATTGACGGGTGAATGGATAAAGAAGATGTGGTATATATATATACAATGGTATTACTCAGCAATTAAAAAGAATGAAATCTTGCCATTTGCAACAACGTGGATGGAACTAGAATAGATCATGCTAAGTGAAATCGGAGAAAGACAAATATCGTATGACTTCATTCATATGAGGAATTTAAGATACAAAGCAAATGAACATAAGGGAAGGGCAGCAAAACTAATATAAAAACAGGGAGGGGGAAAAAACATAAGAGACCCTTAAGTATAGAGAACAAACTGAGGGTTGCTGGAGGGGTTATGGGTAGAAGGATGGGCTAAATGGGCAAGGGGCATTAGGGAAGGCACTTGTTGAGATAAGCACTGGGTGTTATGCGTAGGGGATGAATCACTGGATGCTACCCCTGAAATCATTATTGCAGTATATGCTAACTAACTTGGATATAAATTAAGAAAAATAAATATAAAAAATAGTAGTTAATACTACCCGAATGACATGTAGAAATACCCAAACATGATCCTAAAGGAAACTAACAGATAATGGCTCAAAACAAAGCAAAAACTTGTCACCTCTGAGCAAACACCCCTTCAGTTCCCAGCAGTCCTGAACAATGATAAATTATGCATTGGAAGAAATAGAAATCACTGATAGTGCAGCCACTCAAAAATGGTGATTGATTTAGCACCTGACTTCAGCTCAGGTCATGACCTTCCAGCTCATGAGTTCGAGCCCTACACGGGGCTCTGTGCTGATAGCTCAGAGCCTGGAGCCTGCTTCCTAGTCTGTGTCTCCCTCTCTCTCTGCCCCTCCCCTGCTTACACTCTTTCTCTCTGTCTCTCACACAAAAATAAACATTTAAAAAATTAGAATCAATCAATCAATCAATCAATCAAAACTTATATAACCTGAAGGTTGCTGATGCACACCAGCCAATAGGCAGGACTATCGTTGTGGTCATATTAATAGCTGAATCTCATTGGCCCGGCCCCTAATCCAGCGTGTCAAGAATTACAATCTCTTACAGAGTTCTCCTCCAGGGCTTTACAGGAGTCTCCAAGGGACATTACATCTAAACACGAATCACCTCGAGCCTCCCCATGCTGCTGGCCTCTGTCCATGCAAACCAGGCTGCTGATGTGCCCTCCGCATCAACAAGCTGAGATCTGGAATTCCTGCCTACTTCACATCACCCAAGTGACTAAAAAGCCCACCACCATCACTGCGCTGACTCTGCTGCGTTTGGATGGAGACCCTCTCTCTGTCACCAGATTGCTGAGCCACTGATGCTCATGGCAGTGCTACTCTAGTCACCAGTCACTGCCATATGGAAGAGGAGAATGGCCCCTGTCATCCTGCTATAACTTCCTTGGCAAGTTTGCATTGGGCCCCAAAGTATTACAGAGTTTAATGGTTTTCTAATTTTTATATGTGGTCTTTCCTCCTGGGGGCTCAGAGGTCTCGATGCTGCTCCCCTGAGGAGCTGGGTGTGGCCCACCATGCTAGCCTACCTTTTCTCTTCCAGTGGATTTTCCCCAGGATTTTACAAATTCCTTTCCTAAAAACTGGCTCTGGTCAGAACCCCCAAACCATCAGCTGTGACACTGAATGCTTGAGCCCCATTTGTGGACAGGGTTTAAGTCTTCTTCCTCAGGACTTCTCCAGTTCCCGGGTATGTCATGAGTTACAGATAAACACCTGGGAGGAAGAGTGTTGCCCAACAACACATACCAAATATTGCACATGCACTCAGCTGCTGGCCAGCTGAGACTGATACAGATACACAAAGTATTTTATTTCTTATTTACAAACATAACTTTATAGTTATAAGCAGCACCTACAACATTAACTGTAACTGTACAGCCACAACAGCACAAATAAGTGGATATGTCCATTCAGACTCCTCCCCCTCCCCAATTTATAATAGCTCTGGCAAAAGCGTTGGGTATTTAAAAAAAAAAAAAACTATTGCTTAAACATTTCTGGGAATTGTATCTCTCTGAAAAGAAGCAGAGTAGATGATCCTTGAAAGAGATGCTAAGTGAAACAAGCCAAACACAAAAGGACACACATTGTATGATTCCACTTACGTGAAGTGGCTGGAATAGTCAAATCCACAGGAACAGAAAAGAGAACGGTGCTTGCCAGGAGTTGGGGGGAGAGGAGTGGGGAAATAGTGCTTCATGAGTATAGATTTTCAGCTTGGAATCCTGAAAAAAAGTTCTGGAGATGGATGGTAGCAGTGGCGACAACAATTTAATGCCACGAAGCTGTGCCCCTAAAAATGGTTAAAATGGTAAATTTTAAGTTATGTGTATTTAACCACAATAAAAAGTAAAAGCACTATGGAACCCTTTAAAAAGCCGGGGGGCGGGGCGGAGCTACAAGGGTGTTGTGAACGGAGTTAAGGAGTTGGTCCAGCTTGGGGAAGCCAGAGAAAAGGTTTGCCTGGGATCCTAAAAAAACACTACCCACTGGCCAGACTAGGTTGAGTGTGAAGAAGACTGAAGAGAAGAGACACTTCTTGGGAGGTAGGAGGTGCATAGTATACAGTAATAATGGCCTCTCTCAGAAATGTAGCATTTTAGTTTTCAAAGCATTTCCACAAGTGATGTAACTTGCTGTCATAACAGGCCTGGGAAGTGAAGGGCTGGGGTTCAGACACCAGGGCTCTGAGGGGAAGCTGGCCTGCCCAAAGAAGCTCCCAGTTTCCTCAGGAAACTGGCACCCCATTTGCCAACGAAGAAACTGAAGCTCAGAGAGGTGAACCGACGTGCCCCAAATCCCTTACCTGGGAGCGGAGCAGAGACCTGACCCTCAGTCTCTTGACTCACAAGAACTACTTCATGTTCTTCCCACAAGTATGAATTAAAGCAGAATGAAACTGGGAAAGTAAATAATTCCTAACTGTGTCAAAGAATGAAAGAATTCCTAGTCTACATGAAAACTCAAGAGAGAGAGGGGAAAAAAGGATATAATTTGGGGATTCATCTTCAGCTTTATAAAATCCACCCCCACCTCCGAGTAGCAAAGTGAGTAAAAACAGAATCTGGGGTGAGAAGTCATCTGAATCGTCCATGATGTGGTGAAGAAGAATCTGGAAGCAAACACCCTGCATTTATATCAAGTACTGTGTCTCATTCTGCCAGCCTTGGCAGCCAGCCCACTGTGTCTGCTTCAGGGGCCCTTCTTGGGAGACATGGTCAGAGCGCTATTTTGGGAGGAAAAAAGTGGCCTAAAACACGTGGCTGTTAAGCTGGAATTTAAAAGGACAGACACATTCAAAGGACAAATGAAGCCATCTGGCCGCCATTGTATGCTGGGGTTAAGCTCCCAGATGTGCGTCTAGGCCTCGCCTGGCACGGCACAGCCTCACCCGCAGAACGTCATCATCCCTGTGTCCTGGCCTGTTCCAGGAAGCGGCTGAAGTCGCCTGCAAGAGAAAGCACGTGGTCTCAGAGGTGAACCGGGGACAGCCTCTGAGGTGCCAAGGATTCCTCCAAGCAGCCAAGTGGACACAGACAGGCAGGTCTGTGTGTGCTAGAGAAGCTGGTTCCACAGCTCGGATGAACGACTCATTGCGGAATTCACCCACCAGGGGAAGTGAGTTAATGACTGAGGCGTTCCACCTTCTGCCTAGATGCGTCATAAAACCAACTTGTAAAGCCTGGCTCCGAGCAGACATTTGCTCGCCCAAATACAGTTAAGCAGGGCTACAAAACACTTCCAAGGGGGAAGGCTCACAGAGAAGAAAGTTCTTAAGCTTTCTCCGTGCTAGGAACAGGGCCACTGGCCTGAGCCTGACAGCTGGCCCAGGCGTGGTTACATCTGCTGACAAGAGTCTGGGAGCTGCCTTACAGCATCTGCCCCACATCTGGGACTTATGACTCATTCGCCACTGGGTCCCGCACATTCTCATGCAGGCCTGAGCAGGCAGGCCCCGTGGTGGTGCCGCGCCAAGGCCCCAGTGCTCAGACCTGTTCCTCCACCTGAGGGCCCATCAGCCTTTGTCCTTATCTCTGACGCTGCCTTCCCCTGGGACTCAGCCTTGTCCACTAGCCCTGAGGACAGGGCAAACCGAGCGCACACTGTCTCAGATTCAGCCTTAGCTATTGTAAGAGGTTCCCAGGCTGAGTCCTGGCCATTTAAATTTAGCAGACCCATACCCTCACCATGCCCTGCTGGCCCACCAGAGTGAGCCACAAGCTGCACCTGTTCCAGGCCAATCCTGTTTACCCTGGACCTACTATTTTTGCTCTCACCTCCCCAGTTCTCAGATTCCTGGCTCCATATCCCAGCTGCTATCGCTGCTTCTGGTCCCTTCACTTTGGTGACCCTTTGGGCTTCCCTTTTTAGACCACAGCTTCTCACATGTTTCTGACTCCACAGTACTGGCTTCCCTCCTGGTCTCAGGTGAAGGCTCCATGATTCAGCCCCAGCCCCTGGGTACTCTTACAGCCGGGATCATTCCCAGGACAGGCAGAGAGTGTGTGGATTTGTCCCTATGGGTCTCTGCCTGCTTCTGACCTTACTTTGCTCTCCAATTCCAGCCGCTGGGGGTTCCCTGGTCAAGCTCCTGGGCCCCAGTTCCTGGAATCCCTCCGTCACCTGGGAAGCTCTGCCCTGGGCTTAGCTTCTGATTTCATGCTGGCCTTGCCCGGGTTACACCAGGCCCACCCCCACCCCCCACTGTCTCATTGTGGTCAGAGTGGGAAAGTCCTCAGCTCTCAGGGAGTGGAGGTCTGAGAGAAGAGGGCAATACTGCCTCAGTCAGAGCCCTGACAGCGCACAGAGACCAGAGAGAGCCTCACACCTGGCTGCGAACATTTCTGTCTACAGGTTTGGGGTTACTTAAGAAGAGAAACATAATGAGGTGTCAGAAGGCAAGGTACTCGTCATCTCAAGGCTCACCTCCTTCTCTCTGAGTTGTGTGTGCGGGTGTGTTGTTTCAGATATCTCAAACAAGTATCCCGTTCTAAGTCCCTGGAAGTAGGAGTGGCCCCATAGGTTCAGACCCTCTTCTTTGCTGGACTCCAGGTCTGAATTTAGCAACATGTCCGTCATGGACATTCTCCACCAATGAACGAGTGAATCCCGGATTGCCCTACTCCCAGCCTCTCCATTCCCTCCACTCCAGAAGGTACAGAAACAAGGGCCAGAGCCAGTGCCTGCTCCCCTCTTCCCCCTCTCCAGACCCTCATCATCCCCTTCCCTAGAGGCCTAGGGACCCAAAGACCAAACTCCCCTAAAAGTTCAGCTGGCCATTTAGTTTTCTATAAGCCAGCTTTCCTTCATGAGCATGTACTGTGATGAGATGGTGAGGAGCAAGAGTCTGACACCTGGCCCCCAGGGTGATTCCTACTACGCCATTTACTGGTGAGGGGACCCTAAACCAGCAATTTAACTTCTCTATGCCTGTTTCCCCATCTTTAGAATTGGGATACTGACAGTCCCTCCTTCACTGGATTGTCACGAGGATTATTGGAGTCCATTCCCGGAAGAGTGATATCTCATATGTAATAAATGGTGGTGCTACAAGCTCTTATTTATTGTTCACTCTATGTCAGGTCTTATTCTAAATACTTATTATCCAATAACTCATTTTCCCTAAGCACCGTAAAACAGGAATAGGAGGATTATTCCATAATTCTAAGGTACATTATTGTTAATTAGACATTATTAATAGTAATCAAATATATTTTATTTGTTAATTTAAAATGTTATTAATTAAACATTGTGCCCATCAGCAGGAATTAGAATGCATTCTCAAACTTATCACAATTCCTGTTACCCCAAGGATTAAATTGTTTCTGTTTTTTAGTGCTCTCTTTACTGGCCTTGGTAAGGTTATAGATAATAAATACTCACACCTGATCAAAAAATAAACTAAGTTTTAAAAAGACAATTTATGGGGTGCCTGGGTGGCTTAGTCGGTTAAGCATCCAACTTTCACTTAGGTCATGATCTCATGGTTCATGGGTTCGAGCCCCACGTCGGGCTCTGTGCTGACTGCCAGCTCAGAGCCTGGAGCCTATTTCAGAGTCTGTATTTCCCTCTCTCTCTGACCCTCCCCTGCTCACGCTGTCTCTCTCTCTCTCCTAGAAATAAATAAAAATTTTTAAAAAAATAAAAAAGAGAATTTAGTAGGGCACCTGGGCGGTTCAGTCGGTTAAGCCTCAGACTTCAGTCCAGGTCATGATCCCATGGTCCATGAGTTCAAGCCCCACATCGGGCTCTGTGCTGACAGCTCAGAGCCTGGAGTTGGCTTCAGATTCTGTGTCTCCCTCTCTCTCTGCCCCTCCCCTGCTCATGCTCTGTCTCTCTCACTCTCAGAAATGAATAAAGATTAAAAAAAATTTTTAATAAAAATAGAGGATTTAGAGAATTTCCCCATCTGAATACAAACCAGTGTGGAAAGATGAAAAAAATAAACACTTAGAGAACAGAGATTCCAACGGGGCCCCCATATAGACACAAGCCTGTGTCATAGTATAAACACAATTCTGTGTATATCTTTGATTTACCCAGTTTATAATTTAATAAATTATACTAAATAATATATTAATGTTGCTGTATAATCTTTGAAGTTATCATTTCAATGACTGCAGAATACCACATTTAGTTAATTACCGTAATTGAACTGATCTCATTACCGCATATTGGCAAGCTTTTTACTATTATAAATAATCCTGTAGTAGGGACACCTGCGTGGCTCTGTCGTTTGAGCAATCAGCCTGGGCTCAGGTCATGATTTCACAGTTCATGGGTTCAAGCCCGGCATGGGGCTCCCTGCTATCAGCACAGAGCAGGCTTCAGATCCTCTGTCCCCCTCTCGCTGCCCCTCCCCCACTTGCTCACTCTCTCAAAAATAAATTAAAAACCATTTAAATAAATAAATAATTCTGTGGTAAACATCTTGGTAAAACCTATGTTTTCTTTCTTTTAGATTGTTTCTTAAGCTAATTCTTAGAAATGGGGTTATGGAGTCAAAGAGGCAAACTGAGGCTATTTAAAGCTAGAATTGCCTTCATCATCTCATTCATCCCTGTTCAGTTAGTGGAGGATCACATGGGAGGGACGAACACTCCTGGAGAAAGCAGGAAGAAAGAGATAGGAATTAGCATCTGCTCTTGACTGCCAGGCATCATGCTGGCTTCAAACTGAATCTTTGATGTGCCGCCATCCGACCTGCCCAGACTTTCATCACTGACATTGTTTTGGCCCTTTATGATGAAAATTGCCAAGCAGTACTTTGGAAGCTTTGTTCATTCGATCTCATTTAATCCTTACAACCATGCTCTGAGGAAAATTGCCATTTTACAGAAGGGAAAACAGGAACTCAAAGATTAAGCCAAGTTCACACAGCTAAAGAATGGAAGAATCTGAGTCCAAGTTTATACTCTTTCTGCTCTGCCACACTGTGCCCCAGCCTTCCTCTACCCAGCTCCCCAGCCCCCCCCCTCCCCACAGCCCTGTATTCACAGATGGAATTTTTTACTCTCTGCACTATATGGATAGAGAGACTGCTGAAGATGGAGATTGGGGGGGACTACAAGCTGCCAGACTGCTCTGAAGAGGACTGAATCTCCCTGGCTCTCTGCCCACAAACTATTTCCTTTTCCTTTCCTGCTGGATAAAAGCATAATATTAAAGGACACACACATTGTTCCAAAGAGAGGGCTTCCTGTAAATAGACTGCCTATCAAAGATGCTGACTTATCAAATATCCTTTGAGGCTAAGTATCTCTCACAAGAGGTGTGTCTGAACCCTGAGCCCATGAACTGGGCCTGTCCTTATGTTAAAATCATTCTCCCATGGAATTATTTGATCTGGCCCAGCATTTATAAACTTAGCACACATTTCAATATCTCAGTTAAATCATCTAACCTCAGAGGTGCCTGGCTGGCTCATTTGGTAGAGCATACAACTCTTAATCTTGAGGTTTTAATTTCGAGCCCCATGTTCAAGATTGCTTAAAAATAAAATCTTTAAAGAGCCTAAGTGTCCATCAACGGATGAATGGATCAAGAAGATGTGGTTTATCTATACCATGGAATACTACATGGCAATGAGAAAGAATGAAATCTGGCCATGTGTGGCAACATGGA
Source organism: Proteles cristata cristata (assembly GCA_017311185.1). Classification (NCBI taxonomy): domain Eukaryota; kingdom Metazoa; phylum Chordata; class Mammalia; order Carnivora; family Hyaenidae; genus Proteles; species Proteles cristata. The sequence goes on from JAESUZ010001614.1 coordinate 1,628,269, forward strand.
TGGACCTTGAGGGTGTTATGCTGAGCGAAATAAGTCAGGCAGAGAAAGACAAATACCATATGACTGCATGTATAGGAGGATTAGGAGGAACTTGACGGAGGAACAAGGGGGAGAAGAAGGGGGAAATGGTGGGGGAAAGGGAGAGAGGCAAACCATGAGAGACTCATGAATGCTGACAAAAACTGAGGACTGATGGATGTGGGGGGGAGGGAGGGATGGGCATAGAGGAGGACACTTGTGGGGATGAGCACTGGGTGTTATGTGGAAACTAATTTGACAATAAACTATTTGAAAAAAATAAATAAAATCTTTAAAAACTTAAAAAGTAAAAACAATCATCTAACCTCAGTCTATAGTGATTCTAGCCTTTTTTCCCTACCAAAGGAGACCTCCATTATTTCTCCTTCATATTTTGAAATACTGTGTCTCATACTGAATACTGTCACAAACACACTGAGATTCGTAAAATTCCAGATGTTGCTCCATGATACATCTGGGTCAGGGATACCCTGGCTGTCTGAGGACTACTGAGGAACAAGCTACAGCTAGCAAGGGTTATGGAAAGACAGGGGCTGGCACCTGCACATTCAAGGAGACCAAAGTTAGTGAAAAGAATAGGTCAGAAGCCACTGCTGGGTGTGGCGAGAGAGATCATCTCAACAGTTCCAGGAGCTAAGTTTTGCAGTGCACTGAGCATGACCTGTATTCATCAGGCCTCCTTCAGATGCAAGTGTGGAAATCTGACTGGCTCAAGCAGAAGGAAAATGTATTGGGCAGGGTAGTCATCAAATATAACTGGATCCAAGTGTGTTGTCACTTAAATTTTTAAAAAGTGATGCATCACTTAATGGTGTCAGAGGGAATTTGTCCCCATCTCTTTGTTTTGCTTTCCTCTCTCCACAGTGATGACAAGAGGACCAGGACCACCAGTAGCTCCCAGCTTCTTTTCCACAGAAATCCCAGTGGAAAGAGAGTACCTATTTCCTAATTGTTCCACCAAAAGTCCTAGGACTGACTGTCAGTTGACCTGAGTTGGCTCATGTGATGAGCATATCAGCCTGCCCTTCAAATCTTCTCCACTTTTCTCCCTATTCTGTAGCTGAGAGGAAGGCCTGTGCGGATGCATCAATAGCTTCTTTCCCCTCCTCTTTCCTTTGGGGATGGTCAGTAGGAAGACAGCAGGAGACTGGGGGAAGAGAAAAGGAGATGAGATATTCATGACCCCCAGCCCCCTTGGCAAGAGTCTCCATGGATTCGCAGTGTCTCATGGTCCTGCTTCAATTTTCTCTACCCATCTTTCTCTTTTTGAGTTTGAGTAATGGCTCCTCAGTCTTGCCTTTACAACCCATGTGTGGTGACAATGCCCCACTTATGAGTAACCCCAGGAACTGCACTTTCACTTAGGGGTTTCTTCACTCTGCCCACATCTCTGTGGGAAGGTTATTTGATAACCCAATCCGAGAGTTTCATCTGTTTCTAGGACCCTGACTAATACAGCTAACATGCCCAGCCCTCTATCAAATCTATGTTTCTCACTGGACAAGCCTGAATCACATGCCTACCCGTGAACTAAAGGTCTGAAATCAGGTGCATTCACACCATAGGGACTGAGAGTGGAGGAGGGGTAGTCCCCAAAAGGGACAGGCAGGAACAACCTATAATCACTGAATTTAGCAAAGTGGATAAAAAGGAATTCTACCCGCCAGCAAGTGTTAAGACTACACCAGTTTCTTCAGAAGCAGAACCCACATATAAATAAGGATGGGTTTCAGAGAGGAAATGCATGCTGAAACAGCAATAAGCATGCCTTTCTTCCTCATATATTCAAACCAACGCCTCCAAAAGACCTGGCCACCTCTTTTCTGAGCTCTGAGCCTGTTGACAACTCTCTTCTGAAACAAATTGAAATTTCTGTCATTGATTCACTTTGAAATGTCATAAAACAGCATAGGCCTTGGCTAGCTGAGCAATAAACCAGGTCCTCTTGGCAGCTTAAATGAGCGGCCCCTGACAGCAGGACAGGGGACAAGGCATTAAATGTTGCCAAGAATGGGCAATTTGGAAGCCGCCTAGTGACAGAAATGACAAGGCCAAAATCATAAGCACTTTGAAAAAAAAAATGGTATCAGTTGAAGGATAAACATAAAACGAGACGGTAGCAACCTCATCACAGAGTTGTAAATGCTTATGGGAACATGCAGCCAGATAACCCATGAAACCCCAACAACTTAGCAGGGAATTATTTTTATATTGGTTAATCCCCATTATAATGACTGGCTCTGCCTTACAGGTAAAAGCATGGACCACTACCCCGGTGAATCTCAGTCCTTTATCATAACCCAAAAAACGAGTAGCACGGTTGTTAGTTACCCCATCCCCCAACTTCATGTTTTGATGGAGACTCCACTGTGCTTTTTCAATGGACAAGTTGACGTTTATTAAAATGTGAAGGATATTTGGCTTTCCTGGTCTGTTTCCTCAATAAAACCCTAGATGCTGCTTTGGTTGGAGCTCAGGATGATACATTTTCCAGGAAGACAGGCCTCCTGAGCCAGTTGTATGCCTCTCCTAGTCCCACTCATAATTCCTTTGTGATACTATCCTGTAGCAGTTCTCTACGTCCAGAAGGACATTTGGATTTCAGCTCTCTGGGGGAAAGGAGATCTAAAGAATCGATTTGCTTCAGTGCCTCTGGAGTCCAGGAAATGAAGAGTATGAGACCCAGAGAGAGAAGAAAACGAAGGGCTCCAGACAATGGAATCCCTTAGCCACACTTGGGCCCTATGGGTACAATGGAAAAATCATGGCATTAGAAGCAAACAGACCAGGTTCAAGTCCTAGTATGTGACCTTGAGCAAGTCACACCTTTATGAGTTTGTTTCCTTCTCATCTAGTCTTATTGTTTCCAAGACACTAATGATATGATAAGCATTAAAAATAAAAAGTGAGTTCTCAGAGCCTAGACAGTTCTGATTGATATTTCCAAGGACATTCCTGCTTTGAAGGGCCCATTTAGACAAAAGTTATCAATAAATTTAGAGGGCAGAAGAGAGTAGGGGAAGCATGCCAAAAAGGTTTCCTCTCACCAGCCATCTCCATCTGATTCATAGTAGCTCCCTGGAACACCATATTCACAAGAACTTTGAGGTCATATCTGGGCTCAGTGGGAAAGAATGTCCTTATCAATGTGTACAAGAGGAGAGTCTGTCACCATGCATGACATCCCTGTTTTGGTGATTGAAATCATTGAGCTTGAAAATCAATTCTTAGAGGAAGTAATTGTGTTTAAACTCTTTCTTCAAGATCAATAAAAAATACAGTATTAAAAAAAACCAGTATCAGTGGGTTTTTAACATAAACACTTATTTCTCAGTACACAGAGCATCAGGCTGTGGGTTGGATTGGTTCTGCTTCACATTTCTTCTCATTCCAGGACCAGGCAGATGGAATAGTCCTCGTTTGGGATGTGCTGTGCTCATGGAAAAAAGCAGAAACTCAAATGACCACAGCAAATCAGACAATAGCATTTAAAACTTCTCCTCAGACATAGTATAAATCATATTATTCACATCTCATTGGCCAAAGCAAGCTGTATAACCAAGCCCTAAGTCAATGGAGAAGGAATATATAATCTTAAAGGGAAGAACGGAGTGAAAAACAGCAATCAATTCAATCTACCAGATGGTGTTTAAGAAAGATACTTTCAGTATGAAGATGCTATATCTGTTTTTTTCTTATGTATTTTCTGCAATACATATGTCATATATGTGTAATTTAAAAAATTGAAAAGTTGTGGGCACCTGGGTGACTCAGTCGGTTAAGTATTCAACTTCAGCTCAGGTCATGATCTCATGGTTTGGGGGTTGGAGCCTTGCTTTGGGCTTTGTGCTGACAGCTTAGAGCCTGGACCCTGCTTCAGATTCTGTGTCTGCTTCTCTCTCTGCCCCTCCCTGTTCTCTCTCTCTTTCTCTCTCTCAAAAATAAACACTAAAAAAAACCTGAGAAGTGCGAAATGCTAAAATATCTTATAAATGTTGGGATTCCCTTAGGAGTGAGCAAGCTGATACCTGGAAAGAGGAAGGCACCTATGCTGATGGGAGTAGGAGGAGGGAAAAAATGCACAAAGCTGGGAGCTTTTCAGAGAATATGTAAGTTTAAAGGAGGAGATAGCAAGGGAACTAAGTACACGACAAGTAAATCCCTAAGGGAAGCCCTAGAAGAGCATCAACAGTAAGTTGATAAGCAAGTGGAATGATGTCCACTTGAATAAGCAGATCAGCTCAAGACTTGCCAAAGGCACAGAGATCTCAGAAGATGCAGTTGAAGTGATGAATGGATGTTAATGATTTTTGGAAGGCAAGGACTATGAAATACTGGTAAAAAAAAAAAAATACAGGTTTTGGGGGTGCCTCGGTGGCTCAGCCAGCTCTTGATTTCATCTCAAGGTGTTATCTCATGGTTTGTGAGATCAAGCTGGGAGTTGGGCCCCATGCTGGACTGCTGTGTGTGAGCCTCTTGGGATTTTCTCTTTCCCCCTCTCTCTGCCCCTACCCTGCTTGTGCTCTCTCTCTCTCTCTCTCTCAAAATAAATAAAATAAACACTTAATAAAATCTCCATTAAACCTCACAACCTCCACCAACTATTATCAACTACTTCTCAAACCCTCCACAGAAAAATTTCTTGAGAGAGTTATCTCTGTATGCTGTCTCCATGCCTTCATCCCACAATCTCTGGCGATCCACTCCAATCACATTTCTGGCCCCACCACTTTCCAGAGACTGCTCTTTTCAGAATTATCAATGACCCCAATGTTGCCAATCCAGTGATCGCTTCTTGGTCCTCATCTTATATGATGTCACACAGCATTTGACCCAAATACCTACCTAAATAGGGGATCTCTAACTAGCAAGAACAAACAGAACACTCTTGATTTATTCTTCACGCTAAGATAAATAACCAACCAACAAAACAAACAAAAAAAGACTAGCTACTACTCTCTCTTTTGTCTCAGTGAAGACTATCCAGATATTCAAGAAGCTCCCCCCTCCCCGCAAAAAAAAAAAAGTAAGCTATTTTTTGGTCCTCTCTACTGTTCCCTACAGAAATCCATCAGCAAGTCCCATCCACTCGGTGTGTAAGATACACCTCCAAAGTCTATACTTCTCTCCATGACTATTGCTCCACTAGTCCAAGCCATTGACATCTCATCTGGACTATAAAGAAAGCCTCACCACTCTCCCTGACCTCCACCTGTGCCTGTTTATGATCCATTCTTCATCAGCTCCCAGAGTGAACTTTTTAAAATGCAACTCCCATGCTTGAAACCCTCCACTAAAATTTCATTTAACTAAGAAAGTTCTACACTCCTTATTCTATCTTACAAAGCCCTGTGTGATCTGACCCATGTCCACCTCTCTGATTCCACCTGATACTAATATGTCAGCCACACTTGCCTTATTTCCATCCTTGAAATATCCATCTCATTCATACCTTTTTGTGCAGCAAATGTTAAGGATTTATTCCATAATGTAGTTATGCTTAGAGTAGATGTTAGTGGACAGTGATGCAGGTTGTATATCCAGTTTACCACTCTAGATCAGAAAATGCCTCTGATCATAAAGACAAAGAAAGATATTACATATTGACAAAGGAGTCAATTCATCAAGAAGATATAACAAATATAAGCACATACACACCCAACAACAGAATCCCAAAATATATAAAGCAAAACTAACAGAATTGAAGGGAGAAGTAGACAGTTCTACAATAATGGAGACTTCATACCCCACTTTCAATTATGGATAGAACAGGGGCACCTGTGTGGCTCAGTTGGTTAAGTGTCCGACTGTGGCCCATGTCATGATCTCACAGTTCCTGAGTTTGAGCTCCATGTTGGGCTCTGTGCTGACAGCTCAGAGCCTGGAACCTGCTTCAGATTCTGTCTCCCTCTCTCCCTAACCATCCCCTGATTGCTCTCTGTCTCTCTCTCTCAAAAATAAATAATTTAAAAAAAAAAAACATTTAAAAAATAAGGGATAGAACAATTAGAAGATCAACAAGGAAATAAAGGACTTGAACACCATAAACCCACTAGACCTGACATATATATAACACTTCACCCAATAACAGTAGAAAACACATTTACTCAAATACACATGGAACAGTTTCCAGGATACGCCATATGCTAGACCACAAAACAAGTTTCAATAAATTTAAAAGAATTTATATAAGATATCCTCTCCAACCACCATGGAATGAAACTAGAAATAAATAACAGAAGCCAGTCTGGAGAATTCACAAATATATGGAAATGAAATATGCTCTAACAATCAATAGATCAAGGGAGAAGTTCCAGCAAAATTTAGAAAATTCTGTCTCCCTTAGTAACCCAGTAAATATAAGTATCTACTTACTACCTTAATATCCTAGAGGAAGCAGTTGTATGATGTTGAGGCAATGCTATGAATCCCTATATAAATCAGCTTTTGCTGTATGACAAACCACCACCAAACTGTCATGCAACAATAAGCATTTATTCTTATGTTCACAGGCCTTCAGATTGGCTGAGACAGGCTATGTTAGGCTGTATGTGTGCAGGATAACCAGGATAGTCTGGCTGAAGGAGCAACAGCTATCTGGGGGCATTTTCTTCTCACGGCAAAGGACAAAAGCTCCCAGAGCAATATAGGGATACACACAATTCCTCTTAAGACCTAGGCTCACATGTTGTATGTTATCACTTCTACCCATATACCATTTGCCCAAGTAAACCATACAGCCAAGTCCAACATCAATGAGAAATAGAAGAATACTTTCCTCTACCATAAGGGTTAGAAGGGAGGAAATGAAAATTCACTGAATGAAAATCTACTCTTCCACAGCACCCCCCCCTCCTTGGAGAAGAGCTTTAAAAAATGATGCTGTTAAAATAATATAAAAATGGGGAGAGGGACAAAACATAAGAGACTCTTAAATATAGAGAATAAACAGAGGGTTGCTGGAGGGGTTGTGGGGGGGGGGGCTAAATGGGTAAGGGGGATTAAGGAATGAGGCATTAAGGCATTACTTCTTGTGAGATCATTGTTGCAGTATATGCTAACTAACTTGGATGTAAATTAAAAATAAATTAATTAAAAATGGTGCCGTTATTACTACTTACGGATAATGAGCAATAATGTCTTCTTACTAACCACATTGGTTAGTGAATGGATGGATGATTAATACCCATATTCTTGCTGTATGTGTTACTGCTAAAAGCCATATAGAAATGTTAAATTCTTCAAAGCCATTTTACCCAGATTTAGTCAACAAGTGTTGACTTATTAATTTATTATTAGCTGAGCAATATTATCACCTCTAGAACTTTTACTTCAACACGATTTCTTTTCTAGTACTGAATGAGAACTTTTTAAGATGTCCGTGTGATATATCAAAGCACTAAAAGTGAATCTGACACTATCAATAAGAACAGACTTAATATACCTTTTTTGAACATCTTCCTAAAAGAAAAATCCTTTTGACATCTGAATTTTTGACTTGTGGAAAACTTCAGCTTTCTGAAGGAGTCTTAATGAAGGTTATATCTGCTAAAGTAAAAAATATCCAGTGTACACACAATATAGAGTCTAACCTTCCTTGGCCTTGAAGACCTTGATATGCTGCTAATATTTTCACATGTAAAAATAAGTCAGTGGTAAATGATGACATTATCCTGAATTCTGCATTGTTCAATTGAGTCTCCATTTATACTATAACCTCCCTTCTAATAAACATCTCTCCCACAAGATTTTCATCCTATTTGTTTGATTTAGATCTTAGTGGAAAGAAAGATATTTTTATCTTAATTTTATGCCAGAAAATATGAAGTCATGAAAACATACTGAAAAGGATAGACATTTTTTAAATGGGATCTTAAGCTCCAGGCCCAAAGACTGTTGCCAAATTCAGTGAAGAATTGTTTGGAGTAAGAACAGAACATTGCTCTGAGATCGAGCCAACTAGAAAAGCTGATACACTATGACATCTCTGGCATGTATAACTTCCCTGCCCTTGAACTGAACTCTAGAGGGAGGCAACACCATGAAAGTCAACAATGAGGTGAAGAGTGCACCTCCAAGTCATAAAGTACCCAAAACCTCACTAAGCAAACCAGTCTAATTGGGGGAAAGATCCATCTAAATTAGTGAAAAGTTAGACTTCCCATTATTTACAAATACAAGGAAAACTTTTGGGTTTAAAATATTGACAAATGGAATCGAAATTCTTTCCACTTCTTCCAAAATGCTATTGAACTAACAAAGAGATAAAAAGAAAAGACAAATAGCAGTACTAGAAAAATTGAGAGGAATGCAATCACCACCAAAGAAATTCTGATCAATTTCTGAAAGATATGAAGCAGAGAGGGTAAAATAACTCGTTGTATGTTTTTTTAATGTTTATTTATTTTGAGAGACAGAGTCAGAGTGAGAGGAAGAGAGAGAATCTAAGCTAAGCAGGTCCCCCACTGTCAGTACAGAGCCCTAAGCAGGGCTTGAACCCACAAACTGCAAGATCATTCTGAGCAGAAACCAAGAGTCGAATGCTTATCCAACTGAGCCACCCAGGCACCCCAGCTTGGTATATATTTTTAAAATTATGTCTATGTATAAATATTTGACTTACAGATCAAATTGATAAAAAGGTAATTAATGTCAGAGTTGAGCACCCAGTAGAGCAAGAAGAGGACAGGGACAGATTTCCCCCCAAAAAAATGTGGGAAAAAAGTCAACACAGCAAGGACATAAAGAAGCATAAGCTGGGGGAAGCTTGAGATAATTATATTAAAACACTTAAATTTTAGAATTTTGTCACTGTCTCATAAGCTGGTCCTATAGACCAGCTGTTCTCATTGTATGAGGACTGTGAGATTAAGACACTAAGGTGTTATTTGCCTTTCTCACTGTGTTGACATTTGCACTGATGGAACAAATATAATTGTGGATAAACTGCTGATTTCTTAGGTACCTAACTGGTATTAGTAGCCATGTGTTCTTTATCACCAGATGCTCACAGGAAGTAAAAAGTAATAATAAAGCCCATCTCATATAATGCCTTTGATGAAACAGTAAAAAATTATTAATGTTACAGAAATATAAACCTTTGGGTCTTTCTAATACTCTATGTGACAAAAATGAGAAGTATATATAAAACACTTCTGTTGAGGGGCGCCTGGGTGGCTCAGTTGGTTAAGCGTCCAACTTCGGCTTAGGTCATGATCTCACAGTTTGTGAGTATGAGCCCCGCTTCGGGCTCTGTGCTGACAGCTAGCTCAGAGCCTGGAGCCTGTTTCAGATTCTGTGTCTCCCTCTCTCTCTGACCCTCCCCTGCTCACACTGTCTCTCTCTCTCTCTCTCAGAAATAAATAAAACATTAAAAAAAAAAAACACTTCTGTTGAATACCAAAATATAATGGCTGTCTCCAGAAAAAGCACTTGTGCAATCATTGGAATCACAAGCTGACTTAGCTGCTTTTTTTGTGGAACTCCATTATTTCTTGAAACAGCAGACAAGCCATAGTAAATCAGACTTGGATGTCTGGCAGAAATTTTCTCAAAAATGAATGAAATGAGTCTGTCAATAAAAGGAAAACAGCTGACAGTATTTGTTGCCAGTGATAACATTCCAGCTTTCATGAGAACATTAGAATTTTGGAAAACTTGTATACAATACCATAAGCTTGACATCATCCCCATATAACTTAAGACTTTGATGAGATCAGTGGTAATACTATTGAATTATTTTTTGATGTTGTATAATTAAATGCATCAACATGTGAAAGATCTGCATAATTCAGAAAGCCAATATTTTCCAAATGACCCATGTATGATTTTACAAAATCATGCATGGGTAATTAAAAAGTTCAAAGTACAAAATAGACCACTTGATTGTAATGTAATAGAATACAAAACATTCACTGCTACAGTTACAGATTCCACATTTGAACCATTCTTTAAGTAACTTGCACTTGTCGAGTTCTGGTGTAATAGCAAAGAAGATTGTCCACATTTAACTAAAAATATCTTAAAATACTCCTCCCTTTTCCAACTATGTAGCTGTGTAATTGATACTGGATTTTGTTTATGTGCTTCAACTAAAACAACATATTTTAATAGATTGACTATAGAAGCTGATGTGGAAATCCAACTGTTTTCTATTAAGTAGCTGTTAAAGAAATTTTTTAAAGTGTAAAACAATGCTACTATTCTAAAAATTGTATTTTGAAAAAAAGCAATTTTTCACAAAATGTTATTTATACTCACATGTAATAAGCTTGGAGGGACCTGGGTGGCTCGGTTGATAGAGTGTGTGACTCTTGATCACAGGATTGTTCATTCAAGCACCACATTGGGTATAGAGATTACTTAAAAACAAAATCTTAAAAAATATATATATATATATAATGAATATATGTATTCATATATATATATAATTTATTATTTTTATTTTAAAATAAGTATTTTAAAAATGTCTCTAATATTTCTAACTAACATAGGAGCTGTCAATAGATATAACCCTTACAAAGAAACACTCTTTGGGATCCTCAATAATTTTTAAAGGTGTAAAGTGGCCCCAACACCAAATTTGGAGAATCAATCCAGTGTTCTCTCTCATGCTTTCCATCAGTTTCTACCTTCTGGGGTAAAAAAAAGATGGAAGGGTGGGAAAGTGAACACCAATAATGTCCTAGCTGCCATGAAAGTGAGAGGGAGGATGACACATCATAGTAGTGATATGTCTTAACTTTATCTCTTCATATCTTTCATGAGTCTAAAGTCCTGAGGAATATAGAGACTCAATGATCCATCAGTAGATTCTGGAAAAGTCACAGTTTGAGAGTAGGCTTGGGGAAATGGAAGGGTTTCCATCTGATCTATTCATACATGGAACAGCTGGCCTGGTTCCATACAAATTTGAGAAAAAGGCGGTGCGGGGAGGGGCATTATATAAATAACCTATAATGAAAAGGAAAAAGATCACCTGATATCAGCTTATGACTCTCCATCCTTAAGCAAATATACTAGGAGGTTGTACAGTGTGGCAGTCACTTCCTTCCTTTAGGAATTGTAAGGTCAGGCCTGGCTATAAAGATGAGGTGTGGTGATATGCAGGGTTTGGAGGCACAGGCAGGGTTGCCTGGGTGGCTTACGTCAGTTAAGTGTCAGACTCCAGCTCAGGACATAGTTTCACAGCTCATGGGTTTGAGCCCCGTATCAGGTTCTCTGCTCTCCAGCTTCGGATCCTCTGCTCCCCTCCTCTCTCTGCCTTTCTCTTGCTCACTCTCTCTCTCAAAAATAAATAAACACTTGAAGGCATAGACAAATTCTCAGTACAAGCAGATGATTATGGTTAAGCATGTAATCATCTATTTATTCACCAAAAATTAAGTGTATTAACCAAGACTTCATGCATTTTGGACCCGGAAAAGTTGGTATTGGATTTTTTTAAAAGTTTAGATATATATGGATCTGCTACAAGATACACTGCCCTTCATCTACTGCAAATTTTCTTTTCCTTTTAGAAGTGACTTGTAATTTTCAGTGTATTGAACAAATTATTACTAGTCAGTGATAAGGTAAAGCATTTCAGTAAGTCAATAATGTGCAATAATTCCAAAAAGATATAAACCATTCTATTAAAATTTTCAGTCAAATGACTTCACTTACCAAATATCCAACGTAGTTCCTATGATGAGTGATAAAATTAACCATTTTCTCCATTTCAATTCTGGTGACTGAATTTGAAATTTTAAAAAGCACATTATTGACAGAGGTACCTGGATGGCTCAGTCAGTCAAGCGTCCAACTTCAGCTCAGGTCATGATCTCACAGTTTTGAGTTCGAGCCCCACACTGGGCTCTCTGCTGTCAGCTGGAGCCTGCTTGGGATCCTCTGTCTCCCTCTCTCTGACCCTCCCCCTCTCTAAAATAAGTAAACATTAAAAAAAAATTTAAGCACATTATTGATAGAGTTGTAAGTCCTAGAAAAACTAAAAAAATGACTAATGGCCCTCCCTGATAACACACTATCTTAGTTTCTTACACAGTTTTCCCCCATTTCTCATTTTTGTTTTTGGTAATTAGTAGCTAGGGTTTGAGAACACCTGACCCTGATCTGCAGTCTTTGACATTCCCACCTCCGTAAAGTGATTCGTCAGTTATACAGCAGCCAGTGGTAAAATTATGAGAGAGGTGAAATGCAAATGCTTCTCACTTCCTACAGTAATTCCAGCAAAGTAAGACTCCATATGTGTTTATGAGAGAAAAAGAGGTAGAGGGACATGATTAGAAGTGAATGAAGGGGGGTATTATGTCCATCTCAGTGCTGATATCTGCCACTATCATTTTGGGGCTACAGAGGACACACCACAGAGCATGGCACAAATCCTAGAATCTTCCTCCCTAATGTATTTCTTTCTTTTTTTTTTTTTTCTTTTTGGGATTTTATTTTTAAGTAATCTCTAAACCCAACATGGGGCTTGAACTCATGACCCCAAGATCAAGAGTTATGCTTTACCAACTGAGCCAGCCCAGCACCTGCTAATGTGTTTGTCAATACTTTAGGGGAGGAAATCTCCTCTGGGACTTTTGGGAGATATAAGAGGAAAGTGCCACCAACTGAGTAAGAAAAACCCACTTTTCTGTGCCTCCTTCTCTCTTACACCACTACTACCCTCACAACACTTTTGATGCCAGATGTGAAGTGTTATTCCCATACCAAGGAAGTCTGTGACACTAGCTGGAGGTCCTACAATTTAACTCAATTCCGATACTGTCTACTTGGACATAGCATCAGATCCCACAGGTTAAAGGTTCAGACCCACATGACTGTCCCTCACTTCAGATGACAATCATAAGTAGTAGGTACCCCAAGTTACCCACAACTTCTGTCTACTTGACTAGAAATCATACATTCCCATGACCTCCTCCCCCTTGTATTTAATTATTTACTTGAGCAGCTTACAGAACTCAGGGAAACATATTTCCCACTTTATGATAAAGGATACAGATGAACAGTCAGGTGAAGAGGCAGGGTCTGAGAGGGTCCAGAACATAGGAGCTTCTGTCCTTGTGGATCACCTTCACAGTACCTAGATGTGTTTGCCAACCCAGAAACTCTCTGAACCCTTCCTTTTGCATTTTTATGGAGGCTTTATTATAGAGGCATGGCTGATTAAATCATTGGCCGTTGGTGGGTGAACTCGTTCTCCAGCCCCTCTCCCTTCCCTGGAAGCTGAGGGGTGGGACTGAGCATCCCAACCCTCTAATCACACCATTGGTTCCCTTAGAACAAGTCCCCTTACTTAAGTGCTTTCCAAAAGTCACCTCAGTAGAGAGATTCCAATTTAAAAGATCTTTTTAATAACATTTCTATTCATCAGTAGATTTTTGTGCAAAGGTTGTTGTTTATGAGATAAGCTAGGAAAATAAATTATGCCTGCCTATTCATAAAAAAAGTTACCTCACTAACATAAATACAGGTGTGGTTGAAAGGGGTTTGCTGTAGATATCAAGACACCTTTATCATTCTTTGGGGCACTTGGGTGACTCAGTTGGTTGAGTGTCCCACTCTTGATCTTGGCTCAGGTCATGATCGCAGGGCTGTAGGATCAAGCCCCAGGTTGGGCTCTGAGCTGAGCTTGGAGCTTACTTAAGCTTCTCTGTATCCCTCTGCCCCTCTCCCCAACTCACCTGCTCTCTCTCTCTTTCTTTCTCTCTCTGTCTGTAAATAATAATAATGATAATGATAATGATAATGATAATGATAATAAAGACACCTTTATCACCCCTATCACTTAGAAAATTTCAATAATTTTAGGAGCTTTGTGCCAGAAACAGGGATGAAAACCAAATATATATTGCTTATTATAAGTCACAATATCACAGCAGGTCACACATGAAAATCTTTTTCAACTTTCCTACCTACTTAGCATTTGGAGTCCTTCCATATATCATGTTAGGGAAGATGTGGTGCCAAATTTCATTGAATGTGTGCCATCATAGAGTCTAAAATTCAATTATCCAAGCAAAATATTAGAGACATTTCCAGCTTTAGCTAACACACATTAAATCCAGAATATCTGGTGAATGTATCTATACTAATATATTAATCCTGATACAAAACTATAGGCTAGCTGAGGCTTAACATCCTTAGAATCTATTCTCACAAGCTTCTGCACAGCAAAGGAAACAACCCAGAAAATTAATAGGCAACCAACGGAATGGGAAAAGATAGTTGCAAATGACATATCAGATAAAGGGTTGATATCCAGAATCTACAAGGAACTCACCAAACTACATGCCCGAAAAACAAACAACCCAGTGAAGAAATGGGCAGAAGATATGAACAGACACTTCTCCAAAGAGGACATCCAGATGGCCAACAGACACATGAAACGATGCTCAGCATCCCTCCTCATCAGGGAAATACAAATCAAAACCACACTGAGATACCACCTCACGCCAGTCAGAGTGGCTAAAATGAGCCAATCAGAGAACTCTAGATGCTGGCGAGGATGTGGAGAAACGGGCACCCTCCTACACTGTTGGTGGGAATGTAAACTGGTACAGCCCCTCTGGAAAACAGTGTGGAGGTTCCTAAGGAAACTAACAATAGAACTCCCCTATGACCCAGCAATAGCACTGCTAGGAATTTACCCAAGGGATACAGAAATGCTGATGCATAGGAGCACATGTACCCCAATGTTCATAGCAGCACTCTCCACAATAGCTAAAACATGGAAAGAGCCTAAGTGTCCATCAACAGATGAATGGATCAAGAAGATGTGGTTTATCTATACCATGGAATACTACATGGCAATGAGAAACAATGAAATCTGGCCATGTGTAGCAACGTGGATGGACCTTGAGGGTGTTATGCTGAGCGAAATAAATCAGGCAGAGAAGGACAAATATCATATGTGTGCACGTATAGGAGGATTAGGAGGAACTTAACAGAGGACCAAGGGGGAGAAGAAGGGCGGAAATGGTGGGGGAAAGGGAGAGAGGCAAACCATGAGAGACTCTTGAATGGTGACAAAAACTGAGGACTGGTGGATGTGGGGGGGAGGAGGGGTGGGCATGGAGGAGGGCACTTGTGGGGATGAGCACTGGGTGTTATGTGGAAACTAATTTGACAATAAACTATTTGTAAAAAAAAAAAAAAGAATCTATTCTCACAGATATTTCTTGGGTTTCAACCAATATGAATTATCACACTGCTGCATTTACTTTGTACTCTAAGCAATTTCCTCCCACGTCGGAATCTTCATTTGTTCTGCTTGAGCATTCTGAGATTTGACTCTAGTCTAGATCTAGAATAGGAATAATGGACAGTTGAGGATGGGCTTTGAGGAAAATAAGCATCCCCTTGCAAGGCAACTGCCTCAAATAAGGTGATTTTAGAGTCCAAGAAGGAAAGGGCAGTGTTCTCAGTTATAAGAAGAAGGGCTGCGGCTGTGGCTCAGGGAGAGAGCTTCATCCAAGTTCAATCCAAGTCTTAGAACTCCACTTGTTCCCAAAGCTCTGATTGTCACATAAACAATTTGGCGGCTCAGTGAATTCAATTTTCTTTAAAATTCTGCAACCACCTGATTATATTTTTAATAAAGTTGGTCTTACAGTTACAAGAAATAGGCTTTTTTAGGATTGCCATAAAAGTTCTCTGATTGTGTGAATGTAACTTTAAAGCTTTGATTTTGTCTTTTTCTATCATTTTTCTAGTGCAGGCACGAGATATGACCCCACCCCATAGTCTTCATTGTCATCATTACTACCATAATGGTTAGGTGCAACAATCTGCTTGATCTGGAAGGCAACTACTTTCAAGAGGTACTTCTTCCCAAACAACCGTAGGTAATTCTTTAATTAATCATGATCCTACCGCATGTTATAGACAATCAGAAACCTCTTTTCCATTGACAAGGAACTGAATGCTTCATTCAAGGTGAAGGACATCCACATACCTTCCAAGACCCCTAGTAGATACCATAGATATACTGTTTTTGCCTATACAACATACCTATGATAAAGTTTAACTTACAAATAAGGCACAGAGAAAAACAACAATAATAAAATAGAACAATTATAACAATATACGATAATAAGAGTTATGTGAATGTGATTTCTTTCTGTATCTCTCTCCCTCTAAATATCTTATTGTACCATCTCACCTTCTTTGTATGATGACGTGAGATGATAAAATGCCTACATGGTGAGATGAAGCGAAGTGAAGGACATAGGCATTATGACTTAGCGATAGACTACTATTGACCTTCTGACAAAACATCAGAAGGTAGATCTTCTGCCTCTGGACCCCAGTTGACCACAGGTAACAGACACCATGGAAGGTGAAACTGAAGATAAGAGGCAACTACTGTCCACTGCAAATCCTATCTAAAGACCTAAATAATGGTTCTAAATAAATGGAAAAGACAAAATGTTCCAGAATGTGAAGACTCAATAATATAAAAATGCTAACTCTCCTACATTTAACCTATAAATTAAGTCTAATCCCAACCAAATCCTAACATTATTATTTATCAAATCTGAAAAGCTATTCTAATGTTATTATTGGGGGAAAAAATGCATGGAATGCCTGGGTGGCTCTGTCAGTTAAGAGTCCAACTCTTGATTTTGGCTCAGGTCATGATCTGACAGTTCATGAGATCAAGACCCACATCAGGACCTGTGCTGGACTGTTGGATATAGAACCCACTTGGGATTCTCTCTCTCCCTTTCTCTCTCTCTGCCCCTCCCCTGTGCATACACATGCTCTCTCACTCTCTCAAAATAAATAAATTAACATTTAAAAAAAGAAAGAGAGAAAAAATGCACAAGATATAGCTCTATGATTTCGGGGATGGGGGGAAACTTTCTATATCAGATATTAAGATAGATTATAAAGCTGTGTAAATAATAAAGATAAAATAATACAATATTGATATACAAATAGGCAAATAGCTCTATCTAGAAAGAGAATCAAGAATTGTAAATGTTTGATAGTTCTGAAAGATGGCACCTCAGATCATTGGGATGAGAATGAACTAGCTAACATATGACTTGAAACAATGGGCAAAACATTTGGAAAGACATTGAAGTAAATCCCTTTCTCACAGCTATTCAGAATACACTCCACAGGAATTAAAGAACACTTGATGCTTTAAAAAATAATAGAAACAGTTTTTTAGTTTTTTTATAATCTTGGGTCAAAGTTTAAATTTTTTTATAATCTTGGAAGAATTTCCTTTTTAAGCAAGACCACAGAAGCCATCGATGAAAAGCCTGATTTCATAAAAAGTCAAAACTTCTCTTCAGCAAAAAAACATTAACAAAGCCTTAAAATATAAATAGCAAGCTGGGAAAATCTGCTTAATACAGGATACATAATCCCAATATTTTAACAGATTTTACATATCAGTAAGAAAGAGAAAACCACCCAGTAGGGAAAATGGGAAAACTCTGAACAGCAGTTCACAGAAGAATAAATATGGTTGATAAACTTATAAAAAAGATGCTTAACCTCATTAATAATCAAGTAAAAGCAAATTAAAAATCAGTTTTTAATCTATAAAACGGCAAAATTTAGAAAGATTGATAATATATAAAGCAGAGTTGGCATAGGGATGAGAGATAGGTACTCTCATGTGTTATTATTTATGGAACTGTAAACTGGTATGGGCTTTTGGTGGCACAATTTAACATGTACCATTTAGGGCTTAGAGTTTAAGCCAGTGATTCCACATTAGGAATCTAACCCACAGAAGTACACATATAGATGCACAAAGATGTATAAACAAGGACATTTATTGTAGCATTGTTTTTAATGCTAAAGGATTAGAAACAACTTAAAAATCTTTCCATAAGAGAACAATTAAATAGATTGAGTAGAATACTCTGCAGCTGTTAAAAATAAAGGAACAAAGGGGCACCTGGGTGTCTCAGTCGGTTGAGGGTCCAACTCTTGTTTTCCACTGGGTCATGATCTCACAGTTTCATGCGTTTGGGCCCTGCATCAGGCTCTGAGCACAGCTTGCTGGGGATTCCCTCTTTCTCTCTCTGTCCCTCCTCTGCTTGAGCTCTCTCTCTGTCTCTCTCGAAATAAACAAACTTTTAAAAAAATAATAAAGACTGGACTCTAAACAATAATAATAATAATAATAAAGAAAGAGTTGCATATGCTGGCATGTAAATGTCTTTGAGGCATATTGACAAGGCCAAAACATGTTGCAAAGTAATTTATAAAATAAGCTATATCAGGCAGTTATATATATGTATGTATACACATATATCTGTGTATACAACAAATTATTAATTGTGATTAGCTTTGGTGAGTGAGGGGAACAGGGGGAGGGCTGGGAGCAGATAAAATAAAATCATACTTGTATTTTTATTTATTAATTCTGCATGTAAAAATTATAATAATTTTGAGGTGCCTGACTGGCTCAGTCAGTGAAACATGTGACTCTTGATCTCAGAGTCAAAAGTTTGAGTCCCATGTTGGATGTAGAGATTACTTAAAAAGAAAAGTCTTTTTTTAAAAAAGAATACTTTCTTGTGAAATGTTGGTAACCACAGTTTTTTTAAAGAATACAGGGGCGCCTGGGTGGCTTAGTCGGTTAAGCCTCCGACTTTCGCTTAGGTCATGATCTCGTGGTTCGTGGGCCCGAGCCCCGCGTCGGGCTCTGTGCTGACTGCCAGCTCAGAGCCTGGAGCCTGTTTCAGTCTGTGACTCCCTCTCTCTCTGACCTTCCCCTGCTCATGCTGTCTTTCTCTCTCTCTCTCCTAGAAATAAATAAAACGTTAAAAAATTAAAAAAAAAAAAAAGAATACATACTGCATGCGAAGCACTCAAACCTTCTCAGAACTTTGGTACTACATAAATTCAAGACACCGATATCATCATTATTATCAATGTCCTTACCCTTCACAACTATCAACGCTGATATGCCTTTTGTCAGAGACATTTAAATGAGATTTATAAATAGAGGTTCATTTATTCCCAGAGCACACCTTTGAAGAAGGGCTATTATTCCAAAATACAGACATAATAAATGACTTGCCTAGATTTTCAAACAAGTCGGGAAATGATCCAGAACCAGGATTCCACTCTTGTACAAATAAATATATATACCGGCTCTTAGCACAGCACCATAAATAACCACATCCCCTGGCATTTCAGTCTCTCCCCAAGTAATTGAGTGTTTAAATGACTTGCAAACCTTCACTTTGGCTTTAAAAATTGCCTATGTCTGGCATTCTTTTTAAAGGGATGGCTTTTAACAGTTTAACGTCAACCTTCCAAAGAAAGTAAGAGAGTAAGATTAGTTTTCACCTTCTATAAGAGGACAATCCTAGAAGAACATGGTGGTTTTCCAAACGACAGTTCTGATGATATTATTTAGCCTAAGATCGATAACTTAGTAAGAGTACTCTATAACTGCATTATCCTAATTCTGAAAACTTTCAAAGGAAAGGAAGCACGAAATACACTGATCCGAATCAGGAAAACCCATCCAGGCACTGCCTCTGCCAATAACCATATATATGACCAAGTGTAACTCCATCAATTTCTCTAAACCTCAGATTCCTCATTTGTAAAATGGGAATAAGAGTATCTTCCTGCTTAACTAAATGGGTTGTCTTGATGCTCAAAGAAGAAAGATTGTAAGGGTGCTCTGTCAGGTATGAAGTTCCAGGTAAACTACTATTAATGTATGAAATCTGAGTTCTCAGTATATTTCCTGCCTCACTCCCTTCAACTCCAGAACATGGGAAGACATTGGATTTGCCATATTCAAACCTCACCACTTGGGGCTTAATAATCCGTTCTTTCTAGACCAACAGGTCTCCACTGCAGTTACCTAGAAAAGGAGCGTGTAGCATTTATTTGTAAGGTATGTCACAATTTAAAACAATGAAATGACTTAAGCCTTTTAAATTAAATTAAATAGAATTAATTTGAATTAATCCAACTAGAGATGTTGTTCACTGCAATATCTGCCATATTCCTTTTCTGAGAGAACTGCCTCCTCCTTCGGCTTCTGACACTCACACAATTCCTCAAAACACAGCCAGAGTTGGATTAAAAGGTGGACGGTTGGGCCCAAGTCATTATTCTATAAGAGGCACTGAAAAATCATTGGAATAATTGGTAACTACTGAAACAAAAAGGTTTCCACATGCAAATTCTTACACAAGAAAAGGAATAGAAATTTGCCCCTGCTTGAAACGTAGTGCAGGGTAGTAGTAGACCCTAAAAACAGTAGTATTATCTAACATTTATTGAATGCTTATTACATACCAGGCATATTATCTAGTGCTTTACATGTATGATTTCACTTCAACCCAGCAATTATTTGTTTGTATGTTTTTAAACGTATTTCTCAGGGTGCCTGGGTGGCTCAGTCTGTTGAGTGTCCAACTTTGTCTCAGGTCATGATCTCACAGTTAGTGAATTCAAGTCCCACATCAGGCTTGCTGCTGTCAGCACAGAGTCCTCTTGAGATCCTCTGTACCTGGCTCTCTCTGCCCCTCCCCTGCTCATGCTCTCTCTCACAGAAATAAAAATAAACATTTAAAAAATAAATAAACCTATTTCTCAGATGAAGAAATTGAGATGTGCCCAAAACTGCAAGTAGCAGACAGACACCAATCTTCCTCTAGGACCTATACTCACTATGCCTTGACGAGTCTAACTAAGTCTGTCATATGCTTTTGTGTCTTGTATTCATGAAAGAACAATTAGATTAAATTTATCAGGCTGACTAAATCTGAAACCAAATAGTTCATGGATAGTGCTGTTGGCCAGAAACCAGTAATCAATTTTAGAATACAAATTTCAAACCTTTTAATATGTCTTCAAAGATTGTGTCTGGCTTAGGAAAATTGCAAAAGTGAAAAGAGAATAGAAACTATTAAAAAACATGAATATATTGCCAAATCGCTTAAAAATACTGACACTGCTTAGGTACCTGTTTATAATTTTTATCGATTGGAAACTAAGTTTCTCATCAAACCGAATGAATATTTAACGAATACTTTTGAAAGGTGCATCACTTAGAATTCAACTGTAAATCACAGATTTCACTACAGCTAACTTAAACAGAAAGTGATTTTTCCAGGAGAAATTAGAGATTTACAAAATCACTGGAAGGGCTAGTGGAACACACTTGAAACTCTGCTTTCAGGAACAACTTCCAGAACACCATTACAAAACTGGCCCAACACAGGTACCATGCTTCTGCCACACTTAAAGAGTTGGGAAATCAGGAAGCCATCTCCATAGCTGTTGACATGGATAATCTAAGTCAGCAAAATGGACATCCTGCTCCCTGTCTCTCATCACCTATGAAATTTAGGGGTTGAACACTGGGGCCTCTGCTAGAGCTGGCTCAGAAAAACCAACATTCGCCAGCGGAAATAACAGAAGTGGCAGAAATATAGCCTCCACCTCAGAATGTTCACGTTTAACTTGCATATCTCACTAAAATACATCTGTTTTATGGAAACTAGGTTTCATGATCTAGGAAAAATGAGATTTCAGTCCAAGCTGTAAGGACTTCTGGAAAATATAGTCTCTAGATTTCCAGCCTCAAGCATTAAGACTTGCTAGAAGGGAGTTACAATTGAGTTTAGTGCATCAATTTGTGACGTCTGCTACAATCAAATGCCAAACTATTAGAGCCAGCCTAGAGCACCAATCCATCTTGTTCCACCTCTGGCAACAGTTCAGAGTAGGGACTCGACTTAAAGGCAGCCCATCCACAGGCTGGCCAGTGGTAGGTGGCTTGATGAAAAACATTAATTTGGGATCCGATTCGTCTCTCAGGATTTTGGGATTGAGACACTGAAGGATTAAGCCAATGAACTGAGAGTTTTAATGATTTTAGTTAAGTAGATTCAGAATCAGAAGATGATGGATCAT
Organism: Proteles cristata cristata; assembly: GCA_017311185.1. Taxonomy (NCBI): domain Eukaryota; kingdom Metazoa; phylum Chordata; class Mammalia; order Carnivora; family Hyaenidae; genus Proteles; species Proteles cristata. Next base: position 1,650,229 of record JAESUZ010001614.1, read on the forward strand.
ATGTGAGCAAAGAGTATTATTTATTCACATATTCATTAAGAAATATGGAGGTAGGTGTGCCTGGGTGGCTTAGTCAGTTGAGTATCTGACTCTTGATTTCGGCTCAGGTCATGATCTCATGGTTCATGAGTTAGAGCCCCGTGTCGGGCTCCATGCTGACAGCACAGAGCCTGCTTGGGATTCTCTCTCACCCTCTCTCTGACCCTCCCCTGCTCATGCTCTCTCTCTCAAAATAAATAAATAAAACTTAAAAAAAAAGAAATACGGAGGTAAATATGAAAAGATATGTCATAAAATGTTACAGGTGGTTGCATCTGAAGAAATGGCCAAGGAATAATTGTTGTTCTTGTTGTTGTTTATAACCCTTTTAGTGCTGTTTGAATTTTTAAACTTTATGCTTGGGATAAAAAAATTAAAAATAAAACAGGGACACCTGGGTGGCTCAGTCAGTTAAGTGTTCGACTTCGGCTCAGGTCATGATCTCATGGTCTGTGAGTTCAAAACTTGTGTTGGGGCTCTGTGCTGACAGCTCAGAGCCTGGAGCCTACTCTGGATTCTGTGTCTCCCTCTCTCTCTGCCCCTCCCCTGCTCACACTTTGTCTCTTTCTCTCAAAATAAAATAAACATTAAAAATGTTTTCATAATATGGGGCGCCTGGGTGGCTTAGTCGGTTAAGCGTCCGACTTTCTCTTAGGTCATGATCTCGTGGTTCGTGGGTTCGAGCCCGCGTCAGGCTCTGTGCTGACTGCCAGCTCAGAGCCTGGAGCCTATTTCAGAGTCTGTGTTTCCTTCTCTCTCTGGCCCTCCCCTGCTCACGCTGTCTCTCTCTCTCTCTCTCTCTCTCCTAGAAATAAATAAAAATATTTTTAAAAAATGTTTTCATAATAATTTAAAAATTAAAAATAAAATAACAAAATGGATAACACAAGCTTGGGCCTTCAAGCCAGAAAAACTAACCTGCATATTGCATGATCACTGACTGAAGAGAGGGAACTCCACACAATCCAGTCCTTACTTGCCTCACTTCCTACCTAGCTGTACATTTTCTTAAAAGTTGAAAAATTGAAACCAGTTTAGTGAGAACCTTGAATGCCAAGCCAAGGAGTTTATCACCCCAGCAAGGGGAATAGCTTTGAGTAAGGGAATGGCTTTAATGTGTGTAGTGCTTATCTGCATGCAAGATAAATTTGATAAGAGATTAAAGGTAACCAGGAGATTAGTCAGGAGATTAATAATATGATCCTAAACTAAACTGATGGCAGTGGAATTGGAGAGAAAAGTTTGAACAAAGAGATGTAACAGTGGAGGACTTCTTGGCAGCTAATCAGATATGAGGAGCAAAGAGAGTAAATTTAGTGAGCATCTACTTTTCCAGAATCTCTTGCTTCTAGGGACTGCCTCTCACCCATTCCTTGAGATTCTGGTGGTGAATCAGAGTAAACGTATGTTCTCGAATTTCAAGGAGATATGTGTCCCAAGTTACTCACTTAAGAATTCCTTCCCGGGGCGCCTGGGTGGCTTAGTCGGTTGAGCGTCCGACTTTTGCTTGGGTCATGATCTCGCGGTTCGTGGGTTCGAGCCCCGCGTCGGGCTCTGTGCTGACTGCCAGCTCAGAGCCTGGAGCCTGTTTCAGTCTGTGACTCCCTCTCTCTCTGACCCTCCTGCTCGCGCTGTCTCTCTCTCTCCTAGAAATAAAGCATTTAAAAAAATATTAAAAAAAAAAAAAAAAAAAGAATTCCTTCCCTTGAAGGGAAGGGCATAACCCAAACAGAATAAAAGATCTTTCTGGAAACCTTCTTCTCAGTGCTATTAGGGAAGATGCTCTCTTTTATCATAAGTTTAGGGATGCCAGAGGCAATTAATTACACTGCCATTCAGAGAGGGCCTATCAAGACAGAGTCAAACAGAGCCCTGACAACATCATTTGAGCCACTGAACCCATCCATACCTGTACCGATGGACTTTTTAGTAATGTGAGCCAAAAAGTTAACTTTTTTGCTTATGGGTTGGATTTCTATCATTGCAATAGAAAGAGAATTTTTAACAGAACATTAAAAATGGCTAAATTTACATATCAACCAATATTTAGTGTATCTGCCAAATGAACAATTTCATGTCCAGTACAATGGGAGATAAAAAGGAATTCTAAGACATGCCCCACATCCGTGGGGTATGTGACATCAAAATTATGTGATAGGTGTAGGATTGATTTTTCTCTTTTATAAAACTAAGGGAAACAGGGATTAATTGCATTGTAATATTTTCTAAAGATTTTCTTTAGCTTTAAAGTTTTATGATTCTACACCATAACTAAAAAGAATTAGTGAGTCACTGAAGATACTAAAATATGGAAGATTGGTATACAAAGCTAATTAAATGGAAAGAGACTAGAAGACTATAGCAATAAACTTTAGAAGGAACATTTCTTTTTTTTTTAATTTATGTTTTATTTATTTCTAAGAGAGAGAGAGACAGCATGAGCAGGAGAGGGTCAGAGAGAGGGAGTCACAGACCGAAAGAGGCTCCAGGCGCTGAGCTGGCAGTCAGCACAGGGCCCGATGCGGGGCTCGAACCCACAAACCGTGAGATCATGACCTAAGTGAAAGTCGGACGCTCAACCAACTAAGCCACTCAGGCGCCCCTAGAAGGAACATTTCTTGAGACTGGTCTAGAGAACATGCAAGATCCATAGCGGGAAGGGCGTGAACCTAAGCAACATGTGAAAAAAGTATATGGAATATGAAGGTTAGGTCAAGACTGACTATTGACTCCAAGTTTGTTTGGAATAGTAAAAGAATAATAAAATATTTAAAATAAATGACGTTGTTAGGAAAGTACAAGTATTATTAAAGGAAATTAGTAATCTGAGGTTGTTGGTATGTATTTAAAGTCTACAAACTTGAAAGCCTGGAACTGAAGTTCAAGCAGGAGGTCAGCTATGTAAGTGTTATATTTTGAGAATCATTGAACATGGAGGGGATAGAGAAAGTCATAGGAGTGAATAAAAGCAATAAACAATAAACATTGATAATTGGCATGATTAGTTTATCAACAGGCAAAATATGTTAAAATTGCAAACTCATACTTCTTAAGCCTTTAAGTCCAATTTATAAATGTTGTTAGTCTATTTATAATCTCCTAATCTTAGCATAAAAGTATGGGCAATCACTTTCACTTATGCTCTATGATTTAATTAATTCACAAGCTTAACAGATTCCATGCCTCCTAAACATTTGACATAATTTGCATATTCAAGTAGTCAGCTTTTCTTGGCTATTTTATTGGGGCTCCTGAGTGGTTCAGTCAGTTGAGCTTCTGACTCTTGGCTTCAGAACAGGTCATGATCTCACGGTTCATGGGTTGAAGCCCTGCACAGGCCTCCACCCTTACAGTGCAGAGCCTGCTTGGGATTCTCTCTCTCTCTCTCTCTCTCTCTCTCTCCCCCTCCTCTCTCTCTCCTCTCTCTCTGTGCTTCCCCCACTTGCACATGCTCTCTCTCAAAATAAATAAACTTAAAATTTTTTTTAATTTAAAAAAGAAATATATCCAACATTCAGACAATGAAATCTTTATAAGTACTTATGAACTCTTGTAAATCCAATACCAATAATTCAATCTCATACACGTGGTCACAAAACACTTACGTTTTTCATACATCTTTAAAGTTGACAAAATACACAACACCACAATAATGAGAACTTTCACAAAAATAATGAAAATGGTACTAATTTACCACCTTTATGTTAAAGGTTACACACTGTGTAACCTTAGCTCTTCAAGACATGGAGATGAGCCACTCAGATCCTTTTTCAAGAAAGGACTTGCTGCCCTGCTAAAGGACAGGTGCAAGATCAGCAAATGGCCCCTCAGCTGTCAGCTCACTCAGGGCCTGCCTCAGCTGCAGTCTTCCCAGGGCAGCCCATGTATACTGAAAAATGGAGGAGTATGAAGGGCGGGAGGTGAACACTCTGACCTACAACACTGGCTCCAGAGCTCCTGGTCTCATCACATGCTTCTGGCCAACCTAAGTGCAAGGCAAATTCATGCAACCAACATGAGTGAACAGAATTGCTATCTTAGACCTTTTACAGCAACTGAGGCTGCAAATTTGGGTTGTCAGTTGAAGCTCTTGTCACTGCTTCCACTGATGATTTTACTTGAGCCCCAGATAACACAGAGTTCTTTTTTAATGATAAGGCTCTACCTACTTACCCACTGTATTGCTATAATCTTATTCACAATAATGTTCTAATACGAGTTTGCAAGTGCATGTGCGCACACATACACTTACGCCATCTAGACCCACATGGCTTGTAGTTCCCACAACCAGCATTGCACCTAATCTAAGCTCTGCCACCAATTAGCTTTGGGAACTTGGGCAAGTTATTATCAATCTGTTCAACTTCTTTATCTGTAAAATAGGAACAATCATCTGATTGGGTTGTGGTGAAGAGTAAATGAGTTAATACCTTAAAAAGTGTGTAGAACAGCCCACAGCTGCTACTACATACTCAATAAACATTAGCTATTATCATTATTGGTCTGAGTTCTGCATTGTCTATATATTTTCTAATCTCTCTCATCAGCCAACGTTACATAATAATTTATTGACTAAGAAATTACAGAGAAAGTTATGTTTCAAGTCCTTCATTATCAGACTCTTCAGATGCTTAAGATGTAGATGAAGTCCTAGACTTTAGTTGAACTTGTTTAAACATTATTCCTTCCATCAACTGAATGTTTCAGATTTTCTCAATTCATAAAGATGCAAACCAGATGTGTGAAGAGTAAATTGGGACTTATATGTAATAGTTTATTATGAAATATAAAATATATGAAAATATGGGATAGCATTCCAATGTTATTATCAAGCTAGACAACTCCTGCCAAGTCCTGCAATGACAAAGAAATTTTTTGCTCTTCAAGTAAAACTGCATGGCCCCCTTCCTAAAAATGATTCCCTTTGTGGTTAAAGTTCAGATGCGAATTAAAATTTTGATTATTTGATTTCACAGGAAAAAATGTTTAAATAATTAAGACCTATGGATAGCCTACTTACTATAGGGCAAAGATCTGAAGATGCTAAATTACCTTAAAAATATTTAGGACCAAATGTTGTCTTCTAAGAACATTCCAAGGAAATCATCTATGCAGTCCTGAAAACTGGGTTAAGGAGTAGGTTTCTTTCTATGCCTAAGAGATCTGTTCACATATGCGAGAAACATATTTAAGGAAAACAGAAGCTGCCCTTGTTTTTGACCACAAGCTGAGGATTTTGTCATTGGTGCAGTGCCTCAAAACACGATCCAGTGTTCACTTAGCTATGTCCACGGGACCTCGAAAGGCTAAAATATTACAAACAATGGGACCTACTGTTTAATACTACTCGTACTTTAACAAATTATCTCTAGACGTGTATGTATTTTAAGAAAACGGTTTGAAATAACCGACTCCTGGTCTCCGCGACGGGTCGCCACAGGGGAAATACCCAGCCGGTAGCCTCTGCTGGGCTGTTTTTGATCCGCGGGGAGGGGCGTGGGAGAGAACCACGCTTAAAGCACCCGAATGTGGCAGCTAGCAAACTTGAGGGTTCCAGAGGGCCGGCCCGCTGGTGCATGCGGCCGGGAGCTCCCTCGGGGAGGGTGCCACTGGTGAGGAGACGGAGCGAGCGGACTCTTCCTGTGACACAGCGGAGAGGCCGCTATCCCTACACACCCCCACACGGCGGCCCGCACCGCGTCTGGGGTCACCCGAGACCCCTAGCGGGAGGCTCAGCTCCTGGCCGAGCCCCCACGAGCCCCTGACACGGCAGCGTCGGGAGGGGCGAGGAAAAGACGGGGCGCCTTTCTGCACCCTCTCCAGAGGGGAAACAAGGGACAGAGGAGGCAGCTGCGTAACCTGGGCCTGGGACGCGGCTCGGGGAACAAAGAGGTCGTGAAAGCAGCCGCAGCCAGGCTCAGCGCTCTCCTTGAGGTAACTGCGAAACCACACAAATCACCGCCGCCTGGGCACAATGCCTGTGCTTGTGAGCATGCAGCTTCCCAGGGTCCAGTCCAGCTCCACAGGACCACCGACTTTGTCAGGCAGCACCCAGAAACCTACATTCAAAACAAGCATCCGGACTAACTGGAGCTCAGGGAAGTTTGAAAACAATCGCTTCACGTCCGGCACCAGCCGAATCTTCCCACCGCCCCCAACCAGCGCGGCGGCGGCCGCAGCTGGGCCGCGCCTCAACCGACCTTGGGCCTTTCCCTTGGTCCCGCCCCTCTGCCCAGCGCGGATTGGTGGCGAGGAGAAGCTCTGGAGCTGATTGGGTGGCGGAGGAGCCGCTCGTGGAGACTGTAGTTTGGCTGCTCCAGAGTGCTAAATTTATCTTCAGAGGAGCCACCGCGCCAGCCGCGGACGGGATCTCTGTGGAGGTGGCATAGGCGATATCCCTGAGCTGAGAGCCATCTCCCTGTCCCCGAATCCTTCCTCCCTCTGTTTTGTTTTTCATTTCCTCCTCCCTCCTTCCCCCTTCCAGTCCGCGACGACTGGCTCTTGACCCTGTTCAGGCCTCGGTGAAGGTGAGGACCAGAGCCGCCACGGCGGCTGAGCGGTGCGCTCTGAAATGGCCGCTGCCTTGAGCTGTCTAAAATGGCGGCCTCAGGCTCTGGTGGGGACCGCGGCGCTGCTTTGCAGCCCAGCCGCAGCGAAGACCGGTCTCCATCACCGATGGAGGTGACGTAGAGAGATAGTGTTGGGTGCTGAGGAGACTTCCCGGGGACGCGAGAGAAGAGTTCTGGAGGCGAGGGTGGGCGAGCCCCCAGATGTGGCGGTCTGTTGGCAGCCTGCACCTGTGACAAGGAGGGATAGCTGGCCCGGGCAGCACATCGAAGTGACCGTTTAAAGAAGCATGTACGTGCTCGAAGGGGTGACCGCACCCACCTTTACCCTGGCTCTCTGGACTGCACTCATTCCGGCCCTCCTGCCCCTGAGGGTATTGTTCACAGCTGGAACCGCCTGAGGGTGGGGGTGATTGGACGGTATTACCTGTCAGTTAACCCAGGGAGGAGACAAAAGAACCGGGTTTCTCACCCCGCCCTCGCCCTGCCATCCTTTTTGGGGAGTGGAATTGAAACTTTACTCTCTAGGGAGTCCAGACCCTTTGTCCTCGAGGTGGGGATGAGGCTTTACTTAGGAAAACAAAGCTTCCTATTCCGTTGTGTCCTTCTCTGGTACGAAGGGAGAGGGATCCTAATCCTAACCGGCAACACCCCAAATTCTCTGTTGCTACAGTCATATCGGGATTGTAGAAACGAGAATCTTCTGCTCTTTTGCTCCTAATAATAGGGCTTTCTGTTGCTGCTACTTTGTGACCCTCGACTTTCTGGCAGTCGTAATCCATTGTAATCCATTTCCCTCTGTGTTGCCCGTTGGTATTTGGGAAATTAAAATACGAGGAACACACAGGAATGGACAGGCGCATGCAGTCCCAACTTTTTGAGTTCTACCCTTCGTTCTTCCAAGATGTGTTGGGTTAGCAGGTGACTTAACTTCTGTGTATTATTAATAGTCCCTGAGTCTCACGTTTGTTTTGAGGATTCAATGAGATAAACTATATGAGGGATCTTAGTATTTACAAGCATAGTAAATAATGATCGCTCACTAAACGTTAGTAACCTAAATTAGGAAGGAGCTTGGTTAGGGGACAAAAATCGTTATAGCAAAAAAGCCTGTTTCAAATATCACTTCCCTGTATAATTCTGTTTTAGATTACTTTTAATGCTTAGTTCTAGAGACATTAAAATGTGGCTGTAATTTTAAAAGTTTAGTTTTTGAAAGTTTTTACATGTGTTTCTATGAAGTCAGTGGTTGGGAGAGTGTCTCGAAACAATGAAATAAGGAGGGTATTAAATGAGACTAAGATATTAGCATTTTTACTATGCTAGGCATTATTGTTTTAGTTAACTGCATTGCAGTGAAGACTCTTGCACTGCCTGGGTCTAAAATAAATTGTAATGAAAGGTCATCTTAGAAGTTCGTAGTTAGTTCTGCTTTTGCAGTGTCTAATTTTAATTTTTCTCATTCTAGGCTTTTGGTTACTCCCTTTCCACCCCATCCCTTAATTTTATTCTTTTGAAGAGTCTGCATTTCAAGCTACCAAGGTGGAGAGTGTGATTGCAGAAGGGAGTACTACTCATTGCAGGTATTTTACCATCTAGCTGTTAATAGGAGAACCATTTTGCTTATAAGAATTCAAAGCTTACTCTGTAGCCAAATCATGAAGTTTAAATCAAAAGCGGATATATTTGGATAGACACTAAATATGTATTTCTTAACTTGCAAAGTTAGTAGTCTTTAGAGGTCTTAAAATTTGCATTACTCTACCTTCTAATTATGCTCTTAAAAATTATGTGAGGAATAAACCTATTAAAATAAGAGTTTGTTTCCTTTAGGGACTGGTTAAGTCTTCACCTGTAGCATAATGGAATACAGAGTAATCAGTAAAATACACATTACTTTGAATGGGTCTTAATTTGGGTAATATAAATATTTATGTAACTTTAATTCTAGAGAAATAGTAGGTGACTTTTGGTCATCAGTTTATTTTTTCAGTGTTAGCACAGTATTTAGGATACAGAATTCTGTGTTTTGCAAAACTTTGAACTGTGTGTATTTTCAATCTAGCTCATCACAATTGTTGCTAGCCCTGGTAGGAGGCTTCAGATGTACAGTAGTATCAACAGTGAATATATGTAATGGCAGTAGGCATCAGAAAGTTAAAAAAGACTGCAAGACACTATTTGCCATGAGAAGGGGTTGGTAAATTATGTCCCAAACCTTACGCTGTGTAAATAGAGATTTATTGGGACACAACTGTGTCCATTCTTTTACATATTGTCTGTGTCTGCTACCATGCTGCAACTACAGAGTTGAATATTTGCAACAGAGACCATATGGCCGGTAAAGTCAAAAACACTTAGTATATTGGTCTTTGCAGAAAAAATTTGCCAACCCCTGCCATGGGACATATTCTTTAAGATCCCTTCCTTAAAAAACACACTTAGCTCTTCATTATTTCTCAGCCCACTGGTTTCCAAATTATGTTTTATAGAACATTAATATTCTCTAAGTTCATAGTGTTCTGAGAAAAAGATCAATGCTAACAATAATTTTCTTTATAGTTTATTTTAAAATATAAGTCTTAAGACTACTAAACTCATTTCTATAGCTTTATTTTTATGTGATAATCTACCTTTAAGAAAAGGTGTGCCATACCTGAGAGCACCAGGAAGTCGCATGAGAGATCAGCTGATACACGAACGCGTGATGTTCCATCTGCGCATTGATGCATAGGCAGCATTTACAAATTAACTGATGTGTTGCTGTATATCATCTCTTTGATGATTGCTCATCTTCTGTGTATCCTGTCATATAATTTCAACATATTTGTGATACTCAATGTGTATTTTAAATTAACCATGTTTTGTACCACAAACACATTACCTATGGATCTGTTGCTGAAACAAGGAAGTCTTAAACAAGAAGTAGAATCTTTTTGTTATCAAATTGTGTCTGAATCAAATGATCAAAAGGTTGGAATATTACAAAGTGAAGATGAACAATTGCAGCCTTCAGTTTCTAAAAAATCAGAAGGTGAGCTTTCCAGGGTCAAATTTATGTCCAATTCCAACAAAATAACAACATTTAGTAAGAAACCAAAAAGAAGAAAATATGATGAAAGTTACTTGTCTTTTGGATTTACTTACTTTGGAAATAGAGATGCACCTCATGCTCAGTGTGTGTTATGTAAGAAAATTTTATCAAATAGTTCTTTGGCCCCTAGTAAGCTTCGAAGACATTTGGAAACTAAACATGCTGCTTATAAAGACAAAGACATAAGCTTTTTCAAGCAACATCTTGATTCACCTGAAAATAATAAACCCCCAACACCTAAAATTGTCAATACAGATAATGAAAGTGCTACAGAGGCATCATACAATGTAAGTTACCATATAGCCCTGAGTGGAGAGGCTCATACTATTGGAGAATTGCTTATCAAGCCTTGTGCTAAAGATGTCGTGATGCGGATGTTTGATGAACAATATAGTAAAAAAATAGATGCAGTACAACTATCAAATAGTACTGTTGCACGTCGAATTAAAGATCTTGCTGCTGACATTGAAGAAGAACTTGTTTGTAGACTGAAAATTTGTGATGGGTTTTCACTGCAACTAGATGAATCAGCTGATGTTTCAGGACTTGCTGTGCTGCTTGTATTTGTTCGTTACAGGTTTAATAAATCTATTGAGGAAGACCTACTCTTATGTGAATCTTTGCAAAGTAATGCTACTGGTGAAGAAATTTTCAACTGCATCAACAGTTTTATGGAGAAACATGAAATCGAATGGGAAAAATGTGTTGATGTTTGTAGTGATGCTTCTAGGGCAATGGACGGGAAAATTGCTGAGGCCGTCACCTTGATAAAATATGTGGCTCCCGAAAGCACCAGTAGTCACTGCCTATTATATAGACATGCACTAGCAGTTAAAATAATGCCTACATCTCTGAAAAACGTGCTAGATCAGGCGGTACAAATCATCAATTACATTAAAGCTCGACCACATCAATCTAGGCTACTAAAAATTTTATGCGAGGAAATGGGTGCCCAGCATACAGCACTTCTTCTGAATACAGAGGTGAGGTGGCTTTCCCGAGGTAAAGTTCTTGTAAGGCTTTTTGAGCTTCGTCGTGAACTATTGGTTTTCATGGATTCTGCTTTTCGACTGTCTGATTGTTTAACAAATTCATCTTGGCTGCTAAGACTTGCATATCTTGCTGATATTTTTACTAAATTAAATGAGGTTAATCTATCAATGCAAGGAAAAAATGTGACAGTTTTTACGGTATTTGATAAAATGTCATCACTGTTAAGAAAATTGGAATTTTGGGCTTCATCTGTAGAAGAAGAAAACTTTGATTGTTTTCCTACTCTCAGTGACTTTTTGACTGAAATTAATTCTACAGTTGATAAAGATATTTGTTGTGCCATTGTGCAGCACCTAAGGGGTTTGCGCTCTACTCTGTTAAAATATTTTCCTGTAACAAATGACAATAATACTTGGGTTAGAAATCCATTTACAGTAACTGTTAAACCAGCCTCATTAGTAGCACGGGACTATGAAAGCCTGATTGATTTAACATCTGATTCTCAAGTGAAACAAAATTTCAGCGAACTTTCCCTAAATGATTTTTGGAGTAGCCTAATTCAAGAGTACCCAAGCATTGCAAGGCGTGCAGTTCGTGTACTTCTTCCTTTTGCTACAATGCACCTTTGTGAAACAGGATTTTCATATTATGCTGCAACAAAAACGAAATACAGGAAAAGACTTGATGCTGCACCTCATATGCGGATTCGACTTAGCAACATTACTCCTAATATTAAGCGGATATGTGATAAAAAGACACAAAAACACTGTTCTCATTAAAATTAGAGGGTTTTGCATGTCTCTTGATAACCAAGTATAAGATGAAAATAAAATGATTCACTTCATCTCTGGTATTTTGGGGTTTTAAATAAAATGATTCATATTTTTTATGCTTCTTAGACTTTAGGAAAACAAAAAAATCAGAAGTTTTAAGCTTATATTGTTGGTATTCTTCACAGTGTAATTTCAAAGAGTTCCATGGCCCTAACTGTGGGAGATGTTGATCCACAAGATAAAAACCCAGTTCCTTAGCATAATATATCTCTTTAGCATCTAATCACTCTGAATCTTTCTGGTCCTTCCTACCACGCAGCCTTCCAGTCACATGGAATGTCTTGCCATTCCGTAGACACATCACACTGATTCATGTTTTGGGGGCTCGAAAAATATTCCTTCCCCTTGCTTCCTGACAAACCCTTGTTTGCATTTCAATGCTTTGACTTAACTTACCCTTGGTACTTTGATTCTCTGTTATCTTTCTCTTGTGGCCCTGTTTTTTGTTTCTGTCTTAACTGTGGACTTGGTGGCCTCGTGATTCCCAGTGTTATTGGACTGAGCTCTTATAAGGTCTTATTCAGCACTGTGTCTCCATTGCCCAGCAAAAGGCCTTACTAAAGTAAAATTCTCAGTAGAGGAAAAAATATTGGGTGAAGGTGAATTAACAAAAAATGGAATAGGGTATAGCGGCTTATATTTGTATATCTGCGTGTGTTTTTGGCTTAATTATTCACTTACCTAGAATTCATGAGGCAGAAGTCACTAAATAATGTGACAGCTTTTAAAATTTTTTTAATGTGTATTTTTTAAGAAAGAGAGAAACAGCATGAGCAGAGAGAGAGGGAGACACAGAATCCGAAGCAGACTATAGGCTCGGAGTTGTCAGCACAGAGCCCAACGCATGTCTCGAACCATGAGTTCATGACCTGATCCAAAGTTGGATGGTTAACCAACTGAGCCACCCAGGAGCCCCTGTCACAGCTTTTATCCAAGCTGAACTATTGGGAGAGAGGGGAGGAAGTATGAGGAATGCTTTCAGATATTTTCATTGTTTCTCACTTCCTGTATAGAGTATCATAAATTCCATATACTGTAGACTAATGTGGTTTTACTGTAGTTGAAAATGACTTGAAACCCCTATCAATTTATTCTTAGAATTCTTTGAAAGAGTTCTGACTTTCCATAGGCTCTCTTCCCATATCACCTCACATGTCGCAGGTCACCAGCTCAATGTTAAATTATTTTGTGTTACTCCTATATGGGTAGCCATTATTTATTTAGTCTCACTCAAAGCAAGTTCACATTTTGGTGAGTAGAAGTACCTCCTCTCACTAAGGCAGAAAGTGATAATGGGGCTTGAACTCAATGATCCCATAAATTCATGATCTGAACTGAAATCAGGTGTTGGGTGCTTAACCAACTGAGCCATCCAGGCACCCCTTGAGATATCTTTCTTTACCTGTAACTTCCTCCTCTAAGAGTCTAGATTCTTGGATTAAACCCAAATCATTTGACTGGGACCCTGCTGTCTGGTAATAGAACACTTTAATGCCAACACTATCCAACTTGGTTTTTTTTTTTTTTTCATTATTATTATTTCTGAGAGAGAGAGTGAGGCAGTGTGAGCATGGGAGGGTCAGAGAGAGAAGGAGACAAAGAATCTGAAGCAGGCTCCAGGCTCTGAGCTAGCTGTCAGCACAGAGCCCAGTGCGGGGCTGGAACCCACAAACCGTGAGATCATGACCTGAACTGAAGTTGGACGCTCAACCGACTGTGCCACCCAGGCACCCCATTGGTTCTTGATGCCAACTTCTCATCTTCTCATTCTGTAACATAACAGGGCTAACCTAGGGATAATGTATGTGGCTATTGAGAGTAGACCTTTAGCACCTGAAGGTGGGCCTGCGACCTGCCGGATGATAGGCAAATCTAGTTCCAGACAGCAACTTCTGTGTTACCCTAACCTACTGTAGGTACCATGACTGAATCCCAAGACAGAAGATTTTTTAAAACCCTACATATTCTTCAGACTTGGCCTTTCTTAAATAAAAGCAAAGCAAACAAAGTCTTGAAACACTGTCAGACTCCCTTTCTTTGGTACTCCAAAGCCCCTTGGTTACTCTTCTCTCAGTATGCCCTATGATTTCAGATACTAGAGACTATCTGGAGCTAGAGGGAAGCCTCTGACAAACCCTTTAACACAAAAGAGAAAACAGCTCTTGAAGAAATGGGTGGCATTCTTCATACGGAAAGAGATATTTGGGAACTAAAAAATACCTTATGGCATCCTCAAATAATAGCCACCCTTCCTGTGTGTTAAACAAAATTTGTCTCCTGTATGTAACCCAAGAAGACTTTGAATTTCTATATTTAAAGTAATTAAAGCTGCAGGGTACCTAGCTGGCTCAGTGGTTAGAGCATGCAACTCTTGATCTCTGGGCCATAAATTTGAGCTCCTTGTTGGGCATAGAGTTTACTTAAGAAATAATAGTAATAAAAAATAGGTAATTGAATTTGCCTTTATTTCTTAATGAGGATTGTTTCCTAGTACCACACATACGTAAATACTTAGATCATAATTTCTTGTATATAGGACTTCTTTAGGATCATTCATAGATCTTAGTAAATTTCTAATCATACAGAGGGGCATGTGGGTGGCTCAGTTGATCAAACATCTGACTTTTGGCTCAGGTAATGATCTCTTGCTTCGTGAGTTTCAGCTCCACATAGGGCTCTCTGCTTGCAGCACAGAACCCGCCATGCATCCTCTGTCCTCTCTTTGCCGTTGTGCACATGATTGCATACTCTATCTCAAAAATAAATACATATTTTTAAAAAAGTACTCAGTGAATTGAATTCCCTGCCTTAAAAGGTAAAGTACTAAGGTGAAATACAATTAATACTGTAATATTATAAAAATTAGCTTTAAAATTCTTAGCCTTACTCAAACATATAAAGCAGTAAGTATTCTTTGCCTCTCAAAGACTTCAAAAGTGGCATTTTGTAAATAAGCTCCCATATTGTCTTAAAAATGCAGTTTTACTCCCCAAAATATAATTTACCTACAACTCTTGAAAGAATCCATCAACAGTATAACTCTTAAGTGCCTCTGGAAATTACTCATGTCCATTATTTTCATTTTCTAAAGTCGGTGTAACTGCTGTTAATTAGTACAATGGAAAGAATTCTGAAGCAAGTATCAAGAGACTTGTGTTCTACAACTAATTAACTGCCTTAAGTTCATCCTCCTCTGTAGGCCTTAGTTTTCTGACTCAGTTAAACTAAAATGAGATCTAAAGTTATTGTTCAAATAAGATCCAAATTTAAACCTAAATAAAGATTAGGGTGATGATAAAGATATGCTTAGTTATTTGAAATATGGGGTTTTTCCCTAAAGCCAAGCTTTTCAAGGAGTCTTTTACCATAATACTTTCCACTAACCAAATGATAAAATTTATAAATTGCCCCATCATGGATGCTTACTTGATGGAATGAAAAAAACTGCTTTGGAAGAGAGTTATACTTTGAAATTGAGAAAACATTGCAAAAATTTAAAAATGCTTGGCTATGACTGTATTGGAATCCAGAATAGATTAAATAATAAAAGTGTCCGGCAAGCTGTAGAAATTGTTGATTCTATCCCCATCATCTATTTTCTTCTCCCAAATTGTATCAGTTTTCTTCCAGGTATCCATTTTTCCCTTATATAATCCATGTACTGAAGCAACAGCTGACCCCACTCCAGTTTGAGGAGTGAACTTACTTTACCTAAGATAGTAGTTTTCAAGCTCTTTTTGACCTCAGTTTGCAATAAGAAACAGCTTTTACACTATAATCCAGGTGTGTGTATGTGTGAGCACTAAAGTTTCATAAAATACTACTAACTTCATATGTGCAACAATCTCAAATCTGTTTAATTTTTTAAATGAAGATTAGGTCCTTAAGATTAATTTCACGATGCTTTCTTGGGTCATGATTCACCATTTGAGAAACACTGGTGAGTGCAATGCCATTGCACTTAAAAAATTGTTCAAGAACCTGCATCTAAGTTTATTAGGCTTATTCCTCTGATCACAGGAATTTGTCCAGAGTAGCATGTGACCCAGTATAGGCTAGTGAAAAGCAAGGGCAGATTATTATAGGGACTTTGAGAGAAGATGTTTCCCCACTTTTAAGAAATCAAGGTCCTGGGGCACCTGAGTGGCTCAGTCGGTTAAGCATCCGACTTCAGCTCAGGTCTTGAATCTCGCGGTTTATGAGTTCGAGCCCTGTGTTGGGCTCCGGGGTGACAACTCAGAGCCTGGAGTCTGCTTCAAATTCTGTGTCTCCCTCTCTCTCTCTGCCCCTCCCCTGCTAGAACTCTTGTCTCGCTTTCAAAAATAAATAAACGTTAAAAAACTTTTTTAAAAAAGGAAAAGAAATCAAGGTCCTGTGTACTTGGAAGAACTGGAATTGCTGCATCTCTCTAGCATGGGGATAAAGCCAACACACAGAGGAGGGCAGAGCCCTTGATTACTGAATCAGAGTACTTGATTACTATACTGCCTGTCATTTTTTTGTTACCTAGACCAATAAATGCCCTTTAATAAGATAGTTTACATTGGAGGGGCACCTGGGTGACACAGTCGATTAAGTGTCCAACTTCAGCTCAGGTCATGATCTTGCAGTTCGTGATTTCAAGCCCTGCACCCGGCTTTGTGCTGACAGCTCAGAGCCTGGAACCTGCGTTGGATTGTGTGTCTCCCTCTCTCTGCGCTTCCACGGCTCATGCTCTGTCTCTCTCAAAAAATGAATAAACATTAAAAAAATTTTTTTAAATAAGAAAAGGTAGTTTACATTAAATTTTCTATTACCATTGGCAAAATCCTCATAACATAGTCCAAAAGGGAAAGCAATATAAAATTAGAATTTATTGGTAAACTTAGCTTCAGTGTTGAGATGAGTACCATCCCAAACTAAGATAGCCTGGTCTCTTTATTAGCATCTACCATAGTTTTATCATTCAGAATTATGCCACTGGTAATATTTTATAGACCAGAAACTAAATCAGCGCATATTGATATTATTAGGTATCATCAGTGACATTTATTTCTCTTTGTGGGACAACTTGATAAATGTATTTTACTTATTAGCTTAGGCTGGAATAGTTGTGAATCAGCCACATAATTCAAATTAGAAATTAAACTTGAAAACAAACCTGTTTATTTTTCCTTTAATTTGTTGAAAACCTAGATAAATATGGTAAGATCTTTTTTAATTTAATAAGTCATATGCCTTGTTGGGACAATAATCAGAAGTAGCTTGAGTAGTCATTTCTTAAAAGGTGCTTTCTGTCGAAATTGTAAGCAAGTTCCCTAAAGGATTGTTTTAACTTCTCAGAACAGTTAGGTGTTGACAGGGTAAAATCCATCATGTAGCAGTTAGCATGGCTTTCTTAACAAATCCCTTTGAACAAAATAAACCTTTTGCCAAACAAGTGAGACTTCAGGTTTCAGGTGGTGACCTAAGTGCATACCTTTGACTCTGCCTTCCTAAAATTCCATATACTGCTGAAAGAAATATCAAACTTGGACTAAATGAATAGTAACACAAACAGAAGGGCATAAAGATGTCATTTTCTCTCAAAGAATTTACATTCTAGTGGGAAAGACAAACTTAAATGCTGTGAAGAAAGTAAAACCATAGTGAGGCAGAGTGTTAACAGATAATCTGAGAAGGTCTTCAAGAAAGTGACATTTGAGCTGAAGCCTGAGTGATAAGAAGCCACTCAAATGAGACTGAGAAAAGAATATTCCAGATGGAGAGAAGGCAAATGCAAACCCCCTGATACAGAAAGAGCTTGGGGTGTTTGAAGAATAGAAAGATGAGTGCATATAGAATGAAGAACACTATGAACATAATAGAAGTTGTCAAAGATACAGGAATGAACCAGATTTTGGATTTGTTTTCAAGTACAATGAGAAGCTGTTGTGGTTCTCAAGCAGGAGAAAGGGTTCAGGGTTAGGTTAGGTCATCTCCGGGGATATCTTATTTGTAAATATGTGTGAAGGCACTGAGGAAAGAGATAATTGTTAAGTATAGCTATTATAACCCTAGTACAGACAATGTCTACCATATAGAATCCTTTCTTTAGAAGAGCTCAAAGTTAAGATGATACTGGGCCCTTTATATACTTCTTAGGAGACCCAGAACTGTAGAGACCCCTTTAGATTCTCCATCTCCATTCCTAAGAGCGGGGAACATATCTTGGACTTCTTTTTGTCCCATATAGCTCCATGCTAGACTTTTTGTGGCACATATTTGACAACTGTCTAAATTTGGGAATGTGCAAAATCTAATGGTGATTGTCATAAGTAAATGCAGTGCATTAATCAAAGGTCCATGATGTATAAAATGCCCAGAATTGGCCTTCATTATGTTCTTATTGAGTGAAAAGATGATGTTGGGTTTCCAAGACTCATCGATTATCTCTTCAAGTACCTCTACTCTTGTAGTAACTCCACATGCTACCACCATGTCCTTTTTGCTGTCACCTTTCCCCTGTCCCTCAAGGAAAAGAATTCCAGAATTTTTGGTAGGGGAGCAAAAATAGCTCACCCTTGGGAATATCACTGTTGGAATTATTTTTTAACTTAGTTTTAAATTACCTCCCACCAGATGATTTCAAGGTTTCTTATAAAAAAGCAGCCCCTACCTCCCTTCCCAAAATACGTAAGGAAAATTCTGGTCTGAATATAAAAGCTCTGGTTTGGCTTAGGATGACAGAATAAGATTTTGTTAGATACTTTTGTTTCGCCATGCTACAAAAACAATATATATTTTTTAATTTTTATGTTTTATTTATATAATCTCTGCACCCAACATGGGGCTTGAACCCATGACCCTGAGGTCAAGAGTCACATATTCTTCTGACTTTGAGACAGCCAGGCACCCCAAAAAACAGTATTTTAAAAATCACTTAAAAAAATTTTTTTTTGTTTATTTTTGAGACAGAGACAGAGCACGAGCCTGGGAGGGGCAGAGAGAGAGGGAGACAGAATCTGAAACAGGCTCCAGGCTCTGAGCTGTCAGCACAGAGCCTGATGCGGGGCTCGAACCCACAAACCACAAGATCATGACCTGAGCCGAAGTTGGATGCTTAACTGACTGAGCCACCTAAGGCACCTGTAAAAATCACTCTTGATGTCAATTTCCAGAGTACTTGATAGGTGCTAGGCAGTTCTGCAATAGGTTATATAATCATGATATGGAAAAATTAATTGCCTAACATGAAGTACTTTGGATTTAGAGAAGGGCCTTTAAAATGCAAAATGTTATTTTTAATTATTCTTCATGTATAAATGAAAAGGCTAGACATCATCTTTTTTTTAATAGTTTATTGTCAAGTTGGTTTCCATATAACATCCAGTGCTTCCCCTCTCCCCCATTCCCATCTGCCCTCAGTTTATTCTCAGCTTTCAGTAGTCTCTCATGGTTTGCCTCCCTCCCTCTCCCCAACTGTTTTTCCCCTTTTCCTCCACCATGGTCCTCCATTAAGTTCCTCCTAATTCTCTTATATGTGCAAACATATGGTATCTGTCCTTCTCTGCCTGACTTACTTCACTCAGCATCACACCCTCAAGTTCCATCCATGTTGCTACACATGGCCAGATTTCATTGTTTCTCATTGCCATGTAGTATTCCATGGTATAGATAAACCACATCTTTTTGACCCATTCATCTGTTGATGGACACTTAAGCTCTTTCCATGTTTTGGCTATTGTTGAGAGTGTTGGTATGAACATTGGGGTACACGTGCCCCTATGGGTCAGCCCTCCTGTATCCCTTGGGTAAATTCCTAGCAGTGCTATTGCTGGGTCGTAGGGGAGTTCTATTGTTAATTTTTTGAGGACTCTCCACACTGTTTTCCAGAGGGGCTGCGCCAGTTTACATTCCCACCAACAGTGTAGGAGGGTGCCCGTTTCTCCACATCCTCGTCAGCATCTAGAGTCCTCTGATTTGTCCAGTTTAGCCACTCTGATCAGCGTGAGGTGATATCTCAGTGTGGTTTTGATTTGTATTTACCTGATGAGGAGTGATGCTGAGCATCATTTCATGTGTCTGTTGGCCATCTGGATGTCCTCTGTGGAGAAGTGTTTGTTCATATCTTCTGCCCGTTTCTTCACTGGATTGTTTGTTTTTCAGGTGTGGGGTTTAGTGAGTTTCTTACAGATTTTGGGTACTAGCCCTTTATCTAATACAGACATCATCTCTTATAAGAAGAAAGAAATAATGGCATATTATCAAAGCCTCAAATACTTTTGGAAGCTCTCAGATTCACTCAGCAACATTCATTCACCATCTCTTTTCTCTACCAAGCACCTATTTCAGGAGGCAGCATTGAAGATCACTTTAGAATACATCTACCTTAATAGCAATTCATTTTTCAAGTATCTATACCGGCTTTTAAATATAAATATGGTCTATCAAAGCACTATAAGTTGACCAGACACTGTCATTAGGAACTAAGCCAACATCCCTTTTCAGGAAGGCTTTGGAAACATTTTCTTCTGACAAACTGGGTACTTATTCTAGGAAACAAGGTACTCTCAAGGCTTCAATGTCAAGTCAGACACAATATAGATAGAGCTCTAGTCTGTTGTGAGCTTGATGTGAATCTTACTAATTTCACAATAAATTAAGTATCAGGAAGTTCTCAGTGTTCCTGCAAGCATCAAGTAAGTCTAGCACTCCTTAAATAGTGCAACACCAATAAACTGCATCTGTGTTATCTATTCTACTTTACTTCACATTCTACTCAAGAAAAAAAGCATACCTTCATTAACTAAACTCTGTACCACTATGTGAGAGATGAATAAAGCTTAGGAAACAAATGCCTAAAGTTCAAAATTTATTTTTATAAACCCTATTATGAAAATCACTGAAGGAGTTTCCTGGGTGGCTCAGTCAGTTAAGTGTCTGACTCTTGATCTCAGCTCAGATCTTGATCTCAGAGTCGTGAGTTCAAGCCCTGTGTTGGGCTCCACACAGGCATTGAACCTACCTTAAAAAAAACATAGCACTGAAGAATTGTTTGATGTATGTATGGAGCATTTATCTAATATTTAGCTAAATACTGAAACACTACCATGGCTCTGCTTTGTATTACATCAGTGCTAGTGAAATTTACTAATATTAGGACAAAGTTGATGGTAAAGTAAACATTGCATTTCCAAGTTAAAAATGTTAAAAACCAATCCAGAATAAACAGAAAAGATTTAATTAATGAAGTTAATTTTTTTTTCCAATTTTATAGTATAAAAAGGAATATAAGCCCCTTGAGGACAGAGACGTTGACTTTCTTATCTGCTGTATTCTCAGGGCCTAGAATAATGACTAACACCTAATAATTGTTCACTGAGTAAGTGATGAATGTCAACATGGTAATGAAAAGACTAGGTTTGAATCTCAGCACTGATAGTTTCTACTTGTGGAAACTTGGACAAGATACTTAAGTTCTCTGACCTTCAGTTTCTTCATCTGTAAAAGAGGAATAATATTTTATTATCTTTTTCCATTACATAGTTTTTTTGAAGAATATCAAGCAAGTCTTCAATTTTCAACGGACACTGACCAGTGTCCTACAATTTTTAGTTGAAGATTTTATTTTTAAGTAATCTATACACCCAGTGAGGATTTCAAACTCATGAACTGAGATCAAGAGTCACATGTTCTCCTGACTGAGCCAGCCAGATGCCCCAGATTTCCTATAATTTAATTCAGTTCTGATACTACCTAGAGATAGTGTCACATCCCACAGTGAAGAGTTCAGTCCTACAAGACTCTCCCCCGCCTCCACTGTAGACACCAGTAGTACGTCCAGGTTGTCACCCTAGCAGCGGGCTAAAGATTCAAGTTTCCCACAACCCCCTCCCCCAGTTTGATTAATTTGCTAGAGCTATTCATAGAACTCAGAAAAGCATTTACATACCTTTACCAGTTTATTATAAAAAGATATAACTAAGGAACAGCCAGATGGGAGAGATACACAGGGCAAGGTATACAGGAGGGGCTGAGGAGCTTCCACACTCTCTTGGGCTAGCCATTCTCCCTTGTTTACCAACCCAGAAGCTCATCAACTCTTGTTGTTCAGGAGTTTTTATATAATCTGTAGTCTTTCCCTGTTTTTTCCTTCCCAGAGGTCAGTGGGTGTGTCTGAAAGTAGCAGCTCTCTGACCACTAGGTCTTTGTGGTGACTAGCCCCACCCCAAGGCTATCTAGGGACCCTACCATATTCACCTCCTTAGCATAAACTCAGATGTGCTCAAAAGGGACCCCTAATGAAGGACAAAAGACACTCCTATCAGAAAATTCCAAGAAGTTTAGGAACTCTATGGCAGAAATCCCAGGTTAAAACCATATATATTATGCCACATATTCTTGCTTGGAGAATCAAACAAGATGTGTATTAAAATCACTGTAAAATGCTACAGCATTACTTAGGAGCACCTGGGTGGCTCAGTCAGTTAATCATTTGACTCGATTTCAGCTCAGGTCGTGATCTCACAGTTTGTGAGTTCAAGCCCCACATAGGGCTCTGCCCTATCTGCGCAGAGCCTGCTTGGAATTCTCTCTCTCCTCTCTCTACCCTTCCCCCGCTCTTGCACACACGTGCTCTCTCTCTCTCTCTCTCTCTCTCGCTCTCTCTCAAAATAAACTTTAAAAAAATAAAAGTAAAAAATGCTATAGTATTATTAAGAATCATTTTTTTATTAAAATTTTTTTAATGTTTACTTATTTTGAGAGAGGGACAGAGCATGAGCAGGGGAGGGGCAGAGAGAGAGAGGAAGACACAGAATCCAAGGCAGGCTCCAGGCTCTGAGCTATCAGCACAGAGCCCGATGCAGGGCTTGAACCCATGAGCAAGATCATGTCCTGAGCCAAAGTCGTTCAGATGTTCAACCAGCTGAGCTACCCAGGTGCCCCAAAAATTATTATTTTAATGTCAGCAGTGTTCTGATAAAACATTATCTGGTAGAGGCCCTTTATGGACTTGAGTTAACATGTACCTTTCAAAAAATTTATGTATTGGATGCCAAATGTTTTATATACAGTTTTCATTTAGTTATGTTAACTGTGAGGCTATCAACCCCAGTTTTAGAGAGGAGGATCTAAGGCTTTGCATTATCTGCTGCATAACAAATTAACTTAGTGGATTAAAACATTACCTCATAGTTTTTGTTAAGTCATGAATCCAGGTAACAGCTTAGGTTCAGACTCTGCTTCAGAGTCTTCTACAGGCTGAAGTGAAGGTATTGGCCAGGGCTATAGTCATGTCAAGTCTCCGCTGGGGAAGGATCCACTTCCCAAATCCTTTATGTTGGTAGGATTCAGTTTCTCACAGGGTGTTGGACTGAGTGGGAGGCTGCCTTCAGCTCTTTAACACATGAACCTTTCTATAGGGCTGCTTACAACATGCCAGCTGGCTTTATCAAAGTGAGCAAGTGAGAGAGTGCCAGCCAGTAAGACAAGTCACAAACTTTTACATTTTAACATTTTTAAATTTTGGAAGTATTCACTTTGGTTGTCTTCTCTTTATTTAAAAACAAGCCACTGCATGAACAAAAATGCAGGTTCTCACCAGACACCAAACCTGTTAGCACCTTGATCTTGGATTTCCCAGTTTCCAGTTTCCAGAAGAACTGTAAGAAATAAATTTTCTATGGGCCCTTTGGTGGCTTAGTTGATTGAGTGTCCTACTTTTGAATTTAGTTCAGGTCATGATCCCAAGGTTGTGGGACTGATCCCCAGGTTAGGCTCTGTGCTGAGTATGGAACCTGTTTAAGATTCTCTGTCTCCCTCTGCCCCTCTCCCCTGCTCATTGTCTCTTCCTCTCTCAAATTAAAAAAAAAAATTAAAAATTTATATTGATTATTTAAGAACAAAACAAAAACAAGTTACTGTCCAGCCCACATTCAAGAGGAGAGAGTATTACAGTAGAAATAGACTTATAAATACAGAAAACAAACTGGTGGTTGCCCAAGAAGAGGGGCTTGGGGGAGATAAGAAAAATAGGTGAAGGAGATTAAGAAAGACAAACTTCCAATTATGAAATACGTCACAGGATGAAAAGTAGAGCATAGGGAATATAGCCCCCTGCCCACTCAAAAATAAAAAAAAAAAAAGAATATTACACAAAGGCATGAATTTCAGGAGGCAGAGAGCACTGTGAGCCACTTTAGAAGATTGCCCTCCCACAGGCTTAGAGTGTTCCAGTTCTTGATAAAGTAGCAAACCTGAGATTCCAAATCACAACTGCCTGGCAAAGCCCACAGTGTTCCCTCTATTACTCTTCTCCCTTTGAATGAATAGTAATAATGTAAGGTTAGCATATACTTGTCTAGAAATGAATCATTCTAAAGTGTTAAAAATCTATTCCCTGAGATAGAGTAAGCCATTTCCATCCTAATTGTTTTTCCTAGTATTGTTCCTCCTAATCATTTTCTTCATAGATAGGGCAAGTTTGACTTTTTTCATTCTCAGTCCGTGGTACCATAAATTTCAAATTTTAGTAATAACAGAATGTTCATTCCCTAAGAAGCACATAAAGTGTAAGTTACTCTCCACAAGACCACATAAAGAAAAGAATCTGGTCACCCATAGACCTTTAGAGAACATATCTTTCATTTGCTGATTTATTCAGTTTAGTGGGAAAGGATACAGACATTTGTAAATAACAACAAAGGTATATACAAGGAGCTATGTAAGTTTACCAAAGAAATATAAAGAACTATGAATCAAAGAAAAAAAATTACTTTGAGATTAAAGCATGAATCTGAGTTTGTCAGGTGACCAAGGCAGAATTGTAAAAACAAACCAAAAAACCCAATCAAGATTATTAAAGATTTTTGGAGCCTAGGATTGCCAGCAGATTTGGAATTTTGAGGACTCCGTGAAAGTCAGAGGATGTATGAAATCAGATTGGCAGAGCAAGAATCAGGCTTCAAGCTCAGAGCCAATGGATAACAGGGAATTGAGGGGGAAGGGGAAGGGCACAGTATCCTAGAGCAACCATAAAAGAATGGAATTTGAAACCTCTGGTTGAGTCGGTTTTTCCCTCCATTCATTCTTCAAAGCTTAGGGTACTCTGGAATGGTATTTGCCCCAGGCTAGCTCAATGACTCTGGAAACTTGTGGCAGATAGGCCAGACAATACCCCAGCCCAGGAGGCTATATCCAGGAAAGGAAGTCTCATTTCACACCCAGAATATTAGCTACTATACCCTCCCTCACAATCATCAAAGCAAACTATGGCAAACAGAAACTGCATCATGCACAGAAAACAAGGAATACTAAAGATGAAGAACCACCTAATACCCAAGGAAAATGAATACAACATCAAGAACCACTAAATACCCAAGGAAAACCAATACTATAAAAGGTTGACACCAATCAACAAAAGAACTAACACCCAAGCAAATAGTTATTAGAGTAAACAGAGAAGGATCTTGTAAATAATAATTATTTACTGCATAATGGATGTGATATCAGGCATTGCTATAAGTACCTTACATGTATTTCAAATTTTTAATCCTTATACAGAATATCCCCAGAGGAATATGAGAGAATATATTGCATCTAAATTTCATAATAACTGATTAAAGATTGTTGAAAATTAGGGGTGCCTGGGTGACCCACTTGGTCAGTTAAGCATTTAACCCTTGGTTTTGGCTTAGGTCATGATCTCACAGTTCATGAGATGGAGCCCTGCACTGACAGTGCAGAGCCTACTTGGGTCTAAGTCAATCTCTCTCTCTCTCAAAATAAAAACCATTTTTAAAAAATGAATGTTAAATTTCTATTTTTATTTATTTTTAAATTTTACTTTAAATGTTTGTTTATTTTTGAGAGAGAGAAAAAGCATGAGCAGAGGAAGGGCAGAGAGAAAGGGAGACACAGAATCTGAAGCAGGCTCCAGGCTCTGAGCTATCAGCACAGAGCCCCATGTGGGGCTCAAACTCAGGAAGTGCGAGATCATGACCTCAGCTGAAGTCAGACGCTTAACCAAGTAAGCCACCCAGACACCCTTAAAATTTTAAAGTAAAGCGAAGTCTAAGCAGCAAATGGACTTTGATGAAGAACAAATAAGCAAAACTAGAATAATAAGCTGAAAAATTATTCCAAAAGAACAAAGATATTGGAGAAGAGGTGGTTTAAGATATAAGAAGAAAATTCCAGAGATTCCAACGTTTCTCTCATCATAGTTACAAAAAAGATATGAGAGAATTTTAAGGCAGCATTAACTGAAGAAATAATAGAAGAAAAATTCTTGTATGGTGTAATTTAGAAGAAGTCTTTAATGCCATTTGTATTTTTTTAAAAGATCAAACATTATATAAGTGCATTTTTTTATTGCCAGGTTGTATCTAAAATTTCATCACCTTATATGTATTTCTAATATAATATATTTTTTGTTTTTATGATAATTGTGCTTTTTTTACCTTTTTATTTTGAAATCCAGATTTACAGAAAAATTGCATAGTACAAATGCCCTTTACCTAGCTTCTTATAATGTTAACATATCACCATATTATAATCACACAAATTTAAAAATTAATATTAGTATAATACCATTAGTTAAACTATAAATATACCTTATGTCAAGTAGGAAGAAAATTCAATTATGATTAACATATATAGATGTATATAAAACAGAACACAGGAGATATGTAGCTACTACATCCTCATTTTACAACTGGTCTGAGGTTTTTTCATCCATCATTATGTATTTTATTTTCATTTTGCCAGCATCTACAGCTAGTTAGGTTTTCGTGTGATGTGGTAATCTTCATTCTTCAGGAATGAGTCCTTATTGCTTCTGCTTGAACTCAATTGCTATAGTTTTATATTTTCCATTGTATATAGCAATACTAGGAGGTAACCCAAAGTACCTCCTGAGTTTCAAGACATTCTCATCCTGTCTCCTATTATATAACAGCAATCAGATTTTCAATTGATATCAAAGATAAATTCTCCCAGCCTATGCTATAACCTCTTTTCTCTCCCTATTGTTCCAATCTCATGAATAGCTGAAAATAATCAACTAGCAGTATAAACTTCCAGGTAAGTGGAACCATTGTTGAGTTTTTCAGGGAGCATATTCCTTCCTTGGATACTAAGACCTTTAAATGGGCAAACCTCAAAGTTATAGTAATAGAAAGCAAAACATTTTATGAGTAGATCAACAGGTATAATAGTGGGAGGTGTCTATCTCACTCCCGGATTCCCCAGCTCATGTACTGTAACTGTAGATAAGGGAAAAACAGCACTCTATGTTACTTGCTAGTTCCAACACAGGAGTTAACAGGAGTTAGCAAACTTTTTCCTGTAAAGGGCCAGATAGTAAAAACTCTAATGTTTAAGGACCGTATATGGTATCTGTCACATATTTGTTTTTGTTTACAACCCTTAAAAAGTGTAAAAGCCATTCTTAAAGAGTGTACAAAAAAAGGATGTGGGCCAGGTTTAGCCGTCAGATTCCATAATTTGCTAATCCCTGCTGTAGGACAACCCCTAACTTTGCAAATTGTTCCCTCTAACTTTGCAAATTGTTCCCTCCCTGCTGACACTGGAACTAAGTCTTCAGAAGACCACTCAAGAGCTCTAAAGGTTAGCTGCTACTGGATGGTGGGGATATACAATAAGACCAGTGAGTCTTGTGTACATAATATTCTGGGTCACCAGGGATTAACACCATTGTCCATGTCTTTCCCCTCTCCCTCCTACCAGTGTACAGTTTTATACTAGGACATAGCTGTATGCCCCTTTAGGGAAAGGCTGAGAGAAAGATTTACACATCTTATATTTGATATTTTCACAAGGTCCTTTCTCAGAGGTACCTAGCATACTCTGTATTCAAGTAGTTCTGAGTCTGTGAACTTTCCAGAACTAGGAAATGGGGAAAGGTATTACGTTACACTCCTAGTGGTATCTCTAGTCAGGCCTGTTTTCCCAACCTACGGTTTGTTCAATTACACAAATATTTAAGACCTTAGCTATTTTAGTACTGGAAACTCTGAAGAGTTTACCAGCACCCAAGATCTCTGTACATCAAACCTTTCAATTACTACTCTGATACTACTTTGTATTGGTAATTGTGCCCACTGTATCTACAGCAGTTATGTACTGCTGCCTGACCTCTGCCACCTCAGGATCCCTCACCATCATTAAAATTAGAAAACCCATTTGAATGACAACACATGCAACCTTTATCCCCAGAGGACAGCTGTTACCGTAATGTTCAGGGATATTTGTACTGTCCTTATCAATCTATTTGTTCATGTTTAGGCAAATTTAAAAAGAATTTTTTTTAATGTTTTATTTATTTTTGAGAAAGAGAGAGAGAGACAGCATGAGCAGGGGAGGGTCAGAGAGAGAGGGACACACAGAATCTGAAGCAGGCTCCAGGCTCTGATCTAGCTGTGAGCACAGAGCCCAACACGGGGCTCGAACCCACAAACCGTGAGATCATGACCTAAGCTAAAGTCAGATGCTTAACCAACAGAGCCACCCTGGTGCCCCTAGGCAATATTTTTTAAATGAAGAATTGAGTGTTTATAAAATCTTTGAAAGGAATAGAGGAGCAACTTTTAGACCCAACTCCTTGGAATAACCTTCAGCCCTCACCACCATATATTTCTACCATGATTAGAAATATTCCCACTACCATTGCTATAGGAAGCTGCTGCCATTGTTGTTTATCACAGAACTGCATTGCTTTCACTGCTGCTGCTGCTACTATGTTATAGGAAACTGCTAACTCCGGAATCACATATAATACCTCTGCCAAATCCACACAAGCAAATTACATTCCATGTATCTTTCCATGGCTCAGTTCTGAATTCATTTCTCACAAGATCCATTGAACTGAATTGCATCTAGAATCCTAACTGAAAAGGAATCTGATAAATGTCACTAGCTTTCCAACTTTTTTGGATTAGAAGGAGATTGAGCTTCCATAAAATTTTGTTCACATCAAGTATTATTATACTGTAGAATTGTTAGTTGTGTATCTATTAGATTGAGGATTCTTTAAGAACAAGGATAAAATTGTATTTTAGATACCCAGCATTCATCCGTGCCTCCCTTAAACATAATCCCTTAATTAAATGATACTATTTTACAAACTCTCGTTAAACATTTGCTAAGAACCTCTGTATGTATGAGTAAACACTCATCCTTACACAATTCCTCTTTCAACCAGAGCTCACTCATTTCCCACACCCCTACCCCTTACTGAAACTGAAATTTCCTTCACATCACTTTCTTATCACACCTTAGAAGACAGCATGGTGATTGGAAAGATAAAAGTTTTGGGGGTCAGACAAATCTAGGTTTGAATTTTGGCTTATCTACAGACTAGCTGTATAACCTTGGGCAAGTCATTAATTCCTCTAAACCTTGGCCAAACTATGAGGATAGTAATACTTCACTAAGTTATTGTAAGGATTAAATGAGATACTATTTTTAGAGTATCGGCACATAGTAGACACTTAATGAGTAATATATAATACTATGAAAATGTCTTCCCTTTGTTGAAAGAGCTATCTAGTTCAGCTCCCATGAGTAAGTCCAAACCTAAAGGAAGTGGTTTCACATCTCTTTCTACCTGTTCCAGCTTTTCATGGCTCAACCTGTTCATCTCCAATATGTGGACATAATTGTACTGTAGATCCCTAATAGATACTTGTTTGAGTAGACTTTTATCTTCCCTTTGAGTGAGACTTAGTATGGAATTATCTTTCCTGTTCAGTTGGCCCAGAAATAGCTATCTAGTCCTGATCATTGGATATTTAGTCTCAAGAACAATTGAACCCATAATGTCTCATACTGAAAGGGAAGTTTTTGCCTGGCATTCTGGAGTCCAAGACCCCTCTCCCAGATACCAGAATGTGTAATCTTGATGTCAGCTATTTATCTAATCATAACTACAGATCAACCCATCTTTGGCTACTCCCCTCTATTTCTGAACCTCTTTCCTTATGCTATGAGCAAGGCTTAATATGGTATCAGGGTCTAATGCAATGGTTCTCAACTGCTAGGTGATTTACCTCCCAGGGCACATTTGGTAATGCTAGGAGACATTTTTGGTTGTCACACTGAGGGGAATGTTGCTACCGATGTGATGAGTAGAGGCCAGGATTGCTGCTAAAAATCCTCCAATACACAGGACAGCCTCCTACAACAAAGAATTATCTGCCTCAAAATTTCAATAGTTATTGAGGTTGATAAATCCTGGTGAATTTTAAAACCCAGCTTTGTACACTAAGCCCTGTCTTGGGGTATCATAGCTCACCAATAAGTTCTAAAATAGACCATCTCCATCATGACATCATCTTCTATCATTCCTGCCTATGGCAATTTCTTCCTCTGCCTTTTATAAGGCTTTATTCATTTATACTCTCCTGACAAACTGCTTATATTTCTTTCATTTTTATACATTGTCTCTCCAGTCTATTAGCTCTTGTGGACAATAGCCCTATCTCCCACATTTTGTAGCCGTGTTGTGTATAACAGTTTTAATTAATCCATAAAAATAATGAAAGAGCCTGGATTCAGACCAAATCTTTCAGAATGCTCCCACTCTCTAGACAAAGGCCCAAAAAGAAAAAAAAAAAAAATGGGTGGGGGGAGAGTTCTTGCCTAATTGAAATATTCAACCCATTTGATGTCAAATGAATAAAATCTCCTTAACTTAATGGATCTCCATCTATTCCCACTTTTTCTTGAGAGTTTTTGGTTTTTATCTTGGCTTTTCTTTCCACTGAGAATTTCTCTTCTGTTTATGACTAATTGCTCTCTCCACGAATGCCCTTAGCAACTTATACTTCCTCTTTCGTATCAACACATCACATTTGAATTTCTTTTTCAGTGTCTTTCTTCCCCAAAGACTTAGCTCCATGAGAGCAAAGTCTTCTTCATTATCATATCCCTAGCACCCTTAGCACAATGCCTGGCATATATAGTAGGTAATTTCCTTGTTAGTGCATTGGAGGGTGTTTTTTTTTTCCCCCAAAATGAGTTTTATTAAAACATAATGGATTTCAAAAGGAAGTTCGGCCAAGAAACTGTAAAAAGGAAAATTCCAATTTAGAAAGTACAGCCTTCTGTTCTAACACAGGTTAGTTGATGACCAGGCTCATAAGATGTGTTCCACAGCCTACTTGAGGGTGCCACTCACCTCCTTTGTCCCCTTCTTTCCTTGAGGTCTCAGACATGTAGGCCCTGGGGAAAACTGCACATGAATGGAATTTCAGGCCCTTTTTGGATAAACTATTGTCCTTATTCTTCACCTAGTGCCTATCAGCAGCTTATCTGCATCTACGTGTAGATTCTGTGGATTTACGTGTAACACTTGGACCAAAAGTGATTGCAGACCTCTTCAGTCAGTGAGGGGAAAAAAAAAACAATGTGCTATTCTTGTCCATTCCAGGACCATTTCCAGCTGTCTCCTTTAGATTGTTATGCCACAGAAAATTAAAAACTCCAAGCTATATTTCATATATCCCTTCCCCTTCTAGTCTTTATGTCATACGATTGATTTTTTAAAAACCGTGTTCATTATTACTTCTTAGTTTTTATATTGTTCCGCTAATAAAAAGGAACAAGGCCTTTTAGCAGAATTTGAGGGGTGGAGGTAAGAGGAAACTTTTGAAATCCCCTCAATTGAAGCATACTACCACCATAATGGATTTATCAACTTCTGAGTCTTGGCCTTCTGGCTCTTTCTCCCCTTTTCCCCATGCCAGTTTTTGTTCTTGGCTTTTAATCCCTCTTTCTCTCTCCCTCTTAACCTGACCCCCTACCTTCTCTCCTTTTCTGATTTCTGTACAACATAAAGGTTGCCGAAAAAGTGGTCTGAAAGACCTGCTGAAGAATTGAAATCTACTGTTTCACTTTTCAGTAACCAAGCGTGTTTGCCCAACTCCATAAACTAGCAGAGATCCTTCCTGATTCCCAGGGCTTACTATCAGCCAACACCTCATATCTATGCTAATTCCCCAGCCTAGTGGCACACTTCCTCTTCTTGGTTCTTAGGTCAGACAGGTATCCAGCTTGGCTTATATTTAACTGTGGAGCTCTTCTAATTGACCCAAGGCAGTGTAAGTGGGGTATAGCTTTTGGGATCTAGAACTCATGCTACCTAAGTCTCAAATTCTGGTTCTGTCACATACTCATTTCTCTGTGCCTCAGCTTCCTTGTCTTTGAAAAAATAGTATCAACTACCTACTAGAGTTGGTGTACAACATAGTAAGCACAGTGTTTGTTAATTACTATTATGAGTCGATCCATGATGTTACTGGGGAAAGATCTATGTTATTTCAGCCACACTAAAAATTCAGCAATTGTTTATTGAATGACCACAATAGGCCAGACACTGTGCTAGGCAGAACATAGAGATGAAGCAGAAACTAATACTGCATTTATTTTTCAGTGAGTTACATTTGGTCTATAGGCAAAGAAGTAACTATTTATTTAGATAAAGTCTCAAGATTTTCTCCATTGACTCTTAAATCAGGAAAGAATATTTATCCTTTGAGATGTCTGGGTGGCTCAGTTGGTTCAGCATCCAGCTGAAGCTTATGTCATGATCTCACAGTTCACAAATTCAAGCCCCACACTGGGCTCTGTACTGACAGCTCAGAGCCTGGAGCCTGCTTCAGATTTTGTGTCTCCCTTTCTCTCTGCCCCTCCCCTGCTCACGCTCTCTCTCTCTCTCTCTCTCTCTCTCTGTCTCTCAAAAATAAACATTTTTTAAAAAGAATGTTTCCTCTTTGACTTCTAACATTATCTTATATTCAGTTTTCTTTGAGAGCTTAGAAGTGCATTTTGTAATCATAAATCATCATTTCCCTGTTTCTTTCTTAAACTTATCAGGGATTGTCAAAATTATATTTTTCTGACTTTCCTTTAATGAAATTCCTGTAACTAAAATAAACAATGCTTTCTCTTTCCAAAATCATCAGCTCTCCAAGTTCTCAAAAGTCATTACTTTGGACTTTGAAATGACTCTGGTCCTTTTTTTTACCCTCTGGCTTTGATTTGGTGGTTTGTCAGTATATGTGTGTTTGCCCTTTGGCTCTAGTCAGATATGGAAAAGTGAGCTGAATCAGAAAGGTGTGTGTGAATTTACCATTAATATTTAAGTTTCTTTCTCACCAGTTGTGTCCCCAAACAGCTGAATTTTATCTCTGCCTTGTAATCACAGTGACTGAATGAATGCAGAAAGCAGGCAGACTTGTAACATGTTCTGTCCAGAAGAGAATAAGCATCCTTTCTAAAACAAATATGAAATTCTAAGTTAAATGATGGTTGGGGGGAGCGGGGAGGGGGAGAGAATCTAAAATAGAATACAGTGAATTATCTAAAAACAAGGACAATCCTTTGTTCTGATTGGTTATTCTGCATCCCAAGCCAAGATTTTTGTTGATTTGTGTACTCCAAGAGGGACTGTCTCTTTTAAGTGAGGGGAGGAATCATGGACTGGCTCTGAGTTCATCTGCAGGACATAAAAATGGAGATGTGCAGTGCTGTGGGAGAGAGTACAGACTTTTGTAACTATGGATCAGCGTTCACTATGATCCTTTGCCTTCTGTTTTGAGTTCCTTGGTTCACAAGTGTTCTGTCTCTCCACTCTTTATCTAATCAACCACAATAAAATGTAACTGTCAGTCAGAGAATAATGTGAAAGGTAAGTATTTGGTGCAATAGCATCCAGGATTCACTTTGTTACACATAGGCCTGCCACACTTTTCAAGTTTCCCTTTTATAGTTGGCTCTCTATTCTTTTTCTATAGCCCAAATCATTATTCAATCATTGTGAATATAAGTTATTTTTAGTAAGTTAGTTATTATAAACAGTGTAAGTTATTGTTTTTAGGAGCACAAAAATTATCCTTCCAAAATTATTGACAGAATGACTACTACACTTTCTGAATGAAAATTCAGTTTCATTGCCAAAATTTAAGATTCAAAAAAGCACACAGCTGGGTATTCTGTAAAAACTCCTTCACCTGGGGCATCTGCATGTTTCAGTCAGTAGAGTATCTGACTCTTGATTTTGGTTCAGGTCATGATCTCACAGTTGGTGAGTTCAAGCCTCACATAGGGCTCCTTGCTTAGAGTGTGGAACCTGCTTGAGATTTTCTCTCCCTCTCTCTCTGCCCCTCCTGTGCTTGCTCTCTCTCTCTCTCTCTTTCTCCCTCAATGGATGAATAAACCTAAGAAAAATCAACTCCTTCACTTGGCATCACAAAACTTTCCCATTTCTCATTTTATCATATCTTTCTCATGTTCACTAATATTTTTAGTCTAAAATTAGAAGCCATGAGTACTAGACTACTCGGGTCCAAATGTGCTGGAATTCTCAACAGTTTTCATATCATGAAATTCTCCATCATTGAAGTGGTCCTTCAGGGTTATACCACAGTCTGGCAAAATTACTATAAATACAGAATATCTAAACACACAGCAAGTACAGCTCTGGTTTACCACCTAAATCTGAAGAAGGATCAGTGATCCTAAATATCCAGCCCAGGAAACATATGAGGCAAACAACTTTATAAGAAGGAAGAATACTTGGCATGGAACGGGGTATTCTGGTTTCTAGACCCTGCCTTGGGCAACTTCTAGGCTCCTGTATCTAGGAGCAAGACCCTAGATACAGATCTTAAAATGCCTCGATTGCATCATCTGTAGAATTATAAAACTGTAATACTACCTACTAATACTACCTACCTCTTACATATCCCTGAAAAGATTCCATGATGTGACATGAAAAAATGCTTTGGACTACTTAGAAAAACACTGCTGCATAGTTTTGAAGTATTATTATTATTATCATTATGATTATTGTCATTATCCTACTTAAGGATACTTATGATTGGTCTTCATTAGAGAAACTCAAAAATTTATAAAGAGAAACGTATTCATGTAGCATATCTCTAAGAAAATTCTATAATTCTCAACATACAAATTAAGTAACTTTACAAACAAGTTAGTAGACGAATTCCACTCCAGTACATATAAATATATATACTAGTTCTCAGAACAATAGCATAATAACCCATCTTCTGACATTTAAAACTGACCCCCTAGTAATTGCATATTTGAATGTTTTGCATATCTGTACTTCTGCTTTAAAAATTACCTAAGACTAGGTACTCTTTTTAAATGACCAGCTTTTTAAGTTAACCATCAACCTTCCAGAGAAAGTAAGAAAATGAGATTAATTTCAACTTCTCCAAAAAAAAAAAAAAATGACTCTACTTGGCCATAATAGTTTTCCAAGTAGCTGTTATATTAGTCAGTGTTCTCCATACAAACAGAACAGCAGGATTTGTATTTATATATAGAGAGATTTATTTTAAGGAATTGGCTCATGTGATTGTTGAGGTTTGGTGAGTCCAAAATCTAATGGGGCAGGCTGGCCGGCTGGAAACTCAGGGAAGAGTTGTGGTTTGAGTCCAAAGACCATCTTTTGGCAGAATTCCTTGTTTGGAAGAAGTTACTCCTTTTTCTATTAAGGCTTTCAACTGATTGGATGAGGCCCACCCACATTATGGAGGGTGATCTGCTTTACTCAAAATCTACCAATTGAAATGTCAATTTCATCCAAAAAAACACCTTCACAGAAATATCCAGAGTGTTTGACCAAGTATTTGGGCACTAAGGCTTTGGCAAGTTGACACGTAAAATTAACTATCATAGTTAAATAGAGTTAAATAGAATTCCAAGAATTTAGTTGTAGATAAAATGCTATGAGCAATTTAGTGGACTGAATAGTGACACCACCACTCCCCCCCCAACCCAGAGATATGTCCATATCCTAATCTGAAACCTGTGAATATTGCCTTAAGTGGCAAAAAGATGAGATTAAGGATCTTGAGAGGTGTTTATTCTCAGTTATCTGAGTGCAATCATATGTATCATGACAGAAAATAAGAGAAAGTTTTGTGACACAGAGAAGGCAATGTGAAGACAGAGTACAGAGAGATGCAGCCACAAGCCAACAGCCACCAGAAGCTGGAAAAGGCAAGAGATGGGTTCTCTAGAGCCTCTGTATGGAGTACAGCCCTACCAACACCTTGATTTTGGACTTCAGACCTCCAGAACTGTGAGAAAATTAATTTATGATGCTTCAAACCACCCACTTTGGGACAATTTGTTATAGCAGCTACAGGAAACTAAGCATCTTTCACACTGCATGCAAAACTGGCCAAGAAAAGGAATATCTCCATCATAGTTAGTCATGTTGCTGTAGAAAAGAGTTTGGTGTACTTGGAAAAGCATGAGATTCTGTCACAGTCTAACTGAATTACATTGGAAAAATCAATTGCCCTATCTTTCAATTGCCCTATCTCTAAAATGCGGGGAATGACACCTCCCTACTTACCCACATGATTTGTACTGACACTCAAATGAGAGAATATATATTCTTATAGTCAGTAAATATTCACTGATATTACTATATGCCAGAAACTATTCTAAAATCACTGTATCTAAGGTATATAACTGTGAAAATGACAAACTCCCTGCTCTCATTGAGCTTACATACTAATGCCATAAGTAGATAATGTAAAAGAATGCAAAATCATTTCATATAGTGATAAGGACTATGAAAAAACAAGTCAAGTAATAAGATAGAGTGGCTGGAAAGGAGGTATTACATAGGATGATCGGCTTTTCTAAAAAGGTGACTGACCGTAAGTTGATAAAGCAGAGTCCTAAATTATAAGAGCCAGCCACATTTAAAAAAAAAAAAAAAAAAAAAGACTGGAATCAGAGCTTTTTGGACAGTAGCACTTGAAAAAGCAGCAGCCATAGCCTTTGCATGTTTGAGGAATAGAAAGCTGTGCATGAACTTGAAATGTTTGAAGAAAAGAAAAAAAAGACCAGTGTGACTGAAGTATCAAGGACAAGGAAGAACATGGTAGAAGATGAAGCCAGAGTGATTTTCAAGGGCTGGATCATGTAAAGCTATGGAGGCTACAATAAGAAGTTTGAATTTTACTATGGCTGTAACATATATCCATGATCAAAAGGGTTTTAAATATGGAAGTGGTGTTATCTGATTTTCATTTTTAAAAGGCTTTGGGTAGAGAATGTATTAGAGAGCAAGAGATGAAGTTGAGAGACTAGTTAGGAGGCTATTGCAGTAATCCAGGCTAGAGGTAATGGTGGTTAGATTAAAATGACAGCAATGTAGATCAAGAGAAGTGGACCGATTCAAGATATACGTTGGAGATAGAGCCAGTAGAACTTTGATGCATTGGATATGGGAGAAGAAAGACAGGAATTAAGAATGATTCATAGGGTTTTGGCTTTAGCAACCAGCAGATGGTGAACAATGGGGGAAAACTGTTCTGAACATGTTAAATTTGAAATGCCTATTAGATACCCAAGGGGAAATCTCAGTAGGCAATTTGACATATATCTATAATTTTCATGGGGGGAGGGATGAATCAGATGGAGTTATAAATTTAGAAATCATCATCATGTAAATAGTATTTAAAATCATAGGATAGGTGAATGATAGGGGGAAAGTATTCAGAGGGAAGAGAAGAAGGTCCAGAATAAATCCTTGGGTACTTTAATATGTAGAGGTCAAGCAGAGGAGAAGCCAGCAAAGAGAGCTGAATTGGTGATAGAGACAATGAGGTAGGAGGAAATTCTGGAAACTGTAAAGTCATGGAAGCCAAGAGAAAAATGAACGAATAAATGTCAACAAGATAATATGCATAAATATTTTCTCAGCTCCTGCTGTGTACAAAGAACTCTACTGGAAATGCAAAATAAATGTTCTCCATCTCAAGGACCTTATGATTTTGAAAGGGAGATAAAAATAAGCCCCATAAAAATAATACAGAACATAGCCTTCTAACTGATTTCCCTATCTTCAGGTTTGCCTTTTCAATCCATTCTACTCCAAGCACAAGGTTAATTTCCCTAAAACAGCACTCTTATCAGTTAAAACTGATTAGCTTTAAACTAAAAGTCATCAAAGTTCTGATCAACTCAAGAACTATTCTTTGCCCATTTAGACCGTCCCGAATCATCATTTTGGTACTCAAGGAAGGATGGCTACGGCTTCATGAAATCTTATAGCACTTTTTTCTTGGTGGTTCAGTTTAACATTGATTCTACCCTTCCCTGCCCTTGTATGTAATTGTATAGATTACATATCTTTTGTCTAGATTGTAAACTCCTTAAAAACAGAGATTAAGCCAAGTTCTATGTCTAGCCATTAATATACTAACCGTTGGCTTTATTTTTTTCTGCCAGGTGGACAAAGACCTCCAAATTTTAGCCATATGGTATAGAACACTGGTATAATAATGAAGCAGAATTTGAGTATTATAGAACTAGATTATGGATAATAAGGAATAGAAGAGGGATGTGCCTAGTAACAGAGGAAGTAGTCTAAACCAAGATTGCAAAGGGCCTTTTATGCCAAACTAAGGAGTTCAGATGTTATTCTGCTATGGGAGACCTTACTGAGGTTTTTGAGCAGGGCAATTAGATACTCATCTGCTTCAGGAATGAATTGGAGGGGATAAATGAGGATAGTCTTAGAATTCGAACTGATGGAGAATCAGTGGGAGTGAATATTTTTTTGAGGCAGCAATACCAGCTTAACTGGCTCTATAAGAGAAGATTGGGTGTTTGGGAGTGGTGAAAAATAAGGCCAACCGAAGAGGTAGGGTAGGGCCAAAATATGAAGGGCTTGAAAGCCAGGCAGAAACATTATGAACTAGGATCCCTGCCTTCTAATGCCTGTTTCCCTACTTGGGGAAAGTCCCTTACCTTTTCTCGAACGCAGTTTCCTTTTCTGCAGTTTTCTTCAGTTGTAAAATTTATCATTTTCTGTAATACTCTGATCTGCTACAGTAGTTCTCAAACTTTAACTGTACAGTGGAATCACATGGAGAGCTTGGAGAGTGATTGATGCCTGGATCCCACTCTGAGAAATCCAGATTTATCTAGTCCTGTATCCAGCCTGGACATTGTGTTTTAAAAGTCCTGGACCTTAGGGAGGTTGCCTCAGTAGAGCGTGTGACTCTTGATCTTGGGTTCAAGAGTTCATACCCCACGTTGGGTATAGAGATTACTTAAAAATAAAATCTTTAAATAAAGAAATAAAAATATAAGGTCCTCAGGTGATTCTGCTGTGCAGCCAAGATTGAGATCAGAAAATGAAGTACTAATGAGTGCTTGAGCATGGTAATATGTTGTGGGGGACAAAAAAGTGTTTTAAGGAGGACTAATGTGAGTATACAGAGTAAAGGGAAAAGACCAGGAGACCAATTAGAATTTTTCAGTAATTTAGGAGAAAAATCTACTAAGGCCTAGATTAACATGTATGCATTGACAGTGTAGGGGAAAAGATGATTCAGAGGGAAGTAACACTAGGACTTAGTAACTGATATTAAACCTGATCAAAAGAAAGGAGAAAATGATGTAGAGTCAAATTTCTAGTAGAATCCTTAGCAAAATAAAGCAATTGTCAAACAGGTGGTTGATAATATCATTGGTAATATAGTAACAGACATTAATTGCCAAGGGGTAGGCTATGTGCTTTACAAACATTATGTCATTTAATCTGTACAACTCTACAAATACTATTATTCCCATTTTACTGATTTAGAAACTAAGAAAAGAGAGCAGTTAAATAATTTGGCCAATATTACACAGTAAGAGAAGATAGTTGAACTAACCAGTCTGACTTCTTTTCCTTATAATAGGAAGATGATCAGTTAGTTACATACTGAAGTGAGTTTGAACAAAAAACTCAAAAAAGTAAAATGGTGTAGAGGCCAGACAGGAATATAAATGAGTAGATCAAATCAGATTTAACTGTAGTGAAATGAAGAGAAAACATAAATGAGGCAGTGGCTACTCAGCTATACTTAAATGTTGTTGCCCTGTTGGAAATTCAGTTCCAGTATTTCCATGTTTTAAGATTTTTTTTTATAAAAAGATAGAAATCTAGATTTCTGTGTAAAATCTCCAAAAATGTAAATGTCAACTAATTCAAATGTTTAAAATTACTGTGTGGCCCAAACACAATATGGCTACAAGTTTCTATCTCTGATTAATAATAGGTGTTGGAAATTCAGAACTGAAGTTAGATATTTGAGCTGGAGATGTATGATTAGGGAACGTGTAAGCACAGAGAGGGTAGCAGATGCTGCAGAGTTGTATGTGTTAGGATAATAACCAGTATTTGACATGGCTAGTTAAAATAATGCAAAAGTATATGAATTAACAAGTCAGTCGGGACTCTAAGAGTTTTTCAGTCTTACAGAAAACTGACATAAAATGGAAATGTTAAAACTAGCAGATTGAAGTGGGTGTGTTTAAAATTCAATTTTCTATAAACTGAAAACTAAAATCCAGATAATGACTTGAATTTTCATACATCCATAATGTGATGGAAACATTTCAAAATTGTGAATCTATCTCTCCTACTGATTGAAAGGTAATTAAGATTATGTTTACCCATATTCTCACCTTCTTACATTGGGTTACTTTCTGTCAGTCAAGTTTCTCACATACATTCATAACTGTAAAGTCCATACCAAAGAAGTTCACAATTACCAAAGATTAAAACGCTTTTTAATTTTAATTTTTTTAATGTTTTTATTTATTTTTGAGAGAGAGACAGCGTGAGCAGAGGAAGGTCAGAGAGAGAGGGAGACACAGAATCCGAAGCAGGCTCCAGGCTCTGAGCTGTCAGCACAGAGCCCGATGCAGGGCTTGAACCCATGAACCGTGAGATCATGACCGGAGCCAAAGTTGGACGCTTAACCGACTGAGCCACCCAGGTGCCCCTAAAACCTTTTTTAATTTTTAATTATTGAGTTTCAGGTTCCTCAAAAGACCATCCAGGTGTTAGGGCTCAATACATAACCTTTGAAATCTAGACTAGAACAGTGTTTTTGAACACTATTCCATTAGATTAAAGGAATGTATTATCCGTCATGAAGAATGTAAACCAGTTATGTAAAAAATAAACTACCACAAATATGAAAAACATTTTTGCAAACTATAAAGCCCTACGATAGCATTAAAAAGAACTATTATTCATAGGTGTTATTTTGAAGCTACAGGGTCCTTAAATTACAAAGTATTTGAAACACAATTTCTTGTATTTGAAACACAATTTTCACACTTACCAAAAATGTTTTCTTTTTCACATGTAACTAACTCCGAAAGGGAGATCTTTTCCAATTGTTTTTTTTTTTACCCACATGTGACTTCAAGAGTGACATCTTTTCCAATTGTTAAAGGTGAAGTGAAATTGACTTAATAACAAATAACTACTAATATAATGAGGGATAATGATCAGCCTCATATATGGCAAAGATCTAAAGATGCTGGAATTGTGTTAGAAATCTTCAGAGCCGCACCACACCCCTGTATTAGCAGGTTTAAATGTCCTAGGACAAACTGCAACTTTCGTAAAGACGATTACGGATTAGGTGCTTTCAACACCAAGAGCTGTTTTGACCTGTCAAACACGTCTGGTCTGTGAAAATCCAGTCCTTTATTGGACACTTTCTTTAAAAGACATGCATGTTAAAACACAGTTTCTTGGGGTGCCTGGGTGGCTCAGCCGATTAAGCGTCTGATTTCGGTTCAGGTCACGATCTGACGGTTTATGGGTTCAAGCCCCGCGTGGGACTCTGTGCTGACAGCTCAGACCCTGGAGCCTGCTTCGGATTCTGTGTCTCCCCCTCTCTTTCTGCCCCTCCGCCATTCATGCTGTTTCTGTCTCAATAGTAAATAAACACTAAAAAAAAATAAAACAGTTTCTTGCTCTTGATATACATTGTATCAAGAACTGCATGTTCAAAATGAAGATGGGAAAATTTCTGCTAAGTACATTGAAACATGATTACATTTTCGTATAACCAGGACTCTTTTTTTTTTTTTTTTTGGTAGCTAAAATGTCGCAAACGATGGAACACTTCATATTCCGGTAGCCCTCCTTCAAAATATTGCCTGAGAAGTATGAATAGTTCATCTTTCTGGCTTTGAAAAAGCCTAATCCTATTTGTTATGGTGGACCTTACATAAAATGGAAATACACAGCTGACAATCTTCAACGTGCTTAAAAATAAGTAAACAAACCTCCCCCCGACCCCCAAAAAAACCCCCAAAACCAGGAGCTAGCAATTAAAATCCTCCAAACGCCCGCGCTCCGCAAATACTTCTTCCAAATTAGTCTGGTATAGTCTGGGTATTCCTCCGTGACCGCTGGCCGGACATTCCTTCGGGAAAAGCTGCTTCTCTTCTTGTGTGAGGTACAAAGACGGTAAACCCCTTCCTTTTATCCCTTTCTTATTGACTCTGCAGGGGGTGTTAGAAATGAGGGGCTGAATGAAGCCTTTACGCATCTGGGTGCATCCTCTTGTCCTGAACCCATTCTCCTGGCTCCCCCACCTAAGGAGGCCAAAACTGAGGACCTGGAGACCAATAGTTATTCCAGGCACTGCGCCCCGGGGGCGCCAGGCCTCAACCCTATAGGTTGATCCCGGGGAGGCCCGGGCTGCGGGGAGGGGGGGAGGGGTGGAAGAGAATCAAGGCTCCTTGGGGGCGCCAGGAAAGATCCTTGCTCTGACACGCCACGGATCCGAATCGGGTAGGGTCGGGGAAAATTCAGTTCCACTCTCATATTCCCGTTGAAAAAACGAGGTAGAGGTGAAGGGGGCTGTACAACTCGAGTAAGGGGTAGAGTCGGGGAACAAAGAGGAGGAAGATGAGACAGCCACACCAACGTAGATGCAGAAGAGCTCTCCGACTTTACGCAAGTGGCCCGCATGTCCACGGCGCTCAGCTCCCTTTACGCCACTGGCTTGGCCTCAGAGTCTTCGCGAATATGGCTTTGCGCACTGCGGCGGGGCTGCGCCGCAACCGAGCTTGGCCCTGTGGCTCCTCCCCGTCGCGTTACGCGGATTGGTGGTAGACTGCAGCCACACTGCTGATTGGGTGGCGAAGGAGCCATTCGGGGCGGCTCTGGTGGGTTCGGCTGCTCCAGAGTGATAAGTTCGGCTTCAGACACGCCTCAGCGCCAGCAACGAGTCGGAGCTCTATGGAGGTGGCGGCGAGTACCGGGTGGTGGCTGCAGCAGCGACTCCTCTGAGCTGAGAGTTTCTAGTCGTTCCCGACTCCTTCCTCCCCCTTCCCTCCCCCTTTTTTGTTTTCCGTTCCCCTTCCCCCTCCCTTCCCTGTCCCCGACAACCGGATCCTGAGGAGGCAGCTGCGGCGGCAGCTGCTGAGTTCTCGGTGAAGGTGAGTGGAGCCGCCGCCGCCGCCGCCGCCGAGTAGAGCGCTCTAAAATGGCCGCCGTCCCCTGGCCGCTTCTTCTCGAGCGGTACAAAATGGCGGCCGCAGGCGGAGCCGGGCGGGGCGGCCCTTGTTAGCGTTTTTTCCGCGCTTCAGGCACCTAGAAATTTTTCGCTTTTGTTCTCCTTGCCCACTGCTGACGGAGTAGAAGGAGACCGGCGGCCGTGGCGGCCCCCGGGCGTCATCGTGGCTGTCGGTGGCCGGGGTCAGGGCGGGCCGAGGTGCTGGTGTGCTCGGACGGGAAAAGAGCGTGGCGGGGCCGCGCGCGCCCCGGCTGGGAGGGCCCGGCCGTTGGCGCGGGACCAGCCGAGGCGTAGGAGTCCCGGAGACCGGCCTCCTGGCGGGGAGGCGGTAAGTGAGGTCCCGGTGCTGGCGGGGAGCGGGCTCCGCCTGGGACCGGAGAGGGTAGAGGAAACTAGGATTTGTATCCCTTTGTCAGCAAGGAAGGGAACGGAGAGGCGGTTGTCAGTCCCTTGGGGATTTATGCGGAGGGAGGGGGCCCGCTCGGAGGCGGCGGGTGGGAAGGAGGCCGCCTTCCTGCCTGGAGAACAAAGAGCCGGGCGCTGGGCCGGCGGGGGCGGCCTCCGTTCCTCCTCGCCGAGGCTTGCCCCCAGCGGCTACGCGGGGAGGCTGTCGGAAGCACTTCCCTAACTCCGGCCCGGGTGGGAGGAATGCACCGCTCTTTTGTTCCCAGGAAGGGGTAAAATGGGGCGGAGGTTCCTGCTGCCATGATGTGGCCCGTGTCTTCCGCCTGCTGAGTGCCAGCCAGTGTACACCCGTGTCGCTCTCGCATCTTCCCGAATGCCCTGTGTGTAGAGTCAAAAGAACGGACAGTGAAGGGAAACTGCCAAACAGTCCTTAGTCCGGCCTTAATCGGCCCGCTGGGCTCGTGGTCGAGGCAGTTAAAACTTAGGACATTTTCCACATAATGTGCCGGTGCGGATAAGTTAGATTTTCTGTTCGTGGTCTCCGTGCTCAGCTTCCAAGAAAGTAGAATGTGGCTTTTTCAGAGATTCCTTGTTCACAGTTGAAATGTTCCTGTATGTATTTCTGTGCAGGTTCTTTGCATCTTTGAACATAAGAGAATTTCCAGGTGGCTAAAGAAAATAAAATTTTATTGTCCACTTGTGGTTGAGTATGTTCTATTTTAGTCTTAGGAGATCTGCAATGCAGTGAAAGTTCAGTCAACTGCAGTGCCAGGATCTGAAATAAATTATAATTGAAGGAAGCTCTACAGATTTGTGTGTTAGCAGTGTTTAATTTCGGTATTCTTTCTCATTCTAGGTTTTTCATTTCTCCCAACCTCTTCCCTCCCCACCCCATCCATTAATATTATTCTTTTGAAGATTCTTCGTTGTCAAGCCGCCAAAGTGGAGAGTGCGATCGCAGAAGGGGGTGCTTCTCGTTTCAGGTATGTGGAGGCTTATTTTTGGCAATTGTTATGAAGAGACCAGTGGCAAATTAAGAATCCCCACGCTAAATAATTCTGGCTTAATGTGCTGTGAGTTTAGTGTATAGTGTGCCGTGTGCTTTTTTTTTTTTTAAGTTCTTAAGTTTTCATTATCTTCTGTTTGTCCTCTGAAGAATAGTTGCTAATTATTTGACTTTCCATGAGGCCCAAGTTCCTCTCCATCTGTGATGTAATTTCTGAAATACAGAATACTTAAAGAGATCCTTTAGCTGTTTTAAGTGAGACAGGTAGCATATGGACTTTTAAAAGAAGTTTTTCTTCCAAATAGTGCTTCTTCGGGCGGAGGAGGAAGTAGGGGTGCACCTCAGCACTATCCCAAGACTGCTGGCAACAGGTATAGTGTGTAGAAGCCCT
Source organism: Proteles cristata cristata (assembly GCA_017311185.1). Taxonomy (NCBI): domain Eukaryota; kingdom Metazoa; phylum Chordata; class Mammalia; order Carnivora; family Hyaenidae; genus Proteles; species Proteles cristata. Next base: position 1,694,911 of record JAESUZ010001614.1, read on the forward strand.
GAGTTTCATAGAACAGATTTGATTTAATAGTCTCTCATGCATAACAGTGTAGTTATAGATACCAAGAATCCTAATCATACTTGGCATGGTTTCTTGCTACATAATCTTAGAATATCAACTCTTGATTATCCTTTTTGCTAAATTATCTGAATTAGGGCTCTCAGACTGCTCCTTTATCCTTTGCTCTTTGGATTATTTTCATTAATATTACTTCTGAAATCAACAGTTACTATTATCAGCAGTTATCCGTACTTAGTGATAGAGCTGCATGCACGCAACATGGTCGTACGACATTAGAAAATGCTGGTTCTCAAAGTGTGGCCCCTGGAGCACCAGAATTAGCATCACCTGGGGGTTTATTAAAAACACAAATTATATGGTCCTGTCCCAGACTCACTAAAACAGAAAACTTGGGAGTGGGCCCAGCACTCTGTTTTAACAAGCCCTTCAGATGATTCTAAATTTGAGAAGCATTGGTTGGGAATTGCTTAGTCGTAAAGGAAATTGAAAATCTGTAAATTGCTTATTCTATTTAGAAAGATGTCTGATTGATAATGACATTTGATATGTGACAGTGTTAGGTTTTAAATTGTCTTAATTAGGAATCTTTTAAATTTTTACTAGCGAGTTCCTGGGGAAAACCCCAGGGCAAAACGCTCAGAAATGGATTCCTGCACGAAGCACTAGACGAGATGACAACTCCGCAGCAAACAACTCCGCAAATGAAAAAGAACGACATGATGCAATCTTCAGGAAAGTAAGAGGGTAAGTTTATAGATCTGTTTTGTTCTTTTACCAAAGGGAGGGAAGAAGAATGAGTTGGCTGGGTTTGTGTTGTGTGTAGGCTGTTTTACTTAGAAGACAGTGTTCATGTCCAAGTGTATATTTTAATGAATGCCATTGTTGGCAGTTATATCTTAAAATGAAAAGCAGCATGTCAGTATCTTGAGGCTTAAGAGTTGCTTGTAGTCATTGGGTTAAAATACACAAGCCTTTTTGTCCTGACATTTCCCATGCCTGATGTGTAACCCACTGAAGAAGCATGGAACACAATGGTCTTAGTTCTTGGATTTTAGCCTTAATAAATAATAAGGTTCTTGCTCTCTGGGTTTTGAGGTAGTGAGAAAGATTTGTCAAACAGCTGGGGACCCCAAAACAGGTACAGATATTATCTAAATAACAGCTTTATTTGAACATACCCTTGGTTATATGGGGAAGAAGATAATAGGTTTTGATATTAGATGGTGAAAGAAAAAAATTACTTTCAAAGTGTGCTTTCAGCTCTAAGTTTTTTTGTGTGGTGTGTGACACTTAGTGTGATTCCTTTCTCCACAGCATACTAAATAAGCTTACTCCTGAAAAGTTTGACAAGCTATGCCTTGAGCTCCTCAATGTGGGTGTAGAGTCTAAACTCATCCTTAAAGGGGTCATACTGCTGGTAAGTTACAATTGGCTTAGTTGAAAGAGAGTAAAATAGTTAACAGACCCAAGTTTTCTGTACATTTCATTGTTGCTTAAAACTCAGAGGTGTGAGCTACAAGTTTTTTGAATTGTTATGGTTTTAAAAATTACCACCAACTTTTAATGGCAGCAGACATATGTTTTGTGTTGAAGTATAGTGTGACATACAATGTTACATTAGTTCAGGTTTACAACATAGAGATTTACTAATTTGATACATTACACAGTGCTTATCACAAGCATGGATGTCTTCTGTCCTAAAGGTGAATTTGTAAATTGCTCATAGTATGCTTGAGGAGTTAAATGGGCTAAGCACAGACTATATATAGGGTTTTTTTGGTGTGTTTTTCTTTCTGTGGAAAACCTATTTTGGTCTTGGAAATGAGTTTTATGATAGTTGCTAAATAAGATTTCAGGGTCTGTAGTTTCAGTACCCAAGATATTTTTAACTCTTGGGGGGCGCGTAGCAGGCGATTTACTTATATGAAATCTGTGTAGTTGGACTTTTTAGGTATCATGTCACAGCTAGTATTTGAGTACTTGAATTTTTCCAGACTGTGAGGCAGAGATTTTGTCAGTAAAGTTACGAGGTTTAAGATCCTTAAGACTTAAGAGGAAGCATTAAGTTAAAGGAAAGGTACTTTCAGAAGGTTGTCCTATATTTTTTTTTAATGCCATTTTCTGTAGATTGTGGACAAAGCCCTAGAAGAGCCAAAGTATAGCTCACTGTATGCTCAGCTATGTCTGCGATTGGCAGAAGATGCACCAAACTTTGATGGCCCAGCAGCAGAGGGTCAACCAGGACAGAAGCAAAGCACAGTAAGTGGTGGTGGTTGTTTATTTCAAAGTTCGTTTGAAAGATTTCATTTAATACAAGCTGCCAAATGTGTTTCGTGTTTCCAATAGACATTCAGACGCCTCCTAATTTCCAAATTACAAGATGAATTTGAAAACCGAACCAGAAATGTTGATGGTGAGAGTTTATATTTGATACCTAAGTACTACTGGGGATTTTGAATTTCATTCTGAATGTTGACTTTTTTTCTGTTGGATATTTTCAGTCTATGATAAGCGTGAAAATCCCCTCCTCCCCGAGGAGGAGGAACAGAGAGCCATTGCTAAGATCAAGATGTTGGGGAACATCAAATTCATTGGAGAACTTGGAAAGCTTGATCTTATTCATGAATCTATCCTTCATAAGTGCATCAAAACAGTAAGTATGCAAACGTAGGCTTAGATTAATCACTGGGTACATTGTTATTTGGGGGAGCGGGACCAAACGAGATTTTGTCAACAAATTGGTGTTTCTTTTGGTAGCTTTTGGAAAAGAAGAAGAGAGTCCAACTCAAAGATATGGGAGAGGATTTGGAGTGCCTCTGTCAGATAATGAGGACAGTGGGACCTAGATTAGACCATGAACGAGCCAAGGTATGTTATTAAGTAGGTTGTGTTAATTTTATTCAAATCAAAGAACTTGTTTTTGTGATATAGGTGATAGCCCATCAACTTTGATTATAATGTGAAGTTTTAAAAGCCTTAAATAGTATACATTTGCCATAGCATTTTACTTATGTGTTTTTCTCTTATGTTAGTCCTTAATGGATCAGTACTTTGCCCGAATGTGCTCCTTGATGCTAAGTAAGGAATTGCCAGCGAGGATTCGTTTCCTGCTGCAGGTAAAACTGGTTTAACTGTTGTTAAGCTAATTTCTCCTCTTCAGGAATATTAAAACTTACTAGAACAATTTTTAAATTAAAGGATACCGTAGAGTTGCGAGAACACCATTGGGTTCCTCGCAAGGCTTTTCTTGACAATGGACCAAAGACGATCAATCAAATCCGTCAAGATGCAGTAAAAGTAAGATACTTATTTTTTTTAATGAAGTGTTTTTAAGTTTAGCGAACCACAAGGATCCTTTTTAACTCTTAAGACTCCTCTTATTCTTGAATCTTATTATTGCTTTTAGTTTCTTGTTTACCATTGAGGAAGAAATTATTTACAGAAATTACATAATTATCACTCCACTAGCCTGAAAGTTTTTTTTCCGCCCAAAACGAGAATTTCCGTTTTATGTAAAATAGTGTCCAGAATCAGGTGTTTATTCACTTTTATTTCTAAAGGATCTAGGCGTGTTTATTCCTGCTCCTATGGCTCAAGGGATGAGAAGTGACTTCTTTCTGGAGGGACCGTTCATGCCACCCAGGATGAAAATGGATAGGGACCCACTTGGAGGACTTGCTGATATGTTTGGACAAATGCCAGGTGATTTTGAACAAAACCATGGTTCCATTAAAATTACAAAATCACTTAAATGTTTTAACAGTGGCAGAGTTGTAAAGAGTTGTTCCTATATGTATTTTAAGGTAGCGGAATTGGTACTGGTCCAGGAGTTATCCAGGATAGATTTTCACCCACCATGGGGCGTCATCGTTCGAATCAACTCTTCAATGGCCATGGGGGACACATCATGCCTCCCACACAATCGCAGTTTGGAGAGATGGGAGGCAAGTTTATGAAGAGCCAGGTAAGGAAACGTGTAAGAAAGCTTAGGCAACAAGTATTAAATCCTGCAATAAATGTGATTTATTTTTTTTGCTTTCTTAAAAGTAAATGTTTTAGAGTCATGTATGTATCTCTAAAGCAAAATTTACACCCGTGACCATTAAAACTGGGTGAGATGCTTATCCTTAAAATTAGTAAAATCACAGCATTTTTATTTGACAGGTAGGCTAGATTTTTATTCTTCCTTGTTTCATCTTTACTTCCTCTGGGCAAATTGAGTTAAGCTTTCCTTATGGCTTGGCTCATCCCTTTGGTACTTGATTACCATAATTTGTGGACCCCTTTTTATCTAGACTTTCTTTCTCCCTTTCTAAAATAGGGGCTAAGCCAGCTCTACCATAACCAGAGTCAGGGACTCTTATCCCAGCTGCAAGGACAGTCGAAGGATATGCCACCTCGGTTTTCTAAGAAAGGACAGCTTAATGCAGATGAGGTACATTTGCCTATGTTACTTCTATACCATAGTTTGTCAATTCAGGAATCTATTGCCCAATGATTATAAATAAGACGCGTTATTAAGAGGACTTAATGCTGGAGTTCTTTAATTTCTTCCTTCTTTTCTGTACTTCTTTTTCTTTCTCTGGATGTCCAGCGTCCTATGAGCGAAGATTATGAGATATGAGGGCAAGTCTCTTTAAAAACTCTTCAATTAGAGCAAAAAAAATGGTTGTCAAGATTTTGTGATTTTTCTGTATATAGAAAGACTTAACTATAAAAGCAAGATATTTCCTAAACTAATTTTCTGGTTTTTAATATTTTAGTGATGCTTATCCTAGGAGAATCCTAGTACAAATATAAGACTTTTGTAAGAGTATATTAGTTTCATGTGGATTAGATCTTTAGTTTTCTTGCCAGAAGTTATGTTAATATGGAGCTCCCTTTTCAGCTGTCTGTTCTCTAACTTCTGCCCTAGAGTCTAGGATGTCTGTATTTACTGACTTAATCTTAGGATGTTGGATCTAAAGTTTGCCAACTGCATGTTGTTGACTTTTTATTTTCAATTCTAGATTAGCCTGAGGCCTGCTCAGTCGTTCCTAATGAATAAAAATCAAGTGCCAAAGCTTCAGCCCCAGATAACTATGATTCCTCCTAGTGCACAACCACCACGCACTCAAACCCCACCTCTGGGACAGGTACGGACTGTAGTAAGACAGTATTATCTATGGTTATGGTACTTTCTGAAGATGTCTAAAGATTTCTTTAGTGTCTTCCTGGAACTTCACATGTACTTTTTAAAAAACATTAAGTGTTCATACCTGTCATGTTGCTGCATTTTTGTTTTTAGACACCTCAGCTTGGTCTCAAAACTAATCCACCACTTATCCAGGAAAAGCCTGCCAAGACTAGTAAAAAGCCACCACCATCAAAGGAAGAACTACTTAAACTAACTGTAAGTTTCAAATAATCCCATAGTCTGATTCACAGAGTACAATTGAGATAGGAAAACACTAAAGAGGCTTGGGTTGTGTTCTTTTCAGGAAACTGTGGTGACTGAATATCTGAATAGTGGGAACGCAAATGAAGCCGTCAGTGGCGTAAGAGAGATGAGGGCTCCTAAACACTTTCTTCCTGAGATGTTAAGCAAAGTAATTATCCTGTCACTAGATAGAAGTGATGAAGATAAAGAAAAAGCAAGTTCTTTGATCAGTTTGCTCAAACAGGAAGGGATAGCCACCAGTGACAACTTCATGCAGGTAAACCCTACTCTGAATCTGGGAGAAATTTTTTGCATTCACATTTGAGAACTGCTCAGTTGATTGTGTTTTGTGTTCCTTCTAAGGCTTTCCTGAATGTACTGGACCAGTGCCCCAAACTGGAGGTTGACATCCCCTTGGTGAAATCATATTTAGCACAGTTTGCAGCTCGTGCCATCATTTCAGAGCTGGTGAGCATTTCAGAACTAGCTCAACCACTGGAAAGTGGCACCCATTTTCCTCTCTTCTTACTTTGTCTTCAGCAGTTAGCTAAATTACAAGATCGAGAATGGTTAACAGAACTTTTTCAACAAAGCAAGGTCAATATGCAGAAAATGCTCCCAGGTAAGAGAATGCTGGGGATTTTTTTTTTCTCTCTTAAGTTCAAAATCTGGAGAGTCTTTAGTACCTTTGAGTGGTTCTGTACAAATCAGGCTGGATTATCTTGTCCAGATAATGATAAGTGTTTCCATAGGTTAGACTTCACCTTTATGGAAAGTGATAATTTAACTGCTTTCATTTGATCCAAATACTAAGTGTTTCCTTTTCTGGGTCTTTTATTATAAGTGGTATACCTTTGGGAAATTATTTGTAAAGGCATTTTCTAGACAGGCCAGCTGGCTAAAATGAACCACTTGCTGACGTGTAGATGGTTTTGTTTCTTCAGAAATTGATCAGAATAAGGACCGCATGTTGGAAATTTTGGAAGGAAAGGGACTGAGTTTCTTATTCCCACTCCTCAAATTGGAGAAGGAACTGTTGAAGCAAATAAAGTTGGATCCATCCCCTCAAACCATCTATAAGTGGATTAAAGATAACATCTCCCCCAAACTTCATGTAGATAAAGGATTTGTGAACATCTTAATGACTAGGTAAGAGAAAGTCAAGAGTTAAATTAACACTTGTTTTCTTTAAAAAAAAAAAAAAAAGTATAAAGCAAGGGACTAAGATTTATTTTCTTGAGCTAAAAAGTTTTGCTTTGGGATTCTGACCAGCTCTCCTTCTGTGCAGCTTCTTACAGTATATTTCTAGTGAAGTAAACCCACCCAGTGATGAGACAGATTCTTCCTCTGCTCCTTCCAAAGAACAGTTAGAGCAGGAAAAACAACTGCTTCTTTCTTTCAAGCCAGTAATGCAGAAATTCCTTCATGATCACGTCGATCTGCAAGTCAGTGCCCTGTATGCTCTGCAGGTGCACTGCTACAACAGCAACTTCCCCAAAGGTGAGCGCCCAGGAACAGGAGCCAGATGGTGGCGAGCATGGGCCACATCTCCTGCGGCACACCAGGTCACGGATTTGCGTGTTGTCTTTTAGGCATGTTGCTCCGCTTCTTTGTTCACTTTTATGACATGGAAATTATTGAAGAAGAAGCGTTTTTGGCTTGGAAAGAAGATATAACCCAAGAGTTTCCTGGGAAAGGCAAGGCTTTGTTCCAGGTAAATCTTTTGTTAGATGCATTTTAGTCTGCTTTTTTGAATTCACTTAGTATTTAACGAAGAGCCTTTAAAACTGAAATACAGGAGGCTAAATCTGTAGTTTAATCTGTATGTATCCTTTGCATGTTTACAAGCTTTGGTAAAATTAATAGCACAGTGAGGGGAAGCTACGAGGTGGGGACAGGCTTCCATCCTAGTGATACATAAGTGTGATGTTACCGACAGCTAACATTTTTTAGAAGTAAAGCTACTTCCAAAGGCTGAGTGACTTGAATTTAAGCTTTTTAAAAAATTTTAGTAGAGATTGCTTCTGGTTTCTCACCTCTTAGTTTTGTAGGACTGATTAGAATTCTGGTTTTAGGGGAAGAGCTTTGTATCTCTGAGGATTCTAAAATCACAGTACATTAATCACCTACAGAGCAGTTGAAAAACAGTTTCAGATAATGCGATTTAGTACACAATCCGGGTGATTCTCATGCTGGTTTTATAGGGGATCAGGCTTTGAGAAGCACGGGTCTTCCTGAGGTTCACAGATTAGCTTTGTGAGCTAATCATTAGCCCTGCCCTTGGGGAATCCTGTACTAGCAATTCTGGGATAGGGCTAGAAATCTGAGGAAATCTTTGTTCCCTCTCTCCCTCCCCAGGAGTGCTAACATCCTGTGGGAGGAACCCCTGTCCTGTACTAAAATGAGCCTGAGGTGTAACTGGTAGCGTCAAAGAACAATGCCCAAGCTAACTGGCCATCAGCAACTTAAGTTACTAATAGCCAATAGACAACTAATTACAGCATGTTCTGAAGGCTTGTCTTATCATAAAGGGCATACTACCTAAAACTTCACTGGGTTTGCTAGCTCGATCCTAAGTCAAAACTATGGATTTGAGTTTTTCTCTTTCAGAAGTATGGCTTAATTTTGTTAAATTATGAATTTACAGGTGAATCAGTGGCTAACCTGGCTAGAAACTGCTGAAGAAGAGGAATCCGAGGAAGAAGCTGACTAAAGAACCAGCCAAAGCCTTAAATTGTGCAAAACATACTGTTGCTATGACGTAACTGCATTTGACCTAACCACTGCGAAAATTCATTCCGCTGTAATGTTTTCACAATATTTAAAGCAGAAGCACGTCAGTTAGGATTTCCTTCTGCATAAGGTTTTTTTGTAGTGTAATGTCTTAATCATAGTCTACCATCAAATATTTTAGGAGTATCTTTAATGTTTAGATAGTATATTAGCAGCATGCAATAATTACATCATAAGTTCTCAAGCAGAGGCAGTCTATTGCAAGGACCTTCTTTGCTGCCAGTTATCATAGGCTGTTTTAAGTTAGAAAACTGAATAGCAACACTGAATACTGTAGAAATGCACTTTGCTCAGTAATACTTGAGTTGTTGCAATATTTGATTATCCATTTGGTTGTTACAGAAAAATTCTTAACTGTAATTGATGGTTGTTGCCGTAATAGTATATTGCCTGTATTTCTACCTCTAGTAATGGGCTTTATGTGCTAGATTTTAATATCCTTGAGCCTGGGCAAGTGCACAAGTCTTTTTAAAAGAAACATGGTTTACTTGCACAAAACTGATCAGTTTTGAGAGATCGTTAATGCCCTTGAAGTGGTTTTGTGGGTGTGAAACAAATGGTGAGAATTTGAATTGGTCCCTCTTATTATAGTATTGAAATTAAGTCTACTTAATTTATCAAGTCATGTTCATGCCCTGATTTTATATACTTGTATCTATCAATAAACATTGTGATACTTGATACAGAGTTGTGTGTGACTTAAGTAGCAACTACAGATTTATGAAGAATTAAGGTTTCAAGGTTCTGTCCATCTCTTGATTCAGGATGATCTCTTGGGTCATGATAACGGAGCCCTACGTCGGGCTCTGTGCTGACAACGTGGAGCCTGCTTGGGATTCTATGGCCGTCTCCAGCTCATGCACAGTCTGTTGCTCTCTAAATGTTATTACAATCTTAGAAAATTCAAGGCAAGTCTCAAATTTAGAGAGCCCTTACCCAGTGCATAGCAATGACCTTGGCGACATGTCATTGTCCTGTGAAATACCTGGTGATCTGAGAAACTAACCACAGATGGCCAGACAACACAAAAACAACACAACCATGTTCTAAAGATAGACCAATGCTACCTTAAAACCTACTATACTGTGGAACAACAGTAGTATTAAGTCAAAATAACTACTTTGGTCTGCACAATCCTACATCTGATCCAGTCTGTTATCCTGTCCTTTTCCCAAAACCCTAGTTCTCTGCTCAATTTCCTGCAACTTGGCTGCCTTGTTCATCGTGCCACACTCATGCTTTCTGGGACATGGCAAACATAAGAGGCTTCCTTCCATTCCTCCCTTCCCCGCCCCCATAACTAGACGGCTGACTCCCCACTGTCAACCCTACTTAAAAGTGTAACGGGGTACCTGGCTGGCCCAGTGGGAAGAGCATGGGACTATTGATTTCCAGAGTTTGGAGTTCTAACACCATGGGTGTTTTTTTAAAACACACGCACGCACACACACACACAACTTGCTATCTCTGTTTTCCTTTTTAGGTACTGTCGTGCCCACTATTTCATGTTTAGGTCTCACTCCCTCCAGAATGAGGAGATCGAATTTTTGGTTCACTGCTGTATCCCCAACACCTTGAACAGTGTCCAGCGCACAGAATATTTACTGAACCAAATCACAAAATTACCTGGCAGGATCTGGACGTTATAGGAAAAAGTAGTGGAAAGAACTGACTTGAGTGCTAAGATAACAGTCATTCCTACCACTTAGTAGCCATGTGATCTTAGGCAAGAGGCTTTGTTTTGTTCCTCTGATTTGATTTGAAAATGGGAATAATGCCATGAGAACTAAAGTAATGTGAATCTCACTAGCAAGAGTCTCCTACGTCAGTAGGCCTTAGGTATATGTGAATTCGCATTTTACCTGGGCTGCTTCCATCCTGAGGTTCCAATCAGATCTATGGGCAATTTGTCGGTCTTAGCTGACCTATGAAAAGCATTCAGCATTTCTTACTTCTTTGCCTTCAGGCTTCTCGGTGTCCTTTTAAGGCTCTTTCTCTAGCCTGGCTTATAAAACATTACTGTTAAAAGTTTTGCTCAACGCTCAACTCCTATAGCTCCAATTATCATCTACGTCCCGAAGGTGTCTATCTTGAAGGTCATCTAACTTGCACATCCAACCAGCTCCTGGACTGGTGCCCCAAGCACTTCAAACTCAGTTTGTCCATCACTAAATTCCCCCAAACCAACATTTCCTCGTTTCCTGGCTCTGAATGATCCTGCCATCTGAGCCAGAAAGGAGTCACGGTTGACCTCCCTTCCTTCCCAATGACTTTCTGTCCATCTTCCTTTCATGATAGCTAGTGAAGCCTTTGACTTCACCCGGTCTCTCCACTGCACTTCCCCCGGTCCAGGCCCCGCGGTCTCGTGCCTGGGTTTACTGCAATGGACTCCCGTTCATCTTGCTCTCCTTCCAGTCCATTCTCTACATCCCAGAGTGCTTGTAAAACTCTGCCCTTCAGCGACGAAGTTTTCCTCAGAAGAAAATTCAAATTCATCTCCTGTCTCTGGACCTCTCACAGACTGCTCTCTGTGCCTGGACCATTGCTCTCCTTGCTGTTTTGTTCCCACCTCTTCATTCCCCTTCATCGAGCTTATTCTCATTCATCCTTCAGGGATTAGAATAAATGTTCCACATTTGGAAAGCTTGCCTTCCTCTCCCCTCCACCCCAGAGGCACCCCACCAACACTTCTGAGTGAGGGGACATCTTTCAGCTTCAGCTGGAGGTGGCAGCGCAGGGCAGCTTCAGGTAACAGCTCCTCACTGGGCCAGGGAGACAGGGACTTACAAATCTCCTTCCTGTACCTCACTAGATTTAAAGGCAGCCTTCTAAGGGGGGTCCACCAAGGAAATCTGGTCAAGACGACACCTGAGCACACAGCAGAGCGGAGCAGACACAGGACCCTGGAGCCACACGCTGCCCAGGCCCACAGACTGTCCTCCCAGGCCACCTCGCCCCGAGTCTGTCCCCTAGGATGGGGTAGAGCCAAGGTCAGGTTTACTGTCTCCACCACGCCCTCTGCTGTGCTCCCAGGAGAAGACACCCAGCCCTCTCTGGAGTACCAAGGTACTCCTTTGGTACATCCCAAGGGAAAGAGGACCAAAACCTATTGGACATGCTCACCAAGGGCGTAGGGGAGAGGGAGAATTTACTTTGGTTTGGTCTGGTCCCCCCATAAACAGTGGATGTCAACAGTGTGACTGATTATCAGTGAATCCCCCAGGGCTGCTCAGGTCTGTGTGAGACCCGCAGACTCACAAGACTCGAGCCTGAATCCCAGCCTCCCAAGTAATTAGTTCCAAGAGCTTAGGCCAATAGCTTCCCCTCTCTGGGCTGCATATGCTTTATCTATGGAAATAATTCTTTGCTTGGCCATTCCCTAGGGTCATTGCAAGGAGCCAGATAGATGGGTAATGAGAAACAGTGTTCCACAGGTGTGGGATTGCTCTACAAGTCTGTTCATCTCAGACATACGTATTGAGCACCAGCTTCATGCTGGGCACTGCTCTGGTGCCTGGGATGAAACAGTGAATGAGGCAAAGGCTTCTTATGGAGCATGCATTCTGGCTGACATCAGAGAGAGAAGAAACAAGTGGCCAGTGTCTGTTGGAAAGTGCCGTATGTAGCAAAATAAAACAGAATAGCAGGGAGTGAGGCAGATGCTAGCTGAAATCCAGTATTCAGGGAAGGTCTCATGTGGAAGGGACCCTGGAGCAAAGATCTAAATGAAGTGAGGGGCGCCTGGGTGGCTTAGTTGGTTAAGCGTCTGACTTTCGCTTAGGTCATGATCTCGTGGTTCGTGGGTTCTGTGCTGACTGCCAGCTCAGAGCCTGGAGCCTCTTTCAGTCTGTGACTCCCTCTCTCTCTGGCCCTCCCCTGCTCACGTTGTCGCTCTCTCTCTCCTAGAAATAAGTAAAACGTTAAAAAAAAAAAAAAAAGATCTAAATGAAGTGAGGGAGTGAATGGTGCAGATGTCTGGAGGAAGAACTTTCCAGGCACAGGGGAAGGAAGCACAGCCAAAGGCCCTGAGATGGGAACACACATGGGCATCTGAGAAACAACGAAGGAGTCAGTGCAGCCAAGCAGAGAGGAGGGCCCTGGGGCTGGAGAGTGGCAAGGGAGCATGTGAAAGGGCAGGACACAGTGAGGACTGTGGCTTTTATTCTAAGTAGAATGGACTGCCTTTGGAGGATTACTATTATTACTTATTAATAATATTAATTACTCATTAATAGTATCCATGCTTTGCCATGGCATATTAGTATGCTTATTCTAGCTAATGTTGCTTGAGTGTTTAGTACATGCCAGGCTGGGTGAGGTACATTAGATTAATCATCTTATTTATCTTCCCAACCTCTTTGACACAGATACGTTATTATCTTTGTCTTACTGATAAGGACACTGGCACCTTGCCCAGCGTCTTTCATTTATTCAACAAGTAGTCATGGGCACGTCTGTATGTGCTTTTGATGTGCTAAGACACAGCATTGTCATGACGTCATCATTCAAACCCTGCCCTGCATTTCAGGAGCCAGAACTCATCTCTGCTAAGCCTGTCGGAGGAACAGAAGGAAAGGAAAGAAAGGAAGAGACTCACGCAGAGGCAGTGGGCTCCTCCTTCCTGGGAGTGTGCAGTCAGAGCTGGGTGAGCACCTGAAGGTGCAGGTGCCTCTCAAGGTTGCATCAAAGGACCTGAGGTGGGGAACGGTCAGCCTCCAAGTCTCCCTGTTATGGGTTGAGTTGTAGCCCACCCAAAAGATACGTGGAAGTCCTGACTCCAGGTACCTGTGAATGTAGCCTTATTTGGAAATTGGTTCTTTGTAGACATAATCAAGAAGACGTTGTTAGGGTGGATCCTGATCCAATACGGATGGTGTCCTTGTAAGAGAAGAGACACACGCTGACACATAGGGAGAACACCGTATGATGACAGAAGTAGAGACTGGAGTAAGGTCTCTACAAGCCAAGGGATGCCGAGGACTGCCAGCAACACCAGAGGCTAAGGGAACAACACACACTCCCCTCTGGCCTTCAGGTGTCCTGCCAACATCTCGATTTCAGACTTCCAGCACCCAGAACTAGAGAGAGTCCATTTCTGTTGTTCTAAGGCACTCGGTTTCAGCCCTAGGAAACGAGGGTACCTGCCCCTGCTCTACCAGCACCCCTACTGCCACCTCCACCATGAAGCCTTCCAGTCCACCCTGGCCTGTCCCCTCCCCAGAACCCGCCTCACTGCTCAGCTGGGTGCAGAAGGTGAGGGAAGCACCTGAATGAATGAATGAATGAATGCGGAGCTCTATTTCATTCTGAGGAACAACAGCTCTGAAGAAAAGTGCTGCACTACTAATCCATGTTAGCACCAAAAACTTAGAAAATAAAAATAAGCGAAAAGACAGAAAATTAATCATATTAGACAGTTTCCTAATTTGGGGCAAGGTGACCATTCTCAGCCTATCTTTGGTGGTAGTCCAGATTCTGTGGGGCCCGAAGTTCAATTCATTTGAGGAACCCTTTTAGGAAAAATAATATAACATTACAAATACAAAAGTAGGTACAGGGCCCAAGGAAGTGGGGGAGCCTGAAGCATAAGCTTCTTCAACTTCACAGAAAATCCACCTCTGCATGGGAACAAACAAGATCCAGAAACCACAAAGGAACATATGGATGGATTTGTTTATTAACCTGTTTAGCCCAAAATAAACAAAGGACAAACTAAGAAAAATATTTGACATTCTTATAATTAAGAGTTAGCCACAGGGGCACCCGGGTGGCTCAGTTGGTTAAGCTTTCAGCTCAGGCTATGATCTCACAGTTTTGTGAGTTGGAGCCCCACATTGGGCTCCACACTGACAGCAAGGAGCCTGCTTGGGATTCTCTCTCTCTCCCTCTCTGTACCCCTCCCCCGTTCATGCTATCTCTGTCTCTTCCAAAATAAATAAATAAACTTTAAAAAAATTGAAGAGTTAGCCACAAAAAGCTCTTAGAAATCAGTAAGAAAAAGGCTAGCTTCTGGGAGACCCACCTGTGTGCCTGGTCTACAGCATACATTATTACACTGGAATCTCAGAACAGTCCCGCGGTGCAACCATGGTTATCACAATTGAACCCATAGGAAATCAGGGCTGAGGGACATGAAGCCACGGTCCAAAGTCACATAGCTTATTGTTGGAAGAACTAGAATTTAGAGTGTGAATAACTCTACAACGTATATGTTTTCCATTAGACACAATCAACATTGGAGCTAGTTTCCAAAGGTGGGGAAGCTAAAATATGGCAACCCACGTCGTAGATACCTGCAGTTTTCCATCTCCAAATTACCCCCAAATGAAGGAGTGGCACGACTTTTTAGCATGAACAGTTTGTTTCAAATGATATGAGATCCTCTCAATTACTTTTTGTGCACAAGGATGTACTGTCTGGGGTGACACATTGATGAGGGGCCATAAGGCAAGCTGAGGGCCAAGCACAAGCTAGCACAACACCCCCCCACACACCCACCTCCCCACCCCACCCACCCCCTCCTGCCAGGTGGGGTCTGCAAGGGATATTCCCTAGGTACCCTTGGCTGCCCACGAACAAAGGACAGAAAACAAATGGTTAAAGTGATAAAGTCTCCATCAGTTTACAAGTATCTTAGTAATATTACAAGAAAAGGGCAATCTTACCAGTAGCCTATCTCCAGGAACTCCCTACTATTTTTTTTTTTTTTTTTTTGCTGCTTCACAAATTTGCCAATTTGCTGTCATCCTTGAGCAGGGTCCTTGCTAATTTATCTTTGTATTATTCCAATTTTAGTATATGTGCTGCCCAAGGGACCACAGGAATTCCCTACTATCTTGATGATAATGCTTTGCCCTAGGGAAAAACAACTTTAGTTTGACAATAGCTAGACCTCCCTTAATCTGTAAATTCTCTTTAACATATGGAAATCCCTTTAAGAAACTTCCTCATGAGGGGCACCAGGGTGGCTCAGTTGTTTACTCATCTGACTTCACCTTAGGCCATGATCTCACAGTTGGTGAGTTCAAGGCCTGCTTTGGGCTGTTTGCTGACAGCTCAGAACCTGGAGCCTTGGGATTCTATGTCTCCCTCTCTCTGCCCATCCCCTTGCTAATGCTCTGTTTCTCAAAGATGAATGAATAAACATTAAAAAAAAAAAAAAAGCCTTCCTCTTGACTTTACCTCCCCCAGCTCCACAGTATATAAGCAGTCACTCTTCACAACCCCAGGGCAGTGGGTCCTGTCCCTGTGCTTTAACAAAATCATCTTTTTTGCACCAAAGCCGTCTCTAGAATTCTTTCCTGACCTTCGGCTCCAACCTCCCACCAGCACTCCAAACCCCATCAACATGAACCCAAAATGGTCCAATCAATGCTACTTTTCAATGTGTATGGAGATTCCCCCCCAGTGGGCTCGCTGTAAAAAACCAAACCAAACCAAAAAAAGCAGAGAAATTTAACACAGATTTAATCGTTATTCCTGGGGGTGTAATCACACACTCTCCAGAGTCAGCAAAAGCTATAAATAGGCATTTTGAGGATGACTTTAAAAATCAGTATGCTACATGGAGGTGGACAAAACTTACGTACTAGACCAAAGGAAAGGCCCCAAGCCTTACTGTGATGCGAATGAGCACATGTAGCTCAGGGCGCATTTCGAGCCCAAAACACACGTTCTCAGGCCTCAGACACAGACAATGGCCCCGGAAGGGAAGGTTACCTCCTCGCCAAAACCACATGGCGTGGAACGTGGCTGGAGACCAAGACCCAGGTTAAAGGTTTTGTGATGAATTGGAGTAAAATTATTTTGTGAAATGTGAATGGAGAAAACCACTAGTTCTTAACCCATATTTGTTTTATACGTGGTTTTAAATGTATGTTTGTAAATTAATGAGTACATGTTATTAATAGACATTGAACTATTTCGCCTATATCCCAAAGTCTATACACTTCACTTAAATCAATCACCTGAGCAGCGAGAGCAGCTTTGCGACGGGAACAGGAGCACACCGCAATTCAGGCCACCTTATGTTTGAGCATACGTGGTATATGGGACGCAAAACATAATTACTGCTTTATCTTTGGAAATGCTGAGCAGGGAATCCTGTCACCAGAGCAATGTGAACACCGCACTGCCTAACCACATTGCTTTAAAAAACCCACATCAGGGGCCCTGGGTGGCTTAGTTGGTTAAGCGACCGACTTTCGCTTAGGTCATGATCTCGCGGTTCGTGGGTTCGAGCCCCGCGTCGGGCTCTGTGCTGACTGCCAGCTCAGAGCCTGGAGCCTGTTTCAGCCTGTGACTCCCTCTCTCTCTGACCCTCCCCTGCTCACGCTGTCTCTCTCTCTCTCTCTCTCTCTCCTAAAAATAAATAAAACATTAAAAAAAATTTTTTTTTTTAAATTAAAAAAAAAAACCCACATCAGTATCAACAAGCCATAGAAAGACAAGGTCACGACCACATCCCTCCCTGCTCCAGTGCTACAACCCAACAGGCCCTGAGGAAGAGGCACCCAGCCTGCGGCGCCAAGAGTGACCTGTTCTGTAGTTCTTACACCCCTGTCCCTCCCCTCGGCACCCCGAGCCACCCCCACTGCCCAGTAGGGGTTCCTGTGTTCCTGGAGCCACAGGAGACTGTACCCTGGCTGGCTCTGTGCACCTTCCTTCCCATCATGCCTCCCTCCCTCCCCCGCCCACCAGAAGCCAGAGGGGCCCTGGTCTTTTCTGCGTATATGCCACTCTGTTCCTATTCCCCGCCCCTGCTCTCTCAAACCCTTTCTTCGTGTTACCTCAGTCTCGCAGTCTGTCACCAGCAAATGCCCCCGTATCTGCAATCTTTCTCTGAACTTTATTGTTATCTCCTTGCTCTGAAGGAAACCTGGCTTTCCCCGGAGCCCATGGCTTCCCCTGCTCTCTTCGCTCTCACGCTAGTGGCCTCGGATGGGCCCCTGGCCAGCTTGCTTTCCAACCACTTCTGTCCTCTTTTCTTCCAAGGACCCTTTGAAGTTTACACCATCAGACTTTACTGCCTCTCAGGTATGCTCACTTCCTGCTGTGCAAAGTAAGTTTCCTATCTTCTCCTGTTTCCCTAAGCCTGCTCTGACCCTTCCTTCCCCTTTCCGGGTCTCTCCACACCAAGCCCTTGCTGGGCCTTCCAGCCCCAATGAAAAAACTGTGGGTGTTCCCACAGTTCCCAGTTTGCTTTTTCTTAAATATTTATTTATTTATTTAAAAGAAAGAGAGAGACAGAGAGCAGGGAAGGGGCAGAGAGGCTGTGCTTTCAGCTCAGAGCCCAATGCAGGGCTCGATCTCACGAAATAAGAGATTAGGACCTGAGCCAAAATCAAGAGTCGAACGCTCAAGGGACTGAGTCACCTAGGTGCCCCAAGGTGACATGATGTACAGCCTCCCTACTCGAATTGTAGTCTTTGGACTCATATCATCTGGGAGCTTGTTAGAATTGCCAACTGTCTGGTCTCCCTCCAGACCTATGGGTCAGGGTTTCTAGGTGACTTCTGAGCCCGTTAAAGTTTTACAAGCGCTGATACACAACATAAGACAGGCTCTCTTGCTGACCACCAAGGACTGTACTGCGTCCCCAGGCATCGTGGCCTGGGACTCAGCTTCTACTGCATCGAGGAGCAATTCTATCCCCCGACCCCCACCCCCCGCCACCGCCCCAGGTCTTCTTACCAAACGACTGACTGGCCCACCACTCCCCTCCTTTTACTATGGATGGAGTCCCAGTTCTTTTCAAAGGGGCCAAACCCTCTCCCCGTTCTCAGACCCTGTTCCCTTGGGCCAAATAGCTGTAAAGCACTTGCCATCCCCATGATAGAGCACAGGGGCCAGTGGCCACAGCACAAATGTCACTGGGAGTCAATGCCAGCTCATATGACAACTGAGAGCCTCGACTCTGCCTTGAATAGAGGTTTCCCACAAGGACAGCTGTTTGCAGTGTGAGATTCCAGCAGGGAGAGTCCTCTTGGAGAATTGGAGGGGTGGAAACTTGGGTTCTGTGATTTCTGTGAACCATGGGAAGAAGGATGTGTGTGCTTCGAGGCCAGAGTGCTCAGGGGGGACTGTCAAGACAGCTGACGTGCTGAACATTCCTTAAACCAACTCCGGGGGCCCCTGGGCGGCTCAGTCCCTTGAACATCTGTCTTTAGCTCAGGTCATGATCTCATAGCTCTTACGTTTGAACTCCACATTGAGCTCTGCATTTATAGGTTGGAACCTGGAGCCTGCCTTGGATTCTCTCTCTCTCTCTCTCTCCCTCTCTGCCCCTCCCCTGCTTGTGCTTGCTCATCCTCTCTCAAAAATAATAAACATTAAAAAATTTTTAAAAACAAACCCCAGCATTCATCCCTCACTTAATTGCTCAAGGTCAAGGAATATGGTGATGCTCCCTTCTCACACTTCTGTGGCCCAAGAACGCTCCTCCATATCGCTTCTGCTGCCACTTCAAGTTGGCAGTAGCAGGAGGAGAGAAAGGGAAGAACGTGTCTACACACAAGACGGCCAGGGCAATCCAGCAGCACAGTCCAGCAGCGGGCCGAGCCAGGAAACGAAGTCTCCACTTCTTTTCCAGCTAAGGAACTTGGAGCACCAGCTTCCATCAGAGAAATCAAAGCAGCATTGTTCCAAAGAACAAAACAGTCCAGGAGAGAACAAAGGGTTGGGCACCGATCCCTCTCAGGGAGAAGACGCTCTCGCAGACGCTCCACCTTACTTAGATGAACTAGCCTGTCTGGGTCTAGAGACCAACTTCCAGGGTTGTTGATTAGGATCAGGCTCAAGAGTAACGATCTTTTGGTACTTTGACCAATATGCAGTACCTTCACAGTTGTAAAAATGAGAACAAAATCTGTTGAGCGATAAGAGCCATTTCTAAGAAACAACCACCTTACACTTTAGGGCCACGCGGTGGGTGTGGCAGTGCACCTGCGGGTAGCCACCCTGTCTGTCCATGATGGGGCACTTGGACTCAGACCAAATGTTTGCCATTCACAGGTAAATGACTCCAACAAAAGGAATTTGCTAAAACTCTTGTAGGAGAGAAGAATGGAGTTACCACAGACCTCGGAGTCGGATCCTTTCCGGCAGCATCCTTTTTTAGATTAGAGATTCAGTTTTGAGAACAAAATATAAATTAGTACCTACTTCTTGCCAAGTCCTATGTTTGGCTCTTAGAAAATAGATGAAAAAGACAAAATCCCCATCCTCGAGTTCACTCACATAGGAATAGATTATTTCAATCAAGAGTCTGAGGTCGTTCAGGGCAGAGGCGGGGAGCCTGACATACCTCACATTTTGTAGGAACGCACAATAACCACTGTTTGAGGTTACCAAAAGAGGGTTAAATACCTCACTGAGGAATATCGTATGTGAGAATGGAGAGGGGTGCAATTAAGAACCAGTATACAAGCAATCTCTGGTAGGGGCAGAGGTATTGAATTATGCTCATACTTACTACATTACCCCTTCTTCTGTGTATGCACGATAAAAAGAATGAATGAAGCTAAGTCTTTGACAATACTCTCTTCTGATTGAACTGTCCCTTCCTCCCCCCCCGGCCCCCTGAATCCAGATGTCCAGCACAGGACAAAATAATCTTTATTTTTATTTTATTTATTTCTTTTGAGGGGGTGCGGAGGAGTGGAGAGAGAGAATCCCTACTTGGGATGTCAGCATGAAGCCTGATGCCAGGCTCGATCTCACAAACCTTGAGATCAAGACCTGTGCTGAAATCAAGAGTCACATACTTAACTGACTGAACCATCCTGGTGTACCAATAATTTTATTTTTAAATCAGTTTGTAACTTCATTTTCTGTGGTTTATCACCAAAAGCATCTTGTTTGCAAAGGACTCTAGAATTCAGTGTTTTTCTAACTTATTTGGCTATGAAATTCTTTTTCTTTTTTTTAATGTTTTATTTATTTCTAGGAGAGAGAGAGAGAGAGAGAGACAGCGTGAGCAGGGGAGGGTCAGAGAGATAGGGAGTCACAGATTGAAACAGGCTCCAGGCTCTAAGCTGGCACTCAGCACAGAGCCCGACGCAGGGCTCGAACCCACGAACTGCGAGATCATGACCTAAGCAAAAATCGGATGCTTAACCGACTAAGCCACCCAGGCGCCCCTGTGAAATCCTGTGAAGGAGTATCTTCTGGGACTAGTGTTTTGGGAAAAACATGCTGCAGACACACTGGATTAGAGATATAGGGACAGAACAGACAAGAAGGTGAATTCACTAATCTACTGACTTCTGGATAAGACACTTCAAAATCCATCCCTGATGTCCTGCACGAGGTAGGTGTTCTTATCACTGCTTAGCTGTGGAACACATGACCCAAGTACAGATTTGCCCCTAGAATGCTGCAATAGTGGCAATCTAGAACAGACCATCCATGTCAAGGAAAATGCATAAAAAGTTGAGATATTTTTTAAAACTTCGTATTTTCAGAATGACAAATGTTACAAAAACATTTGGCTGCAGTAAATAGAATACAGGACAACAAAAATCAAGAACAAAAATACACATTTCATAAGTAAAAAATATAATTTATCTGAATCTATGGAAAAATTAGGCTTGAAATAACAGATATGGTTTCCATTTGCTTGGAACGGAAAGACCTCAGGTTACACAGGCCATTGAAGTAGACTAGATGGTCTGTTCAAACTTCTCTGCAATGAGCCTGTAATGTTTAACTTGAAAGGACTTCAAACAACCTTACTTGATAGATAGGGATATGGAGGCTGAAAAGTAAAGTGCTTTGTCACATCAATGTGAGTGTCAAAGTCGGGCTAGAAGCCAGGGCCTGATGCCAAGTGAGGCCCTAATGACAGGCTGTAGTCTGTTGATTTGAGCCTCCCAAATCAGTGGGCACATTGAGGTCTAGATGAACTTGATTTGCCTGTAGCTTATACCCTTTCCTGTGTTCCTGATGCTACATGGTAAGCCTTTTGTACAGTGCTAACACTCCCAAAATAGCAAAGCATCAGGAACTGTCTTTAGGAGAAAACTGTACTGGCCCATGCTCCAAATTCTGTTTTTAGGAACCAATGCTAGTCTCCTTTAAGAGGTCTTTTTTTAATATTTATTTTTGAGAAAGCACCAGCAGGGGAGGGGCACAGAGAGGGGGACAGAGGATCCAAAGTGGGCTCTGCACTGATGGCAGAGACCCCAAGGCGGGGCTTGAACAGACGAACCCTGAGATTATGACCTGAGTCGAAGCCGGATGCTCAACCGGCTGAGCCACCCAGTTGCCCCTTTAAGAGGTCTATCTTAGCTGTATTGGCTACTTAATCTCCCAGGGAAGAAAATGTTTGTTAGTAGAATCAAAACAAGGGATACTTAGAAAGCTCCAGGAAAGTCACATTTCCTGGAGATTAAAAATATTTTTCTCCAGAGGAACTAGGCAGAAGCAAGAATTTTTTAAAAGGAAAGAGTAACTGCCCTAGTCTCCACTCAGTCTAAACAAGGATCACTGAGCTTGGTCAGTAGTGCCAGACATTCAGACCTGATTCAGTCACAGGGAGGACTTTACTGGGAGTCCATCACAGGCTCACCATGGAACCTGCCTTCCTAATCCTCACAACAATCCTATGAATTAAGTATAATCTTCCATTCCAATGGAAGAGTTGCCTGTTTAGGAAACCTCATGCTATGAAACAGTGATTTTGGCAGAGAAGTGATTGAGTGTCAGTCAGAATAACAAAGTGGGTTTTCTTGCCTAAATTTCAGCAAAATTTGTTTTAAAGTTTAATAGCTTTAATAGTTGCAGTACTTGGCCTAGTTTGGAATGAATGTGAGAGCCAACGCAAATCAGATTCTCTAATTGTGACAGATCCATTTGAGGCTCTCAAAATTTACAGTGTAGGAGAAACAAGTTGTTTTAGAAGAGGGAGAGGGGCCTAACTAGGGAAGTAACTTGCTCAAGGTCACAGGGCTTGTCAGCATCACAAAGCGAGACTCCTTTCCAAGATGCCTGGATTCCAGTATCTCTCTTCATAACCAACTATTCCCTGTTGCCTTCTCCTGCTGATATTGACCTAAGAAACAGAAGGCTGAGGTTTGTGTTCAAGATAGGATCCTGTGGCACAAAAACAGACACATAGACCAATGGAATAGAACAGAGAACTCAGAACTGGACCCACAAATGTATGGCCAACTAATCTTTGACAAAGCGGGTAAGAGTGTCCTATGGAAAAAAGACAGCCTCTTTAACAGATGGTGCTGGGAGAACTGGACAGCAACATGCAGAGAATGAAACTAGATCACTTTTTCATACCAAACACAAAAATAAACTCAAAATGGATAAAGAACCTGAATGTGACACAGGAAAATGTCAAAACCCTAGAGGAGAAAACAGGAAACAACCTCCTCTACCTCAGCTGCGGCAATTTCTTACCTGACACATCCCCAAAGGCAAGGGAATCAAGAGCAAAAATGAACTATTGGGACCTCATCAAGATAAAAAGCTTCTGCACGGCAAAAGAAACAATCAATAAAACTAATAGGCAACCGACAGAATGGGAAAAGATAGTTGCAAATGACATACCAGATTAAGGGCTAGTATCCAAAATCTATAAGGAACTCAGCAAACTCCACACCCGAAGAACAAATAATCCAGTGAAGACATGGGCAGAAGCCATGAACAGACACTTCTCCAATGAGGACATCCAGATGGCCAACAGACACATGAAATGATGCTCAGCGTCCCTCATCATCAGGGAAATACAAATCAAAACCACACTGAGATACCACCTCACGCCAGTCAGAGTGGCTAAAATGAGCAAATCAGGAGGCTCTAGATGCTGGCGAGGATGTGGAGAAACGGGCACCCTCCTGCACTGTTGGTGGGAATGTAAACTCGTGCAGCCCCTCTGGAAAACAGTGTGGAGATTCCTCAAAAAATTAACAAGTAGAACTCCCCCATGACCCAGCAATAGCACTGCTAGGAATTTGCCCAAGGGACACAGTAGTACTGATGCATAGGGGCACATGTACCCCAATGTTCATAGCAGCACTCTCCACAATAGCCAAAACATGGAAAGAGCCTAAGGGTCCATCAACTGAAAAATGGACCAAGAAGATGTGGTTTATCTATACAATGGAATACTACATGGTAATGGAAAGAATGAAATCTGGTCATTTGTAGCAACATGGATGGATATCAAGGGTGTTAACGCTCAGTGAAATAAGTCAGGCAGAGAAGGACAGATACCATATGTTTGCATTTGTAAGTGGAACAGGAGAAACTTAACAGAGAACCATGGGGGAGGAGAAGGGGGAAAATAGTTGGGGAGAGGGAGGGAGGCAAACCATGAGAGACTCTTGAATGCTGAGAACAAACTGAGGACTGATGGGTGTGGGGGAAAGGGGAAGGGGGGGTGATGGGCATGGAGGAGGGCACTTGTGGGGATGAGCACTGGGTATTATATGGAAACCAACTTGACAATAAACTAAGAAAAAAAAAAAGATAGGATCCTGAACTCACCTCTTCCCATGGGCACACTGAATCTACAGTTACCCTTAGAACAATTTGCTCTGAAAAACCCCCACAAAACTAGCAGAATTACCCCTTCACATCCAGCAAATGAAGGGGCAAAAAATCACATCAAAGCAGGCAGGAAAGGCTAAGAAACAACTTTACCATTAACCCCCCCCCCAAGCCCCCCACCTTCTTACCCCCTACCCAACCATCTCCCCACCCCCTCATCCTCTCAACCCCTTACCCCAAACTCACCCACCCCCTACCACTGCACCCTTAACTGCCCACCCCTCAGCAGCAACCTACAATTGGGAGGGGACTCAAAGCTTCTCCCCTGAGGAGGTTGTACCCATATTAGTCACCACAACGTTTGAGACCTACTCCCAAAAGACAAGCCCCCAAAACAGCTGGCTTTGATAAACAAGCAGGCTCAAGCCCAAAGGACCCACAGGGCTGTGGCAAACTGAGAAACAGCTCTGAAAGAACTCACACGTGGACTTACCGTGTAACTCACGGGCTTCTGGTCTGACGTATAAGCAGTCTTTGAAAAGTGCTCAAACTTTATGTGACAGAAGGTCATTTGCTAATTTTAAAGCATTGGACTTGAGGCAGGGGCCTGCTGAGATATTTTCTGGACAAAAACCGATGGGCACCATCTTTCTGCTCCCTCCTGGCAGACACCATCTTCGAGATCCCCTCTGCTGTGCTCTTCAGTGCGTTTCTCCCGGAAAGAAACTTCTATATGCAGCTGATGCCCTGGTTTTTATGGTGACCCAGTTTTTCCGGCTGTAGCCCAGGGGATGTCCCTTGATCACCTGGCTCTGAGGAGACTGGAGGCTTGCATTCCTGGGTCCCATGGGACAGTACTCATCAGAGATGTTCAGGCCACTGCATAGAGGGCACACTGAAATACAGCCCCAGTCTTTCTGAGAAGGAGGCCTATTTGCTGGTTGAGGGGCTCGGGCCTGGCCACTAACTGGGGTCTACACAGCTGCAATCAAGGAATGGAGGCCTGTGGAAGCAACCTTTGTACTCCGTTTTGCTCCAGCTTTCCCATATATTAAATAACCACCACCCTCAGGGCACAGCAACAGGTAACTAACTGACCCCAGAACTCAGTCTTCCTGTGAAAAGGACCTATTCTGCCTGTGGGTCTGGCTTCCAATAAGCCTGGATCTAGGTGTTGTCTGAGATGATCCCCTTTAGGACACTGACAGGTCCTGACATAACCTCAACTACTGGGAGCTATGAAAAAGAGGCTGTTTGGACAATCATAGAAGTTTCAGAGACCACCAAGCACTAGGGCAGGGTTGAATGATAGGTTTCACTATACATAGTTACATTTCTTTCTTGTGATTATAACTTTTAAGATGTACTCTCTTAGGGGCGCCTGGATGGCTCAGTCGGTTAAGCATCTTTTTTTTAAAAGATTTTTTCTTTTTTTAATGTTTATTTTTGAGAGAGAGAGAGAGAGCACAAGAAGGGGAGGCGCAGAAAGTGGGGGACAGAGGATCCAAAGCCAGCTCTGTGCTGACAACAGCAAGCCTGATGTGGGGCTTGAACTTGGAATCCATGAGATCATGACCTGAGCCGAAGTTCAGGCGCCCCAGGCATCTGACTCTTGATCTCAGCTCAGGTCTTGATCTCAGGGTTGTGAGTTCAAGTGCCACACTGGGCTTCATGCTTTGTTTGCATTGGGCTCCACACCCTGCATGGAGTCTACTTTAAAAAAAAAAAAAAGATGTACTGTTTTAGCAGCTTTCAAATATGCATCACAGCATGATTACCTAGAGTTGGCAAGCTGTACATTACATTCCCATGATTTATAACTGGAAGTCTGTACCTTTTGACCCCCTTAACCCATTACCCACTAACTTCTCATCTCCAGCAACCACCAATCTGTTCTCTTTATCTATGAGCTTCATTTCGGTTTTTAGATTCCACAGATAAGTGAGATCGTATAGTATTTGTCTTTTTTCCTCTAATTTCACCTAGCATAATGCGCTCAAGATCCATCCATGTTGTCACTAATGGCAATGTTCATTCTTTTTTATAGCTGAATAATATTCCTCTCTGTGTATGGAATGGAATGTCTCACATTTTCTTTATCCATTCATCCATCCAGGGACACTTAAATGATCTGTTTCCCTATCTTGGCTAGTATAAATGAACTAGTGAACACGGAGTTACAAATACCTTTTCAAGTTAGTGTTTTCATTTTCTCCTGATAAACAGAATTGCTGGATCATATGATAGCTCCATTTTTCATCTTTTGAGGAACTTCCATACCGTTTTCCATTTTTGTCACTATGTGTGGTGATGGATGTTAACTGGACTTAATGTGATTATTTTGCAATACGTACAAATACCAAACCATTATGTTGTATACCTGAAAGTCATAAAATGTTGTCAATGCTTGCAAAAAAAGAAAAAAAAAGGAAAGAAATGGAAGGCTGATCCTGACATACAGACCCCAGGATCAGCAGCGGTCACAGAGCAAAGGTTTCCTTCGTCAGGAAGACCTTCCCCTTCCTCAGTGGGGGAACTCCCCACTTCTTGGTCATTTCGGTCACCTCCAGGCTCCAGTCTGTGGCCAGAGGGGAGTTCTGCCAGTAGAAACCTCACAGTGGCTTCTGGCGTGGGCACCATGGCCAGGGGGGGCATGTCACTGCCCTAATCTGAGGGGACCCCTGGAAGAAATATCCATATTGAGGTGGAACACACCCCAAAATTACAAATCAGGACATGTACTAAAAAGCACCTTTGTAGCCCAAACCTGAAACAGTGGGATAGCATTGTGTTAAATCCCGCCATAAATTGCTCTCCAAAGGATCTTCTACCAACATACTTTTGTTTGGTTACTGCTTGATGTCGAGTCATCAGTTGGGAAATGCTTTTTAACTTAGATGGATTTTTGTCACTTGGGGATTGACTGGCTCATTAGTTATATGTGACATATTGGAAAAAGCAGAGTGAAGACCTGGATTCTAGTTTGATTCTCACCTTTACTAGCTGCATGAACTTTGTGATCTCAGGCTCTTCACCTTTCAAAGGCAGAAATTCACTGCCTATCCTACATTGGAATTCCCAGAGCTGCACACGCGCCTCCCACGGCCTAGGCCACACTCCCTTAATACTCCACGTGGCCAGTCCCTTGAGTCATCGCAGTCTCTTGTCCTTCAGGAAACCTTGCCTTGACTTTATCCCCCATTCTGCACCCACAACCGGTGCAAACATCCCCTTTTCATAAACTTTTTTTTTTTTTAATATTTTATTTATTTCTAGGAGAGAGAGAGAGAGACAGCGTGAGCAGGGGAGGGTCAGAGAGAGAGGGAGTCACAGACTCTGAAACAGGCTCCAGGCTCTGAGCTGGCTGTCAGCACAGAGCCCGACGCGGGGCTCGAACCCACGAACTGCGAGACCATGACCCAAGCGAAAGTCGGTACGCTCAACCGACTAAGCCACCCAGGCGCCCCAGCAAACATCCCCTTTTCACACCATAGGGACAATGAACTGACCTTCTCCATTAGACTTTTGGCAGGAAAGACAGTTTATCTCTGCATTCTCAATGCCTAATTAAATAGTTATTGACTAAATTAATTACAGCTTTTCTACAAACTGTGCAGCATAACATAAAAATGTTACTCAAACTGTTAATCACCGAAGTACTGAAAATACAAATACATATTATTAGTACCTTAGTTTGCTTGCATCTTAAAAAAAAAACCCGAACTCTACAAATCTATCAAAAATTATAAAAGTTCTGGGGCACCTGGCTGGCTCAGTCGGTAGAGCAGGAGACTCTCGAACCCAGGGTTGTGGGTTCAAGCCCCAAGTCGGGTAGAGACATTACGTAAAAATAAAACCTTTAAAAAAATTTATAAAGTTTTTAGTAAACAACCTTCAGCTTAGTTCAGGCTCTTCCAAATATTTGCATAGTTTATTTATGCCAAATTTGCATACACAAATGTACTGAGCAAATAAAAATGACACGATGTCCCATAAAAGTTGGTAAGAGAAGTTTATTGTGTGGCCTATGTAGGCCTTTGCATTCTACTAACAGAAAAGCATTTGTCCACATCTTGGTCGACCTAACAAATTACGTATCTGTGGTTTCATCTACATGGCTGCAGTGTTACACTACTGGAGAAAACCTTCCTTTCACTTGTACTTTGGTGTGATTATACAGTAGATAGTTCTTCCTCCAGAAAATAAAAACAGTCTCAATCTAAACTTCAGATGGAACAAAGACATGAATACCAAGTTGCCTGCACCACTTGGTGAAAGACTGCAATAAAAACCGGCACAGGGTGCTGCTTAACATACGAAGATGATGAGACGTCTCTGCCAGTTTCAGTCAAACCTCTGTAGGAATGATTTAGCCTCTGGGTTTATTCTTCCTGCGTTTTTCACATATGACAGGTAGAACTGTGCTGCAATGAGGAACAGTCATTCTTCACTTGCTCAAGGGACTCAGATACTGGACTTTAGCACAGGAAATATCTCTTGGGGCTTAGTAATATACAAATGGGTAGGAAAAAAAAAACTCCCTTAGGAAAAATTTCACAATTGTTTGACTAAACTTCTGAAGCATTTCTGTCACAGCTTTCATATATTAAAAAGTTTCCTCCAGCGATGAAGCTTATTTATGAAATAAAGCCTAGTCGCTATCATCTGACCCATGTTCTGAGCCCCGATCTGAGGCCTCATTGTTGGATCCCTCCGCTTCTGATTCATTTCCAGAGCCTTGGCCAGAGCCCTCGTTATCAGATCCTCTCTCGGAATCGTGCTCTGACTCGGCACTTAGAGAAGCCGGGCGGGAGTCCATCTCAGAACCTCCGGAGCGGCTTCTCCCGGACTGCATGGACTCGTTGTCAGACTGTTCAGAACCCGAGGGCCTTCTCTTTCTGGCTGGCTGGTCGCTGTCTGAATCCTCATCTGACTCCTGTCTTCGGGGCCTCCGGGGACTGCCGGCTTCGCTGCCAGACTTGTTCTGGTTCTCGTCAGAATCGCTGTCCGAAGAGGCACGTTTCTTCCGCCGTTCACCCTCGTCGGAGTCGCTGTTGCTGTTGCTGTTGCGGTGATGCCTGGCAAAGACAAGCACTGGTTACACACCAGGATTCGGGCCGATGGGACCTGGCAAGCAGAGAATGCTTTCTAAAAAATAAGGGCATTGAATGTTCTATTTCTTGATGTGGATGCCTTACACTGGTTTTCACTTTGTGATATTTGTGTACTGTTTTGTCAATTTGGTATATTTCACAATAAAAAAGGATTAAGAAGAAAAAAGAATAAGGCACTTTAGTTGTACCACAGCATTTAAACAGTAAAGGAGGCCTCTCACTGGGTTCTATCAGGCACCGTTCATCACAATGAAGCACTTCTCAATTTCATACATAAAATTATGAAAAGGAAGGGCTACATTTATCTTCTTTTTTTTTTTT
This sequence comes from Proteles cristata cristata, assembly GCA_017311185.1. Lineage (NCBI taxonomy): Eukaryota > Metazoa > Chordata > Mammalia > Carnivora > Hyaenidae > Proteles > Proteles cristata. The sequence goes on from JAESUZ010001614.1 coordinate 1,724,083, forward strand.
TAATGTTTTATTTATTTCTAGGAGAGAGAGAGAGAGAGACAGCGTGAGCAGGGGAGGGTCAGAGAGAGAGGGAGTCACAGACTGAAACAGGCTCCAGGCTCTGAGCTGGCAGTCAGCACAGAGCCCGACGCGGGGCTCGAACCCACGAACCGTGAGATCATGACCTAAGCGAAAGTCGGACGCTCAACCGACTAAGCCACCCAGGCGCCCCTACATTTATCTTTATCAGCAAATTCATGGCAGCAGAGGTGAAACCTAAGATCTTGCTTGGCTGTAGGGACTCTGCAGAATGAACCCTCTCCCAAGACTGGATGAGTGGGACTTCTCCCTATCAGATACCTGAAGAGCGAAGGTACCATTTCTATCCAGGACTTGCTGCTGCACTCGTGTCCTCTGCCAGGGTAAGTCTGACTCAAAATGCACAGCAGGGGCTAAAAGGCTTCTGTAGCTCACTTACTTTTGCCCTGAGTTCCCCTCTACTTGTCAGTTGATGGGTTAAAGGGAATGGGACTTGTACCTATGCTCAGGATGGTGGTGGCACCCAGGAAATCTTGGCTTCCTGGAGGCTCTGGAGGAAAGAACATTCCTGTAACTGCGGTGACAGCTGCTCACCCCCCAGAGCTATGAACAGGAGGACAAACTTCCCCTGTGGCATATTCCTCAGGTTTGGTTTCCATGGGAAGGAATGTGAAATGCCACAGGGTTCAGTCTATAAAGGGCGAAGGAGATGTAATACATTCCCGTTTGGAAATGAAACCATCTCCACATGACTGAAGAAAGGCTTTTGGTGCTTAAATCTGAAAGAAGAAACCTAGACATACAATATGTAACTCTGGTCACCTTGAGTGAGTAAGAATAGGACACTGCATTCATTCCTTACATATACTAAAGGCCAGTGGGCCTCCTGGGTCCAATTCCCACCACTCCACCTGGCCAAAAAAGCAAAAACTTTGTGACGATCAGGACCAAGTTTACCTGATGCAAGTGGTTCAAACCAACTTGGCCTTGACCTCATAGTTTGACATCAGCTCAGCCTCCACATGGACCTTTCTGCCTACACATTTTAACAGTGCACATTCTAAAACCATACATTTCACTGCTCTGCTCATGCTGGCCTCTTACCACTGACCAGAGTAACACTGTGGCAAGGGCAAAGTTACCCCGACGTGTGTCAGCCAGTGTCCTCAGAGAAAAAAGGAACTGCAAGTCTTTACAGATGTTTCCCTAGAGATCGTTACCTATAAGACCAGCATCCCCACTGTCACCTTTAGTTCCCTTAACACGCTAACTGCTCACCTCTAACTTACCGGCACTCCATTCTTCTTCCAAGATTCAATTCAAACAGCCTTTCTTTTACAAAAAAAAGTCTCTTACAACCCTCCCCCGAACTCCAGATTACATATGGTCCCCAGAGAGAAATACCGTAAGTGACCATATCTATCCCACTATAAGGTGGCTTTTGGTTTACGTTATACTTCACTGCTTCTAAAACATAAATTCTTTGAAGGCAGAGTCTATGACTTTTTCCTCTGTATCCCCAAGCACTCAGCACACTATCTCATGGAATTCTTAATGGACATTGAAATGACTGTTGAACGAATGAATGAAATGACAGACACCGGTAGAAATACAAGGGGTGGGACAGCATTAAGAGTCCTAGTCTGTGAATCCAAATGTGGGGACAGGGGAACCTCCAGCTTGAGGAACAAGTTTAGAACAAGTAAACTCAATACTGCTTTGCCAGGTGCGCCATAAGCTAAAGGAGAGTACGGGACAAGCAGCGTAGGAGAAGCCCCACACAGAGCAAGTCACCACTGCCCCCTGAGAGGAAACGGTCAAAAAGCCCCATTTCCACATGGCCAGGATCAGGCTGCTCATAACAGTTTTAGCCAGTTTGGTAAGTGTAGGAAAGTGATACAATTCACTTAGAAGGACACCATCCAGAAAATTTCCTAATATCCTAATATCCATGGAGAAATGATCATTTAGAAGGATGCCATCCAGGAAATGTCCTAATATCCTAATATCCATGGAGAAACGAGATTTCAAAATAGGTTTTCTTCTCTGAGGGACAAACATGTGACAGGACAAAATGACAGGGTCAAATTAAGATGTGTGCTAAGGTTTCTTCTACCTCTGAGATTCCAAGAAGCTGGAGGGAAGACATTTTGGCACAATGACCACTCTCACCTTTCATTAAAAGAACGCGCTAAGGGAGGGGTGCTTGGGTGGTTCAGTTGGTTAAGTGTCTGACTGACTCTTGGTTTTGGCTTAGGTCATGATCTCACAGTTCGGTTCAGAAGTTCAAGCCCTGCATCTGGCTCCATGCGGATAATGCTGAACCTGTTTGAGCTTCTCTCTCCCTCCTCCTCCCCCACTCACATCCTCTCTCTCAAAATAAATAAATACACCTTTAAAAAAAAATGCGCTATGGAAAAAATTCATACCCTTCATCAGCAATTTTAAGTTTATCTTCGTCTGAAGAATCATCACTTGATGATATTATGGCTTTGGATTTTATTTTTCCCTTCATTGATGGAGGCAGACGCTCTGGCTTGGGCTAAAGAAAGAAGATCAGACATAATAGATTAATCAATATTCCTAGGTTGCATTTTGTTAGGACATCTTGTTAAACTAAGTTTGTGGTATGATGATAATAAACAGCAACCAATACACTTCAAAAAGAAGCATTTGTGCTTGAAGAAACTGCAGGGAAAGAATACATTTTTGTGTAGAGCAATCTTTTATGCCTATAGTGGGAATGAAAACCACAGTATTATATACACTTACAGCCTTCTTCTTCTCCACTTTTGGTGGACGGCGCTTTTTCGGTTTTGGGCCATTTTCTGTTTCCTCATCATCAGATCCTTCTTCTCCCTTTGGAGGTCTTATAGTGAACATCAAGAGAAAGTCTGTCAAGATTCACTCATGCCTAGAAAATCTAAGACTACTTTGTCATCAAAATATTATTCATTCTGAATGCTATTCTCTACTGGGCTATCCTCAACCATAGTGCACACTCGTCAAGGGCAGAGGCCACAGTTCAAGAGTAGAGGCCATAATTTACAACTGCTGCACACAGCTCAGGAGTCTGCAAGAACCATGTATTTATGCGATGTCCACCAAATAACTTAGTCCCTGTTGAGTCCTCTTATTCATCTAAGATAAGCCTGAATCTTGTACTTAGTGCAGGGATAGAGGATGGAAGAAAAGACCCAGGCTCCAAATCTCACATCTTTCCCCTCTTCTTCTTTCCTTGCCAGCTACTCATTCCAGGCCTGCTGACGTCCTATCATAGCTTCCATTTAATAGGTTTGTGTCAGAATGAATTCGTTAGGTTCTTCCCCAAGTAGAGTTAGCCAACGGGGGGGAAGAACAGGTCTTGCTAAGATAGCCGACTGGAGGTTCTTAGACAGGGAAGCACCATAGGCGAGGAACGGGACAGCTCAGGGGCACCTCCAGTGAGAGAGGGGCGGGCACCACTTATCTTAATGGCACAGAGAAGATTAAAAGGCCCTTCTCTCAGGGGCGCCTGGGTGGCTCAGTTGGTTGAGAGTCTGACTTCTGATTTTGGCTCAGATCATGATCCTGTGGTTTGTGAGTTTCAGCCCCAAGTTGGGATCTGCATAGACAGCACAGAGCCTGATTGGGATTCTCTCCTCTCTCTCAGCCCTTTCCCTGCTTGCATGTGCATGCATATGCACACTCTCTCTCAAAATAAACTTAAAAGACAAAATAAAAGACCCTTCTTTCACATTAATTCACATATTACACATCTAGCAAAACTTGAGGTTGGCATCATTATGACATTTTACACAAAGGAAACAGAGGCTCAGTGACTTTTCTAAGTTTGCACATGGATTATTAGTGTGGGCATACCAGGTTTTCTCATCCTAAACTGCACACATTTTCCAATAAATAAACATTACAATTTTGAAGACATAAGGCAGTGAGGACTAACTTGCAGCTCTCACGGAAAAGCTGTGGAGATGTGTGGTGGTTCTAGGTACCTGAGGATCCGGTGGTGGGGTCGATCTTAGGATTATTAGGATTATAGTAGGAAGTCGGGGGAAAAGAAGGCTTCACTGTCTAGAAAGATCAAGTTATGACCAGGTTTCATGAATTCTAACACAAGAAAGATTTAGAAGGTGAAAGGTCTTCTGCCACCTTTATGAGGCTATTCACAACACATTGATAATACCTTCTCCTCTTTTTCTTCTTTCTTTCACCACCCTCCTCATCTTCTCCTTCTTGTTCACTTCCACTGCCCTTTCTCCTCTTCTTCTTTTTGGATATAGGCAGGTCATCGTCAGTATCGTCATTGACAAATTCATCAAACTCTCCTCCCTTTTTAGAACGCTGAAACCCAAACAAGACTACAATCAGTTCTCTCTTGGCTGGTGGAATAAGGCCAGATCCTATCAGTCATTTGACAAATGAAGGATCTTTTACCAAGGTGCATGGGAGAGGTGTTTGGTGGGGCCCATATTTTGAAGACTTCTAATTAGGGTGAATGGCTCAAGTGGCTTTAGGTCACCACAAGGTCCAACGTCCTGAGCTAATGCTGGAATGCACTTCCAAATAATACCGTGTAAAGCACAGTTTTGGAAGACTGCCTCTCAGCAAAGGAGGAAGTCAAAGCTAAGGACTAAGCACTGAGTAAACAGAACCAATTATATTTGCTTCTGAAAGTCAAACGAAAGGGATGGTGCCATCAGCACGAGCAGAAGTCACATCTTACCCGCCCACCACCACCTCCTCTTTTCTTTTCTTTTGTTGCTTCGGTCTCTCCAGTAAACATAAGAATATTTTTGGTCTTCTCAACATACTGGGCCCGTTGTTCCAAAAGTTTCTTTTGCTCTTCTTTTTCTCTGAGACGCTTCTCTTCCTATGAGGAAACAAGAGTAGGAAAAAACTACATCAGAATGTGGAAAAAATATGACTACCAGCAGGACTTCTTTAACATGCAAGGTGTATGTATGTGTGCACCCCATGCTTGAGTTCTAGTATAACTGAAAACAAACAAATACCTGTTCTTTAAGAAGTTTTTGCCTTAACAGCTCCTTTTCTTGCTCTTGTTTGGCCCGTAACTCCCTTTCTTCTTCATCTTGTTTACGTGCCCGGGCCACATGGTACTGGGCCTGGCTCAGTAAGTCAGAGCACTGCCTACAATATTCCAGATTCAGAGAAACATGAATGCAGCTAGTACATTTTTTGTTCAAAAACCCAGAGGATCTGTTTTCCTTACACAAGCTAGAGGGCCAGATCATTAGCAAATATCTGTGGGATATTTTAATTAGCAAAATTAACTTAGTTTCTAATAAGTCAATACTGTCAACTATAGTAACTTTCCAAATTGTAAGTGTCCTCTCTAATCACAGATACAAAGATTTTCAACATAATCTTCACATGTGAATCAAAGAGTCAGAATAGATAGAAAGTATTTTCCCCACACAGTTTAAGTATTTGTACCACACTGATTTTGTCATATTCCCTGAAAGGACCCTTGGAAAAAAGCCTTGGTCCAGGCTGGAGAGTCTCAAAGACAAGTGGGAAACACTGACCCCTGGACGGCCACCCAGCAAACATTGCTATCACTGCCTCACCCAAAGTCACCGTCCATAAGCAGTAACATTACCTGGCTTCTGTAGCAGCAAGGGCCAAATCAAATCTCATTTTATCTCCCACTTTACTCAAGTAGCTGAAGTATCTAAACAGAATGAGAAAATAAAATTTCACTGAAAAAAAATTCTAATGAAATAAGCCCTTTAGATTTTTATTTTATTACTTTTTAAATGTTTATTTATGTATTTTGAGAGAGGGGAAGAGAGACAGGGGAGAGACAGAGAGAGAAAAAAACTCAAGTAGGCTCTGCATTCCCAGCGAAGAGCCTGAACTAGGACTCAGTCCCACAAACCAAAGGCTCATAACCTGAGCCAAGATCAAGTTAGACTGTCAACCGACTGAGCCACCTAGGTGCTCTGGCTGTTTAGATTTTTAATCTGCTCTACAAAAATAGTCTGAGAAAAGGCTTACATATTGACTGACTTACATGAATCTACTTGATACATGAAAGGCTATCTGAATAAGAAAATTATATATGAAACTCACTTAAAAAAAGACCCTCGTCAATGTAACACTTAATATGTTTAATAAAAAACAAGTTCATGAAGATAAGTAGTCATATTTAATATCAGTAAGTTCACAAATTATCAAAAATAAGTTCAGGCGGCAAATATTTAACTAAACACTGTATTTATCAAATACATCAGCATGGAGGTTAGGAGGTATAGGCCATAAAGGCGCTTGGTCTACCTGGCGAGGCAAAAAAATAAATGCTTTTATAAGAATTTAAATAGGATTAGACAAAACCTGAAGAAATATCGTTTTGATTTTACTACACACTGAATTACAAATAAATCCTGTAGAAGTACATAAGTTTTGAGCTCCGCTGCAGAAACCTGTTCAATATTTAAGAGGACAGGCCTTAATCTTAGCTCAAGGAAAATTAATTATTCCATGAAAAGACACAGCAGTTTTAAGTAGTAAAACCAACATAAGAGGAGTCTAAAAATTTCAAGTGTGTAATATGCTGGGTCATATTACTGTCAGATTAATGAAAATTTAGGGCAAGCTTGCAAAGCTAGCCAGCCAGTTCTAGGGGACACTACGCCATCCAAATCTGGCAGGATCCTGGTCATAGTTTGGCGCCACCTGGTGGCAGTCACCTGCTATGGCTTAAAAATCACTGGAATGCTTCTGGTAGAGATCTATTCTTCAGGGAAGTGATTTTCAGTACCATTTGAGACCAACGAATTTAAAGAAACAAAGTATTTCAAAAGCTGTTTCTACAAAATCTTTACCTATGTGCAAGCTCCAGTTCTTTCACAGCATTAAGTACTTCCTTCAGATTACTCTTTTCATCTTTCAGAACAGAGGTAGCTAGTCTCTGCAGGACCAAGGCCACATTAAACATAAGTACTGTATCACTGGGCGCCACGTGTCTAGCCTATAGATAAAAAACAAAGCAAATATTTCATATAATCTAATGAAGAGAAAAAAGAATTTTATTCACGTAGAATGTTAAGTACACAAACATGCATAAAATAGAATAAAAGTATATAATGCAGCATGGAATTAAGTGAAAATAATGAGTTCTCCTTTTCACCTTTAGCAAAGTCTGTTTGCATTCCTGTAACTTGCCACACTTGAAGAGGGCTCGGGCCAAATACAGTACAACTTCAGTGTTCTGGTGCTTATAGAACTTTCTGAGGCAGTTTTCATACTATAATAAAATAAAAAGTTAGTTGAAATACAAGGATTAAATGACATTGTCATTGTGTAATAAGATTTCAAGCGATTTTAAAGCCATTACCCTCTGAATGGTTAATTTCAAGGATTAATGTGAGAATGATTTTTGACACTGACCAGGATACATTATCACAACACAAAAGTCTGACTAAAAAAACAAACAAACAACAACTAGGTACTCAAAATAGTTTTTCCATTTGAAACTTGGGCTGATACTGAAAGGATAAACAGATTGGATGGCTTTTTTCATATCTCTGGCAATAAAATCTATTGACAAGCTTATTGACAGATTATTAAAAGTTACACACCTGGTTCCTTTGGGCTATAGGCTCTACCACCTTTCTTAAGGATTGGTGGAATCTACTGGCAATGAGCAGGAGAAGTCTCACAGTTCTGGTTGGTAGTTTCTTGGTAAAACCAATATATGGCAATACCAGCGTCAATTTTGCCATGAGCACTTTTTGACCATAGATCATATCTTGTCATAAGTAAGATCTTTTTCATGGAAGGTGGTTAGAGAGCTTCCCCCTGAATATCCCTAGTAATTAACTTGGATTTTTAAAAGGCAACATTATCATTCTGCAGATCAGAAAGGCCCATCTCCAAAAACACAACCTCTGAGACTACTGTATGCAGTCTGGGTTCTATAAATCCTTGTGAGTGCCTTTCAAATATTCTGAATTTGATAATAATACCCACCCTTCTTAGAAAAAAGTTAAGCACTTCCAGGAGCCTGGCCTGCTCTTATCTTCTACCTCTGGTAAGACCCTTATTTTTTCTGACCATAAAATTTCCCACAGATCCTAAGGACTTTTTTATATTTTAATATGCCACAGATGCTAAATACTTAAGATTTTATTTTTAAGTAACCTTCACATCCAACATGGGGCTTAAACTCATGAACCCAAGATCAAGGGTCATATGCTTTATTAGCTGAGCTAGCCAGGTGCCCCTCGATGCTAAATATGACTCTAAGTTCAAGCACTCCACAGATATGAAAGGCCTAACAAAATTCTATAGTGATAAAAACTGATCTCCATGGAATTTTTTTTTAATGTCATTTACCTTTTCTGAAACTCAGTTTTCCCATCTGAGAATGAAGAATGTAAAACAAGCAAACAAATATTAACTCCTTCTATATCCTGGGTACTTATTGATATACTAGCACGTTAGTGCCAAGTATGGTATCCAGTACTTTTCATAATGGATCTTCACAGAATTCTGTGAATTTAAGATATACAATCTCCATTTCATAAACGGGGAAACAGGCTCAGAGAGGACGTCCTCTGCCCAAGGCATGCAATTAGGGGTGGAACCAGGACTCCTATCTCTGTCTGGACACCAAAGACTGGCCTTAACATTATATGATGGTAGGCCTGTGAACAGACCCAGTATCATAAGAAATAGCTGCAGCTCCATGACAGGGCCAGAATGGTTAAGAAAACATCTGCTCAATAATGAACACAGTAGGGGCGCTTGGGTGGCTCAGTCAGTTGAGTGGCTGACTAGATTTCAGCTCAGGTCATGATCTCACGGTTCATGAGTTTGAGCCCCATGTGGGGGGAGGGCAGTGTGGAGACTGCTTGGGATTCTCCCTTTCTCTCCCCAGCCCCAGCTTGTTCTCTAAGTAAATAAACTTAAAAAACAATGAACACAATATAAAAATATCTTGAATGATAAGATATTACCATCTGAACAGCACTGATATATTGCTTCTGTTCCACATAGATGTGTGCTAGGTTCAACCACACATCACTGATATCTGCTGTTGCTTCTCTTACTTGGGCAAATACATCACGAGCTTCACGAAAATATCCTTTGTGGGCCAAAACAGCTCCTAAAATTATAAAAGGGTTAACATTTAAGAATTTTCCAATTGTAGGGGCACCTGTGTAGTTCAGTTGGCTAATAAGTATTCAACTTCGGCTCAGGTTCTGGGTTTGAGCCCCACGTTGGGTTTGAGCTATCAGCTCAGAGCCTGGAGCCTGCTTTGGATTCTGTGTGCCCCCCTCTCTCTGTTCCTCTCTCATTTGCACTCTGTCACTCTCTCAAAAATAACTAAATATTTTTTAAAAATTTTAATTAAAAAAAAAAGGAATTTTCTTTTTTCTTTTTTTTTAATGTTTTATTTATTTCTAGGAGAGAGAGAAAGACAGCGTGAGCAGGGGAGGGTCAGAGAGAGAGGGAGTCACAGACTGAAACAGGCTCCAGGCTCTGAGCTGGCAGTCGGCACAGGGCCCGACGCGGGGCTCGAACCCACGAACCGCGAGATCATGACCTAAGCGAAAGTCGGACGCTTAACCGACTAAGCCACCCAGGTGCCCCCAAAAAAGGAATTTTCTAATTGTAGCCAGATAAACAACTCAAAGCCCTATTTTAATACAACTATGTTTATGACATTTAGAGAGAAATTATGATCTACAAATGTTCCTCTGAAAGCATTCATTTCACAAATCACTACAGGTGCCCATGTCTTATAATCACCTATGCCATTAGCAGCATACAGATTCTTTGCATCATTTCTGAGCACTTGTTTGTAGATGGCCAGGGCACGATCTTGATGACGCTTTTCCTATAAAAAGAAACAAACATTATAAAACAAAATTCAAATGGGAATCAAGTGTCAGTTTTGTTTTAAAGACACAAAATGAAAAAAAAAAAATAAAGAGACAGAAAGAAATTACCTTTTCTCGGTCTCGGGTGGGCTGATGCAAAGTTTGGAGCCAGACATTGCCAAGGGCCAGCATAGAGTAAGTGTCGCTCTGTGTAGATGGTTGTTTTAATATCCTCTCAAATTTCTTCTGTCCTGGACCCCATTCTTGTTTTGCTAAATGAAGATTGCCAATCAAAGACCAAGCATCTGGATGGTCCTGAAACACACAAAGAAAAAGAAACAAAATCTGTAATTTGGAGTCAGAGATCTTAATCATCTTTCCACAACAGCTGATTACTGAAGAGGTTTACAAGGCACATTTACAAATTGAGAGTAGGGTTGGATTAATGAATTGTAAAATCACTTTACGTGTATTTATCAGCATAAGAAATGCAACAGAATGGAATATAGAAAGGTTACCAGTGTACTGCATATGGCAACAGGACATAAGGATTTGCAAAACCTTCATTTTAGCTGTTGCATACACGCATGTGTATACTCAACTATGATGTAAAATCTATTTCTGTGGCTCACAATCAAAAAGTTTACATAACTTGTAGAAGTTATGTAAGTATCTTTAACAAAAAAAATAGGGTGATGTCAAGATATTAGAATATGATAGCCATTAAAATGAAAATCTAGAGAGAAAAAGGTGAAATAATTGTTTTTCAAACCTAAGAATTTATACCACCAACCTGATTAATCTGAAGAGCTTCCTTAAACCAATCTGAAGCCTCATAAAAATTTCCTTTATCTCTAGCCATGGCTCCTAGGCGCAGATAGCCTAAAAATACACATTCAAAAGTTTTTGTTTAAAATATTAGCTATAAGAGATTGTAATTTTATTTATTTTATTAAAATTTTTTAAATGTCTTTTTTATTTTGAAAGAGAGAGAGTGAGCGGGGAAGGGTCAGAGAGAGAGGGAGACACAGAATCTGAAGCAGGCTCCAGGCTCTGAGCTAGCTGTCAGCACAGAGCCTGATGCAGGGCTCGAACCCACAGCCCTGAACTGTGAGATCATGACCTGAGCCAAAGTTGGGCGCTTACCCAACTGAGGCACCCAGGCACCCCTAGATATCATAATTTTAAAATCATGCTTTTGAAATGATTGATTTTTGTTAATACATTCGTACAATGAACAGAAAAATCCCATAGGTGAAAAAAACTGAGCAACAATAAAACTAATTATCTAACAAGTTAGAGTAATTCTGTTGCCATCAAGTCTCACTATTTGAAACCTCAGATTTATTTCTTCTACTCTATTACAGTGCTCACATCCTGGTCCAAGCCCTTATCTCTAGCAAAGTTATTTAAAAACTCAGAGCTGTTTTGGGGCGCCTGGGTGGCTTAGTCGGTTGAGCGTCCGACTTTCACTTAGGTCATGATCTCGCGGTTCGTGGGTTCGAGCCCCGCGTCAGGCTCTGTGCTGACTGCCAGCTCAGAGCCTGGAGCCTGTTTCAGAGTCTGTGACTCCCTCTCTCTCTGACCCTCCCCTGCTCATGCTGTCTCTCTCTCTGCTAGAAATAAATAAAACATTTAAAAAAAAAAACAAACCTCAGAGCTGTTTTGTTTCCCATTTCTCTGATGCACAGCACTGTCACTTTTTCTTAAAAAGCTGCTTGTCATAAGGCAAAATAGTGAAAGCATGGACTACTAGGGATTGATTCCTAGTTAGAAAACCTGGGCTCTAATTCTTGGCTTCCACTTAAAGAACAGTAAAAAGGTGCTGCACAAATGTAAGTTGCTATTTTCTCCAGAAAATGTCGCTCTTCTCAAGAAACTAATAATGGCTTACTACTGCCTATCAAAGCAATTCAAATTCAGCCTGGCATTGAACTAAAATCTTATTTATTTTAAATCACTTTTGTATCTATAACAGCATGACAGGGGCCAAGTTAATAGCTCCTGACTTAACAAGAGTCAAAATATCACAGTTCTATGTTCTTTTATGGGAAATACGTATTGCCAATTATTTTTAATTAAAAATTTTCTGAATTTGGGGCACCTGGGTGGCTCAGTTGTTTTGAGCATCTGACTTTGGCTCAGATCATGATCTCGCAGTTCACGAGTTCAAGCCCTACATCAGGCTCTGTGCTGACAGCTCTGAGCCTGCAGCCTTCTTCAGACTCTGTGTGTGTGTCTCTCTCTCTCTGCCCCTCCCCCACTCACACTCTGTCTCTGTCCCTCTCAAAAGTAAATAAACATTAAAAAAAAACAAACAGAAAACGCTTCAAATTTTACAATGTCTAGGATGTAAAGACTCAAAGTAGGACATTTTAGTAATAATTACTTTGAAGTAAAACAGTGCTCTTTCTCACTATTATAAACAAAAATGTGAATATGAAACCAGAGCAGCAGCATCAGAAAAGTACATCCATCACCAAATATGCCAAGGAATTATTCAAAGTCTAATAAAGGTAGCTGACCCACTCATTTTTATTTTATTTTATTTTTTTTTACAAATAGTTTATTGTCAAATTAGTTTCCACATAACACTCAGTGCTCATCCCCACAAGTGTCCTCCTCCATGTGACCCACTCATTTTTAGTTGTTTCTTTTAGTTTCTAGAATAAATTTAAGGGAATCTGCATCTTTTTAATTTTTTTAAGGCTACAAATTTGTCTTGAAGAAAAGGGGACATTATGACCTTCATTTTTTTTTTTTTACTGTTGGTTCTAAGAAAGAGTTTTTTTCAGGCTAAATTTTTGCTGCTGTCCTGGGAATTTTAATTCATGAAAAAAAAGTTTACAATTCTTACAGTCAACATAATTTGGATGTTCCCGTAAGATGTTTTTATATAGTTTTTCTGCTTCATGGAATTCACACATTGCCTCATACAGCCTGGCTAAATTGTATGATGTTGTAACAGAAATGGCATTATAATAATGTTCATCATGCTCAGCTTCTGCCTTTGCACGATCCAACGATGCCAAAAAATATTTCTATGATAAAGAAAAGAAAATTACATTGTTAAAAAAGGTGTGCATTCAACCTGACAGTATGTAAGAAGTGAATATTTCTGTTTTCCTACCTTTGCCTCCCCTAGATTTCCAAGTCTAAAATGGAGGGCACCCACATTATTCAGAATCTCTGGCGGGACATCGGCCTGCACTTTCTCCTGAAGGATCCGTGTAGCCGTTCCATAGGCTGAAAGGGCACCCTGTATTTTCATGGTGAAGAGAATATGGTGTAGGTGAAAATGAAAGGGAGAAACACTACACCACACTTTCAAAAAACACATCAGGTACAAGACAAAAAAGCGCTGCTAAAATACCTGTATATCAGTCTGTTCTAAGATTTGCGCCAATTCAATCCAAGCTTCAACGTCATCAGGATACTGTTCCGTGACCTTCTTCAAATGGCCCTGGGAGAAAAGAGATTATTAAGCTAAAGCAGGCTTAATTAAGCAACTACAGGCTGCCAAAATAAAAAGTGGTAGCCACTCTACCTTGTTTAATACGTCAACTGTTTGTTATTTCAACAGGAACAAGCTCAGCTAACAAAACCGCTTCCATCATATCTCTACTAGCAATAACAGGAATGAGGAATGACAGTCTAGTGATGGCAGAGAATAGCTAAGATCTTTTCAAAATGTACCTTAGCAATATCTCGTTTTTCTTGATCTTCTGAGGCAGCATATAGAGAGCCAAGAATTTTCATAGTTTCATAATTATTAGGATAAGCTTTCAAAACTTTCTCAAAGCACTGAGATGCATTTTCTTTGTCACCTCGATATATATACATTTGTCCCAAACCAAAAAATGGCAGCACAAAAGAGGATGAGGCAAACTGTGTGGCTTGGTAGTAGTACTGGAAAGCTTGGTCATAATCTTCCTAAAAAACGAAAATAAAACAAGACCAACAGTATGTACAAAAGTTTCTCTGTCTTCTTTTTAATGTACAAAAGTTTTTAAAAGACTTGAAAAACTGTAAAACAAAAGAATTAGCTATTTGGAGAAGGTTTGAAATGACCTTACCTGAACGTGGAATGATCTAGCCAGCTGATAGCAACTTTCTGCTTGCATAGCCTCCACTTCTGTATTATGGAATGCATGGAGAGCCAGGTGCTGGACTTTACTATAATCCTGAACAAGGAGACCCAGAAACCAAATGACTAAATTCAAACAACTCGAACAGTCTCAGTCATAAGGCTTCCTCAACTTTCATTTTTAAAATGTGTTCACTGAATTAACAATAACAATGCTATACCCAGACCTACAAATCATTTTTCTCATTCCCCTTACTGACAACTTCAGAGAAGATGGGAACTACCATTATTTACCTAGAACTTAACATCTACCTATTACATTTCTTACTTCACTTAATCCTGCCACAATCTTTTGAAGTATCTGCTTTTGTGATATGAAAACCAAAGAGAAGCTAAATCCCTTATTACTAATAAAGGGAGCAGTTACACTTTATTAAGAACCATTATATACCAAGCACTGTAGTAGATATGATACTTACATCATTTCTAGGCTCAGTCAAAAATCTTGCAAAGAGTATCATTATCATCAGTTTATTGATGGGAACATGGAGGCTTAAAGAAATAAAGTGTGTTGTCTAAGGTGGAAAAGCTAGAATCTGAATACAATTTTTTTTCTAACTCCAAAGAAATGTTCTAATACATGAGGGTAACAAGCTTAAGTGACTAGATTTGAATTCAGCTCTATTTGAATACATGGGTTATGACTTCATTTGTGTTACCGAGCTAATCTCCCGAAAATCTTGAAGTCAAAGTTTATACATCGGGGATAGGAAACAACTTTCTGGGTTTAATAAGGATATGTTTTATCCATTTAACTCTAAATCTGGTCTGGAGAGAGTCCGTTTGGTCAATGGACAGTTTTAATTGTTTTATGTATTATGTATTTATGTTTAATGTAGTTTTAACAGTAACTGTTTCCCATTAGATAAGTATTTAATATGCACATTACATTTAATCCTAAATGCCACTCCTCAAATCCTATAAAGTAGGTATTACTGTTTTACAAGTAAGGAAATTAAAATTTAGCGAAATTATTTGCCCAAAGCCACATAACTATATAATTGTGATAGCTGAATTTGAACCAGATGATTCCAACTCTACACTTTGACTTATGTTGCACAGCCTTTAGCTAAATTTATTTAAAAAAATTTTTTTTAACGTTTACTTATTTTTGAGACAGAGAGAGACAGAGCATGATCTGAGGAGGGGCAGAGAGAGGGAGACACAGAATTGAAACAGGCTCCAGGCTCTGAGCTGTCAGCACAAAGCCCGATGCGGGGCTCTAACCCACAGACTGTGAGATCATGGCCTGAGCTGAAGTTGGATGCTTAACCAACTGAGCCACCCAAGCGCCCCTTTAGCTAAATTTATATATTGGTCCCTGGGATGAGGGTAAAGGTCAAATGTTGGGTTTGGAATATACTTTAATTTTTCTAGTTTTGTTACTCCTTGATTCATGACACACCTTTTAGGGAATAAAATGGTTTTACTTTGAAATTCAACATAAAACATACTGAAGATTACATTCCATTTTAAAGTCCTCATTCACATCTCTTTGATTTCCCCTCATGACCCAATTTTTGTCCTTAATCCACTCTGCATTCTAGCTGCTTCTCTTTTCAATCAAAAAACCAGTCTGAGTTCTCAGTTCTTTCTGGAGGTCTGTGGTAATTGCTCCAGGAGTCACCATGGCTCCTCCCATCTCTCAATCCACTTTAATAGTTAATTACTGAAGTGTCTGGGATATTAATTAATAATACCTCTCCCTACTTCTGGTTAAATGATTCCTCTATAGGGGAGGCAATGCAAGGTGGTGGGCAGAGAATTGAAATACTACATCTCAACTGTACTATTTGCTAGATGAATGAATTTTGGCAAGTGATGTTACTTTGCTGAGCCTCAATTTTCTTTCTTTCTGTCTTTTTTAATGTTTACTTATTTTTGAGAGACAGAGAGAGCACAAGGGGGGAGGGGCAGAGAGAGAGAAGGGGACACAGATCTGAAGCAGGCTCCAGGCTTTAAGCTGTCTGTACAGAGCCCAACATGGGGCTCGAACTCAAGAATCATGAGATCATAACCTAAGCAGAAGTCAGACGCTCAACCATATGAGCCACGTAGGTGTCCCTCAATTTTCTTATTATCTATAGAAAGAAAAATAGAAATATCCTGCCTATCTCCTAGGGCTACTGTCATGACAAATCAAGAAAACGCATGTAAACATGCTCTGTAAGCCTTTAGGACATACATTGAGTGCAAGAAGACCTCAATGCCGATCGCATATCAGGTGTTCAGTAACACTCAAATAGCTTGATTTACATATTTCAAGTACACAATCTAAAAGATTCTACATATTCTGATCATGTTAAAAAGAAAGACTTTATTTTCAGCAATGGAAGGATGACTAGCACCGAAAATTTAATTTTTTTAATGTTTATTTTTGAGAGAGAGAGAGAGACAGAGTGTGAGTGGGGGAGGGGCAGAGAAAGAGGAAGACAGAATCTGAAGCAAGCTCCAGGCTCTAAGCTGTCAGCACAAAGCCCGACACCGGGCTCAAACTCACAAACTGCAAGATCATGACTTGAGCAGAAGCTGGACGCTTAACTGATTGAGCCACCCAGGCACCCCAAGAATTGGAAATAGAATAATTTTCATTTGGGTCAAAGATGCTGTCCTAACAGCTGTGAGTAATGATTATTAAATATGTACTCGAATATTTAGGATTATCAGTTCTTTGTTTTTTTTCAGTAAGAGCCAAACTTGTGTAACTGTTTTATTTGAAACAGTAACACTTCAAGTACTTATAAGATACATTTCCATCTCCTCCCTAAATAGTTGGTTTTTCGTACTATAATAGAGCATAAAGCTTAAGTAATAATTTATTATGAATGGGGAGTATGCTTCTATAGCCAGAGGAAGTACAGCATTATGGTTAATAGCTGTGTGACCTTAGGTTATTACCTCTGCCTCAATTATTCATCCACAAAATGGGGATAATATCAACTATCGCATAGGAATATTGTGACTATTGTGCAAATTCATGGAATGCATTTTTTGAAAAATCTTATTTAAGTAATCTATACACCCCATGGGGGGCTCACACTCATGACCCTGAGATCAAGAGTAGCATGTTCTTCTGACTGAGCCGCCAGGTACCCCCACAGAATGCATTTAAAAAAATTTTTTTAATATTTGTTTTTGAGACAGAGAGACAGAGTACAAACAGAAGGGAAGAGTGCGCACGCACGAAAGAGGGATACACAGAATTAGAAACAGGCTCTGAGCTGTCAGCACAGAGTTTGGCATGGGGCTCAAACCCATGAACCATGAGATCATGACCCGAGCCAAAGTCGTATGCTTATCCAACTGAGAGCCCCCAGTGAACGTATTTTTAACAGTACTTGGGGGGCACCTGCATGGCTCAGTTGGCTCAGTGTCTAACTCTTGATTTTGGCGTAGGTCATGATCTCACAGTTAGTGACATTGAGCCCCATGTTGGGTTCTGTGCTGATAGGGCAGACACTACTTGGGATTCATTCTCTCTCTCTCTCTCTCCAAGTAAATAAACATTTAAAAAAGATAACAGTACTTGCATACTAATGGCAATAATAACAGTGATATAGTACCTATTATAAATAAGAATTAATTGTTTTGTGAACTTTTACCTAAATTGCTATTTAACTAGTTTTAGGTTCTTAGTATAATTTAGTACCTGGTTTCCATATGGCACATAACCTTTCATACACTGTATAACAACTCTGTCAATGAAATAGTGGATTTTAGTATTCAAAAAATTTCAAATACCATTGCTTCTACAGAATTAGTAGCAACTTTAAAAATTACATCTTGGGAGCCTGTGTGGCTCAGTTGGTTAAGCTTCCAACTTTGGCTCAGATCATGATCTCATGGTCCGTGGGTTCAAGCCCTGTGTTGGGCTCTGTGCTGACTGCCAGCTCAGAGCCTGGAGCCTGTTTCAGATTCTGTGTCTCCCTCTCTCTCTCTGACCCTCCCCTGCTCATGATGTCTCTCTCTCACAGAAATACATTTAAAAAAAAATTTTTTTTTAAATAATAACAATAAAAATAAAAATTACATCTTGATCAATATGCGAAAACAAACAAAAACTTCAGTGACTCCTTGGTTACCTACAGAAGTAGGTCCTAATTCCTTATATCACAGAAGTGTCCCACCATCTGGATCCAATACACTGTCTGTCATGAGCCCACCATATGCCACCTTTTACTAAACTAATGAGCATATTTCACAGATCTGTGCCTTTCCCCTTTCAACTAACTAAAGACTTTCTCCTAAAAACCTAGTTCAAGAGCTTTTCCTTCTTGGTGAAAACCTCCTTAACCACTTGATTACTTTCTCTTTCGTTTCTCTACTGCAGCAGGGTATTTTTATTTTTTTACATGTCTCTATTTACATTTTTTTACATGTCTGCATTTTCTATGAAACTGAACCCCTGAGTACAGAAACTCTATCTTATTCATCTCCACATCCTTATTGCAGGGTTAGGTACAGTATAAATGGTCAATAAATATTAAATGAGTGAATGAATGAACAAACATACCCACCCCCAATTAACTAATACAAGCTTTAATTTTAAAAAACCTCCTGACATTTTCAATTTTTTTCCAAGTTAAAAAAAATAAAAGTATCAACTGCAGAACTGAAAAACTAAGCAGGATTTAAGAGCAAACAACTTTAATAAATTGACTTCTCTTACCTTTTTGAAGAAAAAGTGATTTGCCAAGTGGTTCAATACCATGGGGTTGCTAGGATCAATAGTATAGGCTCTGGAAAGAAGCTGGACACCATTTTTGATGGAATCGGCCTAAAAGAAAAAATGATGACAACAGGACCATTACTTAATCAGCAGTTTTTCAGAGTTTTCTTTATAGTCTGAAAAAATAGGTTATATAAATCTAAGTTCAGACACCAAAATATAGCTCTTATTTTAGTTAACATTCAACAGGGATAAAAAATTTTCACATAGTGAGTTAAATTGTTAGAACTTCCCTCACAAAAAGCCACCTTTAGTTTTATAGATTCTAGCTGCCTTCTTGGTGTGGCAGACGTTTGTGGATTACCCAACAGCCTGTACACCCTCCTTACTCTTTTAACAGAGGCCAGACTTTGCAGCCTCTGGAGATCTTTTAATTTCAGGAAGGAAAGTTTCCTCTTCCTCTTCTCAAACCTCAGGGGATGAACGATGATTGATCTAAAACAGTCAAGATAATCTATTTCCCTTCTCTGGGGATTGGTCCAGGCACTTCTAAACTAGGGGTGATGTCATCTTTTCATTAGCACAGGGCAGATGTGCTAGCATTTGGTGGGCAGAGGTCAGGGATGCTGCTGAACAGTCTATCAACGTGTAGGATAATTTCCCACAACAGAAAACTATCAAGCCCCATATGTCAATAGTGCTGAAGCTGAGAAACCCTGAGAACCCTGTAGGGACAATTATACACAAGAGAAAGCATGATGGGGATAGAAAGCAGTTTATCCTTTCCCTTTCCTCCTTCCATATAAGGCTGCAGAAATAATGAGATGCCTGGAGATGTAGCAGCTATCTTGCAACTATGAGGTGACAGGCATGAGGAGGAAAATCCACATACTAATGACAGAAAGATGTAAAACTCTGGGTTTAATGATGCTGAGGTGCCAAATCCAAGACCTTAGATAGCTGGTTTAGTGGATGATAAAACCTTTCATGTTTAAGTCACTGCAGTATGCTTTTTGTTACTCGCAATTAAAATCATTCCAAACTCATATACAACCTACAATTCCTCATCTGAAATTCTGAAATCCAGAAACTTCTTAAAAAACAAGTTGTTTTGTAATCTTGGAGCAAGCTCACTTGGTGGCAAAACTTTACCTGAATTGTGAGGTTATCTTATTAGTGTGAAGTCACTCATTGTGACATAGAAATACATGTTTGCATTTGGGGTGATGTCCCAATACCTGGATGTTATACATTATGCAGTCCAGGAATTATAGTACATTTCTGTTACATGCAATCTTTTTATTAATTGTTTATTTAATTTGAGAAAGAAAGGGGGGATGGAAGAAAAGAGAGAGGAGACAGAGAATCTCAAGCAGGCTTCATGCCGTCAGCACAAAGCTCATGCAGGGCTTGAACTCACAAACTGTGAGATCATGACTTGAGCTGAAACCAAGCGTTGGATGCTTAACTGACTGAGCCACCCAGGAATCCCAATAACCTATCATCTCAATTTTGACCTCTAAAACACTTTGGCCTCAAGAGTTTTAGATAAGGAACAATGAGTCTGACAAATCAGTCAGGAAATAATTTTTTCACTCACATACCTCTTTATTGTTGAGTTCTAGTACAGCCAGTCCAACCAATGCTCCCACGCATTTAGAGTTGAGTTCCAGGGCTCTGCTGAATGCCAGACGAGCTTTCTCCAGTTTGTTAAGTTTCACGAAGCAATGGCCCATTCCTAAACGAACCTCCGCTAAAAAAACAGTCATTCGGTCTATCAAACTAGGGCATTTTGGGGTTCAAATTAAACAAAATATTTAAACATTCTCTATGAGTTGCAAAATTCCAAAATTAACCTCAATATATTCATACTATAAAATCTTTTGCTCTATCACAAACTTTATTTCAATGGATATTATACCATAATGTTCTTCTCCTTTCTCACCATAAATAGAACACCTACCATACTGGTACTTTTCTTGTCTTCCACCACTCCTGGCTACACTCTACCTGCAGTACCTAATTTCTTTTTAATGTTTTATTTCTTTTTGAGAGAGAGACAGCATGAGCAGGGGAGGGTCAGAGAGAGAGGGAGACACAGAATCTGAAGACAGGCTCCAAGCTCTGAGCTAGCTGTCAGCACAGAGCCCGATGCAGGACTCAAACCCACAAACCATGAGATCATGACCTGAGCTGAAGTCGGACACTCAACCGACTGAGCCACCCAGGCACCTCCAGTACCTAATTTCTGAACAGCAATATTTAAACAGAGAGCAAAAAGCTTTATTAAGGACTTCAATATCATCTCTGACTAGATGCCTGACTAAATGCACATACTGTCATTCCCTTTAGAGCTATGCTTATACATGCTACTCAATTTCAAGGCCATGCCAAAACTCCAAGGGCCAACCTCTCCACTGGTCAGTCATGAGATCTCACCCCTTCTCATCTATTTAAGGACACTGCTCCAGCAACCCTCTCCTATTTTTCCTGCATTATCAAATTTTCTCTATCAGATCATTCCATCCATATACATTCTCTCATCTTAAAAAGATCTTCTCTTGATTCCATTTCCCTTTCCAATTGTCAACCCACTCCTATTCTTCCCTTGATAACAAAACTCCTTGACAGATCTATCTACAGGTGCTGCCTCTAATAACTTTCCTTTTCCATTATCTTCTTAAATGCATTCCAACAAGGATCTCCCCCCACCATTCCAGTAAAATTGCTTTTATCAAGGTCACTAATGATTAGTATGCTGCTGAATTCAATGATTGATTCTCAGTCCCTATTTTACTTGACCTAACAATAGAATGTGATGCTGTCTGACATCTTGTCCTGGAGACATTTTACACTGGACTTCAAGGACATTGCATTTTCCCTCTTTTTCTCCTATGCCTCTGGCTGCTCCTTCTCAGTCTCCTTTGCTGGATTGTCCTCATTTCCCTAACCTCTACAATGCCAGAGTGCCCTAGAACTCCATCCTTGGACCGCTTTTCTATCTAAACTCACTCCCCTGGTAACCTGGTAGTTTCATGGCTTTATACCCTATCTCTATGTTGATGACTTCCATATTAATTACTTCAGCTCAGATCTCTTTCCTGAGCTACAACCCTCTTGACCTCTCCACTTGTATGTCTAAAAGGTATTTTTAAATTTTCATGTAGAAAAATAATTCCTCTTGAACTATTTTCCACATGTAGTAAAATGTAATTCCACTCTTACAATTGCTTATGCAAAGGAGTTACCTTTGATTCCTCCTTTGGCTCATACATCACACTTACTCTGTCAGTTTGCTCATACATCATATCTACTCTGTGAGTTCGTCCTTTAAAATATACATAAAATCCAATCACTTATACTTCTGCTATTGCCACCCTAGTGCAAGCCATAATCATCTCTGACTGACTTGATCATTTGGATCTGACTTACATGACTGCAACAGCTCTCTCCCTATTTCTATCCTTGGCCCCCTGCCCCACTCTTCAACCCAGAAGCTCCAAATGACCCTTCATATTTAAGTCAGCTCATGTTATTTACTCCTTTGCCCAAAGCCCTCCAATGGCTTCCTATGTCTGTCAGAGTAAAAGCTGAAGTCCTTAAAATAATCTATGATGTCTTACATGACTGGTCCCTGGTTATATCTTTGACTAAGTTCTTACTACTTTTCCTTCTCATTTTCCCTCTTGATTCCAGACACACTAGCTTCTCACTGTTCTTAAAACCTGCTAGGCCCATTCTTTCCTCAGGGCCTTTGTACCTCCTATTTCCTCTCTCTGGGAATAATCTTCTCCCGTATAATCTACATGCTTATTATTTTAAGGTCTTTACTTAAATGTTACTGTTTCGGTGACACATTTTCCTGATCATATTGTCTAAGCAAACCCCCAATTTTTTTCATATACCTCTTCTGCTTTACTTTCCTTTTACCAATATCTTACATAGTTTATATTTTACTCATTTTATTTTTCCCACTGGAAAATGAATTCAATGGGAGCAAGGATTTTTGCTTCTTTGGTTCATTGCTGCATTCATATGATCTAGAACAAGGACTGGCACATAGCTGATTCTCAAAGATTTGCCAAATGACTGTGATTTTTGATAGAAAAATAGTATATGGGCAAAAAGATTATAAAATGGTCTGCTATTCAGCTTTTGGATTGAACATAACATGTTTTAAAAATTTCAATTCTTTCAACAACCCTATGGCATCTTTTCACAACTAACTTCATAGGCAACTGTCAAATTCTCAATATTTTCACTTGGATCATACACAGATTAGCCTTAAAGTTTTTCCCTTACCTGGGCATCCTGGATTAGTACGCAATGCTTTCTTATAGTAAGCAAGAGCTCCTCTGTAATCCTTCTTGTTGAATGAAATACAAGCTTTACCTAAATGATTTTTAAAGATTAACATGAGTTGATTAAAAAACACAAGCCTCATATGCTCTACATGGAGTCACCTAAATCAAATACATCTCTGAATAAGAAATATTTGAATATGGTGAAATGATTTCATGTTAAAAACCTGTTTTCCGCAAGAATATATAAATGCATGCTTATAAATAAAAGTCCTATTAAATATTATAAAACAATAAGTAAAATGGCTGACAGTTGTCCAAACAGAAATTACTTATTGACTCTTTAGAAGTGGATTACAGATTATTCTTAACTGGCATAGCTTCTATTTATGTAACTTCAAAAGAAACAATGATCTATCAGAGATTACTGTAGATTTTATTTATTTATTTAGAGACAAGGAGGGCACAAATGAGCTGAGGAATAGAGGGGGAGAGGGAGAGACAGAGAAAGAGGAGAGAGAGAGAAGTGGGGCTCACCCAAGGTGGGGACTGCTTTTTTTTTTAACTTGAAGTGGGGCTTGTTTTCACTGGAAGTGGGGCTTGAGCTCACCAGATGAGGGACTCGAACTCAATAACCCACCAACCCTGAGGTCATAATCTGAACGAAGTCAGATGCTTAACTGACTGGGCCACCTAGGCGCCCTGTAGATCGTTTTTATAAGGTACAGCTTTTCTACACTGATGTCCAGTCCAAAGAAATATATTTCAGGCATATGATGAAAAATAGTTTCCTAAGATGATTGCCAGAAATGACTTACCAAGAAGGGCTGGAATATTATTTGGAGACTGGTTGAGTACAAAATGAAACTGTGCATCAGCCTGATCCATTTTGTCACCTTCCAGCAGGCAGAAGCAGGCTCTTCCTAACAAATGGTTCTGAAAAAGTAATACATCACCTTAGACTTGTCTTTACCAAAGACTAACCATATTTTACCATGAACGTGCAACAATAAAATTAAATCCATATCGGGAGGAAGTGGAGTATCACACAAGTTCCTCTATTGACTATGTATTTAAACTACCAATAAGCAATTCTTAATTACAAATCAAGAAATTATCCAGAAATGCAAGTCTTCTGTGCCAGGAACAATGATGAAAAGAAAAGTCAGACTCCTTAAAATATGCCTGAAATTCACCTGGAGATGATGGAATTACTGACTCAACATATGGATAAGTTTTATATATGCTAAATTTGCCCACATTACTTCAACAGTACAACAACCAAAGAAATCCCCATTTTAACAAGGAATTCTTTTGACTGTTTATTATCAACATTATTTTAAGAAAATTCTTTTAAAAAAATCTGTTGTCTATCACACACATTTTATTTCATGTAGTATTTTTTTCCTTTCATAAATTCAAAGAAATCGTATTTTACCTGATCATACATAATAATTTTATCAGCCATGGTATACAATAGGGTTGCCTGTGTAATAAGATCTTTCTTATTGTCCTTATTCTTTTCCTTCCGAGCCTGTTGTACATAATAGGCTGCCAACGTATCCAAGCAGGTCATCTGGTCTTTCTCATGGTCTCTATAGTCCAAATTGCCATCTATACGTGCTGCTTCCAACAACTTTACAAACTCTTCTGTTTTTCCTTGCTTGTAATATTCCAGCTAAAAGGTAAAGATTCAGATTAGAATTATTAAAGCATATGTCCATATAAAAAGATGCACACAAACATTTACAGTAGCTCTGTCTGTGATAGCCAAGAACGGGAAACAACTTGATTGTTGATCAACAGGTGAATGGACAAACAGGTAGTGGTAATCTGTATAATGGCTCCTGTCCAGCAGAAAAAAGTGAAGAACTACTGATCCATGCCTCAATGTGGATAAATCTCAAGATGATTATGCTGAGAGAAGACAGACCAAAAAGAATACATATTGTAATTTGTAATTATGTACGTAATTAAATATGTAATACATATTCCATTTGTATTAAGCTCTAAAACATGCAATCTTTAGCAACAAAAAGCAGATCAGGGGTAAGCTAAGCACCATGGAGGTGGGGAAGAGTTTGGAGGAAGGTTTTAGGGAGTGATGGATATATTCATTTTCTTGATTGTGGTGATGATTTCACAGGGGTGAAATATACTAAAACTTCTCAACTGGTACATGTCAAATATGTGCAGTTTATTATAGGTGAATTATGCCTTAATAAAGCTGTTTTAAAAGTGATAATCACTATGTTTCCAAATTACTACTTCCCTAGCAATAGTTGATTTCAAACTAAATCAGAGCCCAAGAGAAAAAGCAATAATGAGGGGGATAGGGATATAGAATTGTAAACAGAAAACTTAGGGTCTGGTTCTAGATCTATCAAACTTATCCATGACTTTGGGCCTGCTGAATAATTTCCTTGGGCATCTGTTTCATTTATTAATACTAAAAAGAATATCCATCATTTATTAACACTTACTATGGGCCACAGACTACAGAAGAAGCTTTACATACTCATCTTTAATCTACACAATCTGCTATAATCTAATCTACTACTCACCCTTAAAGTGAATACTAACATCCCCACATTATAGATGAGAAAACACACTCAGAGGGTAGATCACTTGTCTAAGGTCACACAGCTAGTTAGTAGCCAAGTGGGAATGTGAACAAAGGCCTCTCTAATCCCAAAGCCTACACTCTTTTCTTTGTAACTCCCTACACTCCACAGTGTTTCATCAATTTTACCACAGGTGCCATGCTAATACTTCAATTTTCCATTTTTTTTCTGTAAGTGCTGCTAAAGAAGGCATTATACTACAGAAAATATAAATTCCATTCTGACTTTAAAACCTATGTGACAAGTATTAACAGCTTGTTCTCCACAGACTAGGAAAACAACACTTCAGAAAGGCACGATTGTCACAATAAGTATTTCTCCGTATATCTATTATCTAAGAAATTCTTTACAGTTAAGTTTGAGCACTAGTTCAATTCTAGATCTACTTCTACCTTTCAGGATAATATAAGGTGCCTCCTATGTATCTTTACATGAAAGTGACCTGCGGCACACTTGCTTAGCAAAAATGATTGCAGTATATGCTGTATTACATTAACAGAATAATCTACTATGATTTTCTCATAAAAAGGAAACATTAGGCAGTCCGTGCTGGGGAGATTGAAGGATGTTAGAATTTTAAGCTCTCTGAAGTGATTCTCCTGAGAATTTCCAGGAGGGTTTATGTTATGGAAAGAATCAAATTTGACAAAAAACAAGAATGAGATAAACTTTACCAGAAAGAGCTTTTGTGAGTGAGTCTGGAGTCTAATCACCTTCTAGAGTATTTTGGGGGGAATGTTTTATTGTTACGAACAACAACGTTAAGTAATGTTTACATGGTAGCATCTTTTTTCTCAGATTATCTATAAACCATAAGCCACTTGGGAAACTGGCCTTCTTGTTCTTTTTTTTTTTTTTTAATGTTTTGTTTATTTCTGAGAGAGACAGACAGTATGAGCAGGGGAGGGTAAGAGAAAAAGGGAGACACAGAATCTGAAGCAGGCTCCAGGCTCTGAGCTATGAGCTCAGAGCCTGACACAGGGCTGGAACCCACAAACCGTGAGATCATGACCTGAGCAGAAGCTGGATGCCTAACTGACTGAGCCACCCAGGCGCCTATGGCCTTCTTGTTCTAAAAATGGTAATACAATTAACTTCCATACACATGGTACAATTTATCATGCTCCCAAGCTTGCTATTACTGTATCTGGAAATACAAATCATAGGTTTTTCCCAGTCAACATATAAAAAATATTTTGTTACGTGAACACTGACCGCCAAAGCAATCCATATGTGCAGTTGTGTGTGTTCCTGTTTCAGAATACTGATAACTTCATCTCCTTCCGGTAACTGATCGAAGTCAAGTTCAATGACCTAAAACACAAAATGTAGGTTTTAACTTTTATTTCTTCCTTAAATTCACATTTCTTCTTTGTTGCTTTTCAGAATATACATCAGTATGGATACACATAGGGCTTGTGTTTACTGTCAATAGGGCTGAGCAACTATATGTTAAGTAGTGTTCAAGGCACCATGTCAAGTAGGTCATATGGTAATATTAAGGTAAAAGCACAGAGAAGCAAAGAAATACTGCTAGTTGTCTTCAAAGAACTATAAAACATTACAAAAGCTTTGCCTGCTCAAGAATAACAAAACAAAATCCTACTTAACATACAATGCAGGTAGAGGGTAGAAAAGCACCCCAGAGACTCTGATGCTATTACGTCTGACAACTTGAGAAGAATAATCCAGAAGCAATGCAAAGTTGAATGCCCCTGTACACATTAATCAGGAAGACAGCACCTGAGTGTCACAGACACTCCTGAAAGTGGGCACAAAAATTAAGAGTAGGTAAATGTTCTGGAATTAGAGAGTGGTGATGGTTACACAACTTTGTGAATACTATCAAAAACCACTGGATTTTACATTACGTGAATTATATCTCAATATTGTATCCCAATCGAACAAAAGTACTAGTATGAGATGTATATACGGGGTATCAATGCTGAGAGCTTTACTCAGACAAGCTACAGGCTACCCATGGTGAGGCGTGGGAAGGGAGAGAAGGTTAAATTCTCTCTGTGCACAGTGGAGGCTATATCTCCGGGTCTCTATTTCGCTGATGGAGCCGTGTGTGGCGGACACAGTGCACCATGACAGACGCGAGTTTCTAAGGGATAAAGGGCGACATCCGATGTATTTTCTGGGAAAGATAGTTGGAGCAGCAGAGAGATCACGGCAACATCAGCGCCCACCTCTTTTATCTGTGAGGCGCCTTGCAATTAATTGGCACACTCATCCCTGCCCCCGAGAATTGGGAAGAGAGCAGAGTACTGTGACAGACGAACAGGTAGGAAAGGAACTTTCAATTACTCCTCGGGGTGGCCCCCAGGCTGCGGGGACGTGATGTTCCCAGCCTGCGAAGGTGCAGAAGCTGGGGGAGGAGGTGACTGGGGCTTCGGCCGGGATTTCGACCTGGGCTCCTGGGGGAGAAGGTGCTCTCGCTTGGGAGACGAAGTCGAGAGAAGGGGAGAGGAGGAGACCGTCCAAGTTCACGGTCCCCACCCTCCCCCATACGCGACACTTACCTCGTCAGTGTCCCGGAGGGGAATCTCGATGGAGCCCCGCGACATGGTGAGATCAGAAGGTGAGCGGGCGTCTCGCCCCTCCGCTCCGCAGCCGGTACTCCTGGCTTCTGGCTTGTCCGGAGGCTAGCGGCCGTCCGGGCTCAGGTCGTGACTGCCGCCCCGCGGCTCCGCCGGAGCCTCTGCTTCTCCTTCCCGTCAGCCGCTTAAACAACGAACAGCAGACGGCGTCGGACCACTTCCGGCAGCCCCGCCCCCTGCCCCGGAAGCATTCCCCGCAGGAGGGCCTGTCAGACGAAAGGCTCCGCCTGTGGCTCTGATGTTTCCTTGACGACGTTTCCTTGACTTTGAGATGACAGCGCCGAGGTTTTCGTTAGCATGCCAGCCCCTCTGTAGGTTTGCGGCTTCCGAATCAGACCCGCACTGGGGCTGCGTGAATAAAAGCGCCGAAGGCGTAGCCGCCCCGCCCGGCGTTGGGCGGGACGACGAATGAGGCGCGATTTCGGGGCCTGGCCACTGACTGACGTGAGACCTCCGGCCAATTCTAGCAATACTGTCCGAGCCGGACTCCGCCTCCGTGCTCCAGACTTGGCGGATCTTTTCTTCTCAAGACTGCTGTGAATAATTCAATCATGAATTCCTCAGCCCTATCAGGGCCTCCTCCTTTGGCAGATATTAGGTGCAAGTCGTACCTGTGCGACCTTTGTGATCAGTTTAAATAAAAATATTCCAATGAATTCTGTAACCATTACGACAGTTCTGTACTCTGTGTGTGTGTGTGTGTGTGTGTGTGTGTGTTTTCGTTTCGTGGAAGCATATAAGAATCTGCTAGATTAGTGATTTTAATAAAGTTGTTGAAGAATGTGATTAAACCTGTAGTCTGTTTTGATTACATTATAGAATTCAATTAAATACGTTTTAATTACTGTTTTCACTGTAGAATATTATAGAACTCAAATACGTTTTAATTACTGTTTTCATTGTAGAATATGATTAATAGTCTGTAATCAATGTTTTCATTCAATCAGATAAGAATCTGACTATTTTTATTTTTTTAATGTTTTATTTATTTCTGAGAGAGAGAGAGAGAGAGACAGCGTGAGCAGAGGAGGGTCAGAGAGAAAGGGAGATAAAGAACCTGAAGCAAGCTCCAGGCTCTGAGCTGGCTGTCATCACAGAACCCATTGCGGGGCTGGAACCCACGAACCGTGAGATCATGACCTGAGCCGAAATCGAACGCTTAACCGTCAGAGCCACCCAAACGCCCCAAGAAACTGACAACTTTTAAACCATGTCAGTTTTATCGCCTATGTGTCTCTCAGATGTACCCTCTCTTCATCTCACCAACCTCCATTCTAGCCTGAATCAATATCATCACTTTGTTGCCTGGTTTACTGCAGTGGCCTCCCATTTTACCCAATACTCCATCCACTCGCCCTGAATTCCAATCCAGCTTCACCATGTTACACACTTACCTTTTAAAAACATCAATTTGACATTTGTATTTCCTCTCAACTCACTCAAAAACTTTAAGTGGAAACTTTGTAAGCCTTTATGTGGAAACTTTGTTACATTTGTTTTGATTAGTTGAGTAACTATTTCAATGTTAGAGTTTCTGCTGTCCAACATAAGCTAACTCTGTAATTAGCCATACTAATTACTTTTAAAAGCCATACTTTTAAATAAGCTAGGTGGTTTATAGTTTTCTATGAGCCACAATTAAAAAGCAAAAACAAGTAGATGAAATTGATTTTAGTGACATATTTTATTTAACCTCATATATCCCAAATATTTGATAATTGAAATCCATAATTTCAACATGTAATCAATATAAAAACTGAGATAATTTATATTTTTATACAAATCTTAGAAATCCAGTATGTACTTTACACTTATATACTTTATTCTTAATTGCTTAATCTCAATTGGAAATTGATTTCATAAAATTTAGATTTCTTAAATTTAGTTACAAAAATAAATTCACATACTTTTCTTCCAGATATGCTGAATTTTCCAATAACTGAAGCAATGATCAGTTTTAAATGTTAATTAAAAATAAATGAAATTAAAAATTCAATCCCTCGGTTTCATTAGCCATATTTCTAGTGCTCAATAGCCACATGTGCTTAGTAAATACTCTTTGGGACAGCACAAGACAGCATTTCCAGGAAATACTGTTTACTACGTATTAATGTTTATAAAGTAAGCTTTGCACAAAAGTACACATAGTGGTGAATGTTCTTCTCCATGCTCAAAACCTCCCTGACCTTGAAGACCCTAGTAATACGTTTGAATTTGTCTTGAGTTACTGACAACCAAAGGCATCCTAACTGATTATGCAGACACTATGATTGATTGAATAACAGGAGAATTGATTTAGATTGGGATTTGGAGGAACTGACACTTAAGTTGCAACTGAGAAGATGGGTAAGATTTGGCTCCGTAAAGGCTACAAGAAAGTGTGTACCAGACAGGGAACAGTCTGCTGGGGAAAAGGTTGTGAACCTGACAGAAGGCCATGTTGCTGGAACATAGATATGGAAAGAATAACATAAGTTGAGGACGAAGCCATAAGAAGTAGTCAGATCATGTCTGGATTTATCCACGTAAAGCAAAATTAGCACCTTGCCCTGCTTCCAATATAAGTATATATGTCACATACCACAGTTAAGAAAAACAAAACACTCTGCGCTCTGAAATAAGCCAAAAACAAACAAACAAACAAAAAAACACACAAAAAAACCAGTGTCATACTATCTATATTCTCCAAAGTGAATAAAATCTTTAGCATTTTTCACATATTACTGATTTCCTAACAAAAATAATTTAATCGCTAACTTTTGTAATGCCGATTTTTGTAAATCTGATGTTATGCAATACTTTGGGGGAGTATGGCAACCATATGAGAAAGTTGCTTTTTCCATCATGAACCGTATAACCTTGGGGACAGTGTGTTTTGTGAACCAGTCTTCTAATGTTCAACTCAGTTTTAAGCTTCTGCAAGTGTTTTCTAAGGAAACTTTTTTTCTAAATGCTTTTATATTTGAGACTTCTTTTGACACAGGATATATTATGGAGTTGGGATTTTATCTTAGGTGCAATGAACTGAAAAGTTTTAAGTGATGTGTATATGTTTCAATCAGTATGTCTGTGTGAAAGAGAGAAAGAATTGGTTTTGTGGTTTTAATAGATTGTTCTGACTACATTGTATAGAATGGATTAGAATGTTTGAGAGGAGGTGGCAGACCACTTAGGAAACTAATCCTGGTGACTGGCCAGGGAACACGTGATAAACAGCTAGGAATAGATTTATGTAATATATCTCCATTTCTCTATACTTCCACTATAATCAATCAGTCAATCAATCAATCAGTCTTCATCACTAGGTATTGCTAATTCATTATATATACAGGTCATTGAAAAGGTAGTGTCAGTAAGAACTTCCAGAGTTCTGCCATGAATTACTGGGTGAGTGAAGTGTCATTTTCCAAGACAGAAATGATTATTGAGGAGTACATTAGGACAAGACTAGATCACTCTTTGGGTATCAGAGATACGTTTGAGACAGATATCAAGCAATTTGGATATATAGATTTGGAGCTCAACAGACAGTTTCTGGGCTAGAGAAAGAAGTCTGTGAGCTGCTGACAAATAAATTAAATTTAAAACTATGGAATTGTGTGAGATAATCTAGGGAGAGAATGTAGAATGACAAGGGAAGACCCCGGACCAAGCTCGAGGCATTCTAGCATATAGCGGGCATGGAGGGGAAAAAGGTCTGCAGGGATCATGGCATAAAGAGAAAAATCACCTGACAACAATTGGGACTGAAACTGCAACCCTTTGCCCTGATGCCTGCAGGCAGTTTCTTATTTTTCCCCAACCATAGCAGATATGGACGCTAGAGGCATTTTAATCTATAGAGATCTAGTTTCGGAAAGTGCAAAGATTTTATTTCAACTAGCATGATTGTGCAATGTTGCTTCATGAAATGACATTCACCACATTGGGACCGAGTGCACAAGACCAAGGTAAAGCAATTAGCTTAGCAGATTCAGTCAGTGTGGACTTTGTTGAGTGCATATCCCAAAAAGACAGCTAAAAGTCTTTAGTATCCTGTTGTTGGTACTGTGGTTGGTTGCAGTGTTGGTCAATACATATGTTTACGCAATCCAAAGAGTTAGCTATTTTGTGTGTTGATACAATATGTTAATTATTAAAAAGCGATAAAGAATAGTTGATCTTAAACAATGTTTGACATCTTAAATTAGATCTCTTGTATTTATTTATTTATTTTTAAAGTTCTTAAGCTTTTTTAAAATTTTTAATGTTTATTTATTTTTGAGAAAGAGAGACAGAGTGCACACAGGGGAGGGGCAGAGAGAGATGGAGACATAGAATCTGAAGCAGGCTGCAGGCTCTGAGCTGTCAGCACTGAGCTAGACATGGGGCTCAAACCCATGAACCATGAGATCATGACCTGAGATGAACTCAGACGCTTAATCAACTGAGCCACCCAGGCATCCCTTAAATTAGATCTTTTTAAAATAGCAGAAGACAAAGGGAAGTGTTTTAAGTAGTTTGTCTACATTAGTGAGAAAGAATAGGAAGCTGAATTAATTTGCTAGGGCAACCATAACAGAGTACCATACACTGTGTGACTTAAGCAACAGAAATTTATTTTCCTACAATTTTGGAGACTGGAAGTCCAAGATCAAGGTGTTTGCAGAGTTGGTTTCTTCAGAGACCTCTCTCCTTGGCCTACATGTGGCCATCTCCCTGTGTCTTC
Source organism: Proteles cristata cristata (assembly GCA_017311185.1). NCBI lineage: Eukaryota > Metazoa > Chordata > Mammalia > Carnivora > Hyaenidae > Proteles > Proteles cristata. Next base: position 1,757,004 of record JAESUZ010001614.1, read on the forward strand.
CCTTTGTGGATGTCTGTGTCCTAATTTCTTCTTCTTATAAGCATACTAGTCATATTGGATTAGGACCCACCCTAATGACCTCATTTTGACTTAATTATCTCTTTTAAGATCCTGTCTCCAAATGGTCACATTCTGAGATGCAGGAGGTTACAAGCACAGCGTATGAATTTGGGGAGGACACAAGTCAGCCCTTAACAGAGCTGATCAATAGAATAAGCTTTTGCAGGGGAATTTTTACATGTTTTAATTTGTTTTGGGGAGACAGAGAGTGGGAGAGGGACAGATAGCAAAGGGGACAGAGGATCCGCAGAGGGGTCTGCTCTACAGCAGCAAACCCCTGGAGCTCAAACTCATGAACCATGATATCATGACCTGAGTCAAAATCAGTCACTCAACAAACTGAGCCAGCAAGTGCCCCTGCAGGTGAATTTTTAAATTGTGTTTTTCCCTGTCAAGAATGAAAATAAGGCTTGTTTCTGAAATATTAAGATATGTAATCATCACTAAACCATTTTAGGTTATAATTTGACATTACATTTGTCTGAGCAGTTGTTCAAAAAAATTTTTTTTAATGCTTATTTGTTATTTTTGAGAGATGGAGAGAGACAGAGCGCAAGCAGGGGAGGGGCAGAGCAAGTGGGAGACACAGAATTTGAAGCAGGCTCCAGGCTCTGAGATGGCAGCACAGAGCTTGGCGCAGGGCTTGAACTCACAAACTGTGAGATCATTATCTGAGCTGAAGTTGGATGCTTAACCTACTGAGCCACCCAGGTGCCCCTGGGCAGTTGTTTTATAATCTGTGCCATAATTTCCTCTACGTTTCCCATAAGCATTCATCTCTAAAACATGAGCTTATTTTTAGGGGTTTAAAACTACATGAAATGTTCCTTTAGGTAAGAACTGAGAACATAAAGGTAAACAGGCCTAATTTGATTGTCAGTGAAAAACTGTGATGGGAATCTTAGTTCTGGCAAATTAGAATAACCAGAAAATCCTCCAGCTATAAAACACCTAGATATGCTGGGTTAAAAACCCAACAAGAACAACATAGTAAGTGTCCTTGTAAATGCATAGCTGAGAGATCTAATAATCTGAATAACAGGACTTTAAGCCTACGAGGGTGCCTGGGTGGCTCAGTCAGTTAAGTGTTGTACTCTTGATTTGGGCTCAGGTCATGATCTCATGGTTTGTGAGATAGAGCCCCAAGTCCATCTCTGTGCTGACAGAACAGAGCCTGCTTAGGATTCTCTCTCAAAACAGCTAAACACTTAAAAAATATTTTAAAAACTAAAGGAATTTGAGGCTATACTAAGACTGCCCAGATAGTGGTGGATGCAAGAAGGATATTGTTTTCCGTTACTTCAAGGACTTGAGTTTTAATGCCCACAGAGACAAAATTAGAGGCTTTGGGCTCATGCTTCAAGCCCCTAAAAACTACACCCTCAGTACAAGGGGAAGTGGATAGGGTGGAACTAAAGAAAAAATTCCTACCAAGACAGATGACAGTCTGGCGTCTGGATTTACGAGTTGCAGATGGTGGTGGTAGTGTGACAGATGGGTAGGAGAGAGGTATGAGAGTTTCACATGAGAATTTGCAACCACAGGTCTGTATGTCAGGTAGGTTTGATGTTTGATATTACCTACTTGGTATGGGAATTCCCAAGGAAAGAATTTAATATAGGAAATATTCCTAAGTGTGTGATATCTCTGGGATGCCTGGGCAACTTAATTAATCATTTTGATTGATACTTAAATCCCCTAGTGGGAATTAAGTCATAGTAACTAACAGCCATTGAATGTTTACTGTGTCAGCACTCTGCATGCTGAAACTCATTTAATCCTCAGAACAACCCTATGACATAGGTACAGTAATCTGTCAATGGTGCAGAGCAATGAGGAGTGGCATCTGTCTCCTAGGATTCATGCGGAAATAAGATGAGGTGTAATGGGATAGGTCAATGCGATGTGACTTTTCTTTGGAAAGTGACCATACGCTTTATCCCTTGAGGTTTTCTCACTTCAAGTAGGACACAGACTCTCAAACTCTTCTCTTCCTCTCTTTCTTGTCATCCCCAGAGATAAGAAGCATGAGATCCCTTCTTGTTTTATGGATTTTATTACTGATTCTTGTTGAAGGAATGAAAGAATTTGAAGTGGTCTTAAAAGATGGGTAGAATTTGGGGCGCCCGGGTGGCTTAGTCGGTTAAGCGTCCGACTTTCGCTCAGGTCATGATCTCGCGGTTCGTGGGTTCGAGCCCCGTCGGGCTCTGTGCTGACTGCCAGCTCAGAGCCTGGAGCCTGTTTCAGAGTCTGTGACTCCCTCTCTCTCTGACCCTCCCCTGTTCATGCTGTCTCTCTCTCTCTCTCCTAGAAATAAATAAATAAAACATTAAAAAAAAAAAAGATGGGTAGAATTTGAATAGACTGAATGTGGGAAGAATGTTTCAATCAGGAAGGATACGGAGCAAAATCTTAACAGCAGGAATAATACTCTAAACATTTTTTAATGCTTTTTTAAAATTAATTTTTGAGAGAGAGCATGAGTGGGGAGAGGTGTGGGGGGCAGGAACAGAGGATCTGAAGCAGGCTCTGTGCTGACAGCAGAGAGCCCAATGTAGGTCTCAAACTGACAAACCATGAGATCATAACTTGAGCTGAAGTTGGATGCTTGACCAATTGAGCTACCCAGGCACCCAGGGATAAAACACTTTTAAAGACCAACGACAAACACATCATAGCATTAAAACTTCATAATTCCTAAAAACAAAAAGAAAAACAAACAAATCAAAATCAAAAACAGAACCAAACAAAACAAAAAAATGAAAAACCAAAAACCAAACCAAACCAAATCAAAACAAAAAAACATCCCACAAAAAACAAAACCCTTGATATCCATCATGTATTCTATCTCCTCCAAGAAGCCTTTCTTGTTAACAAGATACTCTTCCTTCCTATGGTTCCTATTGTCTCCAGAAATGCTTGATATTGAACTGCATTCAGTTTGGAAGAAAGATATATACCACGTGTCTATCTCAGTATATTTAAATACAGTTTTTGAATATAATCTTTTCTCCCCTCTGACTTTGCCCTTTCTGAAAGTTGGAAGACTTTTGGAATGCCCCCTTTTCCTACTGTAAGGGACCTAGATGTGCTCAGTACATAAATAGATTTGAAACCACTTAATTAAAGTTTCAGTTAGAAACACAGCAAGGGATACTGCTTCCCAAGGCAAACATACTCATGGAATTTGCATGTTACTGCTTTGTGTAGACAAAGCTTTCTGCGTAAGTGTTTAAATAAATATTTTGAAGATATTCTCAGAACCTTGAAAAGCCAAGATTGCTCTTCACATTCATTCCTATTTTTTTAATGTTTTTTTAAAATTTATTTTTGACAGAGAGAGAGAGACAGCATGAGCAAAGGAGGGTCAGAGAGAGAGGGAGTTACAGAATCCAAAGACAGGCGACAGGCTCTGAGCTAGCTGTCAGCACAGAGCCTGACGCAGGGCTCAAACCCACGGACCATGAAATCACCAAGCCAAAGTCGAACACTTAACGGACTGAGCCACCCAGGTGCCTCTCACATTCATTCCTAAAAGTTGTGAGAAGCATTACAAATTCGAGAAAAGATGAATTACCTTGACCGAATTATTTTTGGTTTTGTATATTAAAAGTTCTTTGTTTATAAAATGAATTTAGAACTGTTTAAAAATACTTTTACCTGATTCTTTGTCCATCTTTATGTATGTTATAAACAATCCCTATGCTCTGGGACTTGTTAGGGCAAAGAAAAAATTAATGTGCTCTGCAGTGCAAATTCTTGTTACTTAACTTCATGGTGACTTTCTGCCTAAACAAGTATGTTACAACTTAAGAAATTCCCTCCCAACGATCCTACCCGCTTACTCACTTCTATGAGTATGGAAAATCAACTTGACTGTGTTGTTTATGATTGATCAAGTAATGGCTTAAACAGTATAACCAAACTCAGACAACTTATCAGTGCTTTTGGCTGATGACATGTCAAGGGCAGGTCATACTAACATATTTACCCATAGTAGATAATTCCTGCCTGTGAGACCTGTTTACAAAGGCAGTTGTTTTAAAAAAAAAAAGGCATTAGGATCAACATTTCAGCACTATTTTCATTTTAAAATAACTTTATTTTGTGGGGAAATAAAGAGAGAATGTTTCAAGTTTGGGAGAGATTTTCCATTTTCATATTTCTGAGATAGGACTGTCCCTGCGATCGGTACTTTTGAAACTTCTTAATGTAATGAGCATCACCTAGAGAGCTAGTTGAAACTCAGATTTCTGGACCCCATCTCAGTTTCTGATTTAGTGGAGGTGGGGTTGGGGTGGAGAATTTCCATCTCCAATGAGTTCTCAGGTGGTGCGGATGCCCTCACTCCAGGGACCACACTTTGAGAACCACAGTTCAGGGAGCCTGGGATTAGAGAGTCCTAGATTCGGAACTCCACAGGCAAAGTTTCTTGACTACTCACGTTGTGCGAGGCACTGTGCAAGTCACTTTGCATACAGTCTCTCTGACTCACACAGTAGCATCACAAGCTGGGAATGAGTGTCCCTATTTTACAGATCAAGGAGTTGAGGCTCAGGACGTTAATTAAGTAATCCAAGATCACACAGCTAATAAGTGGCAGAGCCAGAGTTTGAACCTGGGTTTCTGCTCAAGTCTGCTTTTTCATCTGGACTAAAGTGCTTCTATTTCCAGCTCCTTCCGCATGTGGGAATGACTTCTCTAGCATCCCTGAACCATGGTTCTCTGACTTCTGCTCAAAACCGTCACAGAGACATGCTCACTACTTCGGGAAGGAGGCCTTGTTGGGGGACAGCTAGGGAGACCAATTGTCTGGTTTACCTGGGACCCAGCCGTTTTCCCAGGTGGGACTTTGTTTTAAAACCCAGACAGTGTTGGAATAATGGGTATCTCTGGGATGGCTCAAACCATTTCAAATGCATGAGAATAAGCCCACTCTTCTTTCCTATAATTTTGCACTTCTGTTGTAGTTTTGTCTAACAGGGTCTTGTCCAACACAGTACTTCACATATTTGAAGACAATGATCTTTCCACCAATCTTTGGACTGTCTTCATTCCCCCTGATCTTTCCTCACATAACATAGTTTACGTGGCATTTAATGTGTGTCAGGAACCATTCTAAGGCCTTTATGTATATTAACTAATTAAATCCTCACAAAAGTCCTATGAGGTAGGCACAATTATTACCCCCATTTTATAGATGGAGAAACTGAGGGACATAGACAAATACCCTGGCCAAGGGCAAGTCAGGATTTCAGCCTACAGAGCATGGCTCCAGAATCTCAACTCTTAATCACTATACTTTACTGCTTTCCACTCAGTCAATAAGGCTTTACTGAGCAGCTATTATGCACACAGTGAAAAGATGCAGAAGAGAGATGTGGTCCTTATCATCATGGAGTGTCCAGTTTTTCAGGAGACATTGGCAAAAAGTAAATAAAATAATTACAAATGAGAATACATGTTATGAAAGAAAAAGGTGTGGCACCTGGATGGCTCAGTCGGTTGAGAGGTTGTGATTTCCCAGTTGGTGAGTTTGAGGCCCAAGTTGGGCTCTGAGCTGACAGTGTGGAGCCTGCTTGGGATTCTCTTTCTCTCCCTCTTTCTCTGCTCCTCCCTTGCTTGCACTCTCTTTCTCTCTCAAAATAAAGAAACTTAAAAACAAAACAAAACACACACACAAAAGGAAAAAGGTTAATGATAGAAAATACTGGGGAAGCAGTTTGAGTCCAATCAGGAGATAGAAAATACACAGCAGCTTTAATGGCGGCAGTTTAATATAAAGAATTGTTAACTGTGATAAAAGAGTAACTATAAGCTGTAAGAAAACTATCTGGTACCTTAGAGCTGAAGAAGTGTACTTTAAAAAAGGCAAACTTGGAAGGGATTCAGCTTCATTAGAGAAGGTGTGGGTATCAGCTCAGGCCGCCATAACAGAATACCATAGACCTGGTAGCTTGAACAAAAGGCATTTATTTCTCAAAATTCTGGAAGCTGAAAGTCCAATATCCAAGTGCCAGTCAATTAGGTTCCCTTGTGAGGGCTTCCTTCCTGGTTTGCAGACTGCTGGCTTTTGGCTGCATCCTCACAGTGAGGGAAGAGAGGGAGAAAGGGAGAGAGACAGTGTTCTCTGGAGTTTCTTCTTAGAAGGCACTAATTCTGGGGTGCCTGGGTGGCTCAGTCAGTTAAGCATCCAACTTCGGCTCAGGTCATGATCTCATGGTTCGTGGGTTCCAGCCCCACATTGGGCTCTGTGCTGACTGCCAGCTCAGAGCCTGGAGCCTGTTTCAGATTCTGTGTCTCCCTCTCTCTTTGACCCTCCCCTGCTCATGCTCTCTCTCTCTCTCTCAGGAGTAAATAAAACATGTAAAAAAAAAAAAAAAAAAAAAAAAAGAAGACACTAATTCCATCACAAGAGCTCTACCCTCATGACCTCATGTAATTATCTCTCAAATGCCCCATCTCCAGATATCATTCCATGGAGGTTAGGGTTTAATATATGAATCTTGGGGGACATAATCCAGTCCATAGCAATGTGGGCCAACCATCTGATAACAGAGAAGTTGGTTGATTTGGCCAGGCTGGAGCTGGTCTGGAGTCACTGGACAAGCAGTAGGCCACCTTCTGGATTGTCGGAGGGGATGCAAGCCATCAGTCTGGGTGGTGTGGGTGGTATGGGTGGTGTGGGTGGTCTGACACCCTGAGGACATGAGGAATGCACGGAGTCTTGAGTGCTTGTGGAGAGGGCTCTAGAAAGTTTGCCCATCCATTGAGACTACAGGGTTACAGAGGGATTGGTGCTCTGGGGCCATGGCTGGGGTAGGCTTCAGCACACATCTTCACATCCACCCCTCTGCCCCGGAAAAGGGCAGGACAAAGTCTTCCTCCAGCAATGTCCCTCCATTGCCTTCAACTGAGAAAGTTCACATCTTATTCACTTGAAAGGAGAAATACTTAAAGAATTCTATTGTTAAGGGGCATCTGGGTGGCTCAGTCAGTTAAGCATTTGACTTCATCTCAGGTCATGATTTCAGGGTTTGTGAGTTTGAGCCCCACATCAAACTCTGCACTGACAGTGCAGATTCTTCTTGAGATTCTCTCTTCCTCCCTCTCTCTCTGCTCCTCCCCTGCACTCTCTCTTTTAAAGTAAATAAATAAAAATTTTAAAAATCCTGTTGTTTAGCACAGAATGGACTTTGAAAGGTACAGTCAGAGCTGAGAGGCCATAATTTGATAACGAACAATTTAGTGCTAAATTTTAAAAAACTGATAATAATATAGATCCAAAGTAAAAGTTTCCAAGGTCTTTAGCTTTACTCCAGAAAGATACAAAATGAAAAGAGAAAATCTCACTCCTTCCCTTTATGTATGTATGTATGTATGTATGTATGTACGTATGTATGTATTTATGAGAGAGAGCAAACTTGACCAGGGGAGGGGCAAAGAGAGAAGGAGAAAGAGAATCCCAAACAGGCTCCACTCTGTAAGCACAGAGCCCAAGATGGGACTTGGCCCCACAAACCAGAGATCATGACCTGAGCTGCAATCAAGAGTTGGACACTCAACTCACTGAGCCACCCAGGTGCCTTTCACTCTTTTCCTTTTTATCCCATTTTATCTCCTTAAAAGTAAAGAGCATAGTTTCCTATGGTTTCTTCCAGAAAAAAAAAAAAAAAAAGCATTTACTTACATATGCGTCAATGTTATAATTTATAAAAAAGGGATCATTTTCCTCTACACTATGCATTTTTCTTTTAATATGTCTTAAAAATATCCCCCATTAGCACATCCAGATCTTCTTTATTCTCTTTAATCACAGCAAAGTATTGTGTCATGTGGATGACATATAATTTAATTACTTTTAATAGACACTTTGGGTTTTACTTTTTTTTTTTTTAATGCTCATTTATTTTGAGAGAGAGGCAGAGAGAAAGGGAGAGAGAGAGTCCCAAGTAGACTCCTCACTGTCAGTGCAGAGCCTGACACGGGGCTCAATCCCATGACATGAGCCAAAATCCAAAGTTGGATGCTAAACTGACTTAGCCACCTAGGTGCCCTGAGTTTTACTTTAATAAAAAGTCTGCCGAGACGATTCTTGTACCTATATATGGCTGCATTTTTGTAAATATAACCATATGTAAATTCTTTGTTATGCAAAAGTATATACACCTGCAAAATTTTGGAATTTATCACATTAACCGGCAGAAAGACACTATCGGTTTATAGCCTCCTCCCATCACAGGTGGATGAGAGTACAGATTCCCTTACAGCCCTGGCAGCAGCAGTGAAGCCTTGCACCAGCCTGACAGTGAAGAAAAAAAATGTTTTCTTACTCTTTAGGTTTGTGTTTTAAAAATTATACGTGAAGTAGAGCACTTTTCCATATGTTTATCATCTTTTGAACTTATTTTTTCTACAAACTATTTCTATCCTTTGCACAATTTTCTATTGAGCTGTTTTTTTAAAAAAACACTGTTTATATCAATTCCATTTAAGCTAAGGAAAGAGCTCTTTGACAAATATGTTTTAAATATACTTTACCTATTTTGGAACTTAGTTTTTTAGGTTTTTGGTGATTTTTTCCCATTCTTTTTTCGTATTAAAGTTACATTGCTACTTAGATGAATTCATCAACTATTTCCTTTATAGCTTCTGGATTTTATAGTCTTCTCAGAAAAACCTTTTCTTAGATTAGTGTTGCTAAGGTAATCCACATTTTTAGAACCTTATTTTTACATTAAATATTTGATCCATCTGAAATTGATTTGGGCAGGAGTGCGGTAGGAACCCCGCTTTGTTCTTATCTCAGTAGATATTGACTATCATGACATCACCATTTGTTTACTCATCTCTATTTTCCCCAATGATTTGAAATCTCACCTTTACACCTTCATAGTATATTAAATTCCCTTGTGCATTACAGTCTCAGTTTGATTTTTCTTTGGCTACATTAATTTCTTCTCTTATAGCAAACTGCTTTATTGATTGAAGTTTCAAAATATGTTTTGCTATTGGGGAGACCTAGAAGTGGACATGCTTTGGATAGAGTGGACAGAGAGGATCTTGTTAAGAGGTGATATTTAGGCTGGCTTTTTAAAAATGTTTATTTGTTTTTGAAGAAGAGAGAGACAGGGTATGATCAGGGGAGAGGCAGAGAGAGGGGGAGACACAGAATCCAAAGCAGGCTCCAGGCTCTGAGCTGTCAGCACAGAGTCCGACACAGGGCTCGAACTCATGAACCATGAGATCATGACCTGAAGTCAGACACTTAACTGACTGAGCCATCCAGGCAGACATTTGAAGAATGACTTATCAGTTCATGGAGATGGAGGCAAGAACATTCCCGGTAAAGGAAGCTATGTATCTAATGGTTAGCAGGCAGAAATCAGCTTGGCAAGTTTGAAAGGCATTAAAAAAAAAAAAAGACTAGTGTGGTAAGCACAGTAAATACATAAGAGGAAGAGGGGAGATGTGGTTGCAAGATAGGCCAGATTTTGTGGGGAAAGCTTGGTTTTGTCTTGAACCCAAAGGGAAGACATGAATGGATTTGGAAGAGGGGGGTGCCATGTTCCAACTTCCCAGAGTGTAACATCATCAGTCTGGCTGTTATGCGGAGATGGGTGGGGGGAGAACAAAAACCGCAGTGAGGAGGTCAGTTAAGGGGTCGCTGCAGTGTTCTGCAGATGGTGAGGGGCCAGAGATGGTGGTGCTCAGGCTACAGAGGGACAGTGCAGATGGGGACAAACGGACAACTCTGAGACACATTCAGGAAGTAGAATCAACAGTATTTGTTGATAGCGGTGTGTGCAAGTCTCAGGAAGGAATCACAGCTGATTCCCAGGGGCTTTCTTTTCATTTTATACCTTTCTGGACCAAAGGGGAACTCTGAAACAGTTGAGGAAGAGGGCCCGTGTCCCGATTGCTGGACTCCAGGGCTGTGACAGAAAAGCGCCAGCAGAGGGCAGCAGAAGGCTGTGATTCTGCTTCCTGGGGGATGAGGGGGTGGGGAGGCGAGGGGCTGGGTAGCAGCTTAGGCAGCTAGAACGGATCCTTTAAATTTACCCACCTTATTCAGGTAGCCACTTTAAAATGGAACAATCGCAATGACTGGGAGGAAGGTGAGGGACATGTAAAATTTGTTCGGGCTTGTTTACATTATAGAGTCCCAGCGAGTGGTGCCGTTTGTTGCGATGGGGAAGATGTAGACGAGAAATGGGTTTGGGAGTGAAGGTGGCTGGACCGGGGTCATGTCAAGAGTGCAGGCTGTGATGTTTAGTTGGAGACGTCTGAGGAATCCAAAGCAGACAGCAAGGAGGCTGTTTAATAGGTGGACCTGGAGCCTGAAAGAGAGGTCCAGGTGGAGACACCAACATGCCTGTGAATGCTGTTGATAACTGTAGAAGAGAGTGAGGCGATGGAAGGAGAAGAGAGTGTGGAAAGAGACAAGAGATGTGGGACCAACTTGAGGAACACCAGCATTTAGAGGTGGGTGGAGGAGAGAGGGCCGGCGAGAGACTGTGGAGCAGCCAGCGGTATGGCTGGAGGAGTGGGGGGACTCCAAAGCCTACTTCCCAGCTCTTGGATGGCTTCCACTGTGCTGGGAGTGATGTCCAGATTTCTCCCCACCCTCTGCGAGGCTCTGCCCCTCTGGCCAGCGTCTCCCGCTCCCGCTGCAGCTCTAGCTACTTCCAACTTCGGTCATCTTCTTTGGGCTTCACAATGGTCTTCTTGCCTCTCTGCTAGGGACACTCTGCCCAGATCCTGTATCCTGTCCGTGCTGTGTTGCTTCTTCCTCATCTAAGTAGCTTCCCCTTGTTATATTCTTTCTCAGCACCTTTTTATTTCCTCTAAGAGATAGTTTATTTTTTTTATTCCTTTTTGTATCTTTAGTGACAGCACAGTGTCTAACCAATAGTTGGTACGTAATAAACATTTGACTCGCGAGTGAATGAATGAGTAAGCCTTTTAACCTTCACTGTGGCCCTTGAGGGGCCTTCCAACTTTTTTATTCTTATTTTTTATAATTGAACGTCTGACTAGCAATGGGTGGGTTAAATATTAGTAGCTGTTTCCAGTGACAGGAGCACAACGGAAGTCTGAAAGACCTGGGGAAAAGAGCCCCTGGCTTCTGTTGAACCCCAGGGCTGTGTAAGCAAGGCCCAGCAGAGGGCAGCAGAGACCTGTGATTCTGCTCAATTGCAGGGTGGGTGCGTGGGGTGGTGATGAAGGGAGGGGCTGTGCAGCCGGCCATGAAGGCCTAGAACACCAATCGGACTAGGGTTTGGGGAGAAGAGACCCAGTTCTTGGAGCTTTCCACATATAATAGAGAAGAAGAAAATAATATATTTTTTAAAAGTTTATTTACTTATTTTGAAAGAGAGAGAGAGAAAGAGAGGTGTGGGAGGGCCAGAGAGAGAGAAGAGAGAGAGAGAGAATATCTTAAGCAGGCTCCACATTATCAGCATGGAGCCCAACTTGGGGCTTGAACCCATGAACCATGAGATCATGACCTGAGCTGAAACCAAGAGTCAGACGCTTAACTGACTGAGCCACCAAGGTGTCCCAAGAAGAAGATATTTAAAACCAGTTGTAACCACTTTGCCTTCTAAGGAAATGACACAATTCTCATCTATGGAGGCAGAAGTCTCTAAATGGATCCCATCCCTTGTAGAGGCTAAGTTGAGATTCAAGCCAATGGATTTGAATTTCAAAGTATATATACATCTATACTCTCTAACCTCCCCAAGAGGGGAGCATTCCTTACCCATTTTCTAGATGATGAAGGATGCTCAGAAGAGTGTCTCCTGCTTAGTGTCAAACAGCTACAAAGAGGTGGGCTGGGCTTCCAACCCAGAGCCCTTTGACTCTAAAGTTCATGGTCTCTCTTTGGGGATAGCATACCAACTACCACACTCATGACTGCCTCCTGTATGTGGGTCTAGATAAGCCTTTTGGGGAAGAGGGTGAGGAAGATGTATGAAGTTATCCTTGTACTTTTCTTCACATTTCCTGAGGAGAGGGTTGGTGGAGATAGAGAAGATAGAAAACCCTTTTACTAGAGTTCTCATCGTGGTAGGAAGGAGAAGCAAAGTGGGATGCTGAAGAGTCAACTTGTGCTGAGGAGGCAGTGTGACTTAGTGGGTGCGCATGAAGCTTCAGAGCCCTCTAGTCCTGGGGTTCGGCCCCAGGGCCATACTGTCTAAGCTCTGTAACCTCAAGCAAGTTACTTTATCTGGTAAAGCCTGAGTTTCATCTCTAATGATGAGACCCACTTCCTAAGGTTTTCATGTGGGTTAAATAAGAAACCGCAAGTGAAGCAGTTCTCACGCTTGCCCCCAGAATGGTAGCTGTTATCATACTGCATTAAAGTACACAGTGCTCTGTGGACTCAGGGGAGACATTCCAAAGGCCCCTCTGGTCCAAATTGCAAAGCTCAAACACTATATGGTACAGAGAAGTCAGAGGGAGGCAGTTCACGTACAATGCTTTTCTTTTAGTAAATGTTTTAAAATTTTATTTTCGGGGCGCCTGGGTGGCTTAGTCGGTTAAGCGTCCGACTTTCGCTTAGGTCATAATCTCACGGTTCGTGGGTTCGAGCCCCGCGTCGGGCTCTGTGCTGACTGCCAGCTCAGAGCCTGGAGCCTGTTTCAGTCTGTGACTCCCTCTCTCTCTGACCCTCCCCTGCTCACACTGTCTCTCTCTCTCTCCTAGAAATAAATAATTAAAAAAAATTATTTTCAAGTTACTTAACATACCATGTAGTCTTGGCTTCAGGTCTTTTTGTAAAGTTTTTAATTGTGGTAAGAGATATATAACATCAATATCTATCATCTTCATTACTTTTAAGTGTAGAGTTCAGTAGAGTTAAGTACATCTGCATTGTTGTGCAACCAATCTTTAGAATTCTTTTCATCTTGCAAAACTAAAACTCTACACCCGTTACAGTCCCCACTCTTCCCTCTCTCAGCCCCTGGCAACCACCATTCCACTTCTGTCTCTCTGAATTTGACTACTCTAGGTAAGTTGGATCAAACAGTATTTGTCTTTTTGGAATGGTTTTATTTCACTTAGCATGATGTCCTCAAGGTTCTTCCATGTTGTAGCTTGTGTCTGAATTTCCTTCCTTTTTAAGGCTGAATAATATTTTATTGTATATTATATATGTGTGTGTGTGTGTGTGTGTGTGTGTGTGTGTGTGTGTGACATTTTGTTTATCCACTCATCTATCAATAAACACTTGGGTTGCTTCCACCTTTTGGCTACTGTGGGTAATGCTTCTATGATCATGGGTCTACAAATATCTCTTTGGGACCTTGCTCTCAGTTCTTTTGAGTATATACCCAGAAGTGCAATTGGTGGATCATATGGGAATTCTTTTTTAATTTTTGGAGAAACCATCATACTGTTTTCCACAGTAGCTGCACCATTGTACAAATGTTCCAATTTCTCCACATTCTCATCAACATTCCTTCCTTCCTTCCTTCCTTCCTTCCTTCCTTCCTTCCTTCCTTCCTTCCGGACCCACATTTTTTTCTTTTTGTAAATAATTTATTGTCAAGTTGGTTTCCAACAACACCCAGTGCTCATCCCCACAAGTGCCCTCCTCCATGCCCATCACCCCTCCTCCTCTCTACCCCCATCCATCAGTCCTCAGTTTGTTCTCAGCATTCAAGAGTCTCTCATGGTTTGCCTCCCTCCCTCTCCCCCACTATTTAGGACCCCACATTTTTATTGCTGTTCAAGAAAGAGTCATCTTTCAGACATCAAATTCATTTCATCCTCATGCTTGTCTTCCATCGAGGGTGTGCCCCCATGGATATCCAGAGCTCATGGGCTATGCAGGAAATCTAGAATAGGTTTCTGGTTTCAAGACGGTGTCCATTAGGGGCTCAGCCAAGCAATATGTTTTCATAACCACCTCCCCAGGACACCTTGCCCTGAACTCAGAGAGGTTTATAAGCCAGACTGACACCAGGCAAGTCCTATTGAGGGTGGGAGCCATGGTTGTTGTGTGCTTTCCAGCCTGTCATTCCTTAAGCTATAAATATTTACCAAGTGAGTGTGGAGATGACAGTCTCCAAAGACTGTCTGGGTTGATGTGTGTGGGTGTAGGGGGTGGTGCTGGGCTAGTGAGAGACCCTTGAGGCTGCCATGTGATGTTCACGCATTAAAGATTGAAGATGAGCAGTTAACGCCCTGACCAAGTCTGTCTCCAGGCTGGTGGCAGATGATTCTGTATACCCTGCACACCTCAACCCCGAAACCACAGGCAGACATCGGTGAAGCAAAGCTGGCTTCCCAGTACTGCTAAGTTTATAAATGTTCCCAAGTTCCTATATTTATGTCTTAAAAATGAATCCAGTGACACCTCCATATGGCTGGCAGTTTTGCCTGTGGGAATGTGGATGCTTTCAGTGAGGGAACAGTAAAAGTCTGGAGAGGGCCAGATTAATTTTGTTATTGTTGTTGGCATTTTATGGATTTAAACTTGGAGTAATTGGTTGTTAAAATGAAATAGCTTCCCTCTTGGTTTCAGTGAAGGCTTCAAGATCCTGGCCCTTTCTGAAGTAAGATCACTGCTGAGTGCTTGCAAAGGGATGGTTCCTCACTTGCCTAAGGACAGAAAAGAGTTGAAATTGAGGTGGCCAGGAGGAGGAGACACTGGAGGGGAGTCTGAGGAAACTGTCCATGTGCTCTGAATCCTTGTATCCCAGCTCTAGCATTTTCTACCCCCACAAAGCCCTGAGCATTTTCTACCCCCACAAAGCCACTTGGCAACTGACATAGCCACCACCCCAGAGCCTCACCACACCAGCCACAATCTCACTGACACAAAGATGTCTCACTTTTTCTCTGGGCACCCATGAGCCAGTGTCTGGGGCCGCTGCCATGGGTATCTCAGAGAAAGCAAACACGTCCATGGTAGATATGTTAGCAGAAATGGCAGAAGCGATGGGAGCTTGGTCTGTGTCTGACTTCTGCCCTTCCAATCTTGCTTTTGTGTATCTTGGGGGAGGAAATGTAGTTTTATCTTTTCAACTTCTGAAATAGAGGAAAGGAGCCTGGAATGGGGGGATTCACCTTATCTAACACATTCTTACCATCCAAGGCCCACATCAAATGCTATTCCTCTGAGAGGCTCGCTTCCCCCAGTGGAAAGATTCCTCCTCTGTGTTCCCACAGCTCATATAACATGTTGGTCTCCTTTGCTAAGCTGAAAAGCTTCTTGAGGGCAGGGATTTTGTGTGTCTCATTTCTATGGCTTTCACACCTAGACGAGACCTGATAGGTAATAGCTGTGGTGGTTTTAAAATGTACCCATAACTTGTTTGATACCTCTTTCTTCAAAAAGTGGAACTCAATTCCCTTTCTTTTGAGCCTGGACTTGACTGACTTGCTCCTAATGAATAGAAGGTGACAGACACGATGTGTGACTTCTGAGACCAGGCCATAAAAGATGAGGCTTGATGGTGTTAGGATCCCTGGATCCTAGGGAAGCTGGCTGCCATGACATAAGGACACTCAAGCAGCCCTAAGAAGAGGTCCATGCGACAGGGACTGGGGACTTCCTGCCAACAACCAGCAAACTTTCCAGCTGTTTTCTTCTCCCATGAGGGAAACTCCTGTCTGACCTGGGAAGACATTCAAGGTCATGCTTCCCCGGTCCATTCAAGTGGTTAACAAACAGAGTCTGTTGACTCATCCTCTTTGTTTCCTGTGAGTTGAGGCGTGGTGGACAGAAGAAGCCACTGAGGGAGACAGGACAGAAGTGAGGCCGGAGGTCCCTATTTTCACTCAGGGTTACTGGTTTGTTGGCTTTGGCTAAGTCTGACCGATCCTGCCGAGAAAGGTGAGGAAAGGCACCAGAAGCTCAGGGCCCCCTCATCTCTCCTGGTGAACCCCAAGTTTCCAGCACAGTTCTTGCCAGAGGAAGGAGAACCATCCACGTCCTCCAGGCCCTCCAGACTACCCTGGTGCCCTGCGTGCAAGTGAGTGGTCTGGAAAGGCTGCTCCACACAATGGAGAGAAAAGGACTATTAACCAGCAGTAATATAAGCACATTAAGCCAACTCTTCAAGCAATGCCTCCAGCAGGGGGCCCATTTCTCAGCTTCCTGAGACAATTTGGAGGTAAGTGAAGACCTGGTCTCAAGCAAACTGGCTGAGAGTAAAAATTGGCTTCTCCAAGAATGTAGAACCTTGGTGATGCTTGGCATGCTTTTCCCATGCTGGAATCCTACATCTTTTTTTTTTCCTTTTTTACCTTTTTACTTACATAATTAATACACTTCATTGTAAAGTTCAAACTACTCCAGTTATATGGAGTGAAAAAGAGAACGCTCTCCTTACCACTCTCTCCTCCTCCACCACATGTCGTCCTCCACACAGGTTACTGCTACCAGCTGGACATGTAGCCTGCTAGACCTCATGTGGATGTCACACTTTAAATATATTGCCCTACAACTGGTTTGTTTTTTCGTTTGTTGATAAATCACCAACATCTTGGATCATGTGAGAATGTACAGAACAAACTCACTGTTTTCCTTTTTTAATGTTTTTTTTTTTTTTTATTTCTGAGAGAAAGACAGACAGCGTGAGCAGGGGAGGGTCACAGAAAGAGAGAGGGAGGTACAGAATCTGAAATAGGCTCCAGGCTCTGAGCTAGCTGTCAGCACAGTGCCCAACACGGGGCTCGAACCCACGAACTGTGAGATCATGACCTGAGCTGAAGTCGGACGCTTAACCAACTGAGCCACCCAGGTGCCCCAAACTCACTTTTTTTCTAATAGCTGTCTAATATTCCGTGGTATATGGGAGGGGAATAATGAAAGTAGGCTAAGGATAACCACTTTGCACTGCCTCCTGTGGAGCACGAGTGAGGGTTTTTGGGGGGCACCCAAAAGGCTGGGGGATGGGGTTGGGAGGGAATTGTGGAGAGCTGAGCATCTCCTTATGATAGCAAGGGAGGCATGTGGAGTCTGAGGCCACCTCAGGTGGAGAGGCAGGAAGGGGAGAGGGAGGGTGGGGAAGTCAGGAGGTGCTGGCCAGATAGAAAATGAGGGCCTGCAGAGTGACCCCCCTCCATGCAGCCCTCCCATCTTTAGCACGTTTACGAAGTTTGAACATAGATGTTCTCCATCTCTTGAGTGTTTCTGTAGCACAACTTCACAAGGATATTATTACTGAGTCAAAGGGTAGGAATTTCTTTATGGCTTTTGTGACATTGTTAAATTGTTACCATAAAGGGCTGTAAGAACTATGTTACTACTTACAATGTTTCCCTGTGTGTGGAGGAGGTTGAAAGGAACCCCACCTTAGGATGCACATTTCTAGAATCTGCCCGTTGAGAAGGTCTTCACAAAGCTTGACAGATCAACACATAAATATGCCTGCGCTGTGCCATTCCCTGTGCTGCATTCTGATGCCAAGGAGACTGAGCTGGCTCAGGTCTCCACCTTGGCTCCCAGCTCTGCTCCATGGTGCTGACAGGTGTGAGGGTCATGGCATGTGTACAGAGGGTGGCCATGAGCGCTAGGGAAGCCACAGGCCAGAGGTAGCAAATGTGTGGCGTCCATTCCCCACTGTCCACATCTGAATCTTTTTCCAGTGATTGATCATGGAACTCTTTCTTGCTGGTGCCAGGTGCTTCTTCAGAAACCGTCTCAACACAGAATCCAGGCAGCCACTAATATCAGAATTGGATTGAATAAAACATATGTTCCCTCTCTTCCGTAGGTTCAACCTAACATGAGATTCTGAAATTTTGCTTTTTCAAAGTGTGTATTTGATTAGAATATGTAACCAATGACATTTAAAATGCTTATCCATGTCCTACCAAGGGTAGGTATACACACTTGAGAAAATCCTGGAATGATATAAAGATGGGTGAGCAGAGAGGCAGCAAGTCGCCCGCCACCACCTTCCTGAAGGCCAGCCTTAGTCCCATCTGGTGAGCCCATAAGCTCGTATCTGAGATCCCAGACACTCGAGGAAGCAATGGTGGCTGGCTGATAGTGGCTAGGAAGCACTCAGGAAGTAGCTGGGGCACATCTGCTGAGCCTGCCTGTACACTATCTGGTAGGAAGTTGGCCTAGAATCAGAAGAGAAATGAGGAGGGTATGTTCTGTCCAGAGCTGTTAAAGGTCTTTTATGACCCTTGAACTTGCATTAGACATAATAGGGGCAGAGGAACCCCTAAATGAAAGCCAGGATGGCTCTAAGCTTACAACCGGGTGAACTGCTTTGCACGAGATGTTTTCCATTTGTTTAATTTGCAAGAGGGTAGTTATTTTTCTGGTGGTTGGGCAAGAAGCCTCTTCTCCTTTCTACCTTATTCCCACCAAAGTCAGACCCAAAAGAATCAGCCTCAGAGACCAGTTACTTCTGATCTTGGGAAGCATCTTCTCTGAGGCGCTCCTGGGGTCCCTTTGACCTGAACTGCAGCCTTCTTTGTCTTTATGGGTTTTAGATTCTGCATTTCTATCCCTGTCTTGTCCTTATTCCTCTCCAGGCTCAATTTCATATAACTGCCCATTTGTTTCCTGCTTACCCTGGATCCTCATGGGCTTCTGTTAGTGCCCAGTGCCACTCACTCTGTACAGCTATGACAGCCTGTCAGGTCGATGAATATTGGCTGTGCCCTCTGGCCTCATCCTGCCTGCTGGGCTTCAATTATCAGCCCTTGCTGGCCTGTTGGCCACCCTTGGTCCTCACTGATCACCTGGGAGCTGCCAGGTGTTGTCTATCCTGAGTAACATGTCAGGAAGTCCACTGTGTTGACTATACTAAGTTGAGTGTGTCCACACAGTAAAATTACAGGCATAGTTCACACAAGCCTGGGACACACAACAACATTATTCATAAGAACATCCCCTCTGTCGGAGGCAGTGATGGATGGTGCAGAAAATAACAGGGGTTTCAGAGTCAGGCAGCAGAGGTCAAATTTTGGCTCTGAAATTTAATAATCTGAGCAAGTTTTTTAACCTTCTATAGCCTGAGAGTCCTCATTTGAAAGATGAAGATAAATAAAAGTACCCAACTCACTGGGTTGTTTTAAGAAATAACTGAAGCTAGTGATCATGATTTATAGTGAGAATTTTTAGATGATGAATGTTTTGGTTTATTAGGGCTACCATAATAAAGTGTCACAAAGTGAGTGGCTTTACCAAAAAAATATTTTGTCTTACAGTTCTGGAGGCTAGAAGTCCAAAATGAAGGTGTCTGTTGGGTGAGTTCCTTCTGTGGTCTGTGAGGGAAGGATTTGTCCAGATCTGTCTTCTTGGCTTGTAGATGGCTGTCTTCTCCCTGTGTCACTTCATATGGTGCTCTCCCTGCATGTGTGTTTCTGTATCCAAATTTTCTTTTTTTTATAAAGATACCAGTCATTGGATGAGGGCCCACGTTAATGACCTCATCTTAACTAACTGCATCTGTAACAACCCTATTTCCAAATGTGGTCACATTCTGCAGTACTTGGGGGTTAGGACTTCAACCTTTTGGGGTGGTGCAATTCAACCCATAATAGTAAGCTATAATTATTTGTGAAGAGCTCTTATAAATCCTTGACTATTGACAGGATTTTAGTGGAAATAAATGATAACTATCCAATCATATGCAGTGAACTTCATTTTCCTTGAGATACTGTTGTATCAGTCACTGATAGTGATAGGTCTGTGAGTTACCCCACAAGCTTCCAAGTTCGTGTGTAGGAGCTAACTGTGAAAAGGGGTATTGGTGGTGGTGGTGAGGGTAAACTCCCAAGTGTCAGACAGGCTATACTTGAGCTTGGCATACATGTTGGATTCCCTAAGGTAAAGGGCTGGGGACAAATCCTGACTCTTTTCACTTCCTCTCATCCTACCTCCAACCCAAGTCAATATGAAGAAGCTTCATGCCTCACAGCAAATTCTAATCTTACGGGGAATTCATTCTCTAAGAAATGGAGGGGAGGGCAGCCCACCACCCTCCTTGTTCTATAGAAAAGCTGGGTCCTGTGGAAGCAGGAGTATAAGCAGTACCCAGATGCTGACAACTGGGCCTTCTTTATGTTGCATCAATGGAAGTAGGAAAGCTGAAAGCCAAAGGGATGTTGGGGTATGTACAGAATGGAATGGAAGACCTTTCATGACCGCTATAACTTCCACATACTCAAATTCATCTTGGTGCTGGTTATTGGATCCAGTGTCATGGCTGATTCTCCCTACCCTTCCTCCAAGGGGAGCCATCTCAGGAAGGCTCTGCCCTGAGCATGAGGCATGAGACTGGGAAGCTGAGTTGATGCCCACTTCTGGCATTAACACCTTAGTCTCTCAGCACCTCAGTGACCTGTAATTTGGACAATTGTTATGTCTTCTTCCCATCAGGTCAAGGCTATGCCTCTGAATATTGTGGCTGGAGACAGTAGTGAACCCTTGGGGTGTGGCCAAGCCTGGGGACATTGCAACTTCCTTTTCAGTGTCATCCTTGAAGGCAGGCTGCCTTTGCAGAGAACACAGGGACAGGGCTTTATTATTTTTCTCTTGTACTAACTACCCCAGAATTCCATTTGTTTTTCTTTATTTTTTTAATTTCTTTATTTATTTTTAAATGTTTTATTTATTTCTTAGGAGAGAGAGAGAGAGACAGCATGAGCAGGGGAGGGTCAGAGAGAGAGGGAGTCACAGACTGAAACAGGCTCCAGGCTCTGAGCTGGCAGTCAGCACAGAGGCCGACGCGGGGCTCGAACCCGCGAACTGCGAGATCATGACCTAAGCGAAAGTCGGACGCTTAACTGACTAAGCCACCCAGGCGCCCTGTATTTATTTTCCTTTAAATATTTAATATTGAGAGAGAGAGCGACAGAGAGAGAGAGAGAGAGAGAGAGAGAGAGAGAGAATGCAAACAGGGGAGGGACACAGAGAGAAGGAGAGAGAGAATCCCAAGCAGGTTCTACACTTTCAGTGCAGAGCCCAACAAGAAGCTTGAACTCATGAACCATGAAATCATGATCTGAGCTGAGACCAAGAGTTGGTCCCTTAACCCACTGAGCCACTCAGGCACCCCCAGAATTCTATTTCTAATTTGAAGTTCTAGTTCAGCTCGGATTCAGCAAATACTTATTAACCATACACACCATACTAGCAATTTAATACATGGTATGGCCCTCAAGGAGTTTACATTCAAATAAGGTTAAAAAGACAAGGAAAAATTCATTGGAACATAGGCAGAGAGAGGCAGGGATGGCTATTTATATTATGAAAAGTGCTAAGAGGCAAACAGAAATGAGAATTTTACTTCCAACTAGAAAGGCTTCATGGAGGAGATGGTATTTCTCTTGAGCTTCGAAGAATGGCTAGAATTTTGACAGGTGCAGAGAGGAAGGAGGATCTCAGAGTAGAAAGAACAGATTGAGAAAAGATAGGACATTCAGGACATGCAGAGCATCAAGGGAGAATAAGTATTTACGTGTGACTTGACAATGGGTGGAGGGTTATTTGGGAATAGAACAGGAAATGAAACTAGAAAGTTGTGCCTGGACTGTGTAGGATTCTGGATGTCCCACTGAGGGATGCAGCTTTTGTTCTATAAGTACTGAGGATGGCATTGAAGATGTTCAGACCAAGTCAACAACCTGATCCAAATTGTGTCTTAAGAAAATTGAGCATGATCATTTAGCTTTCTGTAGCTGTGGATTTGTGTGGTAGAGGTTGGGGGTGGGGAGTGGGGGGACAAACTGGAGGCCGCTACAGTGGTCCAGGAGAGAGATGGCTGGGTGGGTTTCATAGGTTAGGAGTCAGAGTACATGAATGGTTACTTAGAGCAGGATGAGCAGGAGAGACTGGG
Organism: Proteles cristata cristata; assembly: GCA_017311185.1. Lineage (NCBI taxonomy): Eukaryota > Metazoa > Chordata > Mammalia > Carnivora > Hyaenidae > Proteles > Proteles cristata. The sequence goes on from JAESUZ010001614.1 coordinate 1,778,885, forward strand.
GACCACGACCGCTCCTCCTACCGCAACCTGGGCAGGTGCTGGATGAAGTGACATACAGAGGATTCTAACTGGCATATATATTGACCAAGGAGTAAGCATCGATTGTTTCATGTCCCTCAATAGCATGGGTCTAAACTAAGTTGGTGGTGAGCGTGAGGACAGGGAAGCCCAAAAGTCTGCAACAAGTCTGCAACAGCTGGAATTCTAGGCAGGTTCCCTGGAGCCAAGAGTTCTGTATGGATCCTGCCTTGTTGTGCATTTTAACTGGGCACTTTCTCCATTCTGTTCTGTACTCAGGACTCTCTGAGAAGCAAGTATCTGGGCAAGCTTGCCTTCCATGTTTGATCTTATTCAGGTACTAGAGTTCAAGAAGTGCAAATTTCACCCTGGTCTGATCCCTGTAGCCACAGCTTCTTCCCCAAAGCCTCTTGTGTTTCCCAAGACTCAGGCTTCGGTTGTAAGAAAGATATGTAAGTACTGATTTTGAGCCCTTGGGGGTCTTCTGACATCCTTAAAGATGCTTCTTGAGTCTCTTCTAATTCTTCCATTGCTCTTCCCATGAGATAGCAAGAATGGGGAGTAGGGGGCAGGTTTACACAGCCTCAGCAGACCCCTTATTACATCCCAGATGCAAGGTCCAGGCAAATAGCCCAGGCCAGGGCAGAGCAAGGGGACAACAGCAACCTTTTCTCTCAGAGCCAATGGCAGCTGGGGTCACACTCTCCCACACTTACTAGTTAAATTATTGCTGGTTCTGCAGGAATGGCCCTATACTTGTTTAGTAGCTTCAGCTATTCCATCTTGCCAGGATATTCCCCTTCTTTGATGCTGGACATTGGATCAGGTTTTACTTTTTCCCTTTCTAAGCTCTCTAGGATTTTTACACCTCTATTGACAAGCTGCAATACACAGAGTCTTGATTAAGCCTTTGGCCCTCTCCTCAAACAGGCTCTCTTGCAGGGGTCCTTGTAACCCAGTTGCCAGCTGGGGCTTCCTTCATCTTTGAACTCTGGAAAATACTGCTCCCAATCCCCAATTCCACAGTCCAGGGAAGTCCAAAGCAAGTCTGCTGTGAATTTTCCTGGTACTTCTGTTTCTGGGCTCTTGCAACTGTGTAAGCCATCCTGATCCAAAGGCCCCATGTCAACGTTCATATACAATTCAGCCCTTCACTGGTGTCCACAAGAGATCCACTCAAGTGAATATCTGAACATAGCAGAAGGAGAGGGGTCATATCACACATTTCGATGCCTTCTTGTTGGCTTCTTTCTCTTATTTCTGTCACATCTTCCTCCAGAGTTTCCAAAAGTCTCCTTTCTCCTTCACTGTGCAGAGATGTCGCCCATCTGACTCCGTTTCCTGCAACACTCAGATCTTCGACACTCCTCATCCTACCCTGACAATTTTCTACATGTGTTTTCCCAACAAAGCAGTTTTCACCCTTAAAGGAATTCTAGTGCCAACTCTTAATAAAAAATTTCTTGATTTCACATGTATTACACTCAGAGTTGGGGTTTTAAAAAGTTCCCTCTAGCAATTAAGATGCTGTTGGTGCAATTTAATAGGAACTAAATTCGAAGTGTCCTAAATGATAAAGACAATTATTATCTCACAAAATTGGAAGCCCAGAGACAGGCTGGCTCTAAGTTCTAGGGCCCCAACTCTGCCTCTTGGTTCTGTCCCAAACTTGGCCTCAGACTGGTAGCAAGATGACGGCTGCAGTTCCAGTAATCATAGCTGGACCCTATAATGTGAAGAAGGAGAGGGGTGGTCTCCTCCCACATCTCTTCCTGTGTAGGGAGGACACCTTTCCCAGAATCCCCTCAGCAGAAGTTGCCTTCCCATCTCATTGGCTAGGTTTGGTCACGTGCCTAAACCTACAGCGGGAAAGGGGAATGGGGTCTGTGACTGGCTTAAATTAAGCAGAATCATACCCTGATGATGGAGTGTGGTGAGCATCACTGAGGTACGAAGCTGAGTGCAGGAGGATGAATACCGGAACCGTGGGGTGCCTCCCACACAGAGCACTCTTGCGGCTCTGCTTCCAGGCCCGGACTTGGGGCGAGTTGCTGGCTCCTCCCCCAGCTTCGGTTGGCTCCTATTGCTTCCAGCTAGAGGGGGCGCGGGGTAAAACTGAGCAGTTCTGCCTCAAAGCTCTTCCTGCACTTCTGCACAAGGACAACCGATTTCCTAAGATCTTCTTATGTTTTGAGGAATTATTCTCATCTTTGTTTCCCTGTTTAGAACATACTAACAATCTTTTACAAGTAATTGCATGGACTGTTGTTGTTTTTTTTTTTTTGTTTTGTTTTGTTTTGTTTTGTTTTTTTTTAGGGAAGTTATAGGCGTTTGGGAGATTCCAAAACTTCTATTTCACAGGAGGTTGTTGGAATTGCTTGTTTTTTGTATTTGCATGTTGGGGGGAGTGGTTGTTGTTTTTTTGTTTTATTGGTTTTTTTTTTCCTTTTACTAGTTAGGACAGTGGTTCTCAAATTTCAGAGGGAATTTATTAGAAAGCTCATTAGAAATGGCAGAATTCTGCGTTCTACTACTTTCAATCTGGTGCAGAGTCCAGGAACCTGTAGTTAATGTATGCACAATAGGTGATCACATGATGAGATTCACTCCTTTAGGAGGAAGGCATCCAGATCTAAGCCTGCTTTGACAAGTTATTTGAAGGGAGCACAATTCTGATCATGTAATTCTATTTTTATTTGTAGAAGAAATTTTATTGAATGAAAACCAGATGTAGTATGAATTATAGATCGTCCGGAGACTTTTTCCTTAAGTGCATTCACAAATCAGAAAAGAAATCTCTCTCTTGGCAAAGTGTCTTCCTAGTTTTTAGTTCAGAGCATATGGTTACCCTTCTAAGGCTAAACTTCAGGATGCCATTTGTTCAGATGAACTGGTAATTGCTGGCTCCCAATGCCAAGTGTGGAGCTGCTTAAGGTCTGGGCATGGCGCCTGGAGTATTTTCAGGGTTTAAAAAACTCCTGAGTTGTGTTCCTCACTGACCAGGTTTCCTTCCTCTAAAACTGGAGACCTCTCCTTGTGAGTTGGAATGAGCTAGCCTTGTTTTGAGTACTTCAGGATCGCCCATTCCATTTCTACCAGGGCTGGAAGCTCCCTGTGGGAGATGGACTTGAGGCAGGAAGGGGGCCACTCTTGGCAGATGAGGGAGGGGCATGGAATCCAGGACACTCCAGAGCAACCTTGACCTTTAGAGCTGGGCCTGTGCAGATTTATGTTTCAACTTTTGGCATATGGAGATGGGGAATAGGTGTCCTTCACTGGGAAGGCTCCCAGCACTGCAGTAACACAGGGAGTGTCTAAGAAAAAAACAGGCAAACATATGAAACAGGAAATGGAGTTACATTAGAAGAAAAAAGAGATTGAAGAGGCGGGTATCATATCTAAGGCCCCAGAGGGAGGCAAGAGAGAATTCTGGAGTTATACAGGTTTGGGTTTGAATCAGAACTCTGCCACCTGCTAGCCATGTATTCTTAGAAAGGATACTTCACCTTTATTTTTTTAGTTTTATTTTAATGTTTATTTATTTTTGAGAGAGACTGACAGAGTGTAAGTGGGTGAGGGGCAGAGAGAGAGGGAAACACAAAATCTCAGGCAGGATCCATTCTCTGAGCTGCCAGCACAGAGCCTGATGTAGGGCTTGAACTCATGACAGCACCATCATGACCTGAGCCGAAGTTGGATGCTTAACCAACTGAGCCACCCAGGCACCCCAAGGATACTTCACCATTTTAACTCTTAGTTTCTGTAATAAGAGGGGTAATAATACTAACTACTTAAAAATTCTTGTGTGGATTAAAGTAATTCATATGAAGGTTTACAGTGCCTGTCTGACATAGTCATCATTGATTGACTGCATACTGTTATAACCATAGGGTACTTTCCTGATTTAGTTTATAATTGGTATTAACTGCCTCCCCAATTTGGAATACAACTGCAATTATCTCCCTTAAATTTTCCAAGAATCCACATGCTTGTCCATTAGCAGTAAGTCCAGTATTTTCCACTTGAGGTATCTTCTCCCTTCAATTTTCTAATAACTTCAGTGGGTCATTCAGTCCAAAGGGACAGTCCTGGGGCACCTAGGTGGCTCACCTAGGTGAACGTCCAACTTCAGCTCAGATCATGATCTCACGGTTCATGGGTTTGGGCCCTGCGTCGGGTTCTGTGCTGACAGCCAGCTCAGAGCCTGGAGCCTGTTTCAGATTCTGTATCTCCATCTCTCTCTGACCCGACCTTGCTCACGCTCTCTGTCTCTCAAAAATAAATAAAACATTAAAACACACACACACACACACACGCAGACACACACACACACAGAAAACAGTCTGTGTTTTCTGTCCTTAATAGCCAAATGCTAGGGAGAGAGAGAACTCTAGAATCTTACTGGTCCAATGATGTCACTGATTTTTTTGCCATCATCTGGTGTCATAGTTGAAAACAGGCCCCATGCAGTTGTGGATCATTGCTGTGGTGATACCCTCATTGGCCTAGAACTCTCTGTAGTAGATAGTCCCTACCGGGCCCTTTTCATGAATAGACTGTATTTCTTACTCCACTGCTGTCCAGAGAGGCCCTATGACTTGTTGGCCAGTGAGGTGGAAGTAACGTGTATTACTTCCAATCTGAAGCTTTAAAAGCCATCACAATCTATCTTTCCCTCTATCACAAAAATGGCACTGTTCCATATAGGAATCACTGTTTCAGTTTGAAGCCTAGAGTGAAAAGTTCATGGAGCAGAGTTATGGCCAAACCACAGCCAGCATGTAACATGACTAAGACATAAACCTTTACTGTTGTAAGCCACTGAGATTTTGGAGCTGTTTGTTACTGTAGTATAACCTTCTCTACCTGACTGATGTATGTATTTAGGTCACAGGAGAGCCTCATATTTAGGTTCTAGTTATAGCTGTTTCAGTTCATACATTCAACTCAGGCATTACCCCAAAGCATACCACCATGCCAAAGTAGCTTAGTGGAGGAGGATTTAGAGCCTCACTACATGCTCTACCATAAATGTGCTCTTACGTGAATACTTAACCTCTTATTAACAGCTGGATCACCAGACTGGTCCCACATGATATATTCCCCACTGGGGCACTTGCCGTCCCTTCCTGCTTGTAGATCCCAATTGGGGCCCTCCCAATACATTGGTGAGGTTCTAATAATTATGTTTCCGTAAAAAGGAATGGGTCAGGAGTTCAAGGCCTTTGTCTCCTATGCAGATTTATCCTACTAGACAATTTTGCATACCACAGACATTTGGGAGAGGTAGTTTTGTCAGGCTACAGGAGTTTTTTGTTATATTTCTTTCCTGTGTGTAAGTCTATTTCCCTTATATTTGTTAGGGGAAGTCACTCGGTTGATTTTTTTTCTCATAGTAAGTGCAATGAGATTTGTAACTCCCACCTCTAGCCATAGCAAAGATTGTCAATTTTTTTGAAGTTTATAATAGCAGTCCCTCCGTTACATGTAGATATTATTTGGAGGTCTTCTTAATGAGAAGGTCTGGGGGAAGAATGAAATGGTAGATAGGGGCCCCAGTGAGCATCATTCACTCTCTTTTTTCTTCTCTAAAAACACAAAGAATAAGATTGAACCCCAAGAGTTAAAAGAACTATTCCAATACAAAATGAAAGGTGGCATTACTTAGGCTTTTGTGATGGTATTTTATATTAACACAATTAGAGAAGGTATGTGAGGGTTGAAGGTCAGCAGTGGACTGTGTAAGCAAGAAGGAGGAGGGCTGGCTTGGAGGGCTCTTGATGCAGGGAGTAGAATCCTTTCAGTCACTGGTATCTGGTCTCCTTCTGCCAGAGGATGTAAACAACAGAACAACACTTGAAAAGTATCTCTCTGGCTGCTATGGGGGGATTAGAGACAGAGGCTAGAGTAGAGACAAAGAGATTAGTTAGGGGGAAGTAGAAAAGATACATGTTTATTGAGTGAATGAACACACAAATGAATATTAAGCTGTGGATATTAAGCTCTGGCTTTGGGTCTCTGCTCTGCCACGTGTGCCAACTTCCTTAAGGACAGTGGTGGGTCTTCAGACTTTTGGAAGAATAAAACATTTTCCTTCTTCCTCTCCTCCACTGACCCTAGAGATTCCCCTTCTCTCCCTTCATGGTAGATCCCTTTGACTGTATCCACTGAGATCCTATCCTGTTTCTCTCTGAGTTCTTTGGGATTTTAAAGGATGGTCACAAGCTGGTATTAAGCATGGTCCTGTGCTTTGGTGCCTTCCACTTCTCCACATCTTGTTGTCCAAGCTATGTCTTGTTTAATATCAGATTCTGTGTTTTCTCAGGGCCAATCTGGTTCACATCACATCTGAATCTCACCATGATTCCCAACACATTACATCCACACTCAAAGCATGAGCAGGTTCCTTGTGGGTCATGGGATGACAGCTTGGCTGCCAAAGGCTATGCACGTTTTAGAAGTTACCCATTTCACTAAGGCCCTTGCTACTCTTGGGAACCCATCACCAACCTCCAGGGTCTATACCCCCACAACCAGGGGCCTGCCTTGGCATTCTCAGAATGTTTCAACATTTAGAAAATAAAAGCAGGCAACATTCATACCCAAGAAAGATGAGGGAAGTCCCTAACATCCCTAAAAAGTAGCTTTTGGAGAATCCAAAACAGGCCTATATGTTTTAAGAAGACGTCTTTGGCTCTTAATCAAGAAAAAGGAAGGAAGAATACAAAGGAAGGCTCAGATCCAAAGTGAATTCTTTTGTCTAGTACATGGTTTATTTTAAATGTGAAAGTTCAAGTTTACAAAAACAAATGGATTGGATGGGGCATTTGTGAATTCTGAAGCATAGACATTTCTCCATATTTGGAGGATGTTCTCAGATATTTGTGCAATTTCTGTCATTGTTGAAATAAAAGAGGTACTAAGGCTGTGGAACACGGCACCCAGAATGATGTAAAAAATAAGTAAATGATAGTAAAGAGCCCAGAATCCCAAGAAAGGGAAAGAGAGAAAATATGGCCCTCGTTGGTGTTATCCTCATGTGGTCCCAGGACACTTGGTTGAAAAACCTCTTTTATTTTATTTTATCTTTTTTGAGAGAGAGAGAGAGAGAGAGAGAGAGAGAGAGAGAGCAAAAAAGCACAAGTAGGGGAGAAGTAAAAGGGGAGGGAAGGAGAGAATCTTAAGTATGGGGCTCCATCTCCCGACTGTGAGATCATGACCTGAGCCAAAATCAAGAGTAGGATGTTTAACTGACTGAGCCATCCAGGCATCCCCAAAACCTCTGACATATCAACCCATAAATTTGATTGATTCACTGATTGGATGGAATATATTGAGCAAGTAAACTGCCATCAAGAAGACTGATGTCTTCTACAGAAGGGTTATTCCTGCATTTCTCCTATCCTTACCAACTTGCTTTTTAAAATCTTTTTTTAATGAACTCAACTTGATCAGGTAGCTTTGAGAAATGGATTTCCTAGAGGTGGGGGACAATGGAATTCTTCAGCAACTGGACTGAAGGAAAGAGCATGGTCTTGGGACACCAGATTCAGCTCTTTCATGGAGCAGCTGTGTAATCATGGATGGGGTACTCAGTCTCTCTAGGCTTCGTTGTCTTACTGGAAAATACAGACTGGATATTTTGGAGAGTACATTTTGAGAATGAGTGATGCAGAGAAATTGCTGTGTATGATAAGTGGTACAAATTAAGTCTTGTTAGACATGATCTAACTCATAATTGAAAATAATCACTCTGCCTGCTCTGTGGGGAGCAGGATAGCCGTTAGGAGTCGATGGCATTGATGCCACGGTAAGAAGTCATGACTACCTAGAACAGGGTGGTAATGGTAAAAGTAGTAAGAAATGGTTAGATTCTGGTTGTGTTTTTTTTTTTAATGTTTAGTTTTGAGAGAGAGTGAGAGTGCAAGTGGGGGAGGGGCAGAGAGAGGCGGACAGAGGATCTAAAGCAGGCTCTGTGCTGACAGCAGAGTCTTATGTGGGGCCTGAACTCACAAACCGTGAGATCATAACTTGAGCCAAAGCCAGACAATTAACCAACTGAGTCACCCAGGCGTCCCTGGTTGCATTTTGAAGGTAGAGCTGAGATAATTTTCTGATGGATTCTCTATGGGGTGTGTGCAGAGCAGCAAGTGGGGAGCCATGAATGATTTGCATTTTGAGCTTGAGCAACTTGAAGGATGGGCTTGCCACTTACCGAAATGGAAGAGGCCAAGGGAGAGAGCAGGTATTGGGGGCTACATGAAGTAAACTGGACAAGTATATCAGACACCCAAGAAAAGGTGCTCAGCCAGCAGTTGAATATATGACTTTGGGGTTGGGGAAAGAGGGCTAGAACAGACCCAAACATTCGAGAATCTTCAGATTATAGACAGCATTTAAATTCCTGAGCTTGGAGAAGATCCTCTTGGGAGTGAGTGCAGGGAAAAGAGAATTGAGGTCTGAGAAGTAGGCCCTGGAGCAGTCCAGCATTATGCATCGGGGAGGTGAGGGGGAACAAATGCATCCCCCCACCTTCCTCCTCCTCATCTTTCTTCTTCTTTTATGGTTATGAAAGGGAACTGTTCTATTTAATTCAGTTAGCCTTCACTTGAACAAAGCTGCTTACAAAACTTATGTTGGGTTTGCTCCTAAAAAGCGATATACGCTGTCTGCAACTTCAAAGTCTTTTAAGAAGGAAAAACACCCGGCTCTGAGCTGTGGAAGAAGGTCTCACTCGTGGCGCAGTCATCGAACCAGCAAGTCCAATGCATCTGGAGATCCAGTTCCTCTCAGGATTAGTGAAATCAAGCTTTTGTTAACATTAATTTAATGGTGGAATGTCAACTTGAAAACCTCAAAAATCTTTTTATGCTTCACATCTCTTCCCTTTTTTCATCCAAAAGAAAAACTATGTAAGGCCAGAAGGGATAATCTAAGAAAGGTTTGACCCTTCCTTTGGTGAGATAAACAATCTGTTGTGTCATGGCTCCAGCACAGAAGTCCTGTGTTTGAAGAACAGACTGAGACTACAGTGTTACTCAGGATTGTTCAGGGGAGAGCAAGGTGGAGATAGATGAATTTTGTGATACAGATCTGGGGACCCAGTGGACCATGGGTTTTTTATGAGTCAAGAAATGACATCATTGTTCCAGGAGCCAATACAATTGTAGGTAAAATTGAAAGCAATCTGGTGTTCCAGCCATATGAAAATAGAATCCCCTGAATAAAGAGACTACTGGCTGGATGACACTGGCAGTCCCCTATACTGTTCTGGACTTTACATTGTGAGACAGACTTTGGCAATGTTTGTGTTGTTTAGTGGTGAGAGGGACCAGTACAAGACAAGAGTTTAAACAAAAGACAGGCTTCTGGCCTCAGTTGTCACTGTCTTCAGATATTGAAGGGCTGCCAGGGTATGATAGAGATTGGCTCTGCATTTCACCATAGGGCACAAAGAGAAGTAAAGGAGAAAAAGTTATGTAGACCTGTTTATTGTTGGAATGGGCTGCCACGTAGGGTAATGAGCTCTCTTTCCTTTGAGGCATTCAAGTAGGAGGTGAATAATCAATTGTCAGGGATGCTATAGAGAAAAGGCTCTTAGGTGGAGCCCTATGGATGGGCTTTAGGAGGTATGTAAATCCCATGAGAGTACATGTCAAATTGTATGGGCATGTTCCATAGCTTTTATTATTCTTTTTTAACTAAAATAAATTTTTAATGGTTTTTAAATTTTTATTTTTGAGAGAGAGAGCGAAAGAGACAGTGTGAGCAGGGGAGGATCTAAGAGAGAGGGAGACACAGAATCCGAAGACAGGCCCCAGGCTCTGAGCTAGCTGTCAACACAAAGCCCGATGCAGGGCTCAAACCCATGGACCGTGAGATCATGACCTGAGCCGAAGTCGGACGCTTAACCGACTGAGCCACCCAGGCACCCCACATGTTCCATAGCTTTTATTAGGTCCTCAGAGTTATGGGACCCTAAAAAGTTTAAGAAGGTCTCCATCAAGAAGGGGAAAAATAGTGGGGGAGAGGGAGGGAGGCAAACCATGAGAGACTCTTGAATGCCGAGAACAAACTGAGGACTGATGGGGGTGGGGGGAGGGGAAGGGGGTTGATAGGCATGGAGGAGGGCACTTGTGGGGATGAGTACTGGATGTTATATGGAAACCAACTTGACAATAAACTATTTAAAAAATAAAAATAAAAAAATAAAAATATAAAGCTGCTACAAATACACACACACCCAAAAAAAGAAGGTCTGCCATAGCAAATATCTTTAAGCAGGGTGAGCTATAAGACTGGTTGACCTCTGTGGTATTCTTAGAGTAAGTTCAATGGTTCTAACTAGCTCCCCATTCCCTGGCAGAGTGATTCTGTGGAAAGAACATTGATTTCAGAGTTGGACAGAACTTAGTTTAACTTCTAGCTCAGCTACCCTCTACCTTTGTGACCAGGTTGCTTAATTTCTCTTAACCTTGGTTTCTTCATTTGAAAAATAGGAATAATGAAAGCTATCTCACAGATCCATTGAATAAGGTAATACAAGTCACCTAGCATAGCTCTGGCTCATAATGGGAGCTTGGTAAATGTGTGATCTTTTTCTCACTCTGTACATGACATCTTTTATCACCTGTCCCACCACAAAACTGAAGGACACCATACTTATCACATGGTCTTAGCTATGACTGCTAGATTAGAGCGGGATACCTGCCCCTGGGCTAGTTAATGACTTATGAGACTTGGCTTAAACATACATGTGAGACCAATCAGATGCTTTTGAGAATCTGAAACAAGACAGTTGTCAGGTGGTTGTGGGGAAGACAGGGCTGGAGCTGAGAGGCTATATGAGCCATAGCAAGGAAAGTGTGAACAAAAAGGAGAGAAAAGAAGGAGGAGGAAGCAGATGTGCAGAGAGAAGGAGAAGGTGGGGGGAGGGAGAGTCACATGATTTGTGGAAGACAAGGATACAGACATTAAGACGGGGTAGGGGTCTCAAGTTCTGATGGCTCCCTGCTCCCTCGAGGTCTGGGTATACTTTCTTTCCTGTTCTTGGGTTCTGTGGGGGCTCAGTTATCATTGGCACAAGCCCCCTTTACATTTGAGCCAGCCAGAGTAGGTTTCTGTTCTTTGCAATTTTAAGAATCCTGAACTTTTCCGATCTGGTCAGCCATTGGTCTGCTTGCATGTCAACCCAGCCTGGAATTCTCTTTCTCCTTGACTTTCCCTGTTCCACTCAGCACTTGAGGCCCCACTGAATTTCCTACTTCTCCCACAAAGCTCTTCCTGAGCAGCCTAGCACCACAGGCCTCTCTTCCCCCGAAGCTGCTTCTTTGATGGATGTGTGAGCTTGGGGTGCAGAAGAACTCAGAGGAGGGGACAGACCCATCTAGACTCCTCCAAAGAGCAGTACTGTCTTCTCTGAAATCCTCTTCTGACCATCTCCCCTTTATGGGACTTCTAAGGTCACCCTGGTATCACATTCCATCCTTATCCACATCCTCTCTCCCTCATCCCACACACTCATGTTATCACAAGGTTGTTTAATGGATGAAGAACTGAACATTACCTTCACCAAAACCCTGTCAGCAACCCCTGAAAATTGGCTTCTGATCCCATCAGTCTATAGACACAGCTCTCTCAAAGTCCAAGAGCTTATTTACAATCTTCATCGGTGACTGCAGGCTCTCCATATTTCTAAAATTTATGCCATCAGTTGAGACCTTTCTAACCATCTTCGGAGAATCTCCACCTGCGCATCCCAGCAGGATCTCAAGCTGAACTTGTGTCTGGGGCACCTGGGTGGTTCAATCAGTCAAGTATTGATTTCAGCTCACGTTATGATCTCATGGTTCATGAGTTCAAGCCCCATGAAGGGTCTGTGCTGATAGCATGGAGCCTGTTTGGGATTCTCTCTGCCTCTACTCTGCTTGCACTCTGCCTTTCTCAAAAATAAGTAACAAACAAACAAATGAAAAAAAAAATACAACCCTGAACTCTCGTGATTTCTTTCAGCAGTGTGCTCCTGCTCCTGGCTTCCCTGTGGCATTAACATTCTGTCTACCCATCCCAGGATCAAAACTTTTGAGGACATTATACCTGCTTAGAATCCCCTGGGTCTCCCGGCTGTCATGCAGGTAGATCCAAACTCTGAAGCCCAGGCTCCTTACAGTCTGACCTACTCAGCCAGCCCCATGACAGAACCCCTGCCCCCACATTCCTGACTGCTTTCCCACTGCCATCTTTAGGCCGGCCCCACTTCTTCCTTTAGGAACAGCTACCCTAACCCACTCACTTCTTGAAACTTTGATCTCATGAAACCTTGACCTTGCCTCAAATTCCAACTCCTCTAGAAAGCAAACCTTCCTAAAGTCCCCACTTCTTCCTTGGAACTCCTGAGACACTTGGTCAAGTTCAAGGATCCCATCCTAGCCCACCCATGCTCTTCCTTGTAGAACAGTTTTACTAATGACATCTCATGTAAGCACACTAATGGATAGTTTGCAAACTGCTTTCACATACCTTAGATCACAAGTGTTTCTTCCTTTCTTGAGCCTCATACCGTAAGCTCCTGGAGGGCAGGAGTCATGTTTTGCTTACCTCTGCAACCTCACTGCCTAGTGGAGGCCCAGGCACAGGGTATGCACACAATGTGCTTCCTTGAGACAAATGGTTAAGTCATGCTCTTGAGGCAGAGTGGGGAAAGCTATGACTATTTTTCCAGCATCATTCCCTCTAGGACTGGCCCAAAGTAAAATCAGGATGCCAGGACCCTTTCTTTGCCCAGCCCATTCCCGGGCCACTTGATTCATAGGTTATCATCTTTTACTGTCATTAGTTATCTGACGCTCATATTGTTTTAGGTTTGGCCAGGAAGAACCCCTTCCTCTGTTCTTCCATGTCACCATCATTAGGCACAATCAGATGTTCCAGGCTCTTCTCATACTTTCCCTATCCCAGCCCTAGAGGTTCTCATTTCTCCAAGGAATCCTAAATCCTTTTGTTGGAAAATGGTATTTATAAATCCAAATCTGTGTACAAAATGTGCTCATTGCAACTGGAGCATGTTATTTCCGGACCCTCTCAGTGGGCAGAGCTAGGAAAACAGATATATGTTCCTGCACACACACATCTGTCTGTATGTATATAAATACATATGTTTATATACACATGCCCATCTGCTTATCTCTCTATCCCTTCCCTCTCTCTCCCTTTCTATCTACCTACCTGTCAATCTAGTCCATACCAGTGTCTACAGTTCCAACCCAGCCCTCCGTGGTTTATTCGATTTCCCCTCCTTTCTATGTTCATAGATCACTCTTCATACAGTGAGAAACTTGATTCTCATTATTAACAACATGTTTACTAATTTACTCAGTCCTGGAATGCACAGAAAGTACTTTCAGAATCGCTAATCATATGAAAAAGAAGTCTACTCAACATTTGTTTATGGTTCTTGTTTTCAATTAGCCTGAAGGCATTTGGTCCAAATCCTGTGTACAAAAGTTACCCGAGGTAGTTCCTTTTCAGCCCCTTCTCTCCATAGACTGAATCATCTGTTTGGCCTTGTATCTCATTTCTGCCCTTGTCACAGCTGGCTTTTCAGGTGCAGAAAAGCAGAGCCCCCTTCTCCGTGGGTCACAGCCCCCTCCTGCCTTCATTAGGTATCCTTCCTCCATCCCCTTCTCTTGCCAGTTCCAGAAATGTCCTCACTTATGCCCCTTCCTATACTCTTTGTGGCTAAGATTTATTTCTTTTTAAGAGGTCCTTTGCTATCATTTCAATGGGATCCTGGGAAAGAGAGGAGATACTTAACATTCCCATTCTATTGTCTTGAGCCCAATACTCAGGGACTCTGGAGTCAGGAAGATGGGCATGCTTCTTGACCTCTCTGTGTCTCAGATTCCTCATCTAGGACATGGGTGTGAGAAACCCTACATCACATGGATTTGGTGAGACCTCATATCTATAGCAGCTACCATAGTGCCTGGCACCGTGTGTGGTAAATGACACCTGTCATTGTCATCTGATTGACACCTGGATGCAGTTCCCACTGACTTGGTCACGTATTTATTTGTTTACTCATCTCATGCCTGCTAAGCGCTAGGCATAGCACAGAGTCTCTGAGCATAAAGGGGGCAGGGAAATCTCAGTTCCCAGTGTGGTCATCTCAGCTGTCAGTCCCTGAGCTGGCAGTGTTTTTGGCAAGATGCTGCTTCTCCAAGCTGGCTTCCTTCAGTCCCAGGATGAGCTTTTGGCCTGGGACTTTTAGACTTTTTCCCTGGCCCTGAGTCAAATGGTCTGTTGGGAGAGCTCCCCCCAGCTGTGTGCCAGTGTGCCTCTGCTGGGCCATCACTTGTATGCTGAGGACACATGATTGTCTCTGATGGGAATGAGTGATGAGCTGAAGACTTTGGTAGAGTGAGGCCAAATCCCTGTGTGGCTCCAGGAACAAAGATAAAAATAGCCAAGTAATTGCTCATGCTCTTTTAAGGATTAAAAGTCAGCTTTCAGGCAAGCTGTGAAGCTCCATGACCAGGACAGCAAGGGACATGGTTCCTTTTTTAGAGCTTTGGTCAGCACTCCCTGTGCACTGCTGCCTTCTGGGCTTCTGCGATGCTATTCCCACTTGATTAAGGGGGTCACCTTCACTAGTCTATATCCTACAAGGGCAGAGATGGGTCTAAGGTGTCCCTACCACATCTCATCATATAATACCAGGTCTGGCACTCTAAAAGTGCTCCATAAACATTTTTAAATGAATATAGGAGCTGTGAGAAGACTATACTGTATTTTAAAAATAACCTTAAGAATATGATCTGTAGTCTAGTAAAAGTAATGCACCAATGCTAACTTCCAGGTTTTCATATTGTACAACAACCATGTAAGATGTCACCACTGGGAGAAGCTGAGTGAAGGGTACATAGGACTGTTTGTACTATTTTTGCAACTTCCTGTGTGTCTGTAGTTATTCCAAAATAACAAACAAAAGCAATGTAAATAACCTTTAGTTAGGCTCTTGTCAATACTCTTTGACACTTGGGGGAGGCAGTGCTGGAAGATGAATTGATTAAAACCCTGTTCACTGCAATGCGTTTGCTTCATTATTATTTTTTAATGTAAACATATGATTTATTCATATGATTCAAAACTTTGAATATAAGTATACTTTGTTTTTTTTTTGTTTTTTTTTTTAAATCTCACCCTCTTCCTCTTTTTTTTTTTTTTTAATTTTTTTTTTTTAATGTTTTATTTATTTCTAGGAGAGAGAGAGACAGCGTGAACAGGGGAGGGTCAGAGAGAGAGGGAGTCACAGACTGAAACAGGCTCCAGGCTCCGAGCTGGCAGTCAGCACAGAGCCCGACGCGGGGCTCGAGCCCACGAACTGCGAGATCATGACCCAAGCGAAAGTCGGACGCTTAACCGACTAAGCCACCCAGGCGCCCCTAAGTATACTTTGAAATAAGGTATACAGTGGATACTTTCTGCCCCAGCCACTCAGTTTCTCTCCCCATTGGCAACTATTTTAATGTTTTTGTTTCCTATACTGATTTTAGTGAGGTTGCATGCACACATATGGACATGAACTTTTGACTTGTGTATATGTGAACATAAGTGTATTTGTGCATGTGTATATTTAGATACTGTTCTGTTATCTTACTTTTCCCACTTAACCATTTCTTGGAGGCTTTTCATATCACTACACAAAGAACTTCCTTATCCTTTGTTATAGCTGGACCCCGTCATCTTTTATGGCTGCCAGTTGATGGACATTCATGTCACTTCCAATCCTTTTGCTTTTATAGACAAAGCTGCGATGAATAGTCTTGTTCATTTGTCATTTCCCAAGTGTGGGAGTGTGTTTGTAGAAAAAAATTCCTGGAATTGAAATTGGGCCAAAAGAGATGAATTTTACAATCTTGATAAGGCTAAATTGTCTTCTATAGAGCTTGGTCCATATTACATCCCCACTAGTAACGTGTTTCATGAAATGCTTGTATTAATTCAGTGATTTTGGAAGTTATTTGATGACTCCTTTGTGGATCTGGTGAAAGCTATGGACCTGGACCCAAGAGAAACAGACCAACAGTGTTTCACATACAATTTCAGTGGGCTCAGAAGCTCCTGAAGGCTATCGATAAAACCTAGTTTAAGACACTCTGGCTGAAGAAAAAAGAGCTTTAAGGTCAATCCACCTAAGTTCACCTCTTAGCTCTACATTTCCCATCTTTGGAATGTCAGGCAAGTGGTTTCACCTCTTCATGTCTCAATTTCCTTTTGGAAGGGAAGACACAATAATTCTATTTTGAAGACACTACATGCTTTCATGTAGAGAATCAATTATAGAGATTGGAATACAGCAGGTGTTCAATATATGGTTTGTATACACACCCACACTCCTCTCCCACATGTACACAAAGTATGTACATATATATATAAAGAAAATTTGGACATACTTAAAACTATACTGTATAATATTTTGGACCTACTTATACTATAAAAGTTATGTGTTGTTTATCTGAAATTCAGATTTAAGTAGGTGTTTCGCATTTTATCTAGCAACCCTATCCAGGGCTTCTCTGAGCTGCCTCTAACCTCAGAAGAAGGCTAGAGCCCCTGTGTGACTTTCACAGAGTCTAGAGCTCCATGACCTTGGCCCTAGGTGGGCATTGAATCCAAGGTGGGTGAGGAGCAAGTAGGGTCAGTGTGTGGACCCTGGGAGAGAGACAACCCATCCTTGCCTGCATCTGGGCAGGGGCAGGAAATGAATTTGTGCTGATCAGTACCGTGAGATGTTGCCACCATGCTAAGCCTTCCCTATGGTCTCCTTTAGCCCTCCTGCAACTCTGTGAGTTAGGTGTTATTGCTTTTATCTCTGTCTTAGAGATGAGGATACTGGGTCTCCACAACACAAAGTCCATGGGACTGTGAGTGCAGGAACAGGGATTGAAGCCCCTGGGGCTGCTGCCAGGTCTGGGATTAGTTGAACCTTCTAGGCCCTTCTCTCTGATAATCCCAAGGGTTTAAGGTGGGAACAGCCCCCGCCCATGAATCTCTGGGACAGGAAGTGTTCCCAGTTTCTCCTGGCCCTGAGCCAGGGTCTTGTCCAGCCTCACATGCTTGCTGGGGATTCCAGGCTGGGAGGTGGCTCTGCAGAGTTCTTTCTGTCCCCATCTGGCCAGGACAGTGTCCAGCGGCACGAGCTGCCCATGGGCATTGCCCTCCGCTGTGTGGGTGCCCATAGGAGACATTCAGGGCAAGCAGCTGCCTTGCAGGCTCAGCCTGCCCTGAGCCCTGGGGCTGACCTGGTAAGCTTCTCTTGCCATTAGCCCCCTCAGTGGGGCCACAGGGGGCTCCCTGAGGAGCTCCAGGCTCCAAGTCCCAGCCCCTCTAGGAGGAGGCGGTGGCCGAGACTCAGCAGCCAGAGGCTTCTCAGCTCAGAGCTCCAGAGCCAGATGTAACATTGACCTTAAATGGTAAAAGCTCCCCAGAGTGAAGAGAGGCTGGCCAGAAGAGGAAAGGGGAATAACTCAGTTTTAGGTAAGTCATTGCTATATCCAAGAATAACCTGCTCTTCAGCTGGGACGCAAGGGAACCCTTCTCCTCCTTAAAGGTACAGGGTGTTGGGATGGGGGCACTTGACTTTAACTTTCAGGGGAGTTGGCTTTGTTGGGTGCCATTTCTGCTCAGTATTTTTATTGTTGCTGTCATGATTTTTAAATAAGAAGTGAATCTTGCCAGTCCTCTAGCTTAACTAAACTATGCTCCGTCTGCTGCTGTTAGAAAGGGAGTAGAGGCTGGGGTGAAAATGTGGGTTCTGACTGGAGAGCCCACCCCCCAGATTTCCTGTAGGCCCCTCCAGGGACATAGCGGGTTTCCAGGTTATGCAAGTCTTCCGGTCAGGGCTTTCCCCCAACTGCCTGCTACCCCTTCTCAGCTTGGCTCGTGCTTACTTGTGCCTCCCTCTCTCCTCCACCTTGACCGTGTGTTGCACCCCCATCCACTTAGGACCCTGTGCTGGCCCAGCTCTGTCTCTCATCCTTGACCCTACCCCTGTTTCTGCGCCTGTCCCTCCTGTCCTGTGTTCTGGTTGCAGCCTCTGTTTTTATCTCTGTCTCCATTTCTCCTTCTGTGTCCAGCTTTTCCCCCTGTGGCCTTTCCCTCCTCGCCGGAGGGGGTACATGTGCCCAACCTGTTTCCCTAGTCTGGCTCACCTCTAGGAGCTTGGTGTCAAAGCTATCATATAGCACTCAGGCTGACTTTCCCCAAAGGAATGGCCAGGGGACAGAGGGTACAGAGGGGCCTAGCTGTCTTTCTCCTTCCTGCCCAGGAAATGGCTGTGAAAGCCTGGAGAGGTTCTGCAGTTTGAGTCAAGAGTGCAAGAGTCTGGGGCCCCGGCCAGCATTCCTGCCTCCCAGAGCTCGGCAGCTGGTGTTCTCTTAATACTTTTCAGGCTGCTCTTTGGGGGTCCCTCAGGGGGAAGTAGAGCAGCCATGGGCTTGTCTGAGCTGGGTCTCCTGCAGGGAAAAGGAGGAAGCTTCCCAGGACTGTTAGGCTGGAAGCACTAGGGAGTCAGAGTTGGCTAAGGGTTCTGTCATCCCCACCAGGGGGCGAGGACATCCTGGTGGGACAGGTGGGGTTAACTCCCCTACAGCCTCCTGGGGCACTTTTCTGGAGAGGAAACTCAGGTTAAGTGACTTGTCTAAGGTCAGACTGCTATGGAAGAGCAGTGCTAGGACTTGAACCCAAGTCTGAGTCTAATAACAGACAAGGCGTGAGTGAGAGGGTACTCCTGCCTCCAATAGTTTCTTGTGACTTCTGACCAAATGGATGATACAGTTGTCACCATCATGTTTGGTCATCCTTGATGCAGTGGTGTGTGTGTGTGTGTGTGTGTGTGTGTGTGTACGCGCGCACTGAGGGTGACTATATTCACAGCTGATGTACTTTTCTCTATGCTTGGTGGTAAAGTGGGACCTTCCTGCATACCGTCAGAGGTCCTCTGGGATGTATAATTATGCGCTAATTGCTACAACATAATCAATGATCCCATAAACATGTTTTCTGAAAGAAGAAGAATAAAAGCAAACACATCATTCGTGATACATCGAACACTGTTCTAAGCACTTCCCATCTAGTAATTTAGCTTCCACAACCCTATAGGAATTATTGTTACTATCTTCATCTTGTAGATGGAGACATTTTAGCATAGAGAGGTCACACAGCTGGTGAGAGGTGACATTGGCATTTGACCCCAGGCAGCCTGTATCTGGAGGCTTTGCTCTTAACCACCATGCTTTATTCATCTCCACTGGGTACTGCTTCAGAGAGGGCAGTGGGGGAGCCCCAACGGTCTCCTGATGCTCTGCCTCAGGCTTTCCATGCATGACTTCTTGTGCTCTCCTCAGTAATACTATGAGGAATGTTGTCTTCGCCCAACTTTACAGGGAGGACACTAGGACTAGTGTTAAAACAAGGGGATGTTAAATGATTTGTCCAAAGTCACCCAGCCACCCAGTGACAGAGCAGGCAATTTTGTATCTTGAATGAGGGTAGTTAGTGCCGCGTAATGCCTTCTTATTGGCACTGGTCCTCAGGCTTCAAGGTGAGGGGTTCTGAGTCTCCCTGAGAGGAAGCTGGATGTGTTGCTTAATGGGCTGAACCATAAGTATGGTTCTCAACTTCTCCAACGGCCCTGCCTCTTTCCTTCACATCTTGGTAATAAAGGTGGATGGATGTAGCCAACACCTCCAGCAGGACAGGAGACTGAGCCTTGTGAGTGCTGAGACCTTGCCTCATTCTTCACAGCATGCCTGCACCCAGAATGATGCTGGGAGGTACGGAGTGTTCAAGGATCAATTTGTTTTCCTTATGAAGAAATGGACATAATGCTTCCAAAGTGTGTTCCAGTTAAACAGGGCCCTGGTTTATTGTGTATGCATACCTGATGATCAGATTCTTTTAGCCTGGCAAGGTAGGAGTCTCAAGTTAGCCAACTCCTCCCATCCTGGCCACCTCCCCACAGAGCCACTGGCCTGCCACTCAGCCATCCTCTCTGTGGCTCGGCAGTCAGCTGAGGGGTTCTGACCCAGGAGGAGCAGAAGGCTAGATGGGTGGGAAGGGCCAGATGTTGCCCCTGCCACATGGAAGCTCCCTGAATCAATGGGAGGGAGATAGAGAACTGAGTTCTTGTGTAGTTAATGTAAAAGGAAGGAGGAGAGAAAGTTGATGTAAATGAAGTCTCACGTGAGATGCTTGTGCCAGGATCTGTGCTAGAATGTTATTTCATTTAATGCTTACAATAGATGCAACGCACTGTGGTGAGAAGAGATGGAGTGATGTACCCAAGGCTACAACAGCCCGCAGGTGGTGAGCAGGGATTCCGACTCAGGCTGCTTGGGTCCAAAGTGCAGGCTTCCTGTGTTAGATGCCACCCTGCCTCTAGTTAGTAACACGCATCTGGGGGAAGTTATCAAGTGCCACAGACCACATGATGGAAAAAATCAAGAAAAGAGGGAAAGGATATTATGTTTGCCCCATAGACCCTGGAGGCCGGAGCCTGAGGTTCAGGGGACAGCTCAGGGCAGCCTCACTGGATGAGACGCAGAGGCAACCTGAGCCCGTGACCTTGTACAAGCCCTGACTTCTCTGCAAGGGCTTTCTCTAGAGGAGAAGGAACGCAGGTGACAGTCAGCCAGCCAGGAAACCTCCCTCCCAGTGGGCCACAGCTGTAAAAAACAGTTTCCAAATGCTGGGCTTAATCATTTCTGGCTACTTTCTTCCTAGTACTATTTTATGTATAATTTTTATTCATTTTTCCCTTATAATAAAAGTAATACACGTTCCATGCTAAAATTTCTTGGAAATATAGAAATAAGGATAAACAAGAAATACAGGGGTACCTGGATTGTTCAGTCAGTTAAGCGTCGACTCTTGATTTCAGATCAGGCTGTGCTATCATGGTTTGTGAGTTCAAGTCCCACATTGGGCTCTGTGCTGAAGGCGTGGAATTTGCTTGGGATTGTCTGTCCCTCACTCTCTCTGTCTCTCCCCTGTGCATGCTCTCTCTTAAAAAAGAAAGAAATAAACATTGAAGAAAAAAAAAAGAAATACAGAAGTAAATATGAAGAAATAAAAAATCTCCCCTCCTAAATCCTGCCACTCAGAAATAAATATTGTTAATATGATGGTGTGTTTCTCTGAATTTTATACAACTAAGGTATGACTATATGTGATTGTGTAGTCTGCTTTAATTTTTTTTTTTTTAAAGATTTCAGTTTTCTAGAGCAGTTTTGATTCACAGCAAAATTGAGAGGAAGGTATACAGAGATTTCCCATATAATCCAGCTTCACTCATGCACAGCCTCCCCATTCTCAACACCACCCACCAGAGAGGTTCATTTGTTCATGAGCCTACACTGTCACTTCATCATCACCCAAAGTCCATAGTTTACCTTTGGGTTCACTCTTTTTTTTTTTTTCCATTTTTTTTTAAATTTATTCTAGGAGAGACAGAGACAGTGTGAGCAGGGGAGGGTCAGAGAGAGAGGGAGTCACAGACTGAAGGAGGCTCCAGGCTCTGAGCTGGCAGTCAGCACAGAGCCCGACGCGGGGCTCGAACCCACGAACCGCGAGATCATGACCCAAGCGAAAGTCGGACGCTTAACCGACTAAGCCACCTTTGGGTTCACTCTTGATGTTAATCATTCTATGGGTTTAGGCAAATGTATAAGGGCATGTATCTACCATGTTAGTATCATGCAAAGTAGTTTCACTGCCCTGAAGATCCCCTGTGTTCCACCTACTTACCCTTCCTCCCAATTCCAATCCCTAGCAATCACTGATGTTTTTATTGTCTCCATAGTTTCACTTTTTCCAGAATATCATCTAGTTGGAAGCACATAGTATGTAGCCTTTTCAGACTGGCTTCTTTCATTTAGTAATATGCATTTAAGTTTCCTCCATGTCTTCTTTCTTTCTTTTTAAGCTTTTTAAAACAATTTATTTTCAGCGGTGCCTGGGTGGCTCAGTTGGTAAAGTGTCTGACTTCAGCTCAGGTCATGATCTCACCATTCACAGTTTGAGTCCCACATCAGGCTCTGTGCTGACAGCTCAGAGCCTGGAGCCTGCTTCAGATTCTGTGTCTCCTACTCTCTCTGCCCGCCCCCTCCCGCTTGCACTCTTCTCTCTCTCTCTCTCTCTCTCAAAAATAAACAAATATGAAGAATAAAACAAAATAAAATAAAATTTGTTTTGAGATAGAGAGAGTGAGTGACAGGGGGAGGGGCACAGAGAGAAGAGAGAATCCCAAGCAAGCTCCACACTGTCAGTGCAGAGCCCGATATGGGGCTCAACCTCATGAACCATGAGATCATGACCTGAGCTGGTCAGACACTTAACTAACTGAGCCACCCAAGTGCCCTAATCCATGTCTTCCTATGGCTTAATAACTCATTCTTTTTGGCACCAAATAATATTCAGTTGTCTTGATGTACCACAGTTTATCCATTCACTGAAGGACATCTTAGTCTGTTTTTTTATTAAACTGAACATTCTATCATCATCATGCTTTTAAATATAATTTATTGTCAAGTTGGCTTACATACAACACCGAGTGCTCATTCCACCAAGTGCCCTCCTCAATGTCTATCACCCATTTTCCCTTCTCCCTCATGCCCCCATCCACCCTCAGTTTGTTGTCTGTATTTAAGAGTCTCTTATGGTTTGCCTCTCTCCCTTTCTATTTGTAACTATTTCCTCCCCTTTCATTCCCCCATGGTCTTCTGTTAAGTTTCTCAAGAGCCACATACGAGTGAGAACATATGGTATCTGTCCTCTGACTGACTTATTTCAGTCAGCAGAGTACCATCCAGTTCCATCCACATTGCTGCAAGTGGCATGATTCCATTCTTTCTCATTGCAGAGTAGTATTTCATTGTATATATAAACCACAACTTCTTTATCCATTCATCAGTTGATGGACATTTATGCTTTTTCCATAATTTGGCTATTGTTGAAAGTGCTGCTATAAACATTGGGGTGTATGTGCCCCTATGCATCATTTTCCATGCCAGTAAAGATACTTTAAAACATGTTTTTTCAGTGGTTGTACAATATAGAGTAATTTTAGCTGTGCCATGGTTTGATCACTATTCTTCCTGTTGGGCACTTGTGAATGTGATTTTTCTTTGGGGACTGTCTCAGTGGTACACACAGGACAGCTTTTCTGTACATGTATGACATTTGGAAACCCAGCTCTCAGAGGCAGGCTTGTGTGGTGTTGCCCAAGGTGTGGTTTATTCTGCAAGATAATAATAAGTAGGATACTGACTCAGCCCCAAACACACAAACTCACATCACGAGAATGTTATTCCCTTGTGAGTTATTTTTAGTCCTTCCATGAAGAAGAAAGCCTCCATCTGATGTAACCGGGGAATGAGGGGGGCTACAGGACTTTCAGCGCCAAAATCAGAAGCTCCAGGCAATTCAGGACAAGTTGTTCACTCTGGCTTGAACTGACTGTGCCTTCAACATCTTTCAGAAACTGACTTGTCTCCCTTCTTGACCAAAATGAGAGCAAGCAGTGAGCCTGGAGCCTTTGTCAGGCAATAGCTAGTATTTAATAAGCGTTTTCATTTATTTTTATAACTCCTCTCTCTTTGTGGTATAAGCCGTACTGCTTTTTCCATTTATGGTAGGGATATAAAGTTTCCTTTTTGGATAAAAGTAATGACAAGGGTAGCCAACACTTATTGAGTGCTTACTGTGTGCTAGGTGCTGTTCTAAGGCTGTATTCGCATTTAGTCCACACAGCAACCCTCTGAAGTAGTTACTTTGATTATCCCGGCTTTGCAGATTAGGAAACTGAGGCACAGAGAGGGCCAGGAACTTGTCCAACACAAAGCCGGTGAATGGCAGAGTTGGGATTTCAACCCAACTCATTGCTAAGGCAGATCAAAGAATATTTAATCAGTCCAATGTATTGGTGGCACACAAACATGGCACAAGATGTGAGGGGGCATATGCAGATGATTCGAATTTAGGAAACGCTGGCTTGGAGGAAATTGGGGTTCTATAAGCAGGGGCATCAGTGAATGCAGGGTGTGGGAGATGAGATCATACACTGCTCACCGTGGGGCTGCAAGATGGCATGTGGTGCAGGGTGCGTGGTGGCTGCCCTGGGAAGAGACATACAGAGCCACACAGAGTTCTGCCCCTGACAGGCTAACTGGGAGGATGTTTCCAGAAGTCTCAACTGAGGTTCCTGATACATCAGAAGGAGAAGAAAGTCTGAAGACACCCCTGATTTTCTCATATACATGTGGTCAAGAAGTGCTGGTCCCCAGTCAGCCGGTGGGCTCAGTGTTGACCAGCTCTTCCCTCATTATAGTAGTGGGAGCTGTCACCAACAGCTAGGAGCAGCACTGTGTTCTGGTGGAAAGTGCAGCCCCTGGAGTGACCACATGCCTCCACCACTGACCAGCTGTCCATCTTGAGCTGCACCTAATCCTGCCAAGCTTCAGCTTCTTCCCACATGAGATGGAGATAATGATGGTGCCTTGCAGAGTCTGTTCTTAGCACCCAGTACATATGCTATTGCTGTATCTAGCCTCTGTCTGTCCTCTTCAGAGATTCCATCAAGGAGATTTCTGCCTGGGGTGTGAGGCTCTGACTGCTATAATTCTGGGTCCCATCCTTACCTCCACTAATGCCCTAAGGACAGAGGCAGACTTCTTCTCTAGATGACGGGTCATTGGCACCTGGTAGGGTCTCTAGGGAAGCCCAGTGAAAACACCTCCTTTCTTAAGCTGTAAGTCTTGCAGGAGAAATAGAGTCTAATATCTCCCTTATGACTGATAAAGCTGATATTGGAGAATCAGGCTTATACTGGCAGGCAAGTAGGCTTTCTTTATTATTTTTTTAACCTTAATTCTAATATAGTGAACATATAGAGTTATATTAATTTCAGGTGTGTACAATATAGTTTTTAACAATTCTATACATTACTCAGTGCTCATCAAAATAAGTGTACTCTTAATCCCCTTCACCTATTTCCTCACCCTTCCCCCAGCCTCTCCTCTGATAAACCATCAGTTTGTTCTTTGGTTTGTCCTTTTTTTCCTTTTCTGTTTGTTTTATTTCTTAAATTCCACAAATGAGTGAAATCCTGTGGCATTTGTCTTTCTTTGATTGACTTATTTAATTTAACATTCTACTCTCTAGATTCATCCATGTTGTTGTAAATGGCAAGGTTTCATTATTTAAAAATTTTTTTATGTCTTTATTTTTGAGAGACAGAGACAAAGAGCAAGCAGGGGAGGGGCAGAGAGAGAGGGAGGCACAGAATCCGAAGCAGGTTCTAGGCTCTGAGCTCTGAGCTGTCAGCACAGAGCCCAGCGTGGGGCTCGAACCCGCGGATTGTGAGATCATGACCTGAGCCAAAATTGGACACTCAACCGACTGAACCACCCAGGCGTCCCAAGATTTCATTCTTTTTTATGGCTGAGTATAGATATATATTCCTTATACATATACACAGACTGCATCTTCTTTATCCATTCTTCTATTGATATACATGTGTTGCTTCCATATTTTGGCTATTGTAAATAATGCTGCAGTAAATGGGCGCTATATCTTTTTGAATTAGTGTTTTCACATTCTTTGAGTAAATACCTCAAAGTTGTGGATCATATGATGATTCCATTTTTAATTTTTTGAGGAACCTCCATACTGATTTCCATAGTGGCTGCACCAATTTGCATTCCCACTAACAGGGCATGAGAGTTCCTTTATCTTCACATCCTCACCAACACTTCCTGTTTCTTGTGTTTTTTATTTTAGCCATTCTGACAGGTATGAGACGATATCTCATTGTTGTTTTGATTTGCATTTCCCTATTGATGAGTGATGTTGAGCATCTTTTCATGTCTGTTGCTCATCGGTATGTCTTCTTTGGAGAATGTCTGTTCATGTCTTCTGCTAATTTTTTAATTGAATTATTTGGGCTTTTTTGGTGTTGAGTTGTATAATTTCTTTATATATTTTGGATACTAAAACTTTTTATTGGATATGTCATTTGCAAATATCTTCTCCCATTTGGTAGTTGTTTTTTATTTTTGTTGATTGTTTCCTTCACCGTGCACAAGCTTTTTATTTTGATGTAGTCCTAATCATTTATTTTTGCTTTTATTTCCCTTGCCTCGGGAGACATATCTAGAAAAATACTGCTGCAGCCAAAGTCAGAGAAATTATTGCCTGTACTCTCTTCAGGTTTCACATTTTGGTCTTTAATTCATTTTGAGTTTATTTTTGTGTGTGGTATTAGAAAGTGGTTCAGTTTCATTCTTTTGCATGTGGTTGTCCAGTTTTCTCAACACCATTTGTTGAAATGACCGTCTTTTTCCCATTGCATATTCTTGCCTCCTTTGTCGGAGATGAATTGACAAGTAGGCTTCTAAAGCCTACTTACCCTAGCCCTCTGGGGTGCCCTCTAGTGGAGGCAGGTCCCCTTCAATCATAGAACAAGGAGATGCAGAGCAGAATGTGTGTACCCTGCAGGGAGAACATTTCCCAGAGAAAGAGAAGAAGAAAGGGCTAAGCCAGTCAGGTTGACCCTTGTCAGAACTCACCATCAGATAGCCATTCCCCTGGAGAGGGAGGCAAACCATAAGAGACTCTTAAATACAGAGAACAAACTGAGGGTTGATGGGGGTAGAGATGGGGGAGGGGGGGAGTGGGTGATGGGCACTGAGGATGATACTTGTTGGGATGAGCACTGGATGTTGTATGTAAGCGATGAATCACGGGTATCTACTCCTGAAGCCAAGAGCACACTGTATACACTGTATGTTAGCTAATGTGACAACAAATTATATTAACAACAACAACAAAAAGATAGTCATTCTCTTGGAGGATGGGAGGGTAGTCAGGAGTCTTACGTTCTGCAGCTCCTCCCACACAAATGAAACAATCATGTAAGAGAAGAAGCAGGATTCTACTGATGGTGATGCAGTGAGGGTCTGGCTCAAGCCCTGTTGCAAAGCTGGCCTCTGAGCTGACGTGCATCTGGCAGATCTGCCAGACCTTAGTGACAGGTAGGGAGCTTTCAGGCTGCATAGGCTGCCATGTAGTCTCAGAAGGTGAGTACCCCAGCTCCCCCTCTCTTCTGCTTGATGGAACCTCACCCTTCCTCTTTTTGAGACACCCAGTGGGCACTTGTTTGAAGAGCAGTCCTTCTGTGGACAAGACAAGCATCCAACTAGAAGTATCTGGTGTGAATTTTTTTTTTTCATGCAAGTTCCATTTAGGCAGCTCCAGCAGGGAGCAAATGACCTCCTAACAACTCATTCCTCTGGGATTCTTCATACAGATAGACAATGAAAGGAGGGGACAGTAACTACCATTGTTTGAGAATGCTGTTTATGCCAGGTGTTTTATATATAATATGTTGTTAAACTCAGACCATAACCATCTAAGGGAGATGTTTGTGAGCATCTGACTCAGGCCACTTATTCAAAACAACTAATATTAACTAGTAAGTAAAGAAAGGGGAGTCAAATAAAAAAAACCATCTGTGGCAACTTCTGTCTGTGGCTCATACACCCAGGCCGTAGGGGAGAATGAGAATGTCCACCTCCTGTCCCTATTCCTGTAGTTGGAGCCTAGGGCATCCTGGCACTGCTGCTCACAACAGATGCCCTGAGCTTTGGGGCAGGAGGCTGGGCAGCTCTGTCCTGTATCTCTCTTTGTCTTCTTTCAGTATGTGGCAATCTTTATCAGGTCTCATAATCTTGTCTATGAACAAGCCCCTTCCTCTAGTAGGAAAATACAAGTCTAGAATCTCTATTGCAAGAAATGCCATGTTCTTTCTACACTGTGAATTTTGAGTCACTCTCTGACTCACCAAGGTTTGTGCCCTAAAAGGTCATAGATCCTGCCATGGTTACCCAGTCTGCCTCGGAGGCAGCATGGAGTAGTAGTCAGGACCCCAGCTTCTCATATCAAATGACTTGAATTCAAATCTCAGCCTTGCAATTCACTGCATGACCTTGGAAAAATGATCTAACCTCTGCTGCCTTACTTTCCTGACATAAAATAGGGCTGGTGATGATCATGATACATCTTGCTCAAAGGCTTGTTATGAAGATGAAACAGATTGGTGATTTTAAAGATCTTATTTGTGTATAAGTACTCAACAAATAATAACTGTTATTCAAGCCCAGGTTAACATCAAGCACATGGGACTCCTCTATTTTGTGGCCCCAACTTTTCAGGTTTGTCAAAGGGATGTCTCATCATGATATTTGCAACCCGTTTGGGGCTTGATTCCCTGGTAGAAAGAATATAAAGTCTTCCTGGGCTTCTCACCTAAGACATCTTTCCTATTTCCCAGCTGTGGTCAAACTAGTCCCTAATATAGATTGGAAGGTGGTAGTGATGAGGTTAAGTATTGTCAGGAGGAACCTAGATGGCTGAATGCCAAGAGGACTCCTTAAGGAGCATCATCTTGTAGGATGTTCCAAGGTCCTAGGTCTATCCCTAAGCTTGGTCAGTGGCCTGGAGTTGATTGTTCACGTGGAGACTGATTCATGATAATCAAACTCACAAGAGACTAAAGTATATGATTCAGAATGTCTGTGTGCTAATGTATGGTGGGAGATAACCCTTTCTAGTGACCAAAATGCTTGGAAGATGAAGATTTTGCTCAGAAGGTAGAAAGTTCTGAGGGGGTGTTTCACCTAGGCTAGAGCCTGATAGTCATCACCGCCTACAACAGAGAGACTTCCCCAGAGCACAGGAGGGGTCTTTCCCCTGGAAGCCTTAAATCAACGTTTGTCTTTGGAGTCCCATTTTATTCTGTAGAAATATGGGGTTTGCTGGAAGGTTGTTCAGAGAATCAAAGGAAAAAATAGACAGGTAGGTATCAGGAAGGCAATCCTCAGGGCAGTGCTGGGGATGTGACAGCAGGGGCTTGCAAATTTTTTTTCTACAGCAGAGGTCTTCTCTAGGGCAAAGGTTTTTTGATGGTTCATCTCATCAGTTAAAAAAATTGTTTTAACATGCACCTTCAATTTATGTGCATTTTTAAAGTC
The DNA here is from genome assembly GCA_017311185.1 of Proteles cristata cristata. Taxonomy (NCBI): domain Eukaryota; kingdom Metazoa; phylum Chordata; class Mammalia; order Carnivora; family Hyaenidae; genus Proteles; species Proteles cristata. The sequence goes on from JAESUZ010001614.1 coordinate 1,807,993, forward strand.
ATATTCATGAGCTACATTAACATGCCAGTTATTTTATAAAACACATAAAAATAGAAATTTTGAAGGGTCAAAAAAATGAAATAATATATGAAAACCATGCTTTATTTTTTTAAAAAGTGCCACTGGCTTTTTTTTTTCTTTCTGTAAGAGTATTCCTTACTGAGGGAACTCATGTTTTCAAATTTCAGCTTTCTGGATAACCTTGACTTGGTGAATGACTGTCATGGTAAATGAGATACTAACAATCAGTTTTCTGGCAAGGAGCCAAATCCGACTTAACTGTCTCAAGAGACTTTAACAGAAGGACTACTTACAAAGGATAGTGCCCAGGGGCTCCAGAATGAGCAAGAGCAGGAAGCTGTTACCATCCCTAGCTGGAAGGCACAGGAGAAAGAAATAGTGAGACCAGAATCCAGTGACATGGGGAGTCAGGGAAGAAGTTCCCTCCAGAATGAGCTGTAGTTAAGGAGCGTTACAGCCATGCTAGAGATGTGGTGCTAAGCAAGAAGGAACAGGGAAGAAAATCCCCCAACCTCTCTCTCCTCCCACCTCCTCCTGGACGATTGGCCAATCTCAGGCAGCAAGCATGGAAACCCAAGTGATACATCTGGTAGATGTCACCTGGGAGCATGGGGCACAGAATTGATCGGGGGACAGGCAGGGAGAGAGGGAGAGCAGGAAGAGGAAGACCAGCTCACATAGCTGATGTAGAAGAAAGGCATCTTTGCTTATTGAATTGTAAGTAAAATTTTCAGTTTGATTCACCAGTTTGCAAAAAATGTTTTGACTGTTGCTTGTGCTGTTAGCAGTATCTTTATTCCACATTTTTTGCAGGAGACTTCTATTATTCTATTCTATTCTATTCTATTCTATTCTATTCGCAGGAGACTTTTAAGCCACTTGCCCATTTTACGATAATTGATTTGGTTAAACCTAGATAAATATATTTCACTAATCCAATTACTTGGGCACATACAACTGCATCATACTTCACCAAAGCAACGGAATACATGAGGGTGCTGTTTTGTCAGTCTCTTAGCATTGTAGAATTTCCCCTGTTCCTTCAGGACATCTCACATACTGGATGTGACAGCGGCCTTTCGACACAGGGACTGAATGAAGGCCCCATTGTCAATCTGCTTATTTAATACTAAGAAACTAGAAATTAGTAACAGTTTCCAGCTATCTTTCCATGTCCACTGGATTATCTTGCACCTTCCCTGGGCTCTCACTCTGAAGACCACTACTCTAGGGCAGAGCCCTGGCTCAACCAGGGTCCAGGAACTATTAGTCTCTGTCCAAGGTCTTGGGAGAGAGAACCTGATGGACCCATCTTGGGTTAGTATCAACCAGCGTGGTCAGGCAATAGGATCATGGAGTATAGATGTGGCCATGGGGAGCCATTCCTTGTATATAGGGGTTCCTCCTAGAGAAGGGCAAATTGCTGACAGCAAAAGTCTTTCTAAAGGATGTAGTTAACTCATAATCATCTTCCTGTTCTATCATCTGGACATCCCAGTCAAGCCTCCTCACCCTTTAGCCACATTTGCAGACAATTTCTTGGGTCACTTCCATAGATAAATAATCATATCCCTTGCATGTGGGTTTTTCATGTGGTTGTATTGGAAGGCAGCCTTATTTCCTTGCAGTTGTCTCCATGTAAAGACAATTCAATTCCAACAGATCTGAGGTTCACAGGGCCTTACACTGAAAGAAGCAGATGGTTTCTCAGCCCAGCAGAGAAAGAGGGGTGTGGGGATGGACTTCAAAGATCTGGCACATTAGGCACAGAAACACTTGGCAAGTTGTCCCTGTCTCATGACTCCTACAGTCTATAAGACATAGAAGTTGCTCAGACACACAAAGAAAGTAATCCTGCCTTTTTAGGGTCCTGGAGGGGAAGATTCCATCTGCTGAAATCTCCAAGGGGCTTGCTGTTTTGTTTGACAATAACAAGAGTGATAATAATGTACTTATTATAGTCACTAAAACAGTAATTCAACATTTGTTGAATATCAGTTACATACCATGTTAAGTGCTTTACATTTTACATATATTATCATATTTTTGATAGGTGAGATAGGTAAAAATATTGTCTCCATTTTGCTGATAAGGAAACCAAGGCTTTCTGAGGTTCATTAGTTAACTCAGGAAAGAGGCAAGGTCAAGGCTCGATCGCCCTTGGTTCAAAGTGCACGCAGCCTATCAACAGACAGAATTTCACACTTGGAGCTCTTAGGCCAGGAGGAGATACTGGTTGGGCCGATGAGACTTTTTTTTTTTTTAAGTTTATTTACTTATTTTTGAAAGAAAGATCAGGAGCAGGGTGAGGCAGAGAGAGACAAGGGAGTGACAGAATCCCAAGCAGTCTCTACACCACCAGCACAGGGCCTGATGCAGGGCTTGAACTTATGAATTATGATATCATGACCTAAGCCAAAATCATGATTCAGATGCTTACCCAACTGAGCCACCCAGTTGCCCAGAGTCTGGTAAAACTTTTAATAAGGTTAGGTCATCATGGATTTATAGAGAGGTATTAGAACCATGTAAAGTTTATAGCAGGTTCTTCGTGGATATTGAGTAAGTGAATGAATGAACAGACATTCCTAGATTTGAAGATAAGGTGTGTCTTCCAATATCCATCCTTGGTGCTGAAATAAAGGTAGCATTATAGGCAGGGGTCCCAGGTTCTAGGCTTCGCTTTGCTTCCAACTCATTTTGTGTCCTTGAGCAAATAACTTCTGTCTTCCAAGGCCTTGGTTTCCTCATCTGTGCACTGTTCATGCTCCAAGGCCCAGTGATTCGTCCCAATGGTTGTATGACTGAGGTCATCCCAGAGCATTGACATTGTCAGTTGCTGCATATGTGATAAGGAGGATTGCAGGTGTGTTAGAAGAATCAGCTATTATTATCCATTCTCTAAAAGCCCACACAGTGCCTTTCTGGGCAGTCAGAACTAGCATTGGGTCCAGAATAAAATGGAAGGCTGTGTATATGAGAAAACATTTACTGCTGAAGGGAATGCCTATTCATTCGCTTTCTTGTTAACAAGGCATTTGACTCATGCTTTGGACATTTGCTGTTCAGATCAGAGATGTGTTGTTTGTCACTAACAAAAGCAGCCTCTGGAGCCTGGTTCTTCTTCCTTCACACTACAAGGTCAGCTGCTTCAAGCCCTTTGGCTCTGGAAGCAGATGGATGTGTACAATGAAATGGGGTCCTAGGCAAAAAGACTGGAAGTCCCTTGGAAGAAATTTGGGACACCAGAATTTGGGGACCTCCAGGAGGTCCTGCATACCCCTTCAGAGATTCCTAAGTGGGAGAGATCTGGAGAACTTGAGGAGGCCCCCTAAAATGATTTGAGCAGCTAGCTACCCTCCGTAAAGCATGTTCTCAGACTGTATCTCATGTGATCCTCCCAGAGGACTACACAGCCATGCACTTTGTATAACCTCACATGGATTCTCTAGATTTCATGGTTTTAGGCGTTATATGTAGCCTAACCCTGCCTCCTGTGTCCTTGCCCTGCTCTAGAGCCACACTGGATTTTTGTGGGCCCTAGGCACTTTTGTCTTCATGAGTCCCTTCTTCCTTATTTATTTTATAACTGTTGATATAAATATATTAATGTTATCTATCAACTTTTTTGGGGGCTTGGTTTTCCCTTCTGACTTTAAAATAAATTAAAACATTTTCATGGGCACTATGCATGGTTCCCTCCATACTTAGTGGATAAGTGAGCCCTGCCCCATCACCTTGCTTTTCAGAGCACAGTCTAGGGACCAACAATGTCAGTATCACCTGGGAGCTTGTTGGAAACTCTGACTCCTGATTGTGGTCTCAGACCTAAGAATCTGCACCTTAATGAGATCCCTAGGTGACTTGTGTGCACATTATAGTCTGAGACTTGCCACCTGCCACACTGTCCATGGTAGTATAGGGAGTATCTGAATCACAGGTCATGATACTCCAAATTACAGCAAGAAGTTTAATAACAGAAAAGCCCAAATGGACGATATATCTGGCATTAAATGGCTATATAAATGCCAAGATTTATATACCTTTCATATATAAATGTTTCTGTCTGCCAACCCTAACTGGAGAAATGACACCTGGGGTGTGAGGGGAACATATGTTGTTAGTTGGTTCTTTCAGCCTTCTTATGAAACACAGAGCCATCTCAACGGAGGAAGAGAGGGATGCAGGAGGCATGGCTCTCAGTGCCCCAACACAGAGGTGACACACCATCTCGTGGCCAGAGTTAGTGGCCAAGCTCCAAACAACTGCAAGAGAGGCTGGGAATGCAGACGAGCACAGGAATATTCAGAGAGTGCTAACCATCTCTGCCAGAGGCTGGGGATTGGTGAGGCTTGAGGCTCCCAGAGATGAGAAATTAAAACACTATAATGCAGACAACTGGGCAACTAGTTTGTATACTCCTAGAAAAGCTGGGAGAATTAACTCAGCAGCAAATAGGTCTTACTTCTCCAAAAGGGGGAGGAGAACACAACTGGGCAATAGAGGAGCACAGCTCTGGCAGCCAGGGTCATCCAGGAACAGTTGGCATCCACACACCCACTTATATATTCCACATGGGATTTTCTGTTATAGAACTTCTCGGCAGAAGATAGAGGTGGGCATCCCAATTTGCTTTATACTTAGCTCAGCAAGGTGTACATTCAAAGGCACTGAGATCTGGGGCCTATTGCAGCAGCTGTTAATTATCCTAATTCACCATCCAAGCACCTTTGTTGTTGGCACCCTCTCCCATTTCCTCAAAAGGGGAACACACCACCTGTCACTGGTGCTGTCCAGCTATCCAGCCTCTCTGCTTGCTTAGGGCTCTAACTCCACCCTTCTCTGTGCCATGGCCCTGGATTAAAGCCTTGTTATGTTCTATCTTATAGGGGAGGAAACTCAAGATCCTACTGGAAAATGAGGAAGTTGGGTATAGATTCTGAGTCTTCTGAATCTGATGTGCCTGTCTGTAAGGGATGAAAAATGAAATAGAGTAGGGCTTCGCAGCCATCAAGGTTAGGAAGAGCTACTCCTAGGGAACCATGGCTGGCTTTTATGGCGGTTCATGCTGTCATGATTGAGAGGTTTTATAAACTGAAAGGCTGCTGTTGGCCTATGGTCGGAAAGTGCTATGTGCAGACGGCTGGTTCTGAAAGAATGTGAGGAATTTCTTTCTGCAAGGCTCGTGAAGGATTGAAAATACCAACTAACAGTGAGCACTGACTATGTGCCAAATGCTGTACTAAGAAGTTTACCTGTATTATATAATCTACACGATTATCACCATCTGAAACCGAGGCATGGACAGATGAAATAATTTGTCCAAGATCATCCAGCCTCTGTGTGGCAGGACTGGGATAGGATCCCAGGCAGCCTGACTCCAGAGCTCATATGCAAAACTGCTCTGCTTCTTACCTCTGGCTCCCCACCAGCCTGAGAGGGCCTGGGGGCATCTCTGATTAGGCTTTGAGGAAACACATTGAGATACTCCTTGAGAAAACATTTATGGTCAAATAAGTTTGGGAATCATTCTACACTTTCTTTTTTTTTTTTTTTAATTTCTAAGTTTGTTTGTTTGTTTGTTTATTTAGAGAAAACACAAGTGAGAGAGGGTCAGAATGAAGGAGAGACAGAATCCCAAGCAGACTCTGCACCATCAGCACAGAGCCCAATGTTGAGCTTGAACTCACAAACCATGAGATCATGACCTGAACTGAGATCAAAAGTTGGATCCCCAGCCAATGGTGCCATCCAGGTCCCCTTATACTTTCTCTTCCTCTTGAAGTTTTATCCTGCATATTGACTTCCTAAAAGCTGAGAAGCCCTGCAGTACAGAAATCTGTCCAAGGCTGATATTCCCAAATGTACTGAAACACAGAGCCTTTATTTTCACAGCTACTAGCAAAAATCACCCAGAAAACGGGTTGCAGGGAACAGTTTTTAAAAAATCTAGTTAGGGACATTCTTGTTCGAGTGCACATGAGGTGGGTCATGTGGCATCTAGAAAGCTCTTGCCACTTGTAGAACTACAGGGCAGGCTCTAAGTGGGCCAGGTCAGCCCAAAAAGCTTCTCCCTGGGAGGCAGACAGTGTCCAGAGTGCATACAGCATGGGCTCTGCTAGTTTCTAGTCCTGCTTGGCCACCCTTAGCTGTTACTCTGGACAAGTCATAGCACCACATTTTCCTTACCGCAAAGTAACATCTGCTTCCTACTGCAGTCAGGGGTTTGAGTGAGCAAATAAACCTAAAGAATCAGACACGTGGTATGCCTTTGATGAATGGTGATTGTTCCATTGTTATCTATCAACTTTTTCCCCTGCCTTGTTCTTTATAGTCTCCTTGTCCTGTGTGGACATAGGACACTAGGATGGGAAGTTTCCAAGGAGCAGGCTGGAGGCCATTGTGCCTTTTTTTTTTCTGCTCCAAAGAGGTCAGGTGACTCTCTATTCCAAGAGATAGCTATCTCCTGAGAAGGGGAGGAGATGTTTTTGGGTGGGACAAAGGAGATGCTCTTGAGTGGAACAACCTTTTGAGAACTGAGGTTGAGCTTATGGGACATGCTCAGATTTAGCATCATATTAACATAAAAAGGGAGCCTTAACCTAGGATTCCAGAAGGCTCCGGAAGACCCAGAAAAGGCAAAAGTTGATCTCCTTGGTACAGGCAAAATGTTTACAGATAATTATAAATGAAGTGCCAACTGGCAGAGTGTAGCAAAAGCCTGTGCCAGCATTGATTGGTCACCTAGCAAGGGGCATTTCTAAACAATGGTGGATCTGAGAATAAATTTCAGAAGGTGATTATTTTTAAAGAGGGCACTTGTGGGGATGAGCACTGGGTGTTGTATGGAAACCAACTTGACAATAAACTATTAAAAAAATAAATAAAATAAAAAGGCCTTGGAAAGAGAGGCGAATTGAGAGAGGGCCACTGTGGTGGTACAGAAAGGGCACTGGGCTGGAAGTCAGTTTTATCTGGGACTCTAATGGCTGTGACCTTGTCAAGTCCCTTCACCCCACTGAATCTCAGCCTCCTCATCTGAAAAGCAGACATAATAGAATCTACTCTGTAGTGGTGTTGTCAGGAACAAACTAAAAGGTGGATTTGAAATAGTTAGACAATAGGAAGCTCTAAATATTAAGAGGTTAATATTAAAGACTAGGAATGCCCTGTAAGGATTGCCATCAGGAGATAACAATCAAGATGAAATAGCTCCCTTCTAAAAAGCCAATAGACTCTTCCAAGATGAAGTCAGCCAAGCAGATTCAGAATGTAGATGAGGGTTGGAGATGGTAAGTGTAGGAGGCTTCCTGGTAAACACAGAGTTTCCATATGACCCAGCCATCGCACTCCTAGGTGCATATCCCAAAAAAGTGAAAACAAGTGTTCAAACAAAACTTATACAATAATGTTCATAGCAGCACTATTCACAATGGTCAAAAAGTGGCAACGACCCAAATGTCCATCAACGGCAGTTCCCAGCTTATATTCTATTCTCTCAGAAATCCCAGTGACAAGAACTCTCCCAATTGTGCCAATGAAAGTCCCTGAAATGACTTTACTGCTTAGTCTGAGTCATGTGTCCATCCCTTGATCACCAGGGCTAGGGCCATGGGGTGTTCTGATGGGCCAGGCCAGTGTTACAGCCCCACTTCTATAGTGGGGTCAACTATCCCCACCCCAAGCACAGGTACAATGAAGATACTGCTGTTACCAGAAGAAAGGGGACTTGGCTACCAAACAGGCCCAAACTGCAGATGTCTCCCCAAGGCACCAACCCTGTGCCAAGTCGTTTACACATCTCATTTCATCCTATCAACAATCATGAGGTAGAAGTGATTATCTCAATTTTACAGAGGAGGAAACTAAGGCATAGCCTACCTTGTCCCCCTTCTCACCCTATAAACACGTTTTCTGTTCTGTGCTGCATGAGCATCTCTTAGGTAAAGTAGAACCATTCTAGAGTCAGCACAAGGGTCACAGCTAAGAACATGAGAACAAAAGTGCATGATCTATAAGCTGAGAGACATACAAACTACATTTCAATCTCAAAGTACAGTGGTTATAGATCTTAATCTTTTAATATTTGGGAGACTGGAGGTCAGTCTCCATGAAGTGGGGAGATGCTCATGCCCTCTGTTGCTCTTGTCCCACGGGCAAGGATCAGGAAATCAGGGTTGATTGGGAGTAGGGGGCTGTTGTGTGTGTTTGTGTGACTCTCCAGACATGGAGTATAACCTGGTGGTCACTTATTGCAGACACTGTACAGTTACTTTCACTGTTGAGCTGAGATTCCCTCTCATGCAGTCAGCATGTCATACTGTCAGCAGCAGAGGAGGCACAAGACAGGGGAAATGGGCAACGCATGATGCCTTTATTGGGCCAGGTCTAGATGGGATGCAAGCAGAATAGAACAGAATGTGTTTTGGGAGCTTTCCAGCTGAAAAGCCTAGAGGAGTAGGGCTGGTGTGCTTGTAATAGGTCACATTCCTCTCTGTTTCCTAAGCCAGTCCTTCCTGATAGAGTGGAAAGAGTAGGGGGAAGCTCCAAACTGAGGGATGAATCCTTTCCTTGAGCCTCATTTTAAAGAGACTTCAGAGTAAGAATAAAAGATGTCATTCCCATTTGTGTCCATCCTTGTAAAAACACATGTATTTGAATGTCTTTGCTAGCAGAATTTGAAATGCCTCAGGTGAGACGTGGTGCATCCTGCAAAACTGATTTGACTTTTGGGAATGTTGCGTGTGTTGAGTGTGGTGCAGTGTGAATGTGTGTATGCATGTGTGCACATGTGGATGCATGCAGCCTGTGTACTTCCAGAGCACCACGAACTCTGCATCCCAGCCTCTCACTATCCATGCTTACGATTGCCTGATTACTGCCGTGCTTCTAATTGCTGCGCTCAGTGGCTCAGTCTGCCTGGTTTAAACACAGACCTTGGCTTCCTGGGTCCTCAGTAAAGTTTTGCTAAATGGAGGAATAGATGACTGACCTGCACATGTATCTTGGTGAATTTATCCTTCTTTTTGAGCATAGTCTTGCCTCTGTATCTCTATGTGTCTGTCTCTCTGAGCTCATGTCCCTTGTCCCTGCATCTCTATCTCTATTAGGCTTTTTTTTTGGCCCTCTCCTTCTTTATTTACCTCCAAATAACCCCATCCTAGACACATACACTCAGACTCCATCTCTTTTCCTCAACCTGTTTTCTTAAATTATATACACTTAGGAATTGTAGAGATGGAAGAAAACTTAGAAATCGTGTGGCTTAATTTCTACCTTTTTTGCTTGAGGAAACTGTCCAGAAAGATTGTCATGTAGTAAGGGCCAAAGGTAGTTCCCGTTTTTTTTTTTTTTTGCAGAAGTTTTATTTTTTAACAGCTTTATTAAAATATAGTTCACATACAATACCATACAATTCACCTGCTTAAAATGTACAATTCAATGCTTTTTATCCCATTCAGAACAATTCAGTGCTGTCATCCAGAAAATTTTCATTACACGAAAAGAAATCCTCTATTAATCATCACTCTCCATTTCCCCCATCTTTCCAGCCCTGAGCAACCATTAATCTACTTTCTGTCGCTACAGATTTCTCTGTTCTTGATATTTCATATAAAGGCAATCATGAATCATATAACATATTGTCTTTTGTGACTGGCTTCCTTCACTTAGCATAAAGTTTTCAAGTTTATCCATATTTAGCATGTATCAGTACTTCATTCCTTTTTATGGCTGAATAATATTCCACTGTATTAATACACCACATTTTATTCATCTGTTAGTTAGTTGGACGTTTCATTTATTTTCACTTTTTGACTATGAATCTATGGGTCTATGTTTAACATTAGGAGGAATTGCCAGTGTATTTTCCAAGGTGGCTGTATAATTTTACATTTCCACCAGCAATGCATAAGGTTCCCAAGTTTTCCACATCCTTACCAATATTTATCCTTATCTGTCTTTTTTATTGTATCCATTTTAATGAGTGTGAAGTGGTATCTCCTTGTTTTTGATTTGCACTTTCCTGATGGCTAATAATATTGGGCATCTTTTAATGTGTTTACTAAGCATTTGTATATCTTCTTTGGAGAAATGTCTATTTGATTCTTTTGGCTATTTTAAAAGTATCTGTCTTTTTATTATTGATTTGTAAGCATTCTTCATATATTATGGATTCAAGTCTCTTACTAGATATATCATCTGTAAATATATTATTATATTCGATGGGTTGTATTTTTAACTTCTTAATGGTATTTTTCACAGTGCAAAAGTTTTTAATCTTGGTGAAGTTCAATTTATTTCTTTTCTCTTTTGTTCCCTGGGCTTTTGGTATTGTCTCTAAGAAGGTATTGCCTAACTCAAAGACACAAAGATTTACTCTTATGTTTTCATCTAAGAACTTTACAATTTTACTTTTTCCATTTAGGCATTTGATTCATTTTGAGCTAATTTTACGTATGGTATAAGGAAGGGATCCAACTTTATTCTTTTGAATGTGGATATCTAGTTGCTCTGGGACTATTTGTGAGGACTATTCTTTCTCCACTGAATTATTGTGGTACCTTTGTTGAAATCAATTGACTATAAATGTAAGGATTTATTTATGGACTCTCAATTTTCTTCCAGTAATCTATATGTTTATCCATGTATAGTATAGAGTGTCATACTGTTTTACTGTAATTTTATATATTAACTTTTGACACTAAGAGATGTGAATTATTCTTTTTTTCCTTCTTTTTTTCAAGATCATTTTGGTTATTCTTAGTCCATTGCATTTCCATATGAAATTGAGGATCTGTTTGTCAATTTTTGCAAAAAAAAAAAAAATAGGCAGCTAGGATTTTAATAGGGATTGTGTTGATCTGTAAATCAATTTGGGGAATATTTCTGCCTTAACAATATTTAGTCTTCTGATCCATGAACATGAGATGGTGTTCCATCTATTGAGGTCTTCTTTAATTTCCTTCAACAATGTTTTGTCATTTTCAAAGTATATGTTTTTAATTTCTTTTGTTGAATATATTCCTAAGTATAATAAGCTTTTTGAGGGGTGCTTGGGTGGCTCAGTTGGCTAAGTGTCTGACTTTGGCTCAGGTCATGATCTCGCGCTTCAACAGTTCTAGCCCCGCATTGGTCTCTGTGCTGACAGCTCAGAGCCTGGAGCCTGCTTCTGATTCTGTGTCTCCCTATCTCTCTTTCCCTCCCCTGCTCACACTGTCTGTTTCTCAAAAATGAATAAATGTTAAAAGAAAAAAAATTTTAAATAAGCTTTTTAATGCTATTATGTTTTTTAAATTTCATTTTCAAAGTGTTCATTACTAATGTGTAGAAATAGTTGATTTTTATATATCAATCAACTTTGCTGCAGGCACTTATTAGTTCAAATAGATTTTTAGTGGATTTCTTAGGAGTTAATATATACAAGATTATATCATTTGCAAGTAATGGTAGTTTTACTTCTTCAATACTAGGATTTTTGGGTCCTAGTCCAGGGCATGTTTATTTCATTAGAAGGTTCTAAAAGAAGCTTTGTGGTGGCTTGAAAAATACTAAAGCTGTTATTTCCCCAAATTCATTGACCCCAATTTCTAAAGTTAGGTGTTTGAAAGAGATTTGAATTTAAACCCAAAACAATGAAGAAATTCTATTAATAGCTGCATTAGGGGCAACTGGGTGACTCAGTTGGTAAAGCGTCTGACTTTGGCTCAGGTCATGATCTCACAGCCTGTGATTTCAAGCCTCATGTCAAGCCTTCTTCGGATTCTGTGTCTCCATCTCTCTCTGCCCCTTCCCCTGCTCATTCTCTCTCTCTCAAAAATAAATAAACATTAAAACAAATTTAAACTAGCTGCATTAGTTTGCTAGAGATCCCATAACAAAATATCATAGACCAGGTAGATTAACCAACAGAAAACATTTTTCTCAGAGTTCTGGAGATGTCCAAGATCAAGGTGTTGGTAGATTTGGTCTCTGTCTTTGGCTTAAAGATGGTCACATCCTTTCTGTGTCATTACATGGTCTTTCCTCTGTACATGCACATCGCTGGTGCCTTAATGAGTGTCCAAATTTTCTCTTCTTACAAGAATACCAGTCAGACTGGATCAGGGCTCGCCCTAACAGCCTCATTTTAACTTAATCACCCCTTTTAAGACCTATTTCCAGATACAGTCACATCCTGAAGTGCTTGGAATTAGGACTTCAATATTTGAATTTTGGGACACATTTCAGTCCTAAACAATAGTCTTATGGATTTTCTTCTGAGAGAGCTCATCTCTGATTAGTTTCAACTAGTGAAGCCAGAATTTGTTTAAATAACACATTCATAAGACCATGAAATGACACTGGCCTGCAGCCCGAATTAAAAGGCACTGCCTATGAGAAAGAATGAAATCTGGCCATGTGTAGCAACATGGATGGAAGCTTGAGGGTGTTATGCTGAGCGAAATAAGTCAGGCAGAGAAGGACCGATACCATATGTTTGCACGTATAGGAGGATTAGGAGTAACTTAATGGAGGACCATGGGGGAGAAGAAGGAGGAAAATAGTTGGGGAGATGGAGGGAGGCAAACCATGAGAGACTCTTGAATTCCGAGAACAAACTGAGGGTTGATGGGGGTGGGGGAGAGGGGAAGGGGGAGATGGGCATGGGGGAGGGCACTTGTTGGGATGAGCACTGGGTGTTATATGGAAACCAACTTGACAATAAACTATTTAAAAAAAAAAAAAAGGCACTGCCTATAGTCCCTGAGAACCTCATGTGTGGTTTTGCATGTTCCTTGAGTCCAATTAGTTAATCTTCTCCACAGCCACATCAGGGAAGGTCAGTAACCAGCCATAGACATGCATATAAAAACTAGAACTTCCAAAAAAAAAAAAAAGCCAAAACAATTCCAAATCCTGATGTGTAACCAGGAGGGTGATGGACTTGCATCCAAGTATCCTTCTGTGTCTTTCTGTGAAGTGAAATTTGAAGTTCTTAAATGGAAAGACTTCTGTGAAGTGAACTTTAAACTTCTTAAAAAGTTCACTCTTATGATGAGGGACACTGAGCATCATTTCATGTGTCTGTTGGCCATCTGGATGTCCTCTTTGGAGAAGTGTCTGTTCATTTCTTCTGCCCATTTCTCCACTGGATTATTAGATTTTTGGGTGTAGAGTTTGGTAAGTTCCTTATAGATTTTGGATGCTGGCCCTTTTTCTGATATGCTCAGTGTCCCTCATCATCAGTGAAATATAAATCAAAATCACACTGAGATACCACCTCATGCCAGCCAGAGTGGCTAAAATGAACAAACCAGGAGACTCTAGATGCTGGAGAGGATGTGGAGAAACAGGCACCCTCCTACACTGTTGGTGGGAATGTAAACTGGTACAGCCCCTCTGGAAAACAGTGTGGAAGTTCCTCAAAAAATTAACAATGGAGCTCCCCTATGACCCAGCAGTAGCACTGCTAGGCATTTACCCAAGGGATACAGGAGTGCTGATGCATAGGGGAACATGTACCTCAATGTTCATAGCAGCACTCTCAACAATAGCCAGAACATGGAAAGAGCCTAAGTGTCCATCAACTGATGAATGGATCAAGAAGATGTGTTTCATCTATACAATGGAATACTACACGGCAATGAGAAAGAATGAAATCTGGCCATGTGTAGCAACATGGATGGAACTAGAGGGTGTTATGCTGAGAGAAATAAGTCAGGCAGAGAAGGACAGATACCATAAGTTTGCACATATAGATGGATTAGGAGGAACTTAACGGAGGACAATGGGGGAGAAGAAAGGGAAAAATAGTTGGGGAGAGGGAGGGAGGCAAACCATGAGAGATTCTTGAATGCTGAGAAAAAACTGAGAACAAACTCTTGAATGCTGATGGGGGTGGGGGAGAGGGGAAGGGAGGTGATGGGCATGGAGGAGGGCACTTGTTGGGATGAGCACTGGGTGTCATATGGAAACCAACTTGACAATAAACTATTTAAGAAAAAAAAATTAACTCTAATTCTGTTCTCTTTTGAGTGAAGGATCAGTTTGGAAGCTCAAGATGTAATTATTCTTTGCTCTGTACTTCTTAAATAGCCAAAGGCAAGATGCTGCCAATCTCAATTATATCAGTGGGAACTGAAAATAAAGAGTTTCCTCCAGGTCATCTGAGTTGAAGCGTCATCCCACCTTGCCTGGTGGACTTATCTCCCTCTTTCCTTTGCACAGTTTTTGCTCCCTTTTTCAGTATTATTTTTAACTCTCTTGCCCTTTGAGTGTTTTTATTGACATCTGGCCACAAACCCTTTTAGGAAGCAGGCAGTTATAAATCACCCACAGAGAAATCAATAAAAATCAGTTCAATCCATAGTAACACTGATCTGTCCCCAGATAACCAGCATCCTGTAGGCTCAGCAGTAATACCCATGGGGTATCTACAAGAAGGGTGAAGGGCAAGGGGGCACTACGTTCTGAGAGAAGGGGTGAGCTGCCAGCTCCCAGAAGCTCAAGGAAAGGATGGACTTGGCTTCCATCCACACACTTCTCATCCAGCCTCAGGGGAGAGCTCTGTGTTTCCATTTCATCCGGCTCAGATTTTTCCAACCACATCAGTGGCATTTTCTTATCTTCTGAGGATCTGCTTCAGAGCTAAAATATCTTCTTCGAGCCTCAAGAAAGGGCAGGAGGAATGAATTGTTGTATTTGCAGGGAGAGTATGTTACTGTAGTACAGAGGAATGGAAGAAGAAAGAAACTCTATCAAGCTGTCTGTTGTCAGGCCTCTGCTCTTGGTCACTGTGAACTGGGGGAGGTCATCCCCCTGGCCAGAACTCCAGGGAGTCAAAAGTCTGAAAGTCATTGTACAGAAGCTGAAAGCTAGGCCCAGAGAGAGGCACCACTGGCCCAAGGTCACAGAGTGGTTTCATAACCAGCTCACAAAGAAATGGCCCCATTGCTTTGAAATCCTAGTTCTATTCCAAGAGGAGCTTTGCTCAGAAAATGCAAATTCATGAGGATTCAAAACTTAAAAAAATGTAAATCTACAGAGAAAAAATATCAGTTCATTTATTAAAAACGGGTATATCAAATTGCCCATTGTAAGGTCTGTGAGTGTCATAAGACCTTTTGAAACAATCATTTATGACCTCTTAGAAAATGGGACTATGCCAACCTCTGGAAGAGAATTTACTAGAAGGGGTTTTTCCTGTTGTTGTTGTTTTTTTTTCCATCAGTGGAAATATTCCATCTGCAAGGCCCAAGGTGCCGGGGTCAGGTGATAGGAGGTAGTGAGACTGTGTGTGGTACACTGAAGGCAGGCCCTCCCCAAACCAGGAACACAGAATCAGGGCTGCAGTGAACATCTGAGATACCCTGAATGCCTGATTTTACTTAGTTGTCCCTAGTTTCTCTGAACTGTGTATCTCTATTACTTCAATCCTTGTGCTATAGGAAGTCTTACCCCCTTTCCTCTTAGGGGCTTTTCTGGAGATGTGTGCATTCATTTATTTAAAAACTTTTTAAAACATTTATTCACTTTTGAGAGACAGACAGAATGTGAGCAGGGGAGGGTCAGAGAGAGAGGGAGACACAGACTCCAAAGCAGGCTCCAGGCTCTGAGCTGTGAGCACAGAGCCCCACACGGGGCTTGAACTCACAACACAAGATCATGACCTGAACCAAAGTCAGATGCTTAATCAACTGAGCCACCCAGGTGCCCCTGGAGATGAATGCATTTAAACTGGGTTAAGGAATTATCTGGTTCAGTTCAACATTTGTCAAACACTAATTATGTATCAAATGTGCTAATACAAAGATGAGAAAGGCTGGGTTTTGAAGGGTAAATAAGAGTCTGCCATGAAAACCACTGAGCTACTGTCAGCTAAGTGGGAAAGACCAAACTGCAAACAAATAACTCCAATTATGTTAGGGCAGGGTTGGCAAAGTTTTTCTGTAAAAAGCCAAGTAGTAAATATTTTAGGCTTTTTGAGACAGATAGAGTCTGTCTCAGATACTCAACTCTGACTTTGTAGTGCAAAAACAGACATAGGCAATATGTAAGTGAATGATTGTAGCTATGTTCCAATAAAACTTTATTTATATAAAAGTAGTCAGTCGGTCACATTTGGTTCACAGGTCATTGTTTACTGAACCTTATGTTAGAGGAACATCATAATAATATGCAAAACAAATAATAACGACAGTAATAATAATAAAAGCTACCATTCTGATAGCTTACTCTGCTAGAAACCCTATACCAGGCACTGTCTATACAATTCACATATATTTGCATACTTCTTTTTTATAACAATTTGTGAGGATACTGAGATTCAACTGTCAAAGCCACAGAGTTAGGAAGTGACAAACACAAGATAAAACTCAACCCTGTTTGGTTCTACAGTCTGTGTTCCCAAATAAGCAACTTAAAACTCTGAAAAGGAGTGGGCAGAAGGAGTTAATCTGGTGAGGATCATAAGCTGGTTCCTAAAGGTTGAGTGGAGTCTTACATGGAGGCAGATGGGAGAGAGAGGCCTTTAAGGCAAAGAGTAGCACACAGGTTTGAAAGCACATGGAATATTCTGGAAACAATGGTTATTAGGTGATGTTGGGGTGTGGGATACCTTGGTGGTAGAGGCTAGAGAAGAAACAAGAGAAGTTGGTAGCTCAGAGGAGGTCTGGCATACATGTCAAAAACCCTGGACTTTATCTATGAACCAGGGCTTTTCCAGCTCTAGTCTTATGGATCTTCTAGATACACTGCACCAGACTCCCTTGAGGGACTGTTTGCCATACAGATTCCTGGGCCCTGTCCCCAGATATTTTGATTCAGTAGATCTGGGATGGAACCAGGAGTATGCATTTTATCCAGCATCTCAGATGATTCTAGTGAGCATTCTCAGATTTGGGAATCCATGCATGGAGAGCCACTGAAATGTTTTAGTCAAGGGAGACATATAACCAAAATTGCTTTAGAAAGGCCACTTCCACTTAGAACATGGATTATTTACCAGAAGAATAAACTTTCCCAGAGGTCCATTTCTAGTTAGTTATCAGCTTCTCTCATCTGGAAATGCAGATGAGAAATTCCAGAAGTTTCTACATTTCCACAGGCTTTTAAAGAATGACTCAGCTTAAACCCTAGATTGAACTCTATACTGTTGACCAAATAGTTAATTTAAGGAGAGACGGTATACAAATAACAAATTGCAATTTAACAAAATATATTTGAATCTGATGTTAAGGACAATACCCTCTCCATGATGAATCAACTGATGAATTGTTAGCCAGGAAAATGTCTTCTGGTCATCTGGGCCCGTGTTTCTTTTGTGATGATAGTGGTTGACAACACTGATGCTAGGTTCTGTATTGCCCTAGAAGCCTCAGCATGGTGTAATGAATAGACCACTGGGCTTGGAGTCTGACTACCCTGAGCTCAAATCCTGTTTATGGTGCTTAGTAATTGTGATGCCTGGAGCAAATCACTTATCCCTCCTGAGCTTCAGTTTTCAGACCTGCAAAATGAGAATTCCCAGCTCTCATTGTAAGGACTGAATAAGATGAAGGATATAGAGTCAGAGCACCTGGTGCAATAAATATTGGTTCTCTTCTGCAGATGCCTCAAAATTGTTTTTATGCACTTCCCTTCTCTCCATTGTGGATGGCAACTCCCTGGAGAGAAATCTTCTATGGTTACTTCCTGTTTCATACTATTAAGTAGCCACTGTTGCACAAGCCTGTTTAAGGAGGAACATGCTGAAATTCATGTGCTTCAAGCCACCAGAGTTTGCTGTTGAGAAAGCCATTCCCAAGCTCTTGCCTTTGCTTTCCTCACCACCATTTCACATCACTGTTTACCATAGTCTGTTGTCAAGTGGTGTCTAAAGATTCAAATCCTGTGGTTATTGGCATAGATTTGGATGCCAGAGGAACTGCTCCCTTTACTTTAGCACATGGCTTTAGCACATGGCTTCTTGTGGCCACATCCTCTGTCCAAGTTCTGAGTTGACCAAACTGCAAATGAGTTTCAGTTCAGATTCCCTTAATGACAAAAAGACCTTGTCCCAGATCCACAACTGTCCCCTGACTCCTCCACTCATCTCAATGGGCAACGTGTGGACTTCTTCCTTGTCCTGCAAACTGGAGTTCTCACCCCAAACTGTGGGGTTGAGGTTCACAAGGGTGAACAAGCCTGGCAAGCCTGGGTGGCAAGCCTATTCACATAGCCTCACATTGCCCAGGTCTTGCAGCCTGCTTTCCTGGGGACAGTCAGCAGTGAGATCCCACCCAACTCTGAACTGAGGAATAGGTGGAGTGAGCTCCTGATGATCTGGAAGGAAGCAACAATGCTTGAAAATCATTTGAAGGTTGAAATTTGACTCAATAAATAAGTTTATGTTTACCAGGTTATCTTTTAGGCAGGAGTAAGGAGGTTGGTCAAACCCAGTTCCTCCTCTGAAGCCTGAGTATATATTTAAATGTACAGGTGTATATTGGAAGGAAGGATAGGAGCAGGCACTGGAGCAGTGGAGATTCAGAAGTCTGGGCTGGGATTTCTGGGAGAATGCTGATTCCATCAATATGGGCACGGAATGCAGAAGGAGAAGCAGGTTCTGAGGAAAGGGGCAAGGTGATGTTTAGTTAGAGAATAACTGAGGACAAGCTCATTTGCTCTAGAACGGAGTATTCTAGCTCAGACTCTCATGTAGGCAGCAGAGCAGTGAGGTGAGAGAAGCTTTGGTGTTCAGAAAGACCTTGTACAGCCTACTTTACAAAAGCTTAGCTGTTTGTACCTGTAGGAGTTGTTCTTTATTGCAAGTACCAAAAAGCAGCACAAGGCAGATTAAGCAAAAAGGGTATTCATTGGTCCTTAAAACATAAAAGGCCAGAGATACCAGGCATAGCTCCATCAGGGCCTTAGCTGACAGCCTCAGGGCCTAGTTTCTAGCTCCTTGCTATCCTCTCACATTGATTCCACTCTTAGATAATAAGGATCCAGTTTTCACCGTCTTACATTTAGAATCTCTTCCCCAGCAAAACTTTATTGTGTCTCATTGGCTCTGGGTAGGTCACATGCTTGCCCTTGAGCCAACCAGTGTAACTGATGGGATGTGATGTAAAGACGCCCAAAGGCAGCCTCTGGCCCTGGGGTTAGACCCTGCACCTCTGACTGATGATTGCTCTGCATAGGCGACATGGACCCCAAACTCATGGGGTAGAAAGTGGGGCTCAGGCTGGCAAATTAGCCGAATCCTCTACGCAGAGATGGGAAAACTAAAGCCTCAGCGGTAAAGGAATCCTGTCACACAGGTGGTTGGTGCCACAATCTTCTCTTCCCTCCCCCAGAAAGCCCTTGTCACTGAGTCTTTGCAGTCCTTTCTTTCACTTCCTGAAGACATACTAGGCCGGACTGTGCGCTGAAGCCTAGCACCAGGGTTTTAGACCTATTTCCACAGCTTCTGAGAGCTGGGATTCCCAAAATAGAGACAAACAGGGGGTGGGGTCTTGAGCTGGGGCGCTCCATCCCAGCAGGGAAGAGCCATCTCTCCTGTTTGTCTCAGATAATGCAGCTGCTTCTTATCTACTCCAGAGGATGCTGTGAGAAAGACTCAATTCTGTGCTGTAGCCACAGTTGTCCTTGTTGGCCCTGAGGTAGGGCTGTAATCTGGAACAATCAAGATTCCCCATAAGGAAAACTCTCCCAATATTCTTGTTCTGTCTCTGCTGAGACTGGAGAAGAACAAGAATGGGTCCTCTCTTGTGAAGGGCTAAAAACTCCATTTTGGGTACAGTAGATCCAGGTTTTAGTCCTGACTCTGTTTCCTGACTGTGTGATCTAGAGCAAGTCACTTTACCTCTCTGAGGCATGGTTTCCCCATCTGTAAAATGGAGATATACCTTCCTCTAGAATGAAGAGTGTTTCAAGAGCCTATATATATATAGGCTGTATATATATATTGTGCTGGGTATGTAATAGGTCATATGAAAAGTGAGGTTTGATTCTTAGAGTATAATTTTTTTTCTTTCATAGCTTATTGTCAAGTTAGATTCTATATAACACCCAGTGCTCATCCCAACAGGTGCCCTCCTCCGTGCCCATCATCCCCCTTCCCCTCTCCCCCACCCCCATCAGCCCTCAGTTTGTTCTCAGTATTCAAGAGTCTCTCATGGTTTGCAGTATTTGCTTTAAAGGATGGATCTACCAGGCATTGAGCAATTGCTCTGGACCCATGCTATGTTCCCACAGCTTTGGGACACAAAAGAACGTTCCATGCTGTCAGGCTTGGCAGATACAATTAATGTACAGGAAACAGAGACCATTGTGTGGCAGATGGGGGTAACTGCACAGTGCTATCACATACCAGAGAGCACGCAGTATCCTGGAGAGGTCAGGGAAGGCTTCCTGGGAAGGCTGCCTGAAGGACACCCCTCAGAGCCCAGGGCCTAGCATAGTAAGGAGTGGTCCACTAAACATTTGTTGAGTGAATGAATAGTTTAGGCAGGCACTGTGAAGGCCACCTTTTCCTTTGGACTTTCCCAAACCAGTTCCTACATTTAGACCTCTTTGGTCACTTTCCAAAACAAAGGTGGCAAGTGGGGGTGGGGGGGTGGGGAGGAGAGGGTGAAGTAGGAGGGAGGAAATAGCAAAGAGAAGACTGTCATACTGGGGACTGGATGCTCACTTATCTATCTATCTATCTATCTATCTATCTATCTATCTATCTATCTATCTATCTATCTATCATCTATCCAGCCAGCCTGCCCGCCCACCCACCCGCCAGCCAGCCAGCCATCTATTTAGGTTGGGGTTAGGGGTGTTGCTCAGTCAAGAAAGAAGTTTTTTTTATTTATTTATTTATTTTTTTTATTTGGAACAAAGTTCCCAAGGTGATACTGTTTCCTGATGCTGGCTTTTCAGACAGGTTGCTCCTGGGTGATCCTTGACACATCTCATGTCTTGGACAAAATGCAACTTGTCTTTATCCATTTATCCCCATCCTGAGGAATGAATGTCTTGAGACACAGAAACCAGAAGATCCAAGGACAAGGTTAGCTGAGACGTGGCCCCACTTTTGGCTTCTGAGAGAGTCCACGTGTGCAGTGTGGACAGGACTAGCTGTTGCCAAGGTCGCATCAAAGCCCATCAAACTGGCTCAATTCCTCTGGCCTTCTTCCTGAGATCAGAGACCATGGTTTCCAAAGGCCTGCCTCACAGGAATGGGAGATTCCAGATGCTAGATTCCAGGGCCCCCAATATCAGAGTCTGTCCCCTAGTCAGAGCAGAAGTTGAGCCAGGTTTGGCTTCGGAGGCATTGGCTGCTCTGCAAACCCTCATGACTCAACTCTTTTGGTGGAGGTGGGGGAGATGGTTCCAGGAGTGCACTGCAGCAGACACTAGGGTGATGGCACGTTTGAGCACGTGTCACCGCTGGCCATTTGGAGAATGCTTTGGCTAGTTTTCCTTTTCTTTCTTTTTTTTCTTTTTCTTTTTCTTTTTACAAATAGTTTATTGTCAAATTGGTTTCCATATAACACCCAGTGCTCATCCCCACAAGTGCCCTCCTCCATGCCCATCCCCCCTCCCCCCCACATCCATCAGTCCTCAGTTTGTTTCTCAGCATTCAAGAGTCTCTCATGGTTTGCCTCTCTCCCTTTCCCCCACCATATCCCCCTTGTTCTCCCCCATGGTCCTCAGTTAAATTCCTCCTAATCCTCCTATACGTGCAAACATATGATATTTGTCCTTCTCTGCCTGACTTATTTCACTAAGCATAACACCCTCAAGGTCCATCCATATTGCTACAAATGGACTTTAGCTAGGTTTCAAAGCAGAACTGGAAGGGCCAGTGGGCTACTCTGTGGCTCCCTGCTGGATTTAAGTTAAAGCTGAAAGTCCCATTGATAAGTCACTTTGCAAAATATTCATGGGTGGTCAAACAGAGACATGTAAGTGGCAGAGGAGGAGGCCCTGCTCTTTGTGAGGTTTCAGCTGGTAGAATGTTATGTGGTAAATCTGCACACCTATGTGTTAGAGAAGACAGGAAACCCATTTATATCATCGAGAGAAAAACTCAGCTGTTAACCTGGGCAAGCTCAGTACAGACAGGGCAGGTGAGGCCATCCACCTGCATATGCAGCAGCCCAGATGACATGTGCTCATGTCATTTAAGTAGAAGGAAAATGGGGCCCTGTCTTCCCCACTTCTCATAGGAGGAACTTCAAGTCATGGTAGGCCCCAAGTGAAGTCAGCCATGGAGGGGTCACTTGTCTTCCTAGGTCTTCGTCAAAAATCAGGGCTTGAACTCTTCACTTCCCTGTTTCATAGAGTCTGTGACACATTTTCACCTACTCTCTCACTTATTCATTCATTTCTTCATCTATTCAAGAAATCCTGAGAGATAAATTATACACTGGTTCTGTCATCAAGGAGCCCACTGTTTAGGACATGATTCTTATTAAAGTGTGGCTGAGAACGGGGAAGAATGGGGTTGGGGGGGGACAGTGTGCATAATAGGTGGGCCTCACTAGAGTTCATTGGAGGACAATGGAGGGTGCTTCTAACATACTGGACATTTATGCACTATTAATAGAAATTTGTTGGGGAATGGGTAGCAGAAAAGCTGAGAACTGGTACAGTAAACAAATGATTACAAGACAAAGCAAAGATCCATAAGGCAAGGGAGAACACAGGACTGTCGGAGCCCAGACAAAGTCAGGGCAGGTTTTCTGGTAGAAGTGACATATGAACTGAGTATTAAATGATGAACAAGAGTTAACCAGGGAATTCTAGACAGGAAAGTTCACAGGCAGGCCCGGAGCCTCAACTAGCACATGCTATAATGAGGACCAATAATGCCTAAGTAGTCCATGATCATTAGGCATAAACTGTCCTTTCTAAGTAATTTTTCAGGACACCAAAAAGATTCTTTCTTCCTTTAGCAACTCCATCATTTATGATGCAAGTAAGTCATGCTTACTGTGGGAAAAAATACATATATAAATATTTTTAAAGTGTTCAATTAATTATATTCATAATTCCATTTGAAAAGAACCACTTTTAACATTTGAGTCTTTAACCTTCTGTACTTCCCTCCCTTAAGGATGGCTATAATCTATCTACTTCTATTTCATGTAAATGTATATAATTTAAAAATGAAAGTAGAATCATACCACCTGTTTTTTCTCCTCAATCAATATATTATGAACAAAAATAATTATATTTAAAGTGTCAAACTGTATGCATTATAATCATCTTGGATAGAAATATTCTGAAAAGGCACTTGGTCTCCTGTCTTTTCCAGGGAGCCAACATCAGAGGTTTGTCTTTTTCATGCCCGCCAGCTGTGGGCTGGGCTGTCAATTGGGGCTGAGCTCAGATGACTAGGAAGGTGTCTAGGAAAACATGCCTAGGCTGACTGGCCTCAGGTTCTGTGCCAAGCTGAGAGCTTGTATCCACTTTTCAAATGTGGCTGCTTCCTTCCTGCTGTTGGTTGTCTGTTCATGCTGCTTTTATTTTTTCTTAGTTATATTATCAAGTTGGTTTCCATATGACACCCAGTGCTCATCCCAACAAGTCTCTCCTCCATGCCCATCTCCCCGCTTCCCCTCTCCCCCATCCCCTTCAGCCCTCAGTTTGTTCTCAGCATTCAAGAGTCTCTCGTGGTTTGCCTCCCTCCCTCTCTCTAACTATTTTTCCCCTTCTCCTCCCCCATGGCCTTCCATTAAGTTCCTCCTAATCCACCTATATGTGCAAACATATAGTATCTGTCCTTCTCTGCCTGACTTATTTCTCTCAGCATAACACTCTCAAGTTTCCATCCATGTTGCTACACATGGCCAGATTTCATTCTTTCTCATTGCCATGTAGTATTCCATTATATAGATGAAACACATCTTCTTGATCCATTCGTCAGTTGATGGACACTTAGGCTCTTTCCATGTTTTGGCTATTGTGGAGAGTGCTGCTATGAACATTGGGGTCCATGTGCTCCTATGCATCAGCATTTCTGTATCCCTTGGGTAAATGCCTAGCAGTGCTACTGCTGGGTCATAGGAGAGTTCCATTGTTAATTTTTTGAGGAACCTCCACACTGTTTTCCAGAGGGGCTGTACCAGTTTACATTCCCACCAACAGTGTAGGAGGGTGCCTGTTTCTCCACATCCTCGCCAGCATCTAGAGTCTCCTGATTTGTTCATTTTAGCCACTCCACCAGCATGAGGTGGTATCTCAGTGTGGTTTTGATTTGTATTTCCCTGACGAGGAGGGATACTGAGCATCATTTCATGTGTCTGTTGGCCATCTGGATGTCCTCTTTGGAGAAGTGTCTGTTCATGTCTTCTGCCCATTTCTTCACTGGATTATTTGTTTTCTGGGTGTGGAGTTTGGTGAGTTCCTTATAGATTTTGGATACTAGCTCTTTCTCTGATGTGTTATTTGCAACTATCTCTTTCCATTCCGTCAGTTGCCTGTTAGTTTTATTGATTGTTTCCTTTGCTGAGTAGCACATCATTTTATAGTGTTTCCTCCACATTAGAATGAAATCATCTCAAGAGTATAGATAACAATAAAATGTAGTAAAATAATTAGGATGTGATTACTGTGGGTGTTGATTTCTTTTGTTTTAAATATAACTTAATTCTTTATTAGCAATTATCACACCTTGGATAAACCTCATTGGCTATGATACTACCACTGCACGAAGCTGTAATTCAAATTTTAATGTCTGTGTTTAACAACCAGCTCACAAAATTCTTGACAATTAGTATACTACTGGAGAAACTCCAAGGAAGTACAAGTTGGAAGAACTACAAATCTACCTCCTTGTCAGACAGCCTGAAAGACTCCCCAAGGTCACACATCTGGGAGGGCAGAGCCGGGCCCAGGACCTAGGAGAAGGCTCTTAGTCCTCCATTCTTCCCGATGGCCCCTCAATGACCTGGCCAGACACATGGACCCAGGGAAAACCAATTGGTCATTGACCCCAGGATGATGATTCATGTCACCCTGGAGTAAGTGTCTCAGGGAAGAGGCTGCTGGGCGGCCCAGAACAAAGAGAATAGGGCAATATTTATTTCTGTTAGGAGCTAAATGGGAGGCTCAGATACTTCTCTGCTGTTCCCATTGCCTTTGAACTGTCTCTGATTGAGCAATTGCACATATTTCCAAGAAGAGAAAATTTTTTCAAGTGGACTTATTTTTAAAAAAAGAATTGCTGAAGTGAACAAGCTGGAAAGGAAACCTGGGGAAATGATTTGGCTTGCTTCCTGTCATGGCTGAAGGACAGGGTGGTGTGGAGGGAGGTCTGGGCCTAGCATGACCATTTTTCAGGGGATCTAGAACTTGGATCCCAGGCTTTTCAGGGTTTCTCTAACCTTCTTCCTTCAAAGTGACAATCAAGGTCCAAGGAGCTTCCTGAGGGTCAGGGAGTTAGGGTGAGGAGGGTGCCCTGGTGCCTGACATCATTTGCCCTGGACAATTTGACAAGATGTCTAGCGTGCTTTCTGAAAGTCCTTGGTTAGTAGGTGACCTCTGAATCAGCCTTCTCAAGGGACCTTCAAGTCTGGCAACTTTTTGCTGCTGGCTGCACAGAATGATTATGAAATATGCCCCCTGACCTCACCTGTGCATCCCTGGGATGAGAAATGTCTTCTGAGGATATCTGAAGGTCTTGTCAATTAAGCCATTCCAGACAGCTGTTTCCTCTCCTTGGGGTCTTTTCCCCAGGGTTCTGTCTGGGAAATGGGGCGTAAGACCTTTCTGCTCTTAGAGTTCAGGACTTTCCCCCCAGACATCTCCAAGGAAGCAGGGCACAGGCTCTTTTCTAGTGACTCACCAATTTATATTCTCATCGCTTCTACTTGGCCTCTCCTGTCTCTCCCTTGTCCCATAATCTTTTACTAGTCCTGGGTGTGCGTGTGGGAGAGGGGGTGACTTATCCTCATTTAGGATGCTTTTCCCAAATCTTTTTTCTGTACCCTGAGCCCTCTTGTTTCCCCAGTTGCTAGCCCTTCCGCACAATAAGGCAGAGACAAACTCCATTTTCTCTACCCCTTGCCGCTACACCACTCCCTAAGGCAATGGGTGCGTAATGGCCTCCATGGTTGGATGAAGGGAAGGGCAATGGGGATAAAGGAGCTGTGAGGGGATGTGAGGGATTAGTTACTATTTGTAGCTATCTTGTGTGTCCCCTACTGCAGCCCCTGGCTGAACATGGTGGGTGCTGACTCTTGCTCTCTTTTTATTGGGGCTGGGCCAGCCTCTTCTTCTAGATGTGGCCCTGGCACTGGTCTGAGAAAAAGCTGGCTCACTCCCAGGGCTGGAATAGGTTCTAAATCAGGGGAAGAAGGCACCCCAAGACAATAGAACCTGTGAGAGATCATCAAGTCTGGAGAGCATGGCCAGAGAGTGTAGACCCCAGGGGGTGTTGGGAAGTGCTCAGGACCAGCCCTCCCAAAGCACCACTAGGCTACAGCCCCTATGGTCACAGCCCCTGGACCAGGGGAATTGTGTTGAGAGCAAGTCATTGGGAAGTCCCTTCCAGTCCCTCATCTTCCCCTTGCTGTTGCTTCTTCCTTCTGCCCTTCTATTCTCCACCCTTGCTACCGTGGGACTGACCACAGGACAGATCTGGGATGACCACAAAACAGACTTGGGGTAACCACACCACAGATCAATGGCTGACTACAATGTAGACCTGGGACTGACTATAGCATAGACCTGCAACTGACCATGGTATAGACCTGGGATGGTCACAGTACTGTACCCTCTCTCTAACCCCATTGTCTGAAGCAACTGGCTGCCCAACAGCAGAGTGAATGTCAGCAAGAGTAAATGTCAGAGTGCATAGCCCCTGATGGGTTTAATTCCACTTATGTTGGACGATCTTTTATCTACTTGTTTGTACAGAGAAACCCTGGCCAGGCCAGACCAGGAATATGTCTCCTTTACCCACAGGAGACAAAACTGGAACTCAAGCTATCCAGGATGAACAGCAGACTATCTGGGCCTGGTTGGATTTTGATGATGCCATGGCTCAGAGAATTCAGCTGCTCTATTCAGAGAGTGGGAAAGGAACCCACTAGTACATACTATGTGACAGTATTTTGCATGTATTTCCTAATTTAATCTTTATAAAAACCCTAAATTGATCTCCATTTTACAGATGAAGAAACAGAGGCTAGGGGAGACTAATCCAGCAAGGAAGAGGCAGAAGGGAATTAGAATCCAATCTGCCAGGTTCCAAAGCTTTCGTGCATCATCCCAAGGTTAAGAAGCAGGATGGTTTTCTCCTGAAGTGCGCCTTGCTCAGGCTTGCCTGTGGGATCCAAGACCCAGGTCTGCAGTTGGCCAGGCCCAGGGAGCCACAGAAGTACCTCTCAGCACTTTGAGCTGATCTCTGGTGCCCCAGATTTTCCAAGTGTATCCAGGACTGTCCTCAGGTGAGAACAGGTACCAGGGAGCACCCTTTCTCTCCCATGAGAGTGACCACAACAAGGACGCATTTCCTTATCATTTACCAAAAGCAAGCCCTTCAAAACTAGAGGCAGAAAACTGATGTCTGTAGCAGGATCTGGGGAATAGGGGTTTGTGGATCTCCTCTGACTATCCCTCATCCACAAGTATGGCTTTGATTAAGTCCTTGCCCTGGTCTGGGCCTGTAAGATGGGAGCAGGAGGCAGGACTGGCTGATCTCCAGTGGCCCTCCCTGTCATCCTCTGAATTTGCAGAGGGACTGAGAGACATGCGTGTGCAGTCACCCCAAACAATTCCCTTCATCAAATTCTTCATCTAGAGATAGACCAGTGGTATTAATAGCAACCTAATCTCTTTCAAATTCTTTGTGTTGCTAAAATGAAAGCAAAAATTCAAAGCTGGAAGAACAAAAAAACCCTCCCTTCTGAGAATTCTGAGTCACTCCAGAAAGGTCAGTGGAGTCTGGGTTAACCCGTTTTTTCCCAGAAGGGCCTCTGGCTCTTCCCTGGACACCCAAAGATTAATAGAGAAAATGCGAGAGCCACTCAGCTTGTAGATTTGTGCTCCTGGGACACTGTGGTTCAGAGAGGGGTTTGGTTTCTTCTGGGCTGGTCATAAAGCTTTGAGAGAGGCATCCATGTGGCCAGTGTGAGAGGCCGCTGCTTGCCAAGAACACTACCCATGAGCTGGCAGGTTTGCCGAGCTGGGGACTAGGGAGTCAGACAGACCTGTGGCTGACTTCTGGCACTGCTTTTCATGGGTTTCCTGACTTTGGGTAAGTCTTGGGGGTCCTGTTTTCCTCATTTGTAAATTGGGACTAATCATAATGTTAATAGTAGCAGAACTTCTGTGGTTTCTGTAAAGCCTTTTGCTAACTCATGACTCCTGAGGATGCGTGCATTAACATGGGCAGCTCCCAAAGGAAGCCAGGGCCTCTCCCTCTGGCTGAGGGGTATAGGATGGAGGTATTCTGCCAGCTGTGAATGGGCATGCCTATGTTTATATGGCCACTCTGTCAGAGAAGTCCTCTCCTGCCCTCTCCCTATAGTCCATGGGGTCCTACAGTGGCTTTTCCAGGGGCAGAGACTGTGCAGTTAATCCAAGAAGGGTGAGACTTCCTGGAATGAAAGGTTCAAAGGACAAACTAATGGACAGTTGTATGAATGGAAGTCAGAAGGAGTGTGGGTGAATGGATGGCCTGACAGACAGATGGATGGGGGAATGGGTGGATTTGTCACCCTATAGTGAGGGTCCTGCAACCTCAAACTGTGGGCCCACCTTTTTGCCCTCATAAGACCCCTGGTCTGATATGCTGCTGCTTGCTTTGTCCCACCCCACCACCACTGGTGTCCTTGCTGGGAATGCACGCTCCAGTTTTCTGAGGGGCAGCTTCCTATGCTGGGTTCTGCTGCAGTTCCGCGGAACTCCCAGCTAAGGAGGTGGAGGAGAGGAGGGGAGAGATGATGGGCCTTGGGGTCAGACTAGCTTGTGTTAATCCTCAGCCTGATGCTTATTAGCTGCGGGATCCTGAGCAAATTACCAAACCCCTCTGATCCTTTGTTCCTTAACATGTAAAGTGGAAATAATAAAACCCATCTTACAGGCTTTAAACAAGATAGCACTTGAAATGCACCCAGCATGGTACTCAACTCAGTAGGCAAACTAGAAATATCTAATGAATGAGAGAATGAAGGAATGTATACTAGTTTGCTTTCTTTCATGAGCATGGCCAGGGGCAGATAAAATATTTAAATATGGATTAGAAACTTCTGACCTTTTCAATTCCACAAATGATTGGATAGTTATCCCAGCAGAGGCTTAAAAATTGGTACCAGGTACAAAGGTTACTGGATCCAGTTAAGTTGTTTCCCTTCTTTGCACCTCAGTTTTCCTTCCTGTAAAATGGGCCAAGCTATATACTTAAGCATTGGTTGGGGACAGAATGAGTAGAATCCAAAGAGCTGACTGGCTCCTGACAATGATATACCTAACACTTTACTTTACTAGGATAAAGAGGTAGTAAGAAGGGCCCTGAAAATCAGTTAAAGAAGGAACAGCTCAGAGACCAAACATAACTAAATATTTTTTCCTTTTATGGGTTGGTGCTCTAGATCACCATATCCTGCAGATTATATCCTTAACTTTGCTGTGATGGATGTAAAGTCTGTGTGCCCACAAGCTCCAGCAGAACCCAGATGTCACCCTGGGGGAGGGACTCTGCTTTTACCTTGCTATTTTAAGCAGCAAGTTTATAATAACGGATGGGAGAGAAAGCGAACAGGGCAGGAGCAGCGTGGGAATGGCCTCAGCAGGCGGGGCTGCTGGGTCTCCCCCTGAGGACCTTGGGGTTCTGTCTTGTCAAGTGTGGGACCACAGCCAGCCTCCACTCTGCTTGTCCTGCTGCAGCTGACATCTCTTAGTGCTTGTCTGACTTAATTTGTTTCTGTTTTTCTTTGTTGTCTGATCCAGGGACTGACTTAAGGTCTTTCTTGAGGAGGAGGAAGATGGAGGAAAGAAAGTGGAGGGTCAGAAAATGAGATATTTTTTTATGTGACTTTGGGGTACCATGATTCCGGAATCCTATGAGATAGGACTATTACATTTGTGGTTTGTTGTGACCAGGAAGATTCCAGGATTTTAGGGACTCCTAGAGATGAAAATGGCCCTTGAAGTGGGATCCGGAATCCCGTGACCATTGGCCCAGGCTTCGCTGGAGCTCTCCCAGGAATGGGGAGTTCATTACCTTCAAGAGTAGCCTGTTTCATCTCAGATAGTTCCAACCACTAGAAAGGTTTCCCTTGCCTTGATTTGACCTTTATTTCATTCATTGGTCATGCGTTTATCCTTTGGGGACAAAAGAACTACAGGAATGATATTCAAATATCTGAGAAGCGATTTTATTTTTCCCTGCACTGTCTCTTCTCCAGGCTAAAGGTCTTTAGTTCTTTAAAGACAAATTCTTGTTTCCTGCATACTACTTCCCATTTTCTGAACATGCCCCAATTTGTCTGAATCCTTCTTAGTTATAGAGTGCAATACACTTTGTGTAGACTAAGGCATAGAGGAAAGTAGAACTGTCACCTGACATGGTTTGAGAACCACATTACTATTAAGACAGGCTGGACCTACACATACATCATCTATCACTTATGGGGGTTCTTGGGAAGTGCAGCCAACTTCCTTGGTAGAATTGGGTTTGTGAATACTCCTTTGCTACTGTCAACCCTTGTTACCATATACTTTTGCCTAGCACCACTGATGTCACTGCTGATGAAGTCTAAGTAAAAGTGATAGAAGTTAATCATGGAGCAGACCTTTGGGTAAATACGATGCTCATTTCATCCATACAGTGGTTATTTGGGATGGGAGACACAGCATGCCCTGGTCCTGTAGCTTTCATTCCCAAGAACCAGGTTTAATCTGTCCAGTAGGGCTTCTCCTTCCTGTCTCACCTTTCCCTCTAGCTATTCTGTTCAGAGAAATTCCACTCACCATTTCAGTATTCATGACTGAATTCAAACACTGAGTCATGAAATCTAGGCTAAAACTATCTCACCTGTCCCAATTCCCATAGTTTAGGGATCCTTTTCTGGGATCCTACCACTTCTCACTTTCAAAGTCATAACAGTTACACTGTTTTCCTACTGCCTCCCACCACTGTGCTTCTTGAGGGCCAAGACCACATCTTCATCATCTTGAAGTCACCAGCACCTAGCACAGGGGCTGATAGAGTATGCGTAAAGTCAGTGTGGTGAATGAACGAATGATTCAGGTTCATGAATCTCCTGCTAGAGATGAGATTTCTTGAGTTGACCAGCAGAGGTCACCCCAACTGTTTCAGAGCTGAATGGGGCTACCTTTCCACCACAGAGACTGGCAAAAGTCAAGATGGTAGTCACATTGACCAACACTGTGGCTAAAGTTCTCTAGTTCTTTAAATAAAAATCAGCAAGCATTTTTTGATGAATCTTCTACTTATCCATGATGAATCAGACTCCTTGCCTTTCCTGGGGAGCTCAATCAAAAGCGTGTGTGTTGGGGTGGGGAGCATCTGTCAGAATTGAGGCTGAGGTCAGATCTGAACCTGCCCACAGCCCTCTGGCTTCAGGCCCTCAGAAGAGCCTTTCCTGTGGGAGCCAATGAATATCTAGTATCATGGGAGGTGGTGGGGCTTTCTGACTTCCTCCTGCAGCCTTCTGCAAGTCAGTGCCTTGGGCCAAGGACATAGTAGGTACTCAGTAAATGACAATGTCCTTTGTTTCTCCTTTGTGTGTTCCAGTAGCCCCTGAGCTGTGGCTGAAGGCAGGGTCTGGATCTGGTGGTTTTTGTCTGTGTGCCAGCAGAGCAGCAACTTCAGGGGACCTCTGAAGTTATTGAACCAGGCTGGTTGCTGGTTCTGCAGTTCCCTGAAGGCTTCTCCATCCCCATTAGGGGAAGGAGACCTGGAGGAGTTTAGTGGGGGAAGAAGCGAAGAGGGGGCCTTTGGACTCTGGTTGAGCTTCCCGGGCTACAGACTTCTATCCACATGGCTTCTGTGAGTACCTACTCCATGCTGGGTGCTCTATCTCATTTCAGACTTAGAACATTCTGGCATGGAAGGCATTCTTATCTCTACTCCCCTGAAAAGGAAAGTGAGGCTCAGAAGTAAAGCCCCAACATAGGGACATCTGGGTGGCTCAGTCATTTGAATGTCTTACTCTTGATTTTGGCTCATGTCCTGATCTCAGGGTTATGGGACTGAGACCTGTGTCTGGCTCCATGCTGAGTGTGGAGACTGCTTAAGATATTCTCTTCCTTTCTCTCTTTCAGGGCAGCTGGGTGGCTCAGTCAGTTAAGTGCCCGAGTCTTGGTTTCAGGTCATGATCTCACAGTTTTGTGAGTTTGAGCCCCATATCGGGCTCTGCACTGGCAGCACAGAGCCTGCTTGGAATTCTCTCTTACTGTCCCCCACCAAAATAAATTTTGAAAAAAAAAAAATTCTCTCTTTCTCCCTCTGCTCCTCTCCCCCTTTTGTACTCTCTTTTTTTCTTTAAAAATTAAAAAAAAAAAAAGTGAAGCCAACGTTCTAGGCCACACAGCCAGTGAGTGGCAGAGTGGGGACTCAAATCCAGGTATCAGGTTCCAAGGCTTTTGTTCTTTCTACCTTGCTATCCTTCCTCTCCAGATTGAGACCTGACATTATGGGCCTTTTCTAAGAGAAAGCAGAGGAGCCAGGCCCATTGGCTCCAGTCTATTGGAGAAATAATGTATGATCCTAGGCCTTTTGATTGGTGAGAAACACAAAAGAATAATTAGTAGTTATAAGTACCAGTAGTTAGTAGTTATAAGTTAAGACAAGTGGTTACAAATTCATGGTTATAAGTAAACTCAAGCCAAATTGACTAAAATACTAAGAAATTTAATTGTTTGTGTAGCTGGCTAGTCCAGAAAGAGTTCAGTCTTCAAGTGAACTTTGATCAGGGATGCAGCTTATTTTTTATGCAAGAGTCTTAGCTCTACCCCCTCCTCAGTGTCAGTTTTATCCTCAGTCTGCATTTCCAAATATAAACAAAATGGCATCAATAGCACCAGGTCTTACATCTGCACACTCTACCGCCTAGAGCAAGTTCAAGTACCTGGGTCCCAGAACACTGCAGTGTGCTCATTAGCTTATAGCAGATCTATTTTCTATCCCTAAGCCAATCACTGTGGTGAGATAAATGAGATTATGCTGACTGGGCAAATCCTAGGTGGGTCTCAAAGCTGCTAGACCATGAGATGGGATAAGTCTGGCTTGTGGAGAAGTAATTAAAGGTTGCTTGGAATGGGCACTGCACAAAGATGCACCCTGGCTGAGCCCCCAGAATTGCAGGCTGTCCTCAAGTGAGAAAGCTCCATATTGAGGGTCAGAAAAGCTGTTGCAGTACATGAAGTCAGCCATGTAGCAGAAAGAAAGAGAACATCCTCCTCTTCCTCAACCCAGACAAAGAAGGCTGTGTGGTATAGTAAAAAGAGTCCTGGACTCAAAATCAGGAAGATCTGGTTTCAAATGCTTGGTTCTTTGTGTGATTTTGGCAAGTCGTTGCCACTCCATGAAGCTGTTCTCTCTTCTATAAAATGTGAATATTTATGCCTGAATCAGAGGTCCTTATGAGGATTAAATTAGGTGATGTTGGAAATGCCCCTAGGATAGTGCCTGGCACTTAGTAGATGTTCAATAAATGGCACATAAGTACAGGTCTAGTCCCAGTGGAGCGTCCTCATTAGCTATAGTTCTGTGGAGTTTGAAGCACTATTTTCCTTTCTGGGATAGCTGTGTTTACTGCAAGGATCAAATTAGATGCAAAATCTCTAAGGTCATCTCTAGCTTTGTAAATAGAGCAAATGAACAGGAGGAAATGCAATTCCAAATGCCCTCTCCTGGCCTAGTCCAACTTTCGGTGTTGATGCAAACCCAACCAGGCTTTTTCTGCGGCTCTTGGCTCCTAGAAATGGAACCCAACTTGGGTCAGGGATGGGAGTGGATTTGACTTGTCCTTTTGGCGTCTCCTCAGCCTGCGGAGCCCAGGCCTCTTGGAGCATCTTTGGGGCTGACGCCGCGGAGGTTCCGGGCACACAGGGCCACTCCTGCCAGGAGGCTGCCATGCCCCACATTCCCGAGGACGAGGAGCCCCCTGGAGAGCCGCAGGCAGCCCAGAGCCCCGCCTGCCAAGTAAGTGCCCCTTCCTTGCCTGCAGCTAGCCTGGCCGGGGCCAAGCCAAGTGCCCTGGGCTGGGGCCAACATTGCCTGGCCTGGCCAGAGGGTCTGCTGACAGCTTGTGCAGGCTGCAGTGGGCACCTGGGGAAGGTGTGTGGCTGCCACACTAAGGAATAAATATCCAGAGTTTGTTGAATTGGCTGAGGCTGCCATACATCCTGAGAGATAAACTTCCTAGGCTGTGTCTGACCCAGGTCTTCTGAGAGGTCCAACCACCCTAACCCTGTAGATGCTTTCCTAAAATGGGGAAAGACTTGGAGGAGAACCATCAGCAAAGGGGGCCTCATCATGTCAGGGTTGTGGTCACCAGAAAAAGACCACCTAAATGAGTCCACTTAAAATGAAGATCAAAATTTCATAGTAAATAGTGAAAATGATTTTCAGTAAAATTGTATTGTAAGAAAGAGAAATGATGAAAATAAATTAAAGGGTCTCACTGAGGAGGGCACTTGTGGGGATGAGCACTGGGTGTTATATGGAAACCAATTTGACAATAAACTATTTGTAAAAAAAAATAAAATAAAAAAAATAAAGGGTCTCATTGAGATTGCTTTATACAAATAAAATTATGAGAATAAATTATTTTTACCTATACTTATAACCAAATACAGATTATATGCTACTTTTTTAGAAAGAACAAAGAATTTGCGCACCTAGGTAGCTCAGTCAGTTGAGCATCCAACTTTGGCTCAGATCGTGATCTCGTGGTTCATGAGATCGAGCCCTGTGTCAGGCTCTGGCTGATAGCTCAGAGATCAGAGCCTGGAGCCTGCTTCAGATTCTGTGTCTCCCTCTCTCTCTGCCCCTCCCCACACATGTTTTCTCTTTCTCTCTCTCTCTCTCTCTCTCTCTGTTTCTCAAAAATGAATAAATGTTAAAAAGAAGTATAAAACAGAAGGAACAAAGAATTAATTGTGTCGATTTTAGCCTTGGTATATTTTTTCTTTATACCAACAGGATGAACCAAATCCTTCACATTTTACTTTACAGCACCTCTGTTAAGAGACTGTTTAAAATTTAAGGGCTTCCTTCATTTTCCCAAGGTCCTCTATCAATTCTTCAATATGCAAATCATTTTCTCATAAAGAACCTATCTTGCCTTATCATGATTTTTTTCTTTGTTAACTGCTCCAGTTCCATCTGCTCTTTGCTGGTCCAAGACCTTGCATGTGACGTTTTCCAACATGGTTTCTTTGATTTCATGAACTTTGCACATGGTGTGCCCTGGTACCACACCCATTATATCTGATGGTTGTCTGAGCTGACCTCAGCCAGAAGGGACAGACACTTGTCAAGTGAGGGAAGAATGGATGAGTGAGCATTAATTTGGTGAGCGGGCAGACTCCGTGACCATTTTCATGTCAGGATGACATTTGTTTTTTTGCACATCAAAACTGTGGGAACTCAGATAATAAATACTTAGAAAAGAATGGCTTCTTGTATCTCCCTATCCCAAACTCATGGGATTGAGATGTTGCAGAACTTGGCAGACTTGGGGAGCCCTTGAAATTCTAAATGGCAGTGAGCCAAGCCCCCATGCATTTGACCACAGGCAGCTGGGTCAGGGTTTTATTGAACCTCCCTCCCAGGAATGTCGTGGGCTTGGCAAGTACTGCTGGTCAGTTGCTTTCCGTGGCTCCAGATTGCTCTTCTGCTCCTCTATGGGTGATGTCTGGTCTTCCCCAAACTGTGTGCTCTGCTGCTGCACCTTTCCAACAGCTGCTCCTAACCAAGCATGGAAAATTCCTTTAAAACACTGGTAATAGTGGGCTATAAGGTTTAGCCAACAAAAAAATTTGTTAATCCAGTTTAAGTCTGAAGATTAAAGAAGGAAATGACAGCATAAAGCAAAACATCCACATCTGGAATCACAGTGACTGTTCTCTCTCCTCAGCCATGACTCTCCTGAGTTTTGTCCCCTTAGTGTCCCTTCTCCCTAGCCCTGGGCTCCTTTCTGCCAATGTCATTCCTGACCCTTTCCACTATACTATATATTCCTGATCGTGTGCTTAAGACAGATTCTGATGCAATCTGGCTCCCGAATCCCAGCCAGCTCCTCCAAAGAGCTGTCATGCCACACTCCCCAAGAATATCAGTGTTCCTTAAAAAATGAAAATAAAAGATCGTCAAAGTTGCAACTCCACCATTAGTGAAGAGACCCTTTCACAATGAGTTTAGTTTATCTTTAGTTCATTGTCTCACCTCTCTAAATAAAAGAGCCTTGAGTCTGTTAGCCTTCTCCTCAGGAGACATGTAACAAGACAGCACAAAAGTCCACTGGCCCTTCTGACCATCAGGACTTCAAACCACACTTAGGTGCAGCTTCACTAAGTTAGAGGTGAGTGTGAGTTTCTAGGTGCAGCTAAGCAGGAGGATGGATCCATGAGCTAACAGAGGGTCAGAGAGGCCTACCTGAATAGCAGGAGCTCCAGATTCTAGGTCTCCACAAGCTCACTCTCCTTGTGACCTTGAACCAGAATCAGACTTCTGTGACAGGAGGTGGTGGGCCCCCATGGTCTCTGAAGGTCTTTCAAATGCCATGTTTCTATCTCTGTGTTTGTGGGAAGTCAAGATAATAAAGGGGCTGTTGTGCCAATAGTCTCTTCATTGCTGGAGCCTATGAGGAGAAGGACCCATGAGGACTTCAGGTGAGCTGGAGCCAGGATCCCCAAATCCTCTAAGGGAGGATCATTGCACACAGTTCAAAAATATGAACTGTGAAGTCAGACCAAGCTGGGCTCCTCCACATCACGGTCAAAAGACTTGTGTGAATCTGTTAACTTTCCTGTTCCTCATCTCTTCCCCAGGGCAAGTGTTAGTGGCGGCCTCCTAAACTCTGGTCATCCCAGCCTTGAGTACGTTCTTTGGCCTGCGGGACTATGTGGCTGGGACAGATTAGACCTCAGACTGAAGGCTTACATCAGATTCAGTATTGTTTTATTCTCTGCCTTTACTGACAGGCACTGGGCCTCCCTGATTCCCCAGAGGCCCATGGATATCATCAACGCAGAGCACCTCCCTCTTTGCACCCATCAGACAACCTACATTTGGCTTCTCAGGCAGCCACAGCCTCAAGGGAGGGTCAGGCCTTGTGAGCAGGGCTAGAGCCTCCAGGGGCTAGAGCCCAAGTCCTTGGGAGCAGCGGAAGCTGGGCAGCCAGGAAAGCAGGGTTAGCCAGGAGGATTTGGCTGAAATTCACAGTACCGTGTGAATTCCCACTCTGTGAAGCAGGCAAAGAACCAGAGCATCCTTCTGAGTTTACCGTTCCCCCGGGTCCAGCCCTACTTCTGGTTCCTCAAGCCCCAGCCCCCATTTCCCATCGCTGACATGAGCACTAGCTGAGGCCTTCTCACACAAAAACGCAAAAGCTGTAGGCCTAGATCCTGTTTTTCTTTCTGCACACACCACACGTTTTCAAACACACACACACACACACACACACACACACACACACACACACCTTGAAGTCCCTAATCAGAAATTGTAATCAAACCCCACAAAGAAATAGTTAGACAATGCACTCTATGAAGTTGTGTCCTGAGTATATTTTCTGTGTTAGCCCTTGAACAGAGAGGGGCTCAAAGGAATGAGCTTGTAGCCAAGAGGTTCTGGCAGGAATAAAAGCTGTCAGGACACAAGCCTGGGAATTTAAGGGACCACAGAATGACAGATAATCAGAGCTAAGAGCTAGAAGCGATACCAGATCTTATCTAAGACCCTTCCAGGAAGGCAAAGTTCTGCATAGTATGAATCCCCAGTTACCTGGAAGCTTGTTAAACGCAGATTCCCCTGCCAACCTAGGCCTATTGAACCAGTCTTCTAGGGTGGGTCTTGGGAGTTGGCAGGAGTAGTTCCATGGGGGGCGGGGGGGCTCCCTACCCCACAAGGAGGTCTACTGTGGTTGGCCAGCTTTGCTTGCTGGTCAAGCTGGAATCTGCCTCCCTGGGACTACCCCTCAGTCCTGTCCTCCACACCTGCCTATAGTGGCATGAAAACCTACAGATGCAAGAAGGCAGTTTCTGGATCTTCCCAGAATTCCCTTTCCTCTATTTCTCTAGGCTTTGCTCTCAGAGCCTCCCCAGACCCCTCCTCTGGGCACATACCAACCTGTCTCCCCCTAATCATGGAGCACAAGACCTGGCCCCAGGCCTCAGAGGCAGCAAGACCAGGACATTAACTATTTCCTGGCCTGTGACCAGCAGCCATATTAAAAGGCTCACTCATTAGAACAGCATGGCTTCTAGAAGTGCCTTGCAAACCTGAGGGTGCAAAGAGGCTCATGTTAGCTTTAACAGCTCAGTTTTTGCTGGCTCTAGTTTCCACCTGGATACCCCCCGTTCTCTTCCAAGGGTTTCTGGAAGCCCCCAGGCACAGGTCAACGTGAGCTCATAAGCTCATAAGACCTCACATCTTTCACATCATCTGTTCCAGTATCCCTCCTCCCACCACTCCCTGACTAACTCCCACCCCCATCTCCATTATCCACAAAACCCCTTAATAATAATGCCAGGTTCTGTATTTTACTGTATTAAATTATTTACCTTTCAGTCAACCTTATAAGGTAGATATTATCATCCTCATTGCACTGCTGAGGAAACTGAGGCATACAGAAGTTAAGTATTTTCCTTCAATATCATATAGCTCATATAGCTCATATGTAGACGGGGATTTGAACCCAGCCAGTCGGGCTCAAGAGTGCATGCTGTTAGTCTCTCTCCTGTACTAAGTACTGATACCTTTGCCTCTGGGGCCCTCTATGAGAACTCTTAGTGCCTAGGCCAAGGGAACATGCACTTCCAAAGCCCTTGTCTGGGATGACCAACCTGGGCCCCTGCAAATATGCTGCATGCACACTCCAATGCACCACAGCTTGTGGTATTTGGTCATACTTCTGCTTTCCATCTTCTCAGATGCCTGAGCCCATGGGACCAGGAAATACAGCTCCATGTCAGACATCCTGCTGAGACACTGTGCTGCCTATGCCTTCTTCATTCTTTTTCAGACATCAGATAATAAAACGGCCCATCTTGATGCACGCTGACTCTTAGAAATATAGACCACCATGCAATTCCTGGCTCAGGCCACACACGAGTGTCTCTCTCTCTGCACCTCCCTATGTGCCTACTTCGTACTGCACTTTCTGATCCTCTAGACAAACTGATGCTTAACTCTGTTATATGGCAGCATCTTGTTGACTTAAGATCACCTCAGCACTCAACTAACCAGTGACATCCCTGCTTCCACTTCCAATTTTTTTATTAACTGGAAATTACGTTGGAATGTGCTCTGGAAAATCAGCCCTTTGTGTGTGGCCCTCACAGCATGGGATTTGCTTGTGGAGCTCCTGAGACCTCTGACCATGAAGCTGCTGGGCATCCCCTTTTGTCTCAAAAGTGGAGATCATGGTGGCTGCTGCCATGACAAATCTGGACTTCCTGTTTGTGTCAGCATAGTGAGAGACCCATCCTGGCTTTTCAGTGGGCTGGCCCAGAGTGGAGTCTGTTCAGCCGTCCTTTCAGAGAAGTACCATGCAGGCATCACCAAGCAGCCAGGGAGTTCTAGAAGGGACAGGAAATGCTTCTATTTCATTGGGACACAAGGTATAAGTAGTGTGGCAATGTGGAAAGATCTGGGCTTCACATCTCTGAGTGGAACACTGGGTGAGTTACTCATTTTGCCTCAGTTTCCTCATCTGTAAGCCAAGCCTTACAGTAGTAGCTGCTAACAAGAGCAAACCTTTAAGGAACCTTTACTATGTTCCAGGCACTGTTCTAGGTTTGTTGTATACTTTATCTCATTTAATTTTCAAAACACCTCTGTGGGGTAGGTACTATTGTTATTTACATTTAGAGATAAAAACTTTAAGCACAGAAAAGTAATGTGTTTTCGCTAATAAAGTCATTAAGCATAGAGCCAATACAGGTAGCTTGACTTTAATTACCAGAATAATCTATATAAAGTGCCAAGCAAGGTTCTCAGCTCATAATAGGTGCTCAATCCCTAATGCAGCACAAAACAGTTTTTGAAAAATTTTTACATATATTACTGCAATTGATGTCCTAACACCACTGTGAGGACGGTGATCATCATCCTCAGGGAACTGAAAGTTCTGAGCAGTTAGGTATTATATCCAAATGCAGGAAAAGAAACTAAACATGGGGCTCTGTTCTGGGTTAAACTCTTACATTTATTATCTCAGATAGTCTTCATAATGCTTTATAAGTTAGCGATGACTATGCCTAGTTTATAGATTAGGAAACTAAGGCTTGGGAAGTTAAGCCAATTGTCCAAAAGATATAACAAGGAAGCAGCAAGACCTGGATTCTACTGCTTCATGGCTTTAAGCTGGAAACGGGGCTAGAATTATTATTTTCTTCTTTCTAGTCCAGAAAATACCCCATTTTACTGCAACAGAGTTTGAGCACACAGGAAAGGGTAACTATTCTCTTACATATGATAGATACCCAATAAATATGGAATCATGTTGAATTTACTCAATATAGTTGACCCTAGAACAATGCAGGAGTTAGGGGCACCAACCACCATGCACACTTGAAAATACATGTATAACTTTTGACTCGCCAAAAACTTAACTACTGATAGACTACTGTGGACTGGAAGCCTTCCTGATAACATAGTCATTAAGACATATTTTGTATGTTATATACTGTATTCTTACAATAAAGTTAGCTAGAGAAAAGGAAGTGTCATTAAGAAAATCATAAGAAAGAGAGAATACTTTTACAGTACCATACTACAAAAAAATCCACCAGTCTAGTTCCAACCCACGTTGTTCAAGAGTTAACTGTAAATGTTTATTGAATTCATTCAACAAATGTTTACTGAGTACTAAATAACCAAGGCCCCACTCTTGGAGAGTTCACCTCCCAGTGGAATTACAACTGAATGACAGTTTCTTTCTGATCTGATTTGCTTTGTATTCCCTTATAAGCTTCTCTGGTCAGGAATTGGGGGGTCCTTGGTCTATGCTATCCCTGGGAATATCTAGAGCTTAACAACATCCTTTACCAAGTAAGGTAGATTACCAGCTTTTCTCTTCATTTTACTCCCTTTTCTGTTCAGGTCCTGTTTTCATTGGCCAGCATACTGAGCTTCTTTCTATACCTCCCTGGAGACCCTTTGGGAAATGTGTGCTTAAGAAAAAGTGGGCAGTGTTTTGGAAGTGTTGATTGTTACAGAAAGTCAGAAGTGGATATTAAAATTATTTTGCTTTAGTTCCTATAGCAAGCAAAGAAGTAGCTTATCATTTTTTGTTTCTCTGATTTCTGTTAGACTGCATGTAAGTTACTTAGGACAGGGGCTGTATCTTCTATATGTGTATCTCCAACTCTCAGCATAGGCTCTAATAAATAAGTGGTAGGAACTCAAGGTGGGATTGATGGATGGACAGATGAGCAGGTGAATGAGCAGGTGGATGGATGGATGGATAGGTGGATGGATGGATAGGTGGATGGTTAGGTGGATGGATGGATGGATGATGGATGGATGGATGAATGGATGGATGCTTGTGGGTGAAAGATTGGATGGATAATTGGCTGGCTGGATGATAATATGCCTAGATTGATGGGAGAAAGAAATGAGGGAGCAACAGGAAGAAAAGAAGGGAAGAAGAGAAGATAGAAGATGATGATGAATGAATTGTAGCTGGGTGATAGATACACTCTCCACTGAGTAAGACTAATAGACATTTCATGTACTTCCACAGTCCTGATGTTTTTTGGCATGAGAGTGAAAAAAGTGATGAAGAAGGCAAGATAATCTAGTGGTTGCTGATCCTTGGCTTCTAGGAATAGAGTGGACAGTGGTAGAAAGAAGTATCCACCAGAGGCAAGCAGGCCCTGGGTACACAGTGGGATTCACAGAGTGGGCACTGGGGACCGTTAGGGGAGCTAGGAACTGGTCCTCTGTTCTTGGCAGGGAGGAGCCCAATATCCAGCAGACTTCAGCAGAGGCATTTCTGCTCTCTCCTATACTCTTAGGACTTGCTGCTAGAATAATAATTTTCTCCCAAGTCCCCAGAGTCTTTTTTTCCTATCACAAGAGCACCAACTCTTCTTGTGGCCAGGGCCCCTCTCTACAGAGACAGTCCCTGTTTGCCCTCCATACAATGAGAAAGGGACCTGAGGATACAGGCACCACAAGACCCAACATCATCACTATTAATATTGCTTTATCTTGTCTAATCCTTCAAACAAAGCTGGAAAATGGGGATTATTAGCCCACATAATGTCTAAGAATATGAAACTCAGAAAAGTTAAGGGCTCAAGGTCATTCAGATGGGATTCAGCTAGGGCTTCCCAACTTCATTACCCTCAGTTTGCTTCCAGTTGGGTCCTTTTCTCCCAGGTTATCTGCCAGGGCCCAAGTGCAGGAGCTGAACTCCCCACTCCCACCAGGGCTGGGACTGGGGCTGTTGCTTACAGCTTCCTAGTGCAGGCCTAGTCATGTGATGTTGGGGAAGGAAAGATAATATTCCCGTCTATTACACTGGCCTATATTTATCCCTGCACCCAGGCAGTTAGGAAACTGTCGTGCATTCCTGGGAATTTATGAGTGAAATAAACATTTAAATGTTTCTATAAGGTTTATTTAAGGAGAACAAAATGTGACCTGCTGGCTTATTATAGGGTGAGCTTGCGGGGAAATGGCCTGGGCCCCCATGCTTGGCTGATTTCAGGGAAGGGAAAGGGACCCCTGGTGAGACCGGGCCTGTGGAAAGGTAAGGGGGTGCCTCTTCCATCTTTCCTCCAGCTACGTGGTCAAACTTGTGCTGGCTGGAGGGCCTCCTGAAGGAAAGGGTTTGTGAGGGTGGGGGCAGCTTGGAAGAATAACAGAAGAATGTCAGAGTGTCGTGCACAAACCAGGAACCAGGGGAGGTGAGACCAAAGACCAGGAGAAACAACTGGAAGAGTAGCATGGTGGAGTGAGAAGGCCAACAGCCCTAATATTTAGTCTTTTCCACTATTTGCCAGATGCACAGCTCTGGACAAGTCCATTGTTATCACTGGTAAAGTGGGAAAAGGGGGAGAGAAAAGAAATGTATCTATCATCTACTCCATGCTCAGGGCCTTCATTCTCCTCTTTATAAGTCTATGGAGTCAGGGGGCATTACCATCCCCAATTTGTAGATGGATATCCTGAGGTTCGGTGGCAGAATTGTTAGGAGGATGAAGTGAGGAAACATACCGCAAGTGTCTGGGATGGGGCCTCACACTTAGTAGGTCCAAGAAAGTGTCACTCCCCTCTACCCACATTTGTTCCTTTGCTTCTCATGTCTTTAACCTGCAAAGGGTATCTATACTTGGTCTCAGAGGCAGATGGCAAGAGAGAGAGTGGAGCCAAGGGAAGGTGGTCTTGGAGGTGGGCTTCTCTGGAAATCACTGATTACAAGACCACTGGGCTTTTGTGGTTAGATGCCGAGGGAAGATGCTCTATGGTTCCATGACCAGAAGGGCGAGGCCCTCCTAATTTAACTCCAAATGGTTGATTAGACTCAAAACTAACAACAACAATCTCCTCAAAACCAAAGTAATCGATTCATCCCTAAAGGTAACAATAACAGAATATGACATCTGACACTTAATGAGCATTTGCTAAGTGCCAGGTGCTCTTCTATGTGCTTTCCATCTGGAGCTGCAGACTTAGCAAATGAAAATACAGCTATGTCCATGCAGTTTTGGAATACACTTATACTAAAAAATTATTTGTTGTTTATTCGAAGTTCAAATATAACTGGATGTTTTGTATTTTAACTGGCAATCTTATTTCCATATCAATCAATTTAATTTTTATAACTACCATGTGAAATAGTTATTTTACAGATGAGGTAACCAAGGAACAGAGAGGTGAGGTAACTTCCCCAAAGTCACACAGCTAGTAAGTGAGAACTGTACTATGCATAAATTACCGCGGTTCCCAAGCTCAAGGCCTTTGAAGTCCTGAAGCCAGTGACTTCACTAGCAGTCTCTGTATTTGGACACGCTGCACCACAAGCTTTCTTGAGGACCTGTGTTCTGTTTAGCCACTCAGGTTGGGAGAAAGGATGAGTATTCACACTCTTCACACACACTGCAATCTGGCAGAATTCACTCCAGAGGCCCCTAGAACCTTCCCACGCTATCCTGGATTCCTGTCTCCCTAGTGCCTCCTGAACTGAAACAGCCCACAGGAGACTGAATGTTCCCCACAAAAACAGTTTTGCCCAGAGCTTGTTCATCCATTCTGCGTACTGATTAGGGAAAGAACACTTTGATTTTATTATTGTATATTTTGCACGCACTGGAAAGAGAGAGTGAGAAACATTCCAGGACATTCCATCAGGGGATTAGAGGATTTCTCCCTGATTGCTTTGTGCATCCTGGTTTTTAGGCAGCTCTGAGTTGTGTGTGTTTGTGGTTACATGCTTGGCACTTGCCACCAATGGCTTGTTTCTGCCTTTCTATGAGCATGTCTGCCCCGACCCTCGTCTGACTGAGAGTACATACAGCTCCTTGCATGACATCCACCTCAGGAGAGCTTTGCTGCAAGTGGTCTTCAGCCAGGAGGCAGAGAAAACTTCCACCAGAAGGCAGATCCTTAGTGCGTTGCAGGCCATTTACCTCACAGGTCAACACTAAGGGCACCAGGCCCTGAGCACGACCTGTTGTGGGGGCAGGGGATACTTTCACCTACTCCACATCCCATTGTGCTAACTAAGAAGGATTTC
The DNA here is from genome assembly GCA_017311185.1 of Proteles cristata cristata. NCBI lineage: Eukaryota > Metazoa > Chordata > Mammalia > Carnivora > Hyaenidae > Proteles > Proteles cristata. Next base: position 1,852,923 of record JAESUZ010001614.1, read on the forward strand.
ACAGGTCGTCCTACTTCACTTTTCTCTTTCTGGGCTCTAGCACAGACCGTAGTACATGATAGACATTCAGTAAGTTTGCTGGAGAGAATAAAGCATAACAACGCATGGATATTTACACACTGACTTCTTAGACTCTAAGGTTTTTGAAAACTTCTGTGAGTTAACCGTAAGAAGAAAGGCTAGACAATCTGTACAATAAGTAATTGGATGGAGCTGTAGGAGTAAGTTGAGGAGGGAGGGAAAGGAAGAGAGGCTTTTGGTGGGGAGTAAAATGTCAAAGGGCAGAGGAGAGGTGAGGATGCTTAAGCATTGATCTTCTTCCATGTCCTTTGAGAGGTGAGGGTGAAGAATGAGGCTTTTTTGTATTATTATTTTTGTCTGCTGAATAATTCTTTAAAGCAATCTTTCTCAGAACCTGGGCCATATGGATCGCAGATTCATTTGGTTTCAGGTCAAATAGTTTAACTTCAGAGTCAAACCATGGGTGGTTAGGAGAAACATGCATTTCTCCTTATCTGCTAGGGATGCTTCTATTTATCAAATTGTCTCCCCATTTGTATGGTTTTATGTTTTTATATCTTAGATTTTACTGGTGGTTACTTCAAATTGCTTTGGGAAATAAGTGTGTCAATAAAATAAAATAAATAAATGGATTGTATTCTACTTACTTAGCAGTATGAAGGTATTATTAAACTTTTGGAAATGGGTATATAATTCCAGCAGCACTACCACAAGGTTATTTTCAGGATGCAACATGAATAAAGTAATGTCTGGCTCTCCCGCCCCGGTTATGTAGACTTACCCCATATGCATTAATGCCTGCTGGGAATTCATTAAAGCCCATCCCAAGAGATGGCAGAAACCATATGATATAATGAACATGAAAATAATATTATAGCCAAAGTGCCTTTCTTCCTGTTCACCAGAGGATTCATATAAGAAAAAAATTCTCTATATATGAAAAACATGAGGGGCGCCTGGGTGGCTCAGTCAGTTAAGTGTCTGACTTCGGCTCAGGTCATGATCTCATGGTTCATGGGTGTGAGCCAGCGTCGGGCTCTGTGCTGACAGCTAGCTCAGAGCCTGGAGCCTGTTTCAGATTCTGTATCTCCCTCCCTTTCTGATCCTCCCCTTCTCACGCTGTCTCTCTCTCTCAGAAATAAATTTTTAAAAATTTAAAAATTTTAAAAAAGAAAATCATGAAAAAGGTAGTTTTTAGACCTCAAACTGCCACAGTTGAAATAAACTCCACCCAGGGAAGGAATTTCAAACATACTGGAAGCACAGTCGGTGTTTCACTTGGAATACCCATGGTAGCAGTCACCCATTGGGCTGTATGGAAAGAAACTTCATTAAGATGATGTGGGAGTTACACAAAATGACATCTATTGTAGTTTAGTGCTTAGAGTTAACAATATTGTATACCTAAAAGTTTACTAAGGGGATAGATTTTATAAGTATTCTTATTACAACAACAGCAACAACAATAACATTAATAAATAAATAAGAAGGCAAAAGGAAGAAACTTTGGGAAGTGATGGATAGGTTTATGGCATAATTTGTGATGAGGGTTTCATAAGTGTATACTTGTCCCTAAACTCATCAAGTTGTATATATGAAATATCTATAGCTTTTCATATGTCAATCATACCTTAATAAAGTGTTTTTTTTTTTTAAATAAAAGGTGTCATGAGTCAAGGAGGCTTTAAGCACAAACCTCTACTGTTTCAGAAAACCAAGATAGGTGAAGAATCATATGCCATGGGGTCAGTAACTTAGATGCCTTCTGGGCCAGGCAGGAAGTACAAATGATTGAAGCGGGCTACAGAAGCAGACCAACAGTTACTCTGCAGAAATGCAGACCCAAGATGGCTAGGTCTCTTGGTTTTTCAGGAAAAGCAGGAAACCCAGACCTTTATGGGAATTCTTCCAATTATCAATGTTGGCAACTAATGTAAAAATTTATAAACATTACTCAGCAAATGGCCCTCCAGGTCTCTAATTTGTACCTCAGAGAATATGTAGCTCAGAGAATAGCCTAATTCTCTAATTGAGATCCAAGAAACCACAACAAGAAACCGTGGTAGTGACATGAAGAAAAGTCTCTGGAAAAACTTTAGCCCTTCTTTCTGCTCACCAGAGATCTGTTGCCTTTCCTCTCTCTTTACTGGCTCTTCCATTTAGCTTGGCAACTGTCCCTGGTCCTGTCTGCCCCAGCTCCAGCCCATGACCTCCCATTTTGATTCCCCTTTTTGACCTCAGCAGCTTTTCTGGATGCTGTTCTGCTGTGTGTCATTAGGCCCCACATCATGACCCAAGATACTTCTGCTTCCCTCCTGGCCCCCTGTTAGCCCCCAGCTTCTCTGCCTCTTGCTGGCCTCCTACCAGGGGACAAAAGGTGGGGAGAACTTAATAGAGTCATTGTTCATTTTAATGATAGTCATGATCAGTGGGTATTTGTAGACCATATGACACTTATCAAAGTGCATTCACACTCATCATTGCATTTCATTCATGTAAACTTCTGAGACACAGCAGGCTTTTGACCATTTTATAGTTATAGGAACTGACACGGTAATAAGAGGACAAACAAGAGACCAGCTCATCACTAGCCCATCAGGTTTATACTCTCTATAAAAGGAGCTATTACTTTTTTGGGGGGAAACTTCTTGAGCATCTCTTACAAGAGTCCTTGACAGAATGATGGATATTTGTGTTCTCAGAGGGACTGAAGTTCTGGAGTTGTAAGGATAGGTTGGCCAGTCTTGGTTCCAGCAACAAACATCATACTAACTCCCTGTCACTGAACATTCCCACCTGTGCATGTCCAAATGGAGAGTAATGCAGCTCCAATTTACGGGAAGTTCTTCAAACTTCCTAAGCAGTGGATGGATGCTATACTAATAGGGCCTCTTCCCTCATCTCAACCAACATGCATCATGATGATTCATGAATGGATCTGCTGTCAACATTTCTATGTTCTCTCTTTGGGTGGTCAAGTTATTCCCAAACCTGACCTTCAGTGTTCTCCATCTCCAAAACCACAAAGATCAAACTCACTTGAGTAACACCCGATGTCCTTTAAAAGCTGGCTCATTCTCTTATTCTATTTACATTATTTGCCTCTAAATTAGGTTCCGGGATCCAAGTCCATACAGTTTGTGTTGTAGGCTTCCCCCTATCAATAAGCAATTATTTGACACCAGCAGGGTGTCAAGGACTTCAACTAAATTCTAACACCACCTACCTGAACACAGAATCAGAACCATAGGCAAAGGACTGAGTCCTACAAGACTGCCCTCACTTCAGACACCAATCACAAGTTCAGGTTGTCATCTGTGCCTCTGATAGACTGGCTAGAAATCAGAGGTTCCCATGCTCCTTTCCTCAGATTTGATAATTTGCTAGAGTGACTCACAGAACTCAGAGGCATGTGGAAATGTTCTGGTTTCCCAACATGGAAGCTTTTTAAACCCCCACCTTTTGGGTTTTATAGAGGCTCCATTATGCAGGCATGACTGATTAACTCATTGGCCATAGGGGATTGATTCAGCTTCTAGTCCCTCTCCCATCCCCAGAAATCAGGGGGCAGGACCCAAATTTCCACCCTTTATTCATGGTTGTTTCCCGTAGCAACCAGCTTCCATGTATAGGTGTCTTGCAAAAGTCACCTTCATTAACGTAAACTCAGCTGTGGTGAAAGGGCTTGTCATAAATAAAAAAACACCCATTTCATCTTTATGGGTCTGAAGGGAGTTCAGGAACTGAGGACAAATAAGATACCAAATATTATAAGAAGATATTTTCCCATTGCTCTTATTGCTCAGGAAATTCCAAGAGTCTTGGGAGCTG